>JALGBA010000272.1:317500-1000000 GCA_023970755.1 Azemiops feae | reverse complement strand
AAATAATATGAACAACTAAAAAGCCCTATCCTGGGTCATTTCTATCTTATAACATGATGTGTAGATGCATAGCGGTGCCTCAAGTAAGAATGCGAACAGGAAAAAAAGAAATCCTGAGATAGTCTCTAGATTGTTTTGAGCTTGGAAAGTTAAAAGGAATGGCTGGTTAAAACATACAATATTCATATCCACATATAATTCCATATCCATTCATATAATTAAGAAAAACAATACAAATAACATGAATTAAGAAAAAGAACATTTAACTTGTGCAATTAAAGCTAGCTATCAAATTCAGCTTTACTTGTTGAATAATTTAGAATCAGCACAGCCCGATGTCTTATTTAACTATAGCCCATAAGCACTTAGACTTACAGTATATATATCACTTCACAGTGCTTCACAGCCCTCTCTAAGCGGTTTACAGAGCCAGCATATTGTCCCCAACAATCTGGGTCCTCATTTTACCGACCTCAGAAGGATGGAAGGCTGAGTCAACCTTGAGCCGGTGAGAATTGAACTGCCAAACTCCTGGCAGCCGGCAGTCAGCAGAAGTAGCCTGCAATACTGCATTCTAACCTCTGCGCCACCAGAGCTCTTAGTTAGTCTGACTGATGTTTATTTTTCTCCATTGCTTGCCTGGAGTTCCTTCTTTTGGCAGTCCTTTGTGTCCTGCAGCATCAGGCAGGCTCTCTTTCCAGAGTTCTCCTGTTCTCACTGTTAATTGTTCTCATTGTTCTCCTAATAGTGAGAACAATTAACCAGTGGAACGGCTTGCCTTCAGAAGTTGTGGGTGCTCCATCACTGGAGGCTTTTAAGAAGAAACTGGACAGCCACCTGTCTGAAAAGGTATAGGGTTTCCTGCTCGACCAGGGGGTTGGACTAGAAGACTTCCAACTCTGTTGTTTTGTTATTCTGAGTTACCAACCATCAAAGCTCAGGATCTCCTTCACTGAGATTCTCTTGTCTCTGATCTTCTCTCTTCTTAGGCTGCAGTGGGATTACCAAGCCAACCCAGCCAAATGGAGCCGAAGGGGTTCCCCATTATGCAGAAGCAGATATTGTGAACTTGCAGGGAGTCACAGGCAGCAACACCTATTCTGTTCCTGCAATCACCATGGACTTACTCTATGGCAAAGAGGTGGCTGTGGCCGAGTTTCCTAGGAAGCTGTTGACTTTCAAGGAGAAATTGGGAGAAGGACAGTTTGGGGAGGTGAGAACTTGCTCCACTGGTTCTTTACAGTAGATTTATCTGCAAAATCTGGGTGGAAATAAATCATAAAACTGATACAAAATTTGTGCTATAGCAAATCATTATTTCTTTGTTTTCAATCATTGTATATTTGCAATGGGTAAGGAACTCTTCTCCCAGTAGTCCTTCAGCTGCTGGCCCTGTTTGCTCAGCCATATCAAGTTACTGCCTCACTGGAGGTTATTATTATTCTAAGATTCTTGGTACCAAAAATAAGTATAATAATAATTTTTGATCTGAAAATCCTCAGTGACCCCCCACCCGGGGGGGGGTGTTAGAAGTCTCACTTTAGATTACATGAGTTTACCCCTCATTATAAACATACATCTATGTCTTTCAATCTAGCAAGTAACTACCATTCCCTGGCAGGATTCCCTCACTATTAACTCAATTGAACAGTACCAGTCTTTACAGCACTTGGTTCCCTAGCCACCAACAGTTACTTTTGTCCAGTATGGTGTAATAAGCCATCTGTGAGTATTGCTCTCAATTTTTTGTAGCCTTGGTAATCTATAATTTGAAAAAGTGTAGCTAGCAATGCTTGTAAAATAATCACTGTATTGTAATACATTATTAGCTCAGCTCTTGGATAAAATAAAATTTCTTCTCCTTCCAATTCAATCAGCAACTAAAATCCAGTGAAAGCACTAGTAATATTTGAATATAAGAATGATTAAACTTATAATAATCTTCTCCCCTGCAAACGTTTCATACTCTAAACAAGAGTTACAGGAGCCTTCTATGGGAGAAGAAACAAAATTATGTGCTAAAGAAGTGGGCTAAACTCAAACAGCTGTAACAAATAAAGATGTCTGCCTGTTTTGGCATTCCATTTCCTGATCCTCAGCAAAATTTAGCCCAGCTATTGACAACAATTTAATCTCTCCTCAATCTTGGGACAGAAACTTCAATGGCCTACTTGATACATCTCCATATGCTGATTCTTATGTTCTGCCACCAGATGACCCCCCTTCCAAATGGTCTTCAACCTGAACTCAGAAGTTTTAAAAAAATAATTTTTCCACTGTAAAGATATAATTCTACCAGAATTTTTAAAATTTAATCCTGCTTGGTGGGCATCTGTACTAGCCCCCCTTTTTCTGCCACAAATAACTCCTTACAGTTTCCCAAAGAATGGCGACTTTCGGTTTTGCGTCACAGCAAGACGGGCACAGGGAAGCAGGGCTCTGCCTCCCACATCCGATTTTGCCCTGCTGGGGGTCCGAAAAGGGCCTTAAGTCACCCAGGAGAGGCGATGAAGAAGGAGGGGACCCTCATCGATCACGCTGAGGCGGCAGCTGAACCGCTGGATCTGAGCAAGCCCTCTAAACCAACAGGCGAAAGACTGGCTGCAAGCAAGCAGCCAGTCGGAAGCTACTGACAGCCGGGGGAAAAAAAGCATGACCAAGCAGAAAAGCATCGTGTCTGGAACTGGGTGCGACTAACCTTCCTGCTCTGTAACTGTAAAAACCTTCTTTTTTAAAAAATATCCCAGGAGCAAGGAGGTGGGGGGCATTTTTTTCTAGCACCCCTCCCACTAGAAGTAGTGGCAGCTCAAAACCTTTGGGAGAAAAGAAGACAGTACAAAACTAACTTGGAAACAATTTAAAGTGTTAAGACTGAAAAATTTGGGTGATCTAAAAGAACATTGAAAACTTTTATTATTTTCTTTTTCCCTTTTTTGGAAAAAATACCAAACAGAGCTTTTAAGAAATAAGTCCTGGTTGATGCTAGACCTTTCATGACATCTAATGGTGGAATAAAGGAACAGCATCAATATTTTGTTTTTTATCCGGCCTGGAAGAAATGACCTTGGCTTGAAGCCCAGACAGATATAGCATACTAGACTCTTTGATGTGTCTGAGCTTCTCAACCTTGCAGATTGCATCTGGAAAAGGGAGGAAAAAAACTCATTGGACTGTTTTTTCTGTATGATGGATTATAACAATATACTACTTTAAAGCCATCTGACTTTTCTGGATTACAAATACTATTCGTGCTGCAGTGTTAAGAATTACTTAGAGACAGAGGAAATTGGATTTTTGTATTTTCCTTGGAAGAGGCCTTGTGGATTACTAACTTGGAATAGCAAGACCTTGAGGAGTACAAACTTGGGCTGTTTTTTTGGATTTTTGGATTACTAGTGTTAAAAGACAAAGCTAAAAGTGGATTATAATTTTTTCCCCTGCTACTGCCTCCTTTTTCTGGGGGGGAGTGAACTGCATAAGAGACCCCCTATGTTCAAGAACTATTTAGAGACAATGGAAATCTGATTTGTGGCGACTCCATTTGGGAGAGTCCTTATGGATTATTAACCCTATATTTAGGACCTTTTGGATTACAAATTTGGGCAGAGTGAAAACCTTGGACCTTTGGACAATTTGTTGAAACCAGGACTGAAAGATAGAAGTGGATTAGAAGGTTTTTCTTCTTCCTGCTTCTCCCTGTATGGGGAAGTCTATTGAATTATAAGAGACTACAGATAAAGAATATAAGACTTATTGAAAGCGAATTTAAAGGACATACTGGAATATTGGTTGTAAGATTGGAGGGTTTATTCCCTCTGATACATCCCATCATCTAATTCCTTAATTCTCACTTTAGCCCTCTTCTTTTGCCAAACATCTTTCCCAATCAATATATTCCATTGAATCAAAGAGTCCATAATCCTGCAAATGTTATTGTAGATATAAGAGGCAAATCAAGCAACATATCTTTGTAAAAAGATTTTGCCCCTTCATATTCATTGAAGATCCTGTCTTTTCTTTCTCTCTTAGTTTCTCTCATCATCCCTTGTCTCCCCATTTCTCGTGGTACTCCCAACAGCTTTGCAATCCATTTTGTCAAATCTTTTTTCTTATCCTCAGATTTATTTGTGGTCTTAGAGTACAAGTTATCTTTTCCATGTCCAATGTTTCTTGTAAGTCCTTCTCCACTTGAGTCAAGTCATACTTCCTTATATTATTAGGTTCCATCTTTAAATCTCTTTCCTCCAATTTATATTCAGTTATCTGCTTTATCTGCTCCCTCTCTATTATTATCCTCTGAGAGTTCTTTTGCCATGAAGTCAAATTGTAGATGGATTCATTTATACTTTCAAAATTATTTAAAATATTTAAAAATTAAACACTTGTTTGAATATGGTTGAAGAAATAGAAAGATTTTAGCTTAAGAGGGATGAACCCCCCAAGTAATCTAGTATTCTTTCTTTTCTCTTTTTTTTACTTTGTTTTTTGATATGAGAAATATAAAAATGTTTGGGATGGTCAATATAAAGGAAATGTTTTAGATATTTAAATGTAATTGACTTTAAGAAAATTCCAATGGATAATTAAAAAATGTTTTGAATAGAGTTAAAAGATTAGATGATTGGATTTATTAAATGGAACATCTAAAGATTAAACATATGTTTAATTATGGGTAAAAAGAACAGAAAACTTTGGAGATAAATGTATATTAGTTTAAGAGGGATATGTATTTTAAGTAGTATGTTATTTTCTTATTCTTTTCTCTCTTTTTTCTCTCTTCTTTTTTGTTTTGTCTTTTTTTTTTACTTTTTAAGACATGAGAAATGTAAAAGTGTTGGAGGTCTATATGAGGAAAATAGATTTAAATACTTAAATGTAATTAACCTTGAGAAAATCTTAACCAGTAAGAATGTTTTGAACATTGTAGGGGAAACAAATTTAAATAAGAATTGTAAACAGGATTTATGATGAGGCAACCAAGATGACCAGATAGAAAAGCATGATATTGATGTGATTATTATTTGTAGAAATTTTAGAAAAATCTTTATATTTAATTGTTACCTATCAAACTAATAAGAATTGTATCAAAGAGAATATTATTGGAAGAAGAGAAAATCAAGCAAAGCTATTATGTGGACTTTGGAATATAGAAACTGATTGTTAGTGATTACTTTGCAAATATAAGCCCAGACAACATGCTATTTACCAAATATTAAAGTGTTTATGTTAAAAAATCAATAAAATATATATATTTTAAAAAAGATTGGAGGGTTTATACAAAATTGATAATAGGGTATATACTAGAACTGAGAAAGCTTGTGAAGGTGGGAACAAAAATGAGTATCTCTAATTTAGCTAAAGCTAGCAAAAAACTATCCTCAGCTCCATCTTCTACTACCCCTAGTCCTATGTATCAGAGATCAATTGATGCAATGTTACAGCAAGAAAAAAACAATACTTTTCAGAAGGATATGCAAACCACATTACAATACATTCAGGAGGCAATTACATCACTTAAAGAAGATACAAAGTGAAATCATGAAGAAACAAAAGATAACTTTGATAAAGTGAAGGAAGAAATTCACTATTTGAAATCCCAAATGGAAAACTTCCAACAGAAGATCTCAAAGAATGAGCAAAGGATCCAGACAATTGAAGACAAATCAGCAGAAACCAATCAAAAGATGGAAGAAATAAAAGATGAAAACCAAAGTTTGATGCAGACAAATAGAGAACTAGAGGATTCAGTAGCGGTTTTAGAAATGGATTTCAACAATGGAGGCGTTCGTACACCCAAATTTAATTAATTATGAGAAACTTGTGACTTATAAAGATATTTTGAATACTAATGGAAACTACAAACTAAACAAAAAATGGAAGAACAGGGCATTGAGCTATCATGGTGGCCACATATGCAAATGCAAATGAGATATGAGAAAGATATAAAAATATATGGTTTTTACAAAGATCAGACAGCGTTAGACCAGATACTATTGTCATCAGATGACAAATTGATTAAGAAACTGTACAGCTTTTTGTTAAATTTAAAGATGGAAGATGAACAAGTTAAAGAAACAATGATAACTTGGGCAAAAAGTTTGGGCACAATGTAAACTTAGAAAAATGGCAAAACCTATGGGAAATAAACTATAAAATAACAAGGGCAGCTACTTACAAAGAACATTTATATAAAATGTTCTATAGATGGCATTTACCACCTGCAAGACTAGCAAAAATGTTTAAAAATATGTCTAACAACTGTTGGAAATGCAGACAAAATCCAGGCATGTATTATCATCTTTGGTGGACATGCCCTAAAGCAAATAACTATTGATCAAAAATACATAGATGGCTAGAAAAGATGATAGGAGCACATGTACACTATAAACCAGAATTTATAGGGAATTAGCCATTTTGGATCTAATTCTCACTAACAGAGATGAAATGATAGAAGGAGTTGAAGCCACAGGAACCTTGGGAGGAAGTGATCATGCAATATTGGAATTCAACATTAATGGAAGCACAAGCAATGGAACACAGTCAAACTAGAGTCTTGGACTTTAAGAGAGCTAATTTCAATAAACTTAGGGCTTGGGAAGGATTCCATGGATGAGAATCCTCAAGGGGAAAACAACTCAAGCTTGGGAAATTTTGAAAAGTGAGATAATAAAAGCCCAATCTAGCACAATACCAAAAAAAAAAAAGGAAAAATAACAGCTCTCAAAAGAAACCAGCATGGCTGCATAAAGAACTCTCTGATAAATTGAAAGATAAAAAGGACAAGTATAGAAAGTGGAAAGGGGCACATAACTAAGTCAGAATATCAGCAAATAGCCCGAGCCTGCAAAGATGAAGTGAGGAAAGCTAAGGCTCAAAATGAACTAAGGCTTGCGACCAAAGTCAAAAATAACAAAAAAAGCTTCTTTCAACATGTAAAAAACAAGAAGAAAGTGAAGGAAATGATTGGTCCATTAGTGGGTGAAAGTGGCAAGAAGGTGACAAGCAACAGGGAGAAAGCAGAACTATTTAACTCATTTTTTGCATCTGTCTTTACACAAAGGGAAAAAACAGACCAACCTATCAAAAATAGTGCCATAAAAAACAGAATAGAAACACAAGTTAAGATAGGCAAGAAAATGGTAAGTGAGCACCTGTCCAGCCTAGACGAGTTCAGATCACCAGGACCAGATGGATTACACCCCAAGGTTCTCAAGGAACTGGCAGGTGTGATCTCAGAACCACTGAACTATATTTTTCAAAGATCCTGGAGCACTGGGGAACTACCAGAGGACTGGAAAAGAGCTGATGTAGTTCCCATGTACAAAAAAGGGGAAAAAAACAGATACAGGAAATTACAGACCTATCAGCCTGACCTCAATACCTGGGAAGATTCTGGAAAAGATAATCAAACAACGAATCAGTGAACATCTAGAGGCAAACAAAGTGATTACTAAAAGCCAACATGGGTTTGTCAAAAACAGATCATGCCAGACAAATCTTATTGCATTCTTTGACCAAGTAACAAAATTAGTGGATCAGAGGAATTCTGTGGATATAATTTACTTGGACTTCAGTAAGGCATTTGATAAAGTAGATCACAACCTACTACTTGATAAGATAGAAAAATGTGGGTTAGACAGCATCACCACCAGATGGATTCGTAGCTGGCTGACCAGCTGTACTCAACGTGTGGTCCTCAATGGAACCGCATCTACATGGAGGGAAGTGTGTAGTGGGGTGCCCCAGGGCTCTGTTCTGGGCCCAGTGCTCTTCAACATCTTCATCAACGATTTGGACGAGGGGATAGATGGGGAACTCATTAAATTTGCAGACGACACCAAGCTGGCAGGAATAGCCAACACTCCAGAAGACAGCCTTAAGATACAGGAGGATCTGGACAGACTTGAACACTGGGCGCTATCTAACAAAATGAAATTCAGTGGTGAAAAAAGTAAGGTTCTACATTTAGGCAAGAAAAACCAAATGAACAGGTATAGTATAGGGGGTACCTTGCTCAATAGTAGTAACTGTGAGAGGGATCTTGGAGTCCTAGTGGACAATCACTTAAATATGAGCCAGCGGTGTGCTGCAACTGCCAAAAAAGCCAACACAGTACTAGGCTGCATTAACAGAGGGATAGAATCAAGATCATGTGAAGTATTAATACCACTTTACAATGCCTTGGTAAGGCCACACTTGGAATACTGCATCCAGTTTTGGTCACCACGATGTAAAAAAGATGTTGAGACTCTAGAAAGAGTACAGAGAAGAGCAACAAAGATGATTAGGGGACTGGAGGCTAAAGCATATAAGGAACGGCTACTGGAATTGGGTATGTCTAGTTTAATGAAGAGAAGGACGAGGGGGGACATGATAGCAGTGTTCCAATATCTCAGGGGCTGCCACAAAGAAGAGGGAGGCAAAGTATTTTCCAAAGCGCCTGAAGGCAGGACAAGAAGCAACTGATGGAAACTAATCAAGGAGAGAAGCAACCTAGAACTAAGGAGAAACTTCCTGACAGTTAGAACAATTAATCAGTGGAACAACCTGCCTCCAGAAGCGGTGAATGCTCCAAAACTGGAAGTTTTTAAGAAGAGACTGGACAGCCATTTGTCCAAAATGGTATAGGGTTTCCTGCCTGAGCAGGGGGTTGCACTAGATGACCTCCAAGGTCCCTTCCAACTTTATTGTTGTTGTTGTTGTTGTTGTTGTCGTCGTTATTATTATTATTATTATTATTATTATTATTATTATTATTATTATTATTATTATTATTATTATTATTATTATTATTATTATTATTATTATTATTATTATTTCTTTTAGGTATAATTCCAGAAAATTATGATAAAAATGTGTATACTTAATATTACATATATTAACAGCAGCAAGAATTATATTTGCTCAATACTGGGAAAATGAAATAATACCATCTGAAGAAGATATAATTAAGAAAAATTTGGACTGTACAGAAATGGATAGGCTCACATTGAAAATGAAGGGGAAGCAAGATTCAGAATACTTTCAAACATGGGAAATTTTTTAAAAATGGTTAGAAAAACGGAATAAAGGGAAGGAATGGAAATTGTAATACTATGTCAAACATGTAAACCCAGACAACGTGTTGCTTACTAAATACTAAAGATTGTTACTGTAAAACATTAATAAAATATACCAAAAAAAAATTCCCAAAGAATGGCTTACTTCCATCAGGGGGACAAATCCCATCCTGACAGCTACCACCCTATCAGTCTCTTGTAATGAATGACTTACATACATTAATTTTTAAACTATAAACTTCTGGATTGGATGATAATCATTAATCTCTGAGATTTAGAGTGGACACTGATCAGCTTCTTCTAGGCAGTCAAGTTGCCCTTTTCTGTTTAACATCATTGAAGATAATGATTGTTTTGTCTGTGACGCTTCCTATAAAGGATAAACACATTGGAATGAAAAACAGATTATCCTAATATTCCCAAACATATTTGGCCCTGAAATTAATAGTATTTTGGATGCATTCCTACTCTCCACAGAGAATAGGAAGTGAGATCTGATGGGGCTTTTTCTTAAAATCGAGACCTTCTGTCTGTGTAAACAAGAGTGACCTGTCAAACCACTACTGCCTGTTCCTTTTTCTCTAGGTTCACCTCTGTGAAGTGGAAGGAATGGAGAGATTTGTGGACCAGGATTCTATTCTGGATGGTAGTGTCACCCAGCCTGACCTACTGGCTGTGAAAATGCTGAGAGCTGATGCCAACAAGAATGCCAGGTGTTTGGAACAAAGAGAAGAAGAGGCTGGATACAGCTGCAGTTGTCAGGGTTGAACTGTGGAGTCCTTGGTCCTCTGTGAGCTTGGTTGTTTTCCTGCAGATGTTTCATTATCTGACTAGGTATCATCAGATGTTATTGAGTCAAGTAATGAAATGTCTGCAAGGAAACAACCAAACTCACAGGACATCCAAGGACTCCACAATCAATCAATGGGTAGAAACATTTTTGTTATTATACAGAATTGACCAAAAATGAAAAGTCACAAAATGGATAACATTTCAGATATAGTAAACTTGTGCAGGAAATTTCTAAATCTTCATGTTAAAAAAATTGTTTTATGGCAAAATTGGACGCAATGTTCAAACCTGACGCTTCAGATTGGGTTTCTCCAAAAATAATGTAGTTACTCTTTTCTTTACGGTGGGAAAGTAGGCAATTGTTTTTGGAAATGAGATACAACGCAGAAGTTGCACTAAGACATATGCAAAAATAAAGGTGTATCTTCTGTTCCTCAGCCCAGCAGGATTACAAATACTTTTTGGATTCAAAGGAATAATCCCACCAGTAAGAGTATTTAAAGCTTTATTCCAATGCATTTTGAAAAAAATAAGGTCCTAACATTCTGAAATGCAGGGAAGAGAATAAGAAAGATTCTGTGACCCTTCTGCTTGTCAGGGAACTTCAAAACATGGATGGTGAGTGGGCTGCTGCCAGCTTGATTTTGCCCAGGCCAAATAGGATACAGCTATCTTATTTTTCTTCAAGTACTAATCTTGCCAAAGATGAGACTATGCCAAGGTTAAAGAGTACTGAAAATGAGAAAGAGCATCCCCTCCACCCAGGTATTCTAGACCAAAGACAGGACAAAAATAACAGCGTATAAGCTACTAGTGATTAAGATAAATGCTTAATTCTATACTGTATATTCAGCCATTACATAGGAATATAGACTTCTATGCAATAATTTTAAGAGTTTGGGGGGAACATTATTTATTTCCCCTTCCCCCTGTTCCTATGATTTTATGACCAATTAAGGCAAACATTCTGTATTGCATAATTGTCATAAGAATCAATGTATTGCAAATGTTTTGCCATTCCCATTCATTTCAGAGGCGCTTTGCTGGAAGCCTTCTTGGTACACTGTGTCCTTTGTTAATTAATATGCATATTGGGGTTTTGATTGCTGCTTTAATTTTTTGCTTCTTGCTAAACAACCTGGGCAAAGAGGGAAATCAAAGGGATTGTGACAGTTTGTTGCCAGTCCAAATTAAAGAATGGATTATTGGCAAACTGACCCAGTAAACTAATGCCCTATATTAAAATAACACACATAGCTTGTGCATAGTGCTTTTGAATATTTAGACATTTCGTGTATATATATTTTTTTTTAAGACAACATAGCTCACTAATTTCACCCTTGCATGACTTTTGTTTCTGGCAGGAACGACTTCCTCAAGGAGATTAAGATTATGTCCAAGCTGAAGGATCCCAATATAATCCGGTTGCTGGCCGTGTGCATCACTGATGACCCTCTCTGCATGATTACTGAATATATGGAAAATGGTGATCTCAACCAGTTTCTGTCTCGTCAGGAACCCCAAAATTTGTCAGAGAGCTCTACCCCTCCTGTCAGGTAGAAAATAAGGACTCCCTCAATTCCAGCCTGTACAGTTTTTCTTGTGAGGTGGCTCTGTTCCACTTTTCAGTTGCACACATATCTTAGCTTGGGAGTGTGTGTGCCTGATAAGAGTGTTGCAGTTTATTTTGAGGGCTCAGTTAGAGACGAGGATGTTGTAATTATCTCTATTACTGATTTCTTCTTGACTTTTGTAAGATAAAAAGTCTATTCCTTTCCATCACTTTCAGTGGCCTTGGGGTATGACTGCTCTCCATGTTTCATGAATTTTCTATATAATTAAGCTTACATCTAAATTTTGACAATGGAGATATAACAAATTAGAAGATTCTGACTTGGGGAAGCACTAAGGGGCATCCTAGCTGATAAATTTCTTCACCCTCTTCTTTTTTGACCTCTGCTAACAGCTAGGAAGAAAGATTCTTTCTTACTGTTTGATTGAAAATCCCCATCCAGATGGATGCTTGTCCTTCAAAAGAAAAAGTTGCACTGTTAAGCATGGTGGAAAGATAGCACTCAGAACTAACCTAGACAATATGTTAATTGTGTAACAAGCTGTTCCACTCAGGTTTTAATTCAATTTGTTGTTAAGTACATAATGCCAGATCTGTCTGGGGATCATCAGGCCCATCACCTCTAGCCATGAGAGATTTCTATATGGTTTTGTTTTTAATTACAGGTAATTCATTTAGTAATTCAACCATTCATTTAGTGACCAAAGTTATAACGGCACTGAAAAAAGTGATTTATGACCGTTTTTCACACTTACAACCATTGCAGCATCCCCAGGGTCAAGCGATCAAAATTCGGATGCTTGACAACTGACTCATATTGATGATGGCTCCAGTGTCCCAGGGTCATGTGATCACTTTTTGTGGCCTTCTGAAAAGCAAAGCCAATAGGGAAGCCATATTCACTTAACAACTGTGTTACTAACTTAACAACTGCAGTGATTCACTTAACAACTTTGGCAAGAAAGGTCATAAAATGGGGCAAAACTCACCTAACAACTGTGTTTCTTACCAACAGAAATTTGGGGGTCAATTGTGGTCATAAGTCAAGGACTACCTATATGTTCATGAAAGTTTTTTTAAGAAAACTATATGATTGTAGGAATATAGTATAAAGAACCTGGTGGGAATGATTAGCTTCTTCCTTCCCCAGTTGTGATGGTTCTGATCTTGATTGGACCGCAATTTATTTACAAACACACAAGTGGAACTTGAACAGAATAACATACAATTTATGCATCATATACTTTAACTTGTAGAAGATTTGATAAACATTTTGAGTGGAAATTCTTCTCTTTTGTTCTGGGTAGCTGATGTGGCATGTTTGCTCTTTAAGACTGCTGACAATTACTAAAGGACCTATTTTTGTTTCTTTTTCTTGTGTCATTCAGTTATGCCAACCTGAAATTAATAGCTACCCAAATTGCTTCTGGCATGAAGTATCTTTCCTCCCTGAATTTTGTTCACCGAGACTTGGCTACCCGCAACTGTCTGGTAGGGAAGAATTACACTATCAAGATAGCAGACTTTGGCATGAGCCGCAACCTCTACAGTGGGGACTACTACAGAATCCAGGGCCGGGCAGTGCTCCCTATTCGCTGGATGTCCTGGGAAAGCATTCTTTTGGTGAGCATATTGCACTTGCTATGATGACCACAGAGGTTAGTGGAACTTTTTATGGACAGTCATGAACAACTGCCCACTAAATCTAACAACGGGGCCTATCTCTACTTTCACTTAATTGTGCTAAGTATCCTCTTTTTTTCTGCAGTGACCTAATGATATTGCCTTTATCTCATCTCCAGCGCATGCCTGAGACATCTTTATACCATATTTATCTGGGCCAGTATTAAAGTAGCATTTCCACTCTTATCCTAACACATATTTAATCATGAACTAGACAACCCGTGACTTGTTGGGCCACCATTTAAGATATTTCCTTATCTAAACAGAGAAACAGAATGATCATGGGTGATTTAAAAAAAAATCAGTGGGAGCGACTTCCAACCTCCCATTAAGTTTCCTTGTGGGAAGTGGGAAGTGAGTTACAGAAATTTTCCTTCCTTCCTTCCTCCCTCCCTCCCTCCCTCCCTCCCTCCCTCCCCTCCCTCCCTCCTTCTTTGTTCTGTCCCTGTTCCTTACTTCTTTCCCTGCTTTCCTCTTATCTTCCTTCCTGTGTACTATTCTACATAGTAGCTTCTTTGAAAAGTTTCAGCACCAGATGTGGACTGAAAAATGAAACATCTATTCCAGATTCCAGAAACATATAGATCTATATGATTCACACAATTTTATTTTCCTGTAGGCAATTTTTCTCCTTGGAGCTTGTTATTTCTTATGGAAACTGTTATGTATTGATGTGAATTACTTGGAATCTGTTGGAAATGGCCAAACGGCTGCAATTGTTTAAACTCCAGACTGGCTGTCTACATGCTTGTTAACTTGTCTTTTAAGCGGGAAATTCTGCTTTAATTCTATTGGCTGCCGCCTAGCGGTGATTGTATAAATAGAGGCTAAGCGGCAGTTAGGCCGCTTCTGTGTTAACCTAATAAAGGAGTTGTTGTTTGCACCTGCTGCCTTGTCAATGCCTCACCAATCCCGAAACACAATAGTAGCGTCGAAGGTGGGATGTGCTGCTAAGATGGAACAGCTGAGTCACTAAAGGGCTAAGACCAGGCGTTAGCGCCAGGTTGGAACTACGTTCCCCCCTTCTGCCTGCCAGTACGAAAACACTGGAGGTAGCGCCGTCCCTGGGAAATCCACAGAAGCCTTAGCAGCACAAGGCATTGAGAGGTCGGAAACAACTCACCATGGCCAAGCTTGGAAAACTGTCGGAGTTCAACGTTACGCATCCGGAGAGGTGGAGTTCATACATTTCTCGCATCGAGAACTATTTGAGAGCTAACCAAGTTAGCGAAGATGGCTTAAAGTCCACAACGCTGCTGTGCATGTGTGGCCAGGCGACATTCGATGTAGCCGAAAACTTGGTCGCTCCAGCTACGCTTGAGTCGGTCGCCTACGCCGAGCTCAAGAAAGTGCTCAAGGAACACTTCGAGCCGAAGCTCTCTGTTATTGCCTGGAGACACGCCTTCGAACAAAGGGAGCAGCAACCAGGCGAGTCTGCTGCCGAGTTCATAGCCGCACTGCGACAGATGTCCCGGCTCTGTAATTTCACAGACCTCGAAGAGAGACTGAGAGACCGTTTGGTGTGCGGGTTAAGGGACAGGGACCTTCAACAGAAGTTGTTCGCGAAGGAGACCCTGTCGTTCCAAGACGCCCTCAAGGAAATTATGGCCGAAGAAGCCGCCGGGGGAGCCATCAAAGCCTTACGGCCCTCCAAGAACACTTCCAGCCCAGAAACCGTCCACCATGAAGACGCTGAATGAGACGAAGACCCCGACATGGACCATGAGATCGATCAGTTGCAGAAACCACCAGAAAGAGCCCAGCGGCCATTTGACAAGACAGTTCCCTTCACTCGATGTGCGGGTTACGGAGGCCGACATAGACACTCGGAATGCAGGTTCCGCACAGCAAAGTGCCGAGCGTGTGGCAAACAAGGCCACATCACCGCCGTCTGTAAAGGTCACCAGAGGAAAGTTCCAGAAGAAGAGTTTCTCAGGAAAGGTACCGGGGCCCCGGGGCAACAGAGAGTTGGCTATTGCGCCAGCCGAAGGAGCGTGTTTAGAACAGGTGCCCATCGCCCACTTAAGGAAAAGCTGAGACTCAAAGTCAAGCTCCAAGGAGTTCCATGCCACATGGAACTGGACACTGGGTCAGCCCTATCTATAATTTCCCAAGGAACGTTGAACCACATTTGCAGTCGCAGCGGCAAACGAGTTAAACTCAAGCTGTCGAATCTCCTGCTAACAGATTTCCAAAACTCCCGCGTAGTGGTTAAAGGAGAAGCTATGCTCAAAGTTCAATTTAAAGAGTTTGAGGGTCCCCTGGAAGTCGTGGTAGTTGAGGGCAACTGCACAAGCCTCATCGGGTTAGACTAGTTTGATACCTTGGGCATCCATGTGACTGGCATAAACCGAACACAAGCAACGGACCTGGAGGTAGTTTGCTGATGTTTTCAGCTCTGACTTAGGAAAATACAAGGGACCTCCAATTGCCCTCCACCTTGATCCTACCGTAACCCTAATAAGGATCAAACCTCGTAGAGTACCTTTTGCCCTTAAATCAAAAATCAATGCAGAGCTGGACAAGCTGTTGCAACAAGGCGTGTTGCAGCCAGTAGACAGCAGTCGGTGGGAAACCTCCATAGTTACGCTACTTAAGGCCAACGGTGAGGTGCGCATTTGTGTGGATTATGTGCCCTATCAATAGAGCGCAACAACATTCATATCCGGTGCCTGTAGTCAGCCATATTTTGGCGTCACTACAGGGAGGTTGCATATTCGCCAAATTAGATTTGGCTCAAGCCTACCAGCAACTGCCCGTGGATGATGCCACGGCGGAAGCTCAGACCATAGTTACCCACAGGGGAGCTTTCAGGGTAAGGCGCCTACAATTCGGGATCAGTGTCACCCCAGGGATTTTTCAGAGCGTGATGGAGCGCACGCTCAAAAATATTCCAGGAGTGTGTCCATATTTCGATGACGTCCTCATAGCTGGGGAGTCAGTAGAAATATTGGCAGAAAGGCTCAAAGCCGTCCTTCAGCATTTCCACGAAGCGGGGCTGAAACTGAAGAGGGAAAAATGCAAAATAGGGGTAACTTCAACCGAATTTCTCGGTTTCTGCATTGATGCCGCAGGCATTCACCCTGCTGAATCCAAGCTCAAAGCAATTCAGCAGGCCCACAGTCCTAAGTCTAAGGGGGAGCTGCAGGCATTCTTAGGCCTGCTCAATTTTTATCATGCCTTCCTTCCTCACAAGGCCGCAGTGGCAGAGCTGTTACACCAGCTCTTGGATAAGAAAGCACAGTGGCAGTGGACGAGCATCCATGAGAGAAGTTTTTCAGCCGTCAAATCACTGTTGTCTTCAAACTCAGTACTGACGCATTTTAACGAACAGCTGCCTATCAGCATTGCGTGTGATGCGTCCCCGTATGGGGTAGGGGCTGTGTTGAGCCATTTAACGGCTGATGGGAGACAAGTCCCCATAGCCTATTATTCAAGGACTCTGTCCTCAACGGAACGCAACTACGCCCAAATAGATAAGGAGGCATTGGCCATTGTGACTGGCATTAAGAAATTTCATGACTATTTGTATGGTCGGCCATTCACAGTCTTTACGGACCACAAGCCACTTCTGGGTCTGTTCACAACAGACAAACAAACACCTCAGATCATTTCTCCACAGATGTTGAGGTGGTCCATCTTTCTTTCAGCCTATAATTACAGGCTGATTCACAAACCGGGCAGAGAAATGGGCCACGCAGACGGCCTTAGCAGGCTGCCCCTGTCGCAATTAGAGCCAGACCCCGCTCCAGCTGCTCGAATCCTGGCTATCCAGAATTTGCCAGAGTCTCCCCTTAACGCAGGGGACATGGCTGCCAAGACAGCTTCGGACAAGACGCTGAGCCGTGTGTTGAACTGGGTGCTCACAGGATGGCCGGACATCAGTCCAGGGCCTAACTTTCAGAGCTTCAGTAGGATGAAGAATGAGCTGTCAGCTCACAGAGGGTGCATTTTGTGGGGGAGTTGGGTCATAGTCCCGAACTCATTGAGGCCCAGAGTGTTAGAGTCTCTGTATGAGGGACATCCGGGAATAGTCCAGATGAAGGCACTCACGAGAAGCTACCTTTGGTGGCCTGGGCTGGATAAAGATATTGAGGCCCAAGTACACAGTTGCTACACTTGCCAGCAATCCAGACCAGAGATGCCTCAAGCCCCAGTCCACCGCTGGGAAACCACCCAAGCCCCGTGGTCAAGAATCCACATTGATTTTGCGGGACCCTTTCAGGGACAGCTGTTCCTCATTGTGGTGGACAGTCACTCCAAATGGTTAGAGGTTGCACCTGTCCCAACTATGACTACTGCCAGGACCATCCAAGAACTGCGCAGAATCTTTGCCACGCACGGGTTACCCGACGTGATAGTCTCAGACAATGGGGCTCAATTTACCGCTGCAGACTTCCAGTCCTTTTTGAGTGCTAATATGATTAGGCACGCCACTTCGGCCCCTTTTCACCCGGCCTCAAACGGCCAAGCGGAACACATGGTCCGAACAACCAAAGATTCCTTAAAGAGGATCGTAACCGGCAACTGGCAGCACAGGCTGGCAGACTTTCTACTCTGCCAACGCACAACTCCCTGCACTTCCACGGGCAGAAGCCCAGCAGAATTAAGATGGGGCCATCGCTTAATCACTAAGCTGGATCGGCTGCATCCAGACCGAGTTGCCTCGGAATCAGCACAGCCAAAGCCACCACGGAGTTTGCAAGTTGGCGACCCGGTTTGGGCACGAAACTATGCTCAAGGGGCACTGTGGGTGGTAGCTGTGGTTGGTAAGGTGTCATACGAAGTGGTCCTGAAAGATGGTCGCGTGCTACGCAGGCACATCGACCAACTGCGCAGGAGGCTAGCGAACCAGCCGCTAGATCATGACACTAGCGAAAGGCAAAGTCAGGGGCAGCACGACAGCAGCTGTGCATTGGAGTCTTCGAGCGTGGGTGAGACTCCTCGACGAGGGAATGGGGCGCTAGCGGAAGGTGAGTCGGCCCCGAACACAGAGACTGCACCCACTGAGCAATTCCGGCAGACAGCTCCGATTTCCAGCCCAGTGGAAACTGTTCCACCAATGGACACTGGCTCGGATCTACCCAGACAGACCAGCCACAGAGACTCAGATCTACCCGTAGTGACCCAAAGCCCCAGTCTACCCAGCTTGGCAGGCGAGCTAGTAGACCGGGGGCCTCCGGCGTTGCCGAGGCACTCAGAACAGTCGAGGAGGCCACCAAAGTATTTACAGGACTATGTTCAATACTTGTCATTGTGAACTATCTAGGCTAGGGTAAAGGGATGTTATGTATTGATGTGAATTACTTGGAATCTGTTGGAAACGGCCAAACTGCTGCAATTGTTTAAACTCCATACTGGCTGTCTACATGCTTGTTAACTTGTCTTTTAAGCAGGAAATTCTGCTTTAATTCTATTGGCCGCCGCCTAGCGGTGATTGTATAAATAGAGGCTAAGCGGCAGTTAGGCCGCTTCTGTGTTAACCTAATAAAGGAGTTGTTGTTTGCACCTGCTGCCTCGTCAATGCCTCACCGATCCCGAAACACAACAGAAACCATGAACCTCTGGTTAGTTATATATAATTCATTTTGATTTTCTCTCCTCTGTTCCTCCAACCAGGGAAAATTCACAACTGCAAGTGATGTGTGGGCTTTTGGTGTTACACTCTGGGAAACCTTCACATTTTGCCGAGAGCAACCATATTCTCAACTATCTGATGAGCAAGTAATTGAGAATACCGGAGAATTTTTCAGAAATCAGGGACAACAGGTATGAAAATATATGAATATTTTAGATAGATGTTTGCAGACTCAGAAAATGGAAACATCATTTGATCTGTTGGGGAAACTATGCAGGTAATCCATACTTAACAAACGGTAATTGGGACCAGAATTTCCATGGCTAAATGATATAGGCATAAAACCTGATGGCACATGACCGCCCCATTTAGCGACAGGGGTGGTGGTGGTACCTTGCCCTCGTGCTGCTTTAAGGCGGCGGCGGTGTCTGAAGCTGCCTCAGCTGGCCGCTGGCCTCAGCAGGCCCCAATGAGGCAGCATTCACACTCACCGGCTGCCCAGCCTCGTGGGGCTGTAGCAATGGTGTGGGGGGGCGGCCTGGTGTCTGAAGCTGCCTCAGCTGGCCGCTGGCCTCAGCTGGCCCCAATGAGGCAGCATTCACATTCACCGGCTGCCCAGCCTCGTGGCAGCAGCGAGGGGTGGGCGTGCGCCAGAATGTGAAAAATGGTCTTAAGTCATTTTTTAAAGTGCCGTTGTCACTTCAAATAGTCACTAAGTGAACTGTTGTAAGGTGAGGACTACTGTACTTTATCACTTTTTTCCTTTTGGGGGGGGGGGGTCATCAAGTTTACATCAAGCTTTTGACACCTTGCTAGGCGACTGGAAAAGCCCTGTTAGAGTACCCGGATTGCAGTTGCTTTCTTGCAGGTATGTGGAATGGCCTGGGACCCACAGGGTTTGCAAAGTTAAGTGAGGAAGTTGGTTACAGCTTATTAGGAAAGATAAAATAGACAACCAAGAATGCTTTATTGACCATTCTTCATCCAGATTATATATCAGTTGCATCTGCTAATACAGGCATTCTGCTTCAGATTTCTCTGTTATTTTCAGCATCTGGTAAAATGAATGAGTACTTTTCCAACAACCTGTAAAATCCAAGACACTGTGCTTTTATTGTTTAATTCCCCCCTCATAGATTGTTGATTCAGGGAATATCCATTTCTTTAGTGTTAACTAATAGTGTTAGTTATTTTTGGTATAGGGATAGATTTGTATTGGGTGCTTCATTTTTTTTAATTTTGTGTTTTTGTAGACTCCAAGTCTTGTACACCCAAAAATGACTACAGCAAAAAAATCAAAAACAGATAGTGGAAGATCATTCCAAGAGGCCTGGACACAATCATTTGGAGTGATTGAACGCAGTGGGAAAGCGTTATGTGTTCTATGCAACGAAAGTGTTGTGTGTCGCACATCAAGTGTCAGACGGCACTTTGAAATCAACCACAAAAATGTTGCCCAACTTGGTGATAATGAAAGGAAAGAGTTTCTTGAAGGGAAATTGAGGAGCTATCATTCCCAGCATCTTAGTTTTTCCAACTATCTTTCCAGAACGAATCATCTGACAGCTGCCAGTTTTAAAATTCCACTGTGCATAGCAAAACATGGTAAGCCCCTCTCTGATGGGGATATTATCAAAATGGCCATGTTGTCTGGGAGTGATTCTCTTTTTCATGATTTCCCAAACAAGGATAAAATTATTCAACGCTTCTCTGAGATACCACTGACCAGAAACACTGTTAAGGATAGAGTCCAGTGCATGGCAAGTAATGTTAGTCAGCAGCTCACCGCTGACTTACAAAAGGCAGCCTGTTACTCCATGTGCTTGGACGAAAGCACAGATATCAATAACCATGCAAGGCTGGCAGTAATTTTGCGTTATGCTGTTGGTGACATCATGAGAGAAGAGCTGCTGAAATTGGTGTCTGCCTGAAAGAACACAAGGTATGGATATCTACAATGCTGTGAAGGAAGCTTTTTTATCACAAGACATAAGATCAGAAAAGGTGGTTTCAATTACAAGTGATGGAGCACCTTCTATGGTGGGGGCAACATCTGGTTTCATACAGTTGTTTCTTCAAGAAACAAAACATAAAGTAATTCAATTCCATTGCATCATTCACCAGGAAGCTCTTTGTGCCAAGGAAAGCAACAAAAAATTTGACAATGTCCTCAAAGACGTCACAAAAATAGTGAATTACATCATGGCTCGTGCTCTGAATTGTTGGCAGTTTCAAGTACTTCTTGAGGAGGTTCAGGCACAGTATAATTGTTTGTTTATGTATAATAATGTCTGGTAGCTGAGCAGAGGATGAGTCCTGGAGAGGTTTGTGGCCGGCTTGGATGAAATTCAGCTGTTTATGCATCAAAAAGGGGAAGAATATCCACAGCTCACTGATATGGCCTGGCTTACCAACCTCATGTTTTTTACAGACTTTACACACCACTTTAGTCTGCTGAACAAATAATTACAAGGTGCAGGGAAAACAGCAGAAAGGAAGTTTTGTGATATCAAAACATTTGAGAGAAAACTGCAGCTTTTTGAAAAAGACCTTGAAAGTGGGCAGCTGAAATATTTTCCTAGTCTAAAAGTTCATTTAGAAAATTCTACATCATTTGCAGACAATCCTACAAGCCATCAGGAAATCTATAAGGAATTTTCTAGCATTGTAGCAGCTGCAAAGGTGAATTTTAGTAACAGATTTTTACAGTTCCGTAAGATGGAGACAACCCTGTGTTTTCTTATTTCTCCAGATAAAGCCAAATTTGAAGAACTTGATCTTTCCTGCTTAGAGTGGTTAGATTTAGGAAATCTAGAAATGGAGCTACTGGAATTTCAGGAAAATACTATCTGGAAAACTAAATTCTGTGACCTGCGTGAAACACTAGAGAAGATGGAAGGGATGACAAAGGACAGCATAGTTAGTGCTGAGAACAAAATCCTCAAAGTGTGGAATTCTCTGCCAGATAATTTTAAATCCATGAAAGCACTTGGGATTGCTTTCCTTACTTTGTTTGGATCATCTTACGCTTGTGAGCAGCTGTTTTCAGCTTTGAATTATATAAAATCTGACACCAGAAGCAGACTAACAGATGACCTGAGTGCTGCATGTGTTGCTCTCAAACTTACAAACTATAAGCCAAGGGTAGATAAATTATCAGCAGGCATACAACAGCAAAAATCACATTAATTCTTTAAAAGCATGCCAAATGCAAACTTACTTTTCAATAAAAACTTGTTTGTATCATTGAAAGCTCTGTTGTTGTGTTTTTGGGAGGTGGAGTGAGTGAGGGATTTTTACTTTTTGCCTCGTTTTGCTCTTTTAAAAAGTATGCGCCCCAACATCCCCCTGCATAGCCAGAAGCCTTGCGCCATCGCCATTCTCCTGCTGCGCTCCCCCAGCCCCTCTTTTCCTTCCTTTGAAACAAACAACCCCCCCCCCCCAATCCTCCCGTTCCTTCCTTCTGAATTAAAATGAGAGAAAGCCAACTTTTTTCTTTTGTGGTCTTTACATATTTAACCTTCAGAAGTAAGTGGGGAAGAAAACCATCGCGAGACACTCTTCTGTTTTAACTTTTTTTCCTTGTCGCTTTTTGGAGTTTTCATCCTGCTTTCGTGAGGGTGCAGCATTTGGGAGGGGGTGTAGCTGCCCTTCTCCTCCAAGCCATCAGCTGAGCAAGACGCCCACCTGCCCGCGCTCTTCCCCCTGTCCGAGGCTTTCATTGAGGATTGGTGGGGGGGCTGTTTGGTTTTTATTCCCCTCCCATCTGCTGGGTTTTGGTCTCTTCTGTCGTGCTTTGAGGTTACCCATGAAGCACGTTTGTTTGGGGTGGTATCCCCACTCTGGTTGCTAAGCTTGCTTAAACCCTCTTCCACCTCCTCCTCCTCACTGCAGCCTCTTTGTCTGCAACCAGCCCCTGCCTCGCCTTGCCTTGCCCCACGGCAATGGCACCGTTGCCCTGCCCCCTCCCTTGCCTCACCTCACCCTGCAGGATGAGCCTCCTACCCACTGCCCCACCCGCCAGAGAACCCCTGGATCTCCTCCAATCCTGCCCGGCCCCCACAGGCATCCCTCCCCAGGAGCAACATGGAGGAGGCCATGCCCACCCTGGCCACGCCCACCCATGCTGCCATGACTACCATAGCCACGCCCACTCGGTGGCGACACACCCCAGCACCCGGCGATGCATAAGTGGGTTTCGGGTTGCAGTTTGGGCACTCGATCTCTAAAAGGTTCGTCACCACTGCCTTATGCATTAGAACATCAAAATAAACCTGAGAAGAAAGAAAACTTAACAAAATGGACACTGCTAAGAGAATCACTATTTGGGAGACAAAAAGCATACATCTTATGTACTATTTATCCTCTACTTCTAACAACAACTACAAAAATACAAGAACTGTTTGACAAGTTGACAATATTAATTTGGAAAATTATTTGGCAAAGGAAAAAGGGCAGAAATGGGCTTAACAGACTTGAACTTCCCTACCAGATGGAAGATTATACGAGCAAACACTTCTTTGAATATGGCTAAATAAACAAATAACTTTGGCCATAAAGAGGCTTTAGAATAAGTGGGATAAGAGATATAAGTAATATAGTATTTTTGATAAGATACAAAATGTAAAAATATTGGGATGATGTAAGTGAAAGAAAAGTTTGAATTTTAAAGATAAATTAAGTTTGAAAAGATTTAGGATTAAGAAATGATTGAAATATTGAGGGGAAATTAGGTTTAATAAGAACTTTGAAAAAGGATATATAGTGATTTAACAAATCAACTTTTACAAATAGAAGTGAAATATAAATTGATTAGAAAAGATGTTATAGATAAATGTCATGATAGATAAGTAGTATAGTATGTCTATAATATATGGAATATGAAAATACTAGGATGATATATTTAAATGGAAAATTTGGATATTTAGATGTTAATTAGTGAGAAAATTATGATTGATAAGAATTGTTTGAATATTAAGGAGAAATTAAGCTTAAACAAGATATATGAAAATAAGATACACGGTGAATCAATAAGATGACTTTTACGAAAATAATATAAGTTGATAAGAAAAAAAATGCTAGATATGGACGCTATTATTGTTGGTATAAATATAGAAGAAAATGTTTAATCATTTATATATGGAAAATATCAAATATCAAAAATTATATTTGTTTAATGTTGAAGAAGGAGAATACTACTGGGAGAAGAGAAGATCAAGGAAATATATTATTAATTGATATATTAATTATGGAAATATAAAAATTAATTATTATTGATTGTTAATTAACTATTATTGATTGTATATTTTTCCTTAAAAAATTATGAACCAAGACAACATGCTGTACACCAGGCACTAAGGTTGTTATTGTAAAAAATCAATAAAACTTTTACAACAACAAAAAAAAAGAAGTGGAGATTTCCTTCTGGATTGGCTCAGGTTGGGTAGATAGTAACATCATGTATTCTTGCTTTCAAGAAACAGTGTCTTCTCAAGCTTCATTCTGCAAATCAGACCAGTATTTAGCTCAGAAAGAAAAAATACTCGGCAATGTGTTGATAAAATCACATTTAACCTAAATTTACTTCACTGTGTTGTTTCAAGAATAAAGAAAGATAGCATCCTACAAATTAACTGAACTCTGTGGAGAAGGGATGAGATGCAAATGTGCTAAATAAATCACCATTACAAAATAAATGAGATTATTATCTACTATGAATCACATTCTACTATGAAATAGCTATGAGCAGAAGAGATTTTAATGCTTTTTTAAAGAAGGAATTGTGCCTTCCTTCAATACTCACTTTTCTCTCCCTCTACCCTTTCAGACTTATCTTCCTCAACCTCCATTTTGCCCTGATCCTGTATATAAGCTAATGCTCAACTGTTGGAGACGAGATACCAAAGCTCGCCCTTCCTTTCAAGAAATCCATTGCTTTCTTCAAGAAGCAACTACTTCATAGTGATGCCTTCAAATGCTATGGACCACCTCTTCCCCTTGCCATGTCACCCTTTCCAAGTTATACCCAGAACTGAAGCCACTTCACCTGGAGCCATCATTTCCTTTAATAACACAGCTGGACTCAAATCAACCATCAAAGGACAGATGAGAGAGAAATGGGGATCTGACCAGGTCTGCCACATAACCTCATTCACGGTGCTGTGTTTTGGACTGGTAAAGACTGAAAAAGTTATTTATCTTGTAAATGTTCTAGGTTGTGTTTTGTTTAATGGAGTTTGTCCATGAAAGAGAAGAAAATGTATTCTTTTTTCCCTAAAAAAGGATATGAAAAAAAGCTTGAAAATGGAATTGAGCTGGAAATAGGCACATGAACTAGGGAAGTACTGAAGCAATTAGTACGGTAATGTTTTATGCCACTGCTGTGTGCAAGAGCTGTAATTCTGTAAGAGGCAGTAAAAGAGCAGAATGTCATACTGGACATAGATTGTGGCTTGGACAATGCTTGCTGAAATCTCTAAAGCCAAAGAAGGTATTGAAATAGATTTTCTGTGATTTAGGACAGAATTTGTTAATACAGAATGGGTTGGGTAAACGTAAAGAAAGTATGCGATTTTGTATCATTTAAACACTATGCAGAGTTTGCAAAATGTAATTAATTTGGGGTGGAACCTAGATGGCTCTGAGCAGAATCTTTGTGTGTTACAAAAATCTGGATGTTATAGAATATGCCCCGCTTATAGTCTAACACATTTCACTCACTGCCCTGTAGAGACCAGGGAGCCTTGGCCTCTCCCCCTAACCCTTAATCTGGGTGCTGCCAGAAGAGGAGGATACCCAATCTTGATGTACAGATGAAAAGTTACAATAGGCGACATGCATTCACACTGTCAATAGGTGGCAAACATTGTGTCTATGGAGATTCTCAATCATCAAGGTCATGGTTGTCCCAAGGATGTTTTTCCAAAAAGCAACTGGACTTACTTGGTTTTTTTCCTTGAAAAATGTTTTGCTTCTCCTCGAAGAAGTTTGTTCAGAACTTTTGGAAAAGTACCTTTGGGACAGGTGCAGACATCTTTAAAATCAACTAAAAGTCCTTTAGATAGATCTGCAGTTCCTGAGGGAAAGCAAACTAACAATAAAGCTGTTGATTTTCTTATGCAAAGCATACTCCATACTTCTTATTCCATTTGTACATGCAATCTCATCAGTCAAACAGGCTTGGCCAAGGCATTTGATAGGAGCATTGGTAAAGTCTGGCCCAGACATAGAAGCAACTCCCTTCTTCACTTCATTTAGTTATATATAAAGACTTGATGCTAGGTAGATTCAGATATATGTCTTTTGTTCTGAACGTTAGGTGCTGGAAAAATTAGTCAATCCCTTCTGAACTACGGTGCAGTTACAATAACTTTTAAGTATATCTTGCTTACTTCCCCTTGTGGCTTTTGGCTCCATTTGAATATCTGACCTTGTTTTTAGCTTATAGCAGATAGTTCACAAAGTCACAAAGTTGGATTTGCTTTTACCATGCTGCTTTATAGTCATCCTTTTGGATGTCCTAAATGTCCTCTCTCGTGGTCTTTATGTGACTGAAGTGTGAAAGCCTGTGTATAATTCTGATTGCTTCCCAAAAGAGGAGGATATGTCAATAAAGGGCAATGAAATGCAATCAGAATGATCAAGGGAATGGAGCGTATGATGATAAACTAGCATATTTGGTACTCTAGTTCAGAACAGAGTGGGACAAAACAGTCAAGATTGCAGTTTAGCTCCTGATCTTCCAGTGGACTATAAGAAAACTTTTGGTGATATAAGGGAAGGGACTAAATTTATTTCAGCTATTTATTTTTTTTTTATTTTTTTTGCATCTTTTCAAGGTTTTAGAGATGCTGGTGGAGCGAGACACCTCCAAGAGGCAAACTGCTCCTCCCCCCACCCTCCAGAGAAATAGCCTAAATAGCTATCTGTGGAGCACATTTCAATTTTTTTTGCATGTATGTATGGGGAGATACCTTCTACTTTCAATTACCAAAATTCTTAAACAAGCAATTTCAGGTTAGTTTGAAGGTTTGAGGTATGGGAATGCAGTATAAGAGGAAAAATTTCCTAGAGATCCTCATGCTCCCATTTTCATCATTTTTTTTTTAAAAAAAATCCCATTGGTATTTGGCAATATAGTCTCAGGATGCTAGGGCATGCAATTTGGATCTAGGTGAATCACAAGCAGGCCATGGACTTTAAAAATGGTCATTATTAAATCATGCACTGTATGGGGGATAGAAAATGTGTAGTTAGGATGTTCAGTTAACCAAAAAAAAAAGCAAGAATACTGATTTCTTATGTTTTTCTTTTGTATGTGGAATCTATGAAAGAGGAGCTATCAGCTGACAGGCTCCTTTGGACATAGGTTGAGTGGTATTTCAAAAGTTATAGTTCTCATTAGATTATGAACCATATTAAGAATAGGTTGATTCATGCTTCTTGCAATCAAGTGCCTTGGATTTTTTCATTGTGAATATAAGACTGATATTTTCCAAAGTTTAGTGATGCAAATCTTTTAATGCTATAGATTTTATATGAAATCAGTGGCTCCTTATTTGTTTGGTGACAGAACACCAAGATATTGTGATAAGTAGATATGACTTGGAACCATCAGTTAATTGCTAGTAAATCTAGAGCATAATAAGGAATTAATGGGTGAGTTACTTCTTTTACAGATCGATAGACCCTGAACACAGACAGATTGTCTCAGTGGCTTTGAAAACCATCAGGGTACCACAAGATTATAAGAGTATAGTTTACAAATAATAAAGTAAGTTTCCTTGGAGAGATTAGGCAAAGGAGTGGGGGGAGGAGAAATTGTTTTCTGAGACTTCAAGGCTGGTCTGGCTTGACATGTTTTGACTGAGATGAGAAAGTATGTTTGCTGCACAGTTTTATCACATACTGCACAAATGGATCTCACAATTGCTGCTGGGATATCACTCTGTTTTCTTGGCACTCATCTACAAAACAACCTTAAATCAAGCTTTGTGGGTCTTTATGGTCAGCTTCTCTACTTTCCTTTGATCACTGGTCAAGGATAGGAAAAATGAAGTTACTGGCTAGGTTATTTTATCTTTAATGTCTTGGGAGACTCATGTATTCCAATTCTGCTTTTCTGTTTTACTCATTAATGTGTATCTTATAGATAGAAAGTTCTGCACCTAAACCTGGATTCTTCTGCAAATTTTACTGTTGTTAATTCAATAGCATTTCTTCTTTTTGATTGCTCATTTAGGATGCAGCCATAAGAAATTCTTCCCCTTGTACTTATTTTGTGCTCATAAACCATACAGAAATAGCTCTCTTGTGGAATCAGAGCAAGGCTAGGAATAAAATGGAATTTAAACTGTTAAATGTAGGAAGAAAAGAATCTTCATGTCCACACCACACATACTCACCACACACTACTCCTTTGAAAAATGGATATCATTTATGTCTCCTTCTTTATAGATGAATTGGCTAGAACCTCTAGCTGGGCTTGAGCTTCTAATTAGAAGCTGGGCTTGAATTTCCAATTGAGTCCAGAATTTGTATGATTATTATAAGGCAGTATCTCATTACTTAATGTCTTCCAAATAAGGTAGGAAAACTAGCAGGATTTCAAACCAGTATCTAGTTGTAGGTTTCCATTATATATTAGTGATTCCATATTTAATAATTCAGTCACTCACATACTAGCTCTTACTCCCAAGCAATAATAATCAGTCCTTTACTTATCTCTTCAAGAAACACAATGCCAATAAACTCACATTGCTCACAAATAGGCGAATAAGGCAAAAAACAATCCTTTATGGACAATCAATCTGGGAAGCTTTGTAAATAATCCCTTTTCACTGAGCCTTCAATATAGGAGCACATTTTCATAAATTCATCTATAAAGCTGTATTTATCATATTTGCAGTGCAGTAGAAATAAACTGGGCAAATACAAATTGCAGAACCTTGAAATAAGCAGTAGTTTATATAAGTAACTAGTAAAGGCAGTGTTTTTACCTATTTTTTTTTAAAACATATTCATTTGCAAACTTTCTGTAAAGTATCACACTAGGTCTTGAAGCACAGGCCAGCAATCTATGAACTGAAGCATCTACCATTCTTTTTTATGACATCTGGGCTTTTCCCAAATTATGGTAGCATAGTTTAAAATAGTATGTTTGTTTTTTTTAAAATCTAGGTAAGCAAATTAAGATAGACTTAATGTGTTTATTTTATTGATTCTATTTTTTTAAAGAAAATTCCAGACCTCCCATCCCTATTCCTATAAAAGCTGGAGAACAAAAAAAAATGCCTTTTTAAAATTTACAAATTGAGAAGGCTATGCAAAAGGCATGTGGGCACCCCATGCAAAAGGCTGTGGACAGCTCAATTATTACCTTCATGAAACAAATTAATGAATAGATTATAGTAGTCACTGAGTTTACAATATGGCCAAGAATCACATATTAGGGCACAGTATTGTAATTTCTAGACAAGTCAGTGAAATTTCAAAAATTCTTGTATTTTATTATTTGTATTTATAACCAAAACACAAACTAAACTGTTACAATTTAGGTGGAAATGGAAATTCATTCTCTCAATATTTTGTTAAATTCAGTAACTTTATGCACATCTGTTCAGGAACAATGGTTTTCAAATAAAGATGACACAGAGGACTGGTTTTCAGTTGTTTCCTTTGTGCAAGTCACTATAACATCACCAAAAGCTTTTTCAAGGTTACTGGATAAGTCAGGGGTCAGCCTGTGTGATGCCTGTGGACATTATGATATGTGTCTTCTCAAGGCAGCTTCTGCAGATACCAGTGTTAAATTAATTAGAAATTAAACAGTGTGTTAACATCTCATGGGATGCTGGGGTCCCTGCTTTTGTGAAATATTTTTTCTCAAGTCTATATTACTTATTTTGAAAGAGCATGATTAGAGTTAGATTCATGAGGCCATTTATTATACTGTACATTTTGACTAGGTTATTCGGCCCTAGATGTTTTACTGTGGGCAACTTGATATGGGGATCTGGCCCCAGGTTCCCCTGCTAATATCTCTATTGAACTATGAAAATAACTTTTGTCCAGTTCACCTGCCCAAAATTCACATGGCAAAATTTCTCTTTTGTGATTTGAGAGCCTGGAGCTCTTGGGGTAGGTGGGTGGAGGAGAGCTGATTCCCATTAGCTGGAACACCACCAGTTGCCCTTTCGGTCTTCTAGGTCCTCCTTCCTCCACAGGTTTGGGGGACAGAGTCAGCTAGCAACCATGTCTTCCCCTTTATTTTTGGACTGTCCAGTGACAGCCTCAAGGTAAGTAAAATCTGTACAATTGGCCAACCAATTTCTGTGTGGTATCAGGAAACTCAAATCTCCCCTTAACCAAGCTAAGGGATGCAGTTCTTTGGATCTTGATCCTTGTATTGAATATGGAGGACATCAGGCTTCCTGAGACAATTTCGTAGTTAAATCCTCCACATATTTACTGAGAAATCAGCTCCATTGATTTAAATGAGAATATCATGTAAATATTTAATCACATTTTATTATTTACTTAATTACATTTGTCCATCTCACACAGTGACTCTGACAGCATACCTAATGATATATATATACATATTTAAAATAACCAATTTAAAGACAAAAAAGTAAAAACAAAAATCATATATATATGTGTGTGTGTCTGTGTGTGTGTGTGTGTGTTTGTAAGTGTTTTTTTTTTTATGATGCACCCGGTCGGCCCAAATATGGGAAGAAGAAATCTATATGCATAGATACATATATATAATATGTATAAGGCAGGTGAATGAGATACTATGGGAGGATGCTAGGTTACTAAGTTCCCTTCATTTCTAGGAAGTGCAAATGTCATGCATAATCTAGGCTGATAATGGTAGATAATAAGACATTTATCATCAATAAAAAGAATTCAGTATTTTAAAAAATATGCCTAATCATAAATGTATAGGTTTTATCTTTTATTTATTTATTCTCTGGAAAGTCCTATTTAATGGTATTGCTATAAAATCATTGACTTGTAAACAAGAGTGTTTGTTCCTTCTGTCCTGAATTCTGTTTTTGTTGTTGTTCTTCTGTTGATTAAAGAGAAGCTTTTAAGAAAGCTGTGTCTGACTTTTCTCCTCCATTGGAACAGGAGGAGGACATTTTCCTTGAATGATAATCTCTAAGAGAAACCACAAAGTTCAGGGGAACCAAGGCTGTACTTGGGGGAGTTGAAATAAAAAAAACTGCCTGCCATTCAAGGAATGCAAAGGAGAGCAGAATGTGGCCTCATGCTTCCCAAACGTCCTACAGCATTAACTAGGTTAGAGCTGAGATTTTTTTTTTCCTTTTAAAATGACTCCCCCAGTCATTTCAATGGAAAAATACCTTAACGGAAAAATATTTCCTTTTCCCATCATATATCAAAGCAGTGGTATAAAGTTTCTCTGGAAGTGTGCATACTCTTGCCTACAGTAACTCCCATAAAGGTTGCAAAATAAATACAGCACATGAACAAAAGAAAGTAGTTATGACTGCTGCTTTCCTCAAGCCATCTATTGAAATTAGCAATAGTCTTGAATGCCTGTGCGTTTTATAAATAAATTTAGATTTTCTGAAATTATTCAACATTGATTTATCAAGCTTCTTAGTTTGTTAATAAAATGGTAACGCCAGGCATAATAATTCAATATACTGATCTATAATTTTTGTGTAAATCAAGTCAGTCTTGATTCTGGAGACTGCCTGGATGAGTCCCTGCAGTTTTCTTGGTAAGATTTTGTGGAAGTGGTTTGCCCATGTCTCCTCCTTAGAGGGAGAGTCACTCAGTTGACTTCATGCCTAAGGGTAAGCTAGTCCTCACCAATCTCCTGGCTTTGACCTCTACACAAAATTGCCTGTAATGAAGTGTAAACATTCTTATGGAGCCTGGATTCTTTGCGTATCTTATTTTTTAATCCAATAAATGGATCAAGTGATCAATAGTGCAGTCAAGGTTATTGCCAAATTAACAAATGTCCTATACTTAAAACACATTTCTTAAATATCAAAAGGACAAAGACTTGCCCTATATCTTTAAATTGTTTCTAAAGACCCTAAAAGAAGCAAATTGGACAGAGAGACCTTATTCAACAAACAGTTTGAATTAGGAAGGGCTGCTTCTTACTGATATGATACTGGTCTCATCTCAGCCAAGGCAACTTCATACTTAAGAAAGGAAATATTTTTCTCTGTACTTGGTTTTATTTGGATAAACATACAGCAATTCCTAGGGCAGTCTCTCAAAGTCATGTTAATGTACATTCCTCCATTCCACAAGTCAGTAGAAAAACAAGACAGCATAATTTGGGACAGAGACTTTAGCCACCTTTTTAGTTTTCTGAGCAACAAGTGTCTGGTGTAGAGAGTCTGGCTGCCAGGAACCTATCACTTGGACTATTTTCTAATATAATTTAACATAGAGAGCCTGTTTGGTCTAGTGGTTAATGCACCAGGCTAGAAACCAGAGACTGTGTTTTAGACCAGGGGTCCCCAATCCCGGGTCCGTGGACCAGTACTGGGCCGCGGCATGCCAGCAACCCGTCCGCACAAACAAGCAAAACGCCATCTGCAGGATGCAGGCAGCACACAAAACCATGCCCCCTCCGGGCCGCGGAAAAACCTCTCTCCACGTAATCATCTCTGGTGCCCAAAAGGTTGGGGACCTCTGTTTTAGACCCATCTTAGGCATGAAAACCAGCTGGGTGACTTTGGGTCAGTCATTCTCAGCCTTTCCTGTCTCATGCAAAAAGGTTGCTGGATTCACTTGAAACAGGCAGAATAAACTTGGTGGATAAGTCATACAAAATTACTTTTAACTTTTACCTGTGAGATGGGTCCAGATTACAATCTACATTCTGGAAGAACTTCTACAATAACTGTGAGTTAATGTCTTGAGGATGCTGGAATAAAAGTAATTTTGTATGGCTTATTCACCGAGTTTATTCTGCCTGTTTCAAGTGAATCCAGCAACCTTCTTTGCATGAGACAGGAAAATAAAAGGATAATGGATTTCCCCATTCTACGTAAATCTTACATGCTGCTGCTATGGAGCTCCTAGCCTCTAGCCTCGTGGCTAGGATTCATGCAGAGAGATAATAAAACCTGGCATGTAACAGGATGTCTGGTAATAAAGACACAAGACCCTCCCAGTGGCCAATTAGAACACAGATATAACCATGTAACAACTAAACTACATTTCCCAGAAGGCCACTCTTAAGAGGGCAGCATTTTAACCCTTAAAATGCTACTTGCTGTACACAGGAGGGGCCAAGATGGAGGACAGGCAGCAAAAGCTGTAAAGAGCTCCTCCAAAAGCAAAAGCTTTCTTTTATTTTCTTTTATTTTTATTTTAACTTTTTAACTTTTAACTTTTTATCTTTTTAACCCCTTTTAACATTGCATTTTAAACCTGTTTTAAACCTTGTTTGATATATACCGGAGCGGCCGGTATATATTGGAGACAGAAGCCACCGGAGGAGGACGGAGGCATGGGTAAAAGAAAGAAGCACCAAGGCACTAGCCCGGGATATCTCCTACCAGTGAAGAATGCAAAACAACCAAAAATTGAGGAGCACTTTGCTGGCAAGAGACTTGTAAGTAAAACTATCCCCCCCCCTTCATTTCCAACAAGCTGGAGAGATTAGAACGGGACCTGCAAAGAGATTTGATAAAACAGCAGATACTGGACTTTCCCGATCTGGGGGGAGGGGAGCAAAATGACAGCCAGCTATTTTCACAAACAACGAGTCCAGCTACAGCCGGATGGAGACTAAGATAAAGACTAAAAAGGTTAACAACAACAATCTAACTCAGAGTGGGGAGAGCTTACCGTGGGAGAATACAACAGAGTTCATGGCAAAGCAATGTCTTCTCACAGCGCAAACAATAGTCTCAATATTTGAACAACTAATAACCATTCAACATGATGTAGAGACATTGAAAAAAGATATAGCTGTTCTGCTCCAGGCACAGCATTGGGCTATAGACGCCCCCACTGAAAATGAGCACAGACCCTGGGAAACAGAGAGCCTGCTGTAAAGTGGCAGCCCACTCAGAAAAACAGTTCTTCTACTGCTAAGGTATTAATAGAGAAGTTTCATGGGAAGACAATAAAGCACCCCACCTACAATCACACCAATCACAGCAATCACATCGCTCACTACAAACACATCAGGTTGTGCTGAGAATCCACATGAATAGGCTTAATCATGGTCACTGGAATTCCAAGAGTGCTATACTAAATTCCCTAAGCCAGCTTCTTCACTGTCACTGGGGGCAGATTGATCTACATACTGCAGAGTGGCTCCCTGAGGCCCCAAATTGGAAGTGGATATTTCTCTCCTTTAAACAGCCCACCATACCGCTGATGCTATTTAAAATGAAGGCTCATCTAGCCTCCTTTCAAATCTCTCCCATCAGAGTTTTCTGTGAGGAAAGGGTTAAACCCTTAATTGTTAACGTGCGAGCTCCCAAGGTTGTCGTCTCTTCTGCATTCTCAACCCTGGGAAAGGGAGAGGGAGAAAAAGGGAGTAAGTCAGCCCTGTTTGGAGAAGATGTACTTAATAGCACAGAAACAGGGCTTATTAATGCTTTTGGCGCCCTCCCAAGGAGTGAACAAGATAACATACTATTCAAGTTAGAAAACCTAAATAAATCCTTATTGGTCACAATCGATACGGCTGAACCGCTTATTGATTTGGTTTCCCCTATAATTGAGCCTCTTACTTTTCCCCCAGGGGTCAAGAGTTTGGAAGAATATGAGTTCATGGAAAGCAGAAGCCAAGATACACAGGGGCCAGTAGAGGCCCCAATAGAGAAGGAGATGCTAGCATCCTTAAGTGACTTTCCGATGATACCTTCTGCAACACATCAATCTCTTGAGAGAGGACTCACATCAGTGCCATCATTTCAAAGCCGAATGGGGCATGACCTAATAACCCCCTGCTCTACACCTAGAGAAGAGGCTCCGGAACGGCAAGCCTTGTTAGCTGGTGCTAAATCTTCTTACCTTGAACAAATTTCCCAGGAGTCTACACAGAATTTTGATGGGGCTCCCCTCCTTTTAGAGAAGGCCAATTTCGTGCGGGACGACACTTCAAGCCATTGCAACAATTCTACAACTTCCCTTTGTATTAATCAAATCTCCTGACGAGCTGCAAAAGATGATCCCCTCTCCATTATAACCTGGAATATAGCGGGCTGGTCTGTGCCATCAAAAGACCAACATTTTCTTGACTATATATCACAATTTGACATTCTCTTTTTACAGGAAACCTGGGCCCCTACAGAGATACAGTTAGATGGTTACTGGGGTAACTCTATCCCAGCAGTTCCAAGTAAGGTGGGTGGGAGAGCTAAAGGGGGCATTGTGACATTAGTGAACACATCTTTGCGTTTTAAATGTGTACCGTTGCCACTTCTTCAGCCATGGGTTGTGACTACCCTACTTTTATTTAAACAGGTGGAGATCTTGCTTTTTAATATCTATATTCCCCCACTCAACAAGAATAATCTGATCAACAAGATCTGGGAGGGTATAGAAGATTTTATCCTGGGCTGCTTAGACAAATATCCCACAGCAGCAATAATTATTGGGGGGGACTTAAACGCTAGGATGGGCCCAAGCGATCAAGCATTATTCAATCAATTTAAGATCCATTATGAAGAGAATGTACCAGGAGAACCCCTGTTTGCCAGACAATTTAAAGACACCAAGGCAAATCGGGCAGGTCTGTGTGTAAGACAGATGACTGTACGCTTGGACCTTTGTATCCTTAATGGTTCCACATGGGATGACTACCCAGCAGATTATACGTATCGGGGAGCAGGAAGAACATCCACAGTTGATTATTGGATAGTATCATACGACCTCCTGAAGTTCCTGCAGAAGATGGAGGTAGACTCGCGACTGGAAAGCGATCACTATCCACTAACCCTTACTTTTACATTACACCAGAAACTGCTAAGGGCTGGCTCAACCTATCTACCCAGGTTAGAGAACCACAATACCCAGATAAAAATTAAATGGACAGAGAAAAATGCAATGGAAGTTACTAAATGAATGTTAGCCCCAGAAACCATAGAACTACATACATCTCTATTAAGGAATAAGTTTGAAGGGTCATACTTAAAGGGGTTTGAAATTTTAATTTTAAATCTGAAATCAGTTCTCACTAATAGAATACTAGCTCACCCCAAAAATCCGGTTTTAAAGAATAAAAAATGGTTTGACAGGGATTGCGTGCAACTAAAAAAAACATATAATAAGGAATACAGAAAAAGTAAAAATGCCCCTTCTGAGGATCACACTCACTGCTTAAAGCAGTTGAAGGCACAATATAAGACTCTTCTAAAAGAAAAGAAAAGGGCGGCTCAGATGGAGTCTTGGCATAGACTAATTGCATCAGTCAGGACAAAAAATACATCCCTTTTTTGGCACATCACCAGAAGATTGGGGAAATCCCCCCTACCTCCAACTAATCAGGTACCGATTCATGCCTGGGAAGAATATTTTAGAAAGCTTTATGCAGACCCCGACTATGTAACTAATGAGAGCCAAATTAATTTGAACCAAACCCCTTATTGGCCCCCTGTTACATCAGGCGAGATATCCCGATTGATTGGAGCCCTCAAGGCTAATAAGACGCCTGGTGCTGACAATGTCCTGCCAGAAATAATAAAAAATAATCCCAGTTGGTGGGCTCCACTTTTAGCATCTCTGTTTACATATATAGATAGAACAGGCCATATGCCAAGAGATTGGGGATTAGCAATTATCATACCAATCTATAAAAAAGGTAGTAGAAATGACCCAGGCAATTATAGACCCATTAGTCTTCTGAGTGTTATTAGTAAAATGTATGCCAAACATCTAAACTATAAACTTCAGGATTGGCTAATTTCGGGGGGGATAATTAAAGATGAACAAGCCGGTTTTAGAGAAGGAAGATCAACAGTGGATCATATCTTGGTATTTCACCATCTAGTACAAAAATACACATATAAAAAAAAATTCTCTCTTTTTGTGGCCTTCCTTGATTTTAAGCAGGCCTTTGACTCAATATCTAGGAACTCCCTATGGGAGAAATTAGAAGGCACTACTATCGATAAACGCCTCCTTTTCCTCATACAAAAATTGTATGCCAATTCCACCTTGAAAGTGAGGTGTAATCCTCAAGGGACCTTAACCGGCTCAGTAAGGGTACAAAAAGGGGTACGGCAGGGTTGCATCCTGTCCCCCTCCCTTTTTAACTTCTATATCAACCCCCTGATCGATCTCTTACAGAACCCTGATCTGCATCCGCCCAACCTAGCACATTGCAAAATCCCGATCCTTCTATATGCCGACGATGCGGTCATTATTTCTCAAACTCCTGTAGGACTGAAGAGAGCAATTAGGGCAACACTCGGCTACTACAGACAGAACAAGTTGGTCCTTAACTTTGATAAATCAATTTTTTTTAGTTTTTGCTAAAAGACCCAGCCAATACTCCTGGAAAATAGAAGGACAGTTTGGAACAGGTTAGAACATTTAGATACCTTGGGGTGGTTTTCCACTCGCAGGGGACATGGAGGGCACACCTGGATCATGCATTGCAAGCAGCCAATAGGTCCTTGAATGCAATCAGGCTTTACTTTTACACAGCCGGAGGTCAATTGGTACCTTCTCTCTTAAAACTTTTCGAGGCCAAAACATTGGCGCAAATTCTATATGGGGCACAAACAGGAATCCTTGCAAAGAAAAACTTGCTTGAAACCATACAAACCAAATTCCTGCGAGCCATCTTAGCTGCACCCAAAGGAACCCCAAATGCCCAATTAAGAATTGAGACAGGCATGCCCCAAATTCAGGTAAGAGCCTGGAAGATGATGATCATTCACTGGCTTAAAATGCATTTCTTTCCAGAGGGACAGTCCCCGTTAGTGCTGACTGACAACTTCCCCTCCCCCTGGAAGCAGGCGATAGATCATAAACTGGGCTCTTATGGGCTCTCTTCGGTATTCCTAATGTCCCTAGGCTTTGATCAAGCAAAGCAAGTAGTATCCAATAGAATAAAGGACATGGAGTTCCAAGAAGAACTAAATAGGTTACCTTGCCACATTAGGGATAGAATCAAACAGGGTGTGTGGGAATCGGCAAGATATCTGAATGATCTGACCTTCCCAAAACAAAGAATAGCTTTCTTCAGAGCCAGATTTAACATTCTTCCCTCAGCACTCCTCCAGGGCAGGTATAAGAGAACACCAATAGCAGAACGGGTATGTATATGTGGTAAAGGAGAAGTCGAAGACATCTCACATGTTTTATTGTACTGTGAGTTATACCGAGTTTATAGGTCAGCATATATTTTTCCCTTATTAGAGAGATTGCCAGGGAGGGCAGACAATTTTTATGTAGGCTTTCTCCTCCAGGACTCAAACCCTTCTATCATGCATGCAGTGGCAAAATACTGTGTTGCAGCAATGTCCACAAGAAAAAAATTGGTTACAGATTTATAGCCGTCAACTTGTGCCAATTTTTGGGAGATATCTCTAATAATTTTTGGAACATTACATTTACTCACACACTTATCGGCTTTCCACTCACGTAAACTAGGGAGTGACCCTAACATTTTGAGAACGTATTTTTTTTAACTATCTTTTGTGGGAATCCGATCCCGGGGTCCAGCGCCTGCTGGACGGACCAGTGACGTACGTTAGCCTAGGCCAACGGACCTCGCGTTTGGTAGATAGGAAACACACGGACAACATGTTTCTTCAGGTTGAGTTAGCATACGAGAGCCCAGAAGGATCTGCGTACTTCTCTTTTATTGGCATTTTTACAGCATAGCAAAAGGTTCATAAAGGGCGGGTTTAGCCAAGCAATAAAACTTAAAAGGGTACCTTATCCTAACTCAGGAAATGTAAACTTCAAAGGCGTAGCTTATCTCAACTCAGGAAATATAGACTTTAAAGGCGTAGCTTAGGAAGTGATAACTTGTAAGACATAACTCAGGAAGAGATAACTTGAAAGACATAACTCAGGAAGAGATAACTTGAAAGACATAACTCAGGAAGACATAACTCATGACTTATCTTATCTCAGGACTTAAAAGGCATGGAAACTTGAAAGGCATGGAAACCTATCTTAACTCAGGAAATGGTTGCAACATCTCCACTGTTTTTATTTTTTAAAGTTCAATCTCTATCCTACTCGTAGCCATCATCTGCATCCTCCGAAACAGAAGAGGACAACTCCATAAGAATGCGAGATTCTTGCTTGGAGGCAAGAGCCACCATGGCTAAGTCTGATTCAGTATCGGAACAGTTGGAGTCCGTGTCAGACAGTGTCAGTAGGGCAACCTTTTCAAAGGGGTGGAATTTGGGTTTCAAGGGTTCATATATATTGTTTGAGGCAAGCATAACATTAATCTTAGAAAGATTAGAATCCAAACCATTCAAACGATCCTTGAGAAATTGCAAAAGGCGTGAAAAAACACATGGGCCAATCATACATAATATAAGCAAAATTATACAAGGTCCTAAAATAGCAGAAAGCAATGTAGTAATCCAGGGAGAGAAATTAAACATGCTTTGATACCAGGATAGTTGGGAGAACCTTTCCTGTTCCCTGTCTTTTAATCGTTTGCGTAACTCATTCATAGAGTCGCGCACAATGCCAGATTGATCAGAATAAAAACAACATTCTTCTTTTAAGGCTACACACGTTCCACCTTCCTTTAAAAATAAAAGGTCGAGGGCACGCCTATTCTGCAAAACTACTTCAGCAAGAGACGACAAAAAAGTTTGAAGGGCAGAAATTGAAGTCTCAATGCGGGAAAGATCATTATCTATTTCTAGACTAAGTTTTTGTAATTGTTGTTGATTAACAACCAAAGCCGCAGCTCCAGTAGCTGCTCCTGCAGCACCTAATCCTAAAAGAACTGAAAGGGTTAGGGCTGTAACAAATTCACGTTTTGCACGTAGGTGGTATTCCGGTGGTTCCATAAGGGAAACAAAATCAAGGGAGGAATAATAAGTAATTCTGGGGACTAAGCGTACCTGAATACAAAAGGCCTTTTGTTGTATAAGGACATCCCCTGATACACAGGCTGTGGCACCTGTAGAGCAAGCCCAGATGGAGTTGTTACCAGGAACAAAGAATTGGCCTTTTAGACTGGCAGTGATGTTACCATTGACCAAGGAGAAAAGAGAGTTATAGCCAGCCATATTTACACTGCCCGATCTTTTCTGGGTGAGCCAAACATCACATTGGTATATGCCAGTGGTGGTATTAGCACAATATTGAGAATAATTTGCAGGAATGTTTCCCAAGCAACAACCATGTAATAGAAGTAATGGTAATAGACGTAATGTAATAGAAGTAATGGTAATAGACGTTGAGTTCCATCTGCAGGAATCATCTTTTGTAGCATTCTTAATAGGTTCAATAGAGCCAACGGCGTCATAAAAGGGTGGAGTGGCTGATAGACAGAGCCAACAGTGGTCGGTTTGTGAAGAAGAATTAACAGCACTTTTTAGCAAAAAGGAAGAAGCATTGACAAGGTTAATCAAGGGATTAGGCATATTATGTACAACGGACTGTAAAAAAACAGGTTGAATGCTTTTGTTAGGACCTATAGGAGGGGAATGTGGTGACTGGATTGTGAGACGAATGGAAAAAACTCCGCCGTCGTCTTCAGAACCGCTCCATTCTCTACCACCCCAAGAATATCCGACAGCCCATTGCTCTGTAGTCAAAGTCTTTCCTTGGGATGTGAAGGTAATGTTCATTGGATTTTTCCGCTCACCACAACAATGCAAATTAGAAGGGCAGGAAGAAGAAGGGGGTTTGCCATTACTACGGGTAATGGCAATATAATCATTTGAGCGAGGGGCAGTCCAGGATATAGCGCCCGTAGAAACACAAGACCATGAGGCACAGTATTTATCCAATAAAGTGCCACATTGATATTTTTCCTCAGGTGTCTTTGGTTCGGGACAAAAATACAGGTCCCACCATGTTGCTTCTAGTGGAGAAGGTGTGCACGAACCTTGTTTGTCCCATTTGTTAGTTTGGAGAAATTTTGAAGCAAATTTGTTGACCCCGGTACCCATTTCGGCAAAGTCAAAATGTAAGATAGGGAACCAGGGCCATATTGTGTATTTGGAGATTTGGAATAATACCTGATTTTCAAAGTCACGAACAGTCCATGTGTAGTTGAGAGGTCGATGAGGATTAGGATCAGGAGATCGCCGTCGTCGAGAATGAATGATGCGTTGGTGTGAGCGAGGTTGCTTTGTGGAATGAAAGTGTTGTAAGTGAGGTGAGGTAAAAGTACGGGCGGCCAGGTCTAGGAAGGAGCGGGGATGAGGAACAAAGTTGTAGGCAAGTAAACGAGGAGACAAAGGAGGTTTTGCATAGCTCGCCACTGATGCGAGTTCAAAAGAATGTGTAGTATAAGTACCATAGGATGAAAATCCAGACACATAATAGCGCCCCGTAGTCTCAGGGGTCACAAGAATAGCAAGAGTCATGTGACAAGGGTAATGAGCATAGGTGAGGGAAATAGAGGGAGATGGTGGAAGAGGAATGCCACGATTAGGATACTGAGAAAACACAAAGGGACAAAAGGATTGACCTCGGTCATAACAATGGAAAAGGGCAGTAGTATTGAGATCAAGAAAAGAAAAAACAGGACCACAATATAGGCCTTTATGAAAATTTAGAGGAATTCTCAGGTGCTTTGTCATCATGGGAAGGTGCAGTGTGGACATCATGGGGAAGGAACTTGTCAAGAGTGTCATCAAAAGCAGGGTCCACATGATTGATGCAAAAGTGTTGGACCCCTGGACAATATGGGTGGTGCAATAGGCAGTTGTTACACCAATAACAGCATGTACATCCGCACTCACAAAGGCAATGATGGCACATCCGATGGAGTCGGTGGGTTGTGTGGAGTGATGAAATATGGGCGAACACAACGAGCAGGGACCCACAAAACTCTGTCGGGTAGTTGAACTGCAGCGTAGCCTCTTCCCCAGGTGATGAGTTCGGCTGGACCTTTCCAAGTTGGATCCGGGAGCTGCCTGTAGTATACAAGTGGTCTTGAAGTTGGGACAACAGGTTTAGTAAAGTGTCGAGACGCAGCAGACAAAGAAGGAGTGCCAGTGAGATTTAGAAAATTGAGAGTATACAGACAAACATTTAACACGTTTTGCAGTGCCGGGAGGTTTGGGGGGCATAAGCCCTTGGACCCCATATAACGATCTAATGCATTTTTTAAAGTTTGATTTGCTCGCTCAACAATAGCCTGCCCTTGGCTATTGAAAGGAATTCCAAATTTGTGGACAATGGACCAGTGATGACAAAACTGTGAAAATTGTGAGCTGACATAAGCTGGGCCATTGTCTGTTTTTAATATTTTTGGACATCCCAGCACTGTAAAGGTACGAATACAGTGATTAATCACTTGTTTTGCAGCTTCCCCTTTTTGTGGGGTTGCCAAAATAAATCCGGAGAACGTATCTACTGTAACATGTAGATATTTCCACGGGGCAAATGGAGGATATTGAGTTACATCCATTTGCCAGGTATCACAGGCTTCAGTGCCTCTAGGGTTAACGCCCTGTGGGATACCTTTAGACTGTAGGCTACAGGTTGGGCATTGTTGAATTATGGCTGTAGCTTCAGCCATAGTGATTCCAAATTGTTTCATTAAGGCCTTCTTATTCTGATGAAAATAGCTGTGACTTTCCCCCGCTGTCATGGGAGCTGGCTGTGGAGCTTTGATGACAACAGGTAAAAGTTTGCAGGCTTCGTCGGCCATATGATTCCCTTCTGAAAGAAATCCTGGTAAATGTTGGTGACTTCGAATGTGTGCTAGAAATAAGGGATGGACACGATCATGTAATAGTGTTTGTAGTGAAAGAAAGAATTTCATAAGGACAGGTGGAATGGAGGGAGACAGATAAGAATCAAAAATGTTGTGAGTGATATGGGAAACATATAAGCTATCTGTGATGATGTTTAAAGGTTGTAAAGAAAAGGAGCTTAAAGCCAAAATAAGAGCAGCTAGTTCTGCTTGTTGAGCTGATTGTTGAGGCGAAGTTTGCTTTTTGTGCCATGTTCCTTTGTATTGCCAAGTACAAGCACCATATGTTTTTGAACCATCAGTAAAAATGGTAAGACAGTCCTTAAGGGGTGAAGGAGCAATAGGAGAAGAAAAGGAAATAGGGACTGTCTTAACAAGTTGTAAGCGAGGATCTGCAGGCAAATGACATGAAACATGCCCATGCCAGTTTTCCAAGGAATCTTGCAACACATCTGAATTTTGGAATAAAGGTTCCCATTGTGTTAGCTTAAAGGGAATATATATAGCAATTGGTTCGTATCCAATTAATGTTTTGGCTCGCCTTCTTCCTTTATCAATCAAAAGTGCCATTTGTAAAGGTCTTGTGGTGAGAGTATTACGTGGAGTGTGTGGAAGGTGGAGCCATTCGACAATGTGTAATTTTTTGTCAGATATTTGAACAAGAATGGCAGTAAATAGAGAAGGTGTTGATAAAATCGCAAGGGAAAAAGGTGTGTTGTTCAAGACACGGTCGACCCAAGTGGTCTGCAGTATTGAATTTATATGTTGGAGAGTGGTGTGATGAACATCAGTAAGATGTAAAGTGTCAGCAGGGTGTTTAAGTATAGCTAAAGCTTGGAAAAAGGGGAGAAAGAACAGCCGTGGTAAGAGAAAGATAAGATCGTGCCCAATTAAGTGTTCCTAAATATTGTTGCAGCTGCACTAACGTGGTATCCTTCTCTAAAAAAAATATGAGGAAAAATGGGTGTTGAGTGAGAAGAAAGGGGTTTGTGACCCAGATATGAAAAAGGTTCCAATTTGATCAAATTCCATTCAAATGAAACAAATTTCCATTAAATAGGGAAAACATTTACAAATCTAAGCAAAACAATTCAGTCATTTCTTTTGGTTGATGGATGTATATGTCTAACTAAACAATTTAAAACTCAAAAATTTGCAAAAGAATTGCCCAACAATTACTGCCTCCTCTTTCGAGTAAAAAAAATAGCAAGCTGAAACTGCAAGAGTGGGCATCAAATTTCACATCCACCCCCCTTCCTCAACCCAGACTTCTAGGCAGAGGAAGAAGAAAAAAAATAGTTAAAACGAACAGCTGCCCCCCCTCCTCTGTCTGCTTCCTTCGCTCTTAAAGCAATACAGCCAGCGAAAAACGAAAGAGTCAGGAGGGGGGAAAAGAAAAAGAAACTTTACAAAAATCTCACCACCAAAAAAATTCACATCATTTTCCATAAATTCTTTTATACCTCGTCCATAAAACTTTTCACATGCAAACTCATGCCATTGCGTTCCCATTTTACAACAATAAAAACTACAGTTTTACTGTTCCTTTCACAGCGTGGGATGGGTGGAGGGGTGAGGGCTAACACACACACATTTACACCAGCAAATTAACTCATTCACTTCCATTCTGTTTGCTTACACCATTTCACATACAAATATTTCATTTCATACGTTTTCCATTTTTATTCAAGGCCTTATTGTTTGTTGTTATCAAAGAGGGTTTAGACCCTTTTCCAAGTCTTGGAAATAACACAGAACAACACAGACAAACATATATACACAAATACCATTAAAACAACATTTATTTAGACATATGGCTTGTCCTTCAAGAAGCAAGAAAAATCATGAGATGATTCCAACCAAACATGTGGTTTTTATAGGGCCCTTTAACCATCTCCTATTTTTCTCACCATTCCAAGTCCAAGCGTAACGTTCTAAAAGTTAAACATATATATAACAAAACACACACATCAACACAAAGCACCACCAGACATTGTCTGACAGGGTTCAAACTTAACAGATTACAAAAGAGTTTCAAAACATTCCAATTGTTCAAAACGCATTGCAGAGGAGTGCAGTTTAAGTTTGATGAAACGGAAGCATTGAGTGCGGTTGCAAAACTCTGCAGAACAGGATACAGGGTTGCCTGTTTCTGTTTTGGAGGAGAGAGAGAAGGATATAGTGAAGAGGGGGGTTCCTTTGGCTGTGCCGACTTTGGAGCGTCCTCCGCAATAGACACAGGTTGAGAGGAAGGGTCTGGGGATAGACAGTTGTTCCGTTAACTTTTTGCAAACAATTTGCCTTTCTGACTAAAGAGGAAAGTTCATCCACATGCTTGGACAGAACTTTGGAAAGCGGGGTTCCTATACTTACGATTGATCAAGCCTTTGCCAGGTGCATAGTACAGGAGCCAGAGCAGCGCTTCCCTAGACAGAGAACACGCCGTGGAGTGAATCACGTCGTAGAGTGAATCACATCGGGGTCACCAGTTGTGGGAATCCGATCCCGGGGTCCAGCGCCTGCTGGACGGACCAGTGACGTACGTTAGCCTAGGCCAACGGACCTCGCGTTTGGTAGATAGGAAACACACGGACAACATGTTTCTTCAGGTTGAGTTAGCATACGAGAGCCCAGAAGGATCTGCGTACTTCTCTTTTATTGGCATTTTTACAGCATAGCAAAAGGTTCATAAAGGGCGGGTTTAGCCAAGCAATAAAACTTAAAAGGGTACCTTATCCTAACTCAGGAAATGTAAACTTCAAAGGCGTAGCTTATCTCAACTCAGGAAATATAGACTTTAAAGGCGTAGCTTAGGAAGTGATAACTTGTAAGACATAACTCAGGAAGAGATAACTTGAAAGACATAACTCAGGAAGAGATAACTTGAAAGACATAACTCGGGAAGACATAACTCATGACTTATCTTATCTCAGGACTTAAAAGGCATGGAAACTTGAAAGGCATGGAAACCTATCTTAACTCAGGAAATGGTTGCAACAATCTTTATTTTATTTTTTTCTTAATATATTGTAAAAAGTGATGTCTATTGCTGGTCTATGACCGTAATAAAGTTATTATTAAAAATTACTTGCTGTACACACAATTCTCAATTCCTAAGCTAGCTATATACTGGGCCAGATGGCTATACACTGGGCCAGCACACAGCCCAACCCATTCACAGGGTTGTTGTTGTGGGGAAAATAGGAGGAGGAAGGAGTACTAGGTATGTATGGCTCCCTTGTATTTAAAGCCAGGAGATAGATATCTAGATAGATAGACCAGCAAACCTAATTCCAAAAATACCCTGCCTAACAGGTTAGAGGAGTGGAAGAGAATGAAGCTTGAGGTTGCTCACTTAGTGCCCTCAGAGAATTCCCTCCCACTTCATACTGGGCTTGTCCTCTGCTGACCAGCCTGCCATTGAGGTTCTTTTGTGAACAAACTTTTACTGATCCTCTCATCACTTGGGCTAGAAGGGGAAATCAGTAGCACTTTGGTCAATTTCAACCCCACTCCCTAATAACTCAGAGTGGCCAGTGGCCACAGTGGACAGCAAAAGGTATCCCTCAGAATATATGCTGAAAGCCCCCCCCCTTGCTGCTGACTGATTTGCATGGTGTTTTCATTTTGCACTGTATTTGACTTTATATGTTTGAATTCAAAGTGATATTTTATTGTGTTTCATTGTAAACTGCAGAGAATTTGTCAACTGGGCAGTTTAATATATTTAACAAGTAAATAAAAGCCAGCAATACAGATCTTTCTCAATTTAAATTGACTGTCAACCTTTTTTTCCTCCACCTTCATCCCTTGTAAACCATCAGGTTTGGCTGTTTTAGTAGCCAAATAGCAAATATGGTAGGATTGCATGAATCCTCCTGATCTTATTGGGGACTCATCCTTTGGACCAGGCCAAAATGACCTTGAAGTGACTGAAGGTGTGATGGGGCATGGTGCAGCAGCCTAATCAACCAAAAGAAGCACTGCAGCTGCCAACCACTGACTGCATCATCACAAATAGTGTTTAATCATGGGTGAACTGGGGAATTCTGAGCGTGGAGAGCCACACATCTTAAAGCTGTCAACTCTGTGAAACACTGACCTAGACTGTGAATGAAGTAATTTGTTCATATCAAGCCTTGTACTGGGAGAAATGTTTAATTAGGGATGAGTCCCCAGTAAGATAGGAGGATCCATGCAATCCTACCATCTTTGCAATTAGCCTTATAGCAGCTGTCTCTGGAAAGCCTCTGCCTTTATTTTTATTTGCGCATCTTGTAAGTGGTATTTGGAGAACCGTTCCTTCCAAACTGGGAGGCTATCTTTAGCTGAGTAGTCTGCCAAGTGGCCTCAATCCGTGAATTCATTTTAAACCCCTTTTAAAGATATCGTCCGATGTTCAATTCCGTGAATTTCATTAAATTAAATGGTATTAATTTCTGAGTAGATAGATGGTAGAGGACAGGAAGGCCTGGAGGAACGTTGTCCACGGGGTCGCGATGGGTCGGACACGACTTCGCAACTAACAACAACAACAAAAGTATTGGTTGTCAGGATCGCATCATCTCTTTCAATGGATCTGGGAAAAGCCCAAGTCTAGGAACCAGCAGTTAAGTTTCGACTTGTTGTGCTCAGCTTCATTCTTCACTTTAACTGCCTTTCCTGCCTTCTTAGAGTAGCGGCATAGCTATTTACATACTCCTTTTCATTGCATCCAACCAATGATAAGCTCAGAACGACGGGGGGGGGGGTTCTTTCGCCGCCCCAAGGCCTGTGTCTAACCTGAGTGGCTGAGTTTCGCCAGATCCCGCCTTTTCATCGTCAGGTTACTGTCACGCCACCGTCCCGTTTCCTCCTTTGCTTCAGACCTTCCTCCGGACTGGGGACAGGGAGGCGGCCGCCAAGCTGGGCCCGCGAGGAGTTGGTGAGGGGCGGGGCCTTGCTAGCTGGGACCGCCCAGAAGGAAGCCTCGCCGATTCTTGGAGGCGGCGCATACCCAGATTTATATAGCCGGTCCCGACGTCCCCCCTTCATTTTCGATCGACCCTCTTCTGTTTGTGCCTCGCAGCCATGCAAAAAGTAGCTATAGTCACCGGCGCCACCAGGTGAGAGCGGATCGCTGAGATAAAGCCTGGAAAAAAGGGGGGGGGGATTTAATCTTATGCAGTTAATTTGAAAGGATGTACCGGTCCCATAGAAGACGATCTGGCAGGAGTAGCACGCTTACATCCAGTGGGATGATGAACCATGTGGGTAAAAGGATAGGATCGGTGGGAACTTGAAAATATTTTACTCTGTTGAATTATGCTCCGGCTACATTTTTTACATTCTTTTAATATTTTAATTTTTGTTGACTGGCCTTTTAAGTAGATTGGCAAAAGATTTAAGACCAATAAAATGAAATGCTTTTTCCAAGTGCATAACTCAATGATCATATTTGCCTCCACCACCTAGACAACTAGTTAAACTAAGGATTCAGAGAAAGGGGTTTTTTTCTGCTGCACCTACCCTGGTTCCAAAATTTATAATACTGATCTCTTTCCCAGGATGCACTTAAAAGTCTCATTCAGGTCTCTTCGTGGGGGATAAGGGGATACAGTACATTACCTGTAAAAGAAATCTGTTCCTGCTTTAGAAGGCAATATTTTTGAGCCTTTGCAATTTTAGTTTTGAAATCAGGCAAGGCAGAATGGTTGCAAGTTATTCTATAAATGGAACCAGAGGCTACTTTGTAGAAGGGAAAAATTTCTGAGTGAAGGGAAGAGTCCACAGAATGAAGATGCCTTGTTAGAGGACTTCATAACCAATAAGGCAATCTTGCCCCATGTTTTGATGCCATTTTGCCTATAGCGTCTTGAACTAAGGAGCAAGACCTGTGGGTAGCTGGAAAGCAGACCTGTCTGTATACTCTCATTCCAGACTCTCCCTTTCCAGAACCATCATAAACCCCTCATGTCATCCTTGTCAGTCTGATATGGATTGGTGATTCCCTTTTCCATTATATTCTTCTTGGCAAGGAAATTTCATTGATTGTGTATGTGAAATGAGCAGCAGATAGCTTATCTTGGACTATTTGGATTTTACGCTTCTCCTTACCAATTTTTTTTGCTTCTGGAATGACACAGCTATATTTGTCAAATATTACTGGTGCTAATTGTGTGTGTAGATTCTCAGTCATCCAGGTTATTAAGTTAATTTCTAAAGTTAAAACTGAAGAAGCTTCTTGGATAAAGAGAAACATTTTAGAAGAAGAAGCCAAGAAAGACCTGTTGCCTTTTGGAAAAAGCTCTTTTGGGACTACTGATGCTAATATGCCCCACAACTAATTATTCATTTCTAGCTTTAACAACCCTCTATATGCTTGTCACACTATTGCATCAATCTGTATTTCTAATGATATCCAGTTCTTTGGCTAATGAGCCAACAGCCTTCTATCAAATATAGTAATGGCAGATAAATCTTTTGTGCAAGTCTGTTGGATATGTACCCAAAGAATTGGGTGATCCCTTATAAATAAGGTTTTTTTCTTCATTATAACAATGTCCTACCTTCCCAACATTCACATTCATCATATCTACACAATAATAGTGAGAGTATTTGTCACATGAAAGGAGAACAGGGATCCCTTTCCAAGATCCTCTTCTGCATGCTAAATGAAGTCATTGAGGACTAAGCAAAGCCACCAATGAAGACATGTTTTGGGGTCTGCTGGATCACTGTTCCTACTCTAGTGTATCTCAGAACGATTAATTTATAAAACCTCTTTTAACACCTCCAGGAAAATCACTTTGGTATCTATGGAATGCATACATTTACAGGGAATATACTTCCTCAACTGTTGCATAATGAATTTCATAGAAGGTTGATAGTGATACTCTATGACAGGCCTTAACTGTATGTTGTTACTCTTGCAGTGGGATTGGCTCTGCGCTGTGTGAACGTCTGCTCCAGGAAGATGAAAACATCCATCTTTGTTTAGCCTGTAGAAATATGGAAAAAGCCAATGCCACCCGTGACAACCTATTATCTTCCTTCCCCCGTGCACACATCAGCATGGTTAAAATAGATGTTGGCAGGCTGGAATCTGTCCTACATGCAGCTCACGAAATAAAGATAAGGTATAGGGAGAAGAAGGGCAATTAGATGAGTAGCTAGAAGCAATCAATTGGGAAAAAATTGTTCCTGTATGTAGCTCAGGAAATCCTGCTCAGTCAGTTCTCCAGGATGGATTTCTAAGTCATATTCGTATTGCATATTTCTACAATAAGTTAATCTTGAATAATTTCTCAAGTAGTAGCTATATTAAGGATACCAGTCATCTTTTTTTTCAAAGCAGACTGAAACATTCAGTAGCAGAAACAAGTCAGGACCAGCCACAGAATGACAGTGAGAGGAGGCAATGGAGTCCTTGCACTATTTCTTCTGCAAACAACTTGAGAACCTTGACTAGCAAAAAAGCAATAGAACAATGGGAGAAAGGAAAGGGCTTAGCTACAAAGCAAGCTTTTTGCTGGTCCCTGTAACTGCAACTAATTCTAATTTACTTTTATTGTCTAGGCTTTAAGCAGTAGTTGTTTTAATGTAAAATGGCTGGTGCTGATTCCCCCCCCCCCTTCGCTGACCTAGGATGCTTTTTTTTAAGGAATATGAATTATGGAATATGTAAAAATTGCTGCTATAAGATAACTGGAGAATTGTTAATCCAAGCTTTTCTTAACTGTATTGGATCAATAACAAAGATAATTGTGCTTATGTAGTATGTGAGTAAATAGATCATTTGGGTATCCTTTATAAATATTGAAGTTCATCCCCATCAGTGCCAAGAAGAACCTCTAATGGTAAGGTATTGTAAGAACCATAATCCCACTGCTTAATGTCTAAACATGTCCTTGTACAGTTGACAGAATCAAGTAGTAATACTTTTCCTGGACTCTTTGTCTTCAGGCATTTATGTTTAAATAGTCTGTTAAGAGAAAAAAACTAATTTTCCTAAATATGAATGCAAAGCAAAGGTTTTTTGGTTTTGTTTTGTGTTGTCTTCCTGCTCAGTGAGAGGTCATTCTAAGATCAGCCTTCTGGTTTCTCCCTGAAACAGTTCAGTTAAGCATAAATATGAACACTTAGTCCAGAAATTCCTCTTTGAGGAAGATATGGTGTTATTAGGTATCACATATTGACATATTACATTTCTAGAAGCCTTTTAAGTTAAATTAAAGAGGGTTTTTGTTTTTGGCAAGGCATTTTGGAGACTGCCTGATTCTTCTTGCAATAACCAGGTCTTACCTTCATTGTATAGATTTCCCCGATTGGATTATCTCTTCTTGAATGCTGGGGCCATGATCAATCCACATGTCAGTTTCTGGGCATTTTTACGTGGCCTCTTCTCCAGGTATATTATATAAGCTGGGTTAATTGTTGTTCTTTTTCTACATGACTCTGAAAAATTCCTTCCTTCCTTCCTTCCTTCCTTCCTTCCTTCCTTCCTTCCTTCCTTCCTTCCTTCCTTCCTTCCTTCCTTCCTTTCTTTCTTTCTTTCTTTCTTTCTTTCTTTCTTTCTTTCTTTCTTTCTTTCTTTCTTTCTTTCTTTCTTTCTTTCTTTCTTTCTTTCTTTCTTTCTTTCTTTCCTATAGACACCCATCTCAGTCAATGATTCTTATCATTACAATTCTTATCAGCTTACAATTTAAAAAAAATTAAAAAAATACAATTAAGACACTAAAACATTTTAAAATAATAAAAAATAATAAAAACATCTAAAATAAATATACATAGCAGCCGAGATACTTGGCCAATTAGCAATACAGCCAGGGAACCTTGACATATTCAGCACACCAAGCTCAGGAACATAGGCAGGTTTTAGAACCTTACAAAAGGATAACAGGATTGAGGTCATTCTAATCTCTCGCGGGAGAATGTTCCACAGAGCAGGGGCCATTGTGGAAAAAGCCCGTCATCTAGTCTCCACCATAGCAGTACAATGACTCAGCAGTTAAGACACTGGGCTTGGCTGGAAAGCCGAGCATTGCACAATGGGATGAGCTCCCATCCTCGCCTCAGCTCCTGCCAATCTAACAGTTTGAAAGCTTGCAAATGTGAGTAGATAAATATGTACCACTTCGATGGGAAGGTAACTGCCCTCTGTGACATCAAGCTGGCTACGTGATTAATCCTAATCCTTGAAATGGAGCTAAGTACTGCCCCCTAAAGCAATGGTTAGCAAAGTAAAATCCTCAGGGACTCCTTTATCTTTATCTAATCCCCATCAGCTAACATTCTTTCGCTGATGGGATCTGCAGCATGCTTATTCTGCTAGATTGAGTTGGAGGGGTAGAGACTCTTGGAAAAAAGTAATCCCTTAGGTACCCTGGTCCCAAATCATGTAGGACTTTAAAGTTGACAACCAGCCTCTTGACTTGCAACCAGAAGCATACCAGTAACCAATGCAGCTCTCATAAAAGTGGTGTTAACGTGTGCCATATAAATTGGAGGAATGGATACAATGGATGTTCCAGTAAAGGGTAGCAAATAGATAGGTTAACCAAGGTTGGAGCCTGGCCTTACTCCTCATCCATGCAGACTTTTTCCTGTGTTAGAAACAGTAAAGCCACACAGTGGTCATGAACTTCTTGGAGCTAGAACCATGAGGTGTGACCCTTTCTCTTTGTAGAGAACAGAATTCAATTCCTGGCTACCCACATGCTTTTCTTTGTCCTTTCTTATGTGCAGTATTGCTAGAGAAGATATATCCAATAGGATAGTTTGGGACATCCATGAATTAGAAGCTTTCTTTCCAAGTTTTAAAATGACTTTCTGTCTTTCACAGCTTAGACATAAAATTTGTTTATATGCCGGTGGCAGAAATTTAAAAACCTTGACTTAGAGAAAGCCCAGGACTACTACCGTATCTGTTTTATTCTTTACATCACACAACCTGTGGCTTCCTTCTAATTTCATTTGTAAGGGAGACCATTGTTGCAGGATAAGTCTGGCTGAAGTTTGTCACATTCAGTCCAAGCTAGTTTTTGAACAAGGAGGCTTCAGAAAGAAAACATACTGCATCTATGTGCTGGTCCCCAGTATTTTCAACCAAATTAGCCATGCTGCATGAAAAAGAACTAGGAGGCTTGTATTACATTTGAAAAATATATAGAGGCTCTGCTTTTTACATAAGTTTCAGAGAAAGTGGTCAGGATCAACCATTTATATTGCCAAACAGAACATAATAAAGTACTGCTTTTCAACAGCAATTTCGATAGAGGACACTAGCCAATTGTATGTTACAGAAAAATACAAGTGGCTCACTTTTTGTTATTTTCACTGAAGTCTTGAAGAGCGTCTAAAACTTTACCAGAGATTGCTACACATCATTGCTTGAGATGATGGAATCTTTGATTGATGAACAATTTTTACTATAAAGACCACCTACAAAAAATAAAATGGATGTCCCATACTCAGCTTTAAATGGTAAAAAAAACATCCCTAACATCTGTCCCCAAAGTCTTCAGTTTGATATACCACCAAGAAAATATGGATGAAGATCAAAAAGAAATTCTCTCCATGTTGAAATCAATACAAGAGACTATTGCTTTAGCTCATGATGAGACTAAAAATGACACAAGATAAAAGAACAATTTTCTAAACAAACCCAGAAAATGACTACAAAGAAGGAACTAGCAACCCAGGAAATAGAAGGAAAACTAGAGGAAGCAGATCCAAAAATGGAGGACCTAAAAGGAAGGAACTAACAGACAGACTCAAGACAACTGAAGAACTAGAAGACGTAGCAATAATATCAGAAATGGAAAAGACATCTTACCAATCAAGATTTCAGAACACATTTGAGGAAAAAGAAGAAGAACTGATTGAATGGAAGATAGAGCTGTTAGGAGAACTCTGGGCAATTGGAGAAGGAGGGAGGCTATTTAATAAATATCAATGGGCTGAGAGTTCTTCCAAAAATACTTTAAAACAAATGGTCTTTTTTATTCCAAACTATATACACAAAAATAGAGGAAGAATTACTTGATGATTCAAATGCATTGACTTGGAAAGTTAGTTGGCAAAGGAAGAAAGCTAGGGTAAGACCGAAGAAAATAAGAGGTTTTGACCCATTAGATGGGACATTATACTATTAATTAGATGTTTGAATATGGTGGAGAATAGATAATTGCTAGAAATAGAAGTATTATAACTAGAAAGATAAGATTTGTAATTAGAATATTAGATTTTGGTACGAGAAGGGAAACAGGAAAATGCTAAATAGTTTGAATAAGGGAAGCTTTTGGTTACCCAAATATAACTTACTTTGGAATGATAAATAATAGAGACATTTTGAATACTGATGGGAAATTAAAATTTTAAAAAAAGCGAAAACAGTATACTGATTGAACATATGGATGTTAAGTGCAAATGCAATTAAGATATGTTTTGGTTAGAAAAGATATCTTAAACTGACATTATTGATATTATTAGAAAAATGTAACAAAGATGTTGATATTTAATTGTATATTTACTAATAACAAGAATTGTATTTGCCTAGTGTGGGAAAACAGATACTATCGGAAGAAGAGAGGAAACATTTGATGGTGTAATATTGGATCTAGACTGAAGAAGTTAATGTAGACCACTGAATTACTAATGGACCCAGACAACACGTTGTTTATTAAGTATTTGACTGTAAAACTAGAAAATTAAATGTAATGTCTTATCTTCTTTTCAGCAGAGTATTTCAAATGCTCTCCACCGCAGAGGGGCTGATAACCCAGCAGGACAGGGTCACTCCAGATGGCCTGCAGGAAGTCTTTGCAACCAACTTCTTTGGACATTTTGTATTGGTAGGGAAGTTTGAAGCAAGTGCTTGTATGTCTTGTAGTTTCGACTCCTGAAACTAGGCATGTCATCATAGCATTGATTGTGTAAAGCTGCTATGTTTCCCAGTTCTATAGGCTTGAGATCTTCTATAGCAGGGGTGTCAAACTCAATTTCATTGAGGGCCGCATCAGCATTGTGGTTGTCCTCAGGGGGGTGGTTGGGTGTGGCTAGCATGGGCATGGCCGGGGTGGACGTGGCCAGCTCGACATTGCTCGTGTCGGGTGCCTGGGCAGGCCTGGGGTGGATCAAGGGTCTCCGGCGAAGGAGGGTGGGACCAGGGTGAGCGCTGGGACATGGTCCACTGGAGGAGTCTCACCGTCCCTCTCAGGCCGTGCGAGGGGGGCCCCAGACGATAGCACGGGCTGCCCAGAGCCTTGGACAGCGGAGGTCAAGCGCCCAGCCCTTGAATTCAGGGACCCCGCAGCCCAGCCTAGCCTACCCCCACTTCCCCAAGGGGGCGCCCAGCTGCCTCCTCCTCGAGGCTGCTGCTGCTATGCTTGCTCTCCTTGGCCAAGTTGCTCATGGTGTTGCGGGAGGACAAAATGTGTAGGTCAGAGGGGAGGAGACCCGGCTTTGTAACCAAAGCATCCTCAGCGATAGGATGGGAGACCACCAGGAGAGGTCAGGAGGAGGGGACAAGGGGATGGCGAAAGGGCAGCAGGGCTGCTCGGGGCCAAGTGCTAAGGCAGGAGTTCCCTCAGACCCTTCCTCTCATTATAATCTTATCTTCCTTTCTCCCCTTTCTTCTTTTTCCTTCCCTCTTCATTCTCCTTTCCTCCTTCTTCTTTCCCCTCTTTCCTTCTTTTTGTTTGTCTTTCCTCTTTTCCTTTCTCCTTTCCTGTCCCTTCTTGGATGCTCAAATGCAAAAGGGGAAACATTTCTCGATGCCTCCTTGCCTTGTGATCAAATGCTAGTAGACTGTGGCCACTTAAAAGACCGAGAACAAACCAGGCTCAGTTTATCCCATGCTTGCTTTTAGTGGGAGCATCCATAGACAACAGTACAGCAGAACTGTCAAAATGGTGGCTGTGCTAGTTGATCAGAGCTTCTCTGTTTTTTATGTGCAACAGCTTTAGCATTTAGGAACAGAGGTAAGTTAGTTGCTTTTCTATTAATACATAATCCTTAAAAGAGCTCTCCTGAAGGGACTCTGCCATGGTCTAATTCAGACTGGAAATATAGCAAAGGAAAATATTTTCCCCTACTCTGCTTTGTCCTGTTTTCCCCACTGGAAATGGCTGTTTGCAACACACAAGGAAGGGATACTTTCCTAAGAGTTCACAATTCAAGAATACCAGTGTTAACTTGGATTGCCAATAAAGTCCTGTCTGTGACAAAAGAGAACACAAAATTGCTTTCTCCTTTGAGCCCAAGTCTCAATGGATCCAGGATTGAAGCAGAACTGTGTGAACTGGGGCATCTCCAACCAAGTTGCCTCTCCTTCTTTCTTTCCTTTTTTCCCTCCCACCCTCCCTTCCTTCCTCCCTCCCTCCCTTCCTCCGTTTCTTCCTCCCACCCTCTGTTCCTCCCTCCCTTTTTTCCCTCCCTCCCTCCCACCCTCCCTTCCTTCCTCCATTTGTTTCTTCGCCTTCTCATCTCTTTCCTTCCTCCATGCTCAGGAAGGGGTGATGGGAGGGGGAGAGATTGCCAGCGCTGCCATGTTGCCGCCAGTCTTGCTATCCCATGTGGGTGGGCGGGGGCTGTCCCGGTGAAAGGAAAGCCTCGTGGCTGCGAGGCTGGAGGTGCTGGGGGTGTGTGTGCTGATCTACAACCTGGTTGCGTCTATCAAAGCCAGAATGCGCTCAGGCTTAGATCCACGGGGCAGCCCTGGAACCAGCAAGGAGCTGCCCCACCGCCTCTGTTCTGCCCCCCGGGTGTGTGCACAGGAAAAGGTCGGCATCCTGGATGAAGTCAGCCTGCGGGGCAAGACAGCCAGCAGGGATGCCGGACTCTGCTTGCGCGCGTGCCCAGGGGGCAGGGCGGGGCTGCCCCCTGGATCTAAGCCTGAGCGCATGTTGGCTTTGATGTTTGACTTGTCTGTTCTATAGGCTTGGTTTGTTTACTTTCAGATCCGGCAGTTGGAGCCTCTGCTGTGCTGCCTTGAAAAACCTTCCCAGCTCATCTGGACTTCTTCAGTCAGCGCCCATAAGTCTAACTTTAATCTTGATGACATCCAACACAAGCAGGGCAAAGAGGTCTACAGCTCCTCTAAATACTGCACTGATCTTACAAGTGTGGCTTTAAACAACCATTTCAACAAGCAGGTGAGGCTCAGCTCTTCCGATTTTCAGCAGACTACAGCAGAAACATCAAAGAACAAGTATGCTGTCCATGTGGCTGGAAAGATAAGACTCAAAGTTTGTAAATAATGCATAATTGAGATTTCTAACGCTTCAGAGACAGAGAAGGGGCAGCTTTATAGATTTCAATATCTTATAACATCGGCCTCCATAACAACTAATAAAATCAAATAAGGTGTTGTAAACAAATGTGCATATTTCAGATAAAGATACTTTTTTATTATTTTAGATACATATTGATACAGATTTAGAATCTGCCATTGTTCTGACTCTATCTGATTTTTCAAGAAATAATTTGCCTACATATTACATTGTCACTGTGAAAGTAGAACATAGCCATAACCCCTCCCATCCTGTCTTTTCTCCCATCTTTTGTCCTTCTGGCTGCCTTTTTCCTCTATTTGGGCCAGGTGCCATATTTGGAGAGAAGACAAACAAAAGGGCTGAGATTCAAGATTTGGTAGGCAACTGGCAAGATAAAGCCAGGCTACCATGTAGAAAAACAGCAAACCTTCTCCTGACTAGTTTGAACTCCCTCGTGTAATCTCTGGTTGCTGTAGATGCTCTCATCTTAGAGATGGGATTTGTTTCTAAGATAAAAGCTGCACCCAGTTCATTCTCTGCTTGTGCCATTATGTAGTTTAGGTTATAATATATAAATGACTGATGTCTTAAATTTCAAAGTCTTGTATAATTTTGAAATACCCACCTGGACATGGGGAGAATTGTCTCATTTGGCCAACAACAGCCAACCTCATTCCAAAAGATCCCTAAGCCTGGAGAGCAATTTCATTCTATGGAGGTCCCTCTCTATTGGCTTCAAGGCCAAATACCTCTTTTTTACTCCTCTGCTGTTCATATCCATGAAAAGCAGAAGAGACCATTTTGGAAAAGGAAGCTTAGAAAAATATGTATTTCCTTCTTTGGGTGTGTATTAGCCAACAGGCATAGGTGAGCATGACTATGCGTAGTGTGATTATATTTTATATGATGAACTTCTCTCCACCTCCCATCTCTTCCCCTCTCCCCTTTTTCCTCAACTAGGGTTTATTTTCAAGTGTCATGTGTCCAGGTGTTGTAATGACCAATCTGACTTATGAAATGATGTCCCCTCTTTTATGGAAGCTGTTTTTCCCTTTCTTCTGGCTGGTAAGTGCCTTTTGAAGTATTATTGCACCACAGAGGTAAAGTTAAGGGAAATAAGGATTGATTCAGTTTCACAAAGAATCATAGGAAAAACTGAATTTGCACCCTAGGATTCAGCATAATGTAAAAAATACAAAAATTGTGCTATAAGTATATCTTACTTTGTTATACAGGGATAAACTACTTCATACCTGCAGGTGCCAGTATGTTCCTAAACACCGGTGCCCAACAGATTCTCTGCCCTATTGACTTTTTAAAGGAATTATTTGCGAATAGAAGCTGGCATATTGCCAAGGGAGGCACTTGTCTTTAGAAACATATTTATTAAGAAGTCTACCTTTCTTTGCAAAAGATTCCATTGAGATGATGGATCTGGCTTATCTTCCAATAAATGGATGCTTTGTTATGGCTGTATCCATTGTGGCAAGGTTCCCATGGTGGCCATTTTGTGATTACATCCAGTATATCAGAGGTTTCCGGGCTTGTGGCCTGGAGGGAAGGAGAGTAGCTTCCAAATTGGTGCGCCCATGCGCACGCACACAAACAGGGCCACGTAGCATTAGCGGCCCCATTCACATGTGCGAACAGGCCGCACAACCCACCCAGCACTAGCGGCCCCGGTCACGCATGTGCAAATGGGCTGCGCACGCACACCCGGCCCCATTCACATGTGCGAACAGGCCGCACAACCCACCCAGCACTAGCGGCCCCGGTCACGCATGTGCAAATGGGCTGCGCACGCACACCCGGCGCTAGCGGCCCCATTCATGCATGCGCAAATGGGCCGCACACACCTGCTCGGAGCTAGTGGCCTCGTTCGCGACCGCACACATGCGCAAATGGGGCCGTGGGCACTAGCGCAAGTGGGGAATGTGCACTCGTGTGCGCGCATGAGCCAGCCATTTCCACAGCCCGCTGGCCAAGAGCCTGCGGCCCGAGAACAGGCCGCAGCCCATAGGTTGGGGACCCCTGCACTATATGATGTTAAAATTCCAACTAGTTTCGTAGCTCAGAAAAGTTGCCCATCCATCATATACAGTAGTACCCACAGTGCAAATCCTGTTTGAGAATTTTCTTACTGGAATATTACAATGGCTAATATTCAGTGAAATTGTGAAACTGATTCCTTTGAAACAGATTTTTTTTAGTTTAGTGTGTTTTCATGGGGGAAGAAAACGCTAACTTCTTGCTTGTTTTGCTCTACCAGTTACGCCTGTACAACCCTACATATACTCTGGCACCATACAATGGAGCAGAAGCACAGGTAAAATACTGTTAGATATATCCATGGCTCAGGGCACCTTCACATCCATTTGGTTCTGTCATGTCCTATATAGATGCCATGATTCAAAGCTAATAGCAATTTTATTGTGGTATAAGGCAAAACTCTTGCAGATATTGTGGGCTTGGTCTTCCATGCGTACTTAGCACATTTCTTTTAATGAAAAAATAGGCAGTAAAAATAGGCAAATAATCTATAAAAACAATGTATGACATACATAAAAGATTTCTTTCCCTCACAGCTGTGGACTGCAGACTGATCTTGTAGAGTTAGAAATCAGAAGCAGAACTCAACGGTGACCAGGAGAGATGAGTTTGCATGCACCTTGAAATCAGCAAGGTTCTCTTATAACCTGAGCAATGCTTCCATCTCTTTTAACATATTGGTATTGCTTGTGCTCTAGACTGACCTGCTTATTATCTTCTTTAGGAGTTTCTCTACCATTCCTTAGATAGATCACCCTGTTCCTTGTTTTCTGTGACGAGGCTCCCAGTGCTGAGATGTGAAGGTTCTCAGCTCTGTCATGGAGTGTCTTGAATGGAGAGTCCATGGAATAAGAAATGTTTGGGTTCCCTTCTAGATTTGGTTGTTTAAGCAGAAGCCAGAGTTGCTGGATCCCCTGGTGAAATATCACAGTTGTACTACCATTTTGGGGAGGAATTATAGTGAGAGCCGCAAGGTAAGTAAATTCCTTTGAGGAAGTGATACAATAAGCACTCTTCCTGTAGGGTTGTAGGGTGCTGTGCAATACATTTCTGGACAGTTCTACAACCAGGCAGTGTAAATTAGGGATCCCACTGAGGATTACCAGAAAGACCTTTCCAGCACATCTTATAAACAATCACATAGGAAATGTTAATGAATCTGGAATTTTAGAAATCGGAGAGATATTTCTGTGTAAGCCTTACTCATTGCAATAATCCCCATTTTATCAAAAAAAATTATCCCCCTAATTTTCTTGTGTTAGACCCTAGTCACATACAGGTAGTCCTTGAGTTATGATAGGTCGTTTAACAACAGTTCAAAGTCACGATAGATACCCCAAAAGTACTTATGACCCAGTCCCGAAGTTATGTATGTTGCAGCACATCTGTGGTTGTTTGCCCTTACAACCAGACCGGGACTGACCGCAGAGACGCTGCAACATATCTCCTCCCCCCCCCCGTCCCACCACCTATTTCCCCCCTATCCTGCCCTGGTTTGCCATAGGCACTGAGCCTGCAGGTTATATACACTCCTGCCCACCCCCCATCACTGATCACTCACTTACCTTTCCAGAGCTCAGGATGTCGGGGTAGGAAAAGAGGACAGATCATTCCATTATGCAGCCATGTGGTGCAAAAGAAAAGTCTGAGATTCTGGCAAAGCTCTGTGTTATCAGCAAAACTCTTCCCATGCTACATGCTGCCTCTCCCTTCCTGCAAATGCACACGACCACATATTGCCTCTTTCTCCCAATGAATGCAACTTCTTCCCTTGGTATCATTCTCCCTTTTCTCTCTGCAAACGCACGCAGACCACACCGCCTCTTTCTCCCAGCAAACACACACATGCAGCAGGGAATAGTCCCCCCCCCACACACACACACACAAATCCATTCCCTGGGAGCACATACATTTGCCTGCAGAAAGAGGGAGAGTGATAGCAAGGAAAGGAGTTTGCTGCTGTTTCTCTGGGAGAAAGAGGCAGCATGTGGCCACATGCGTTTGCTGGGAGAGGCAGCATGTGGCAAGCAAAGAGTTTTGCTGAAAACCCAGAGCTTTGCCAGCATCTCAGAAAAAGCTGCTTTTCTGCCATGTGGTCCAGTTAATGGAGCAGCCTGTCCTCCTTTCCTACCCTGACATCCTGAGCTCTGGAGATCTTTGAAAGGTGAGTGAGCGATTGATCAGTGATGGATGCAGGGGCTGGGTACAGAGGAGGCCCAAGTGAAGTGAGGTATGAGATATCTCGGGGAGGCCAGAGGAAGGTGGGTCTTGTTCCTGCACTAGCCCCCCCCCCAATTGTCTTCTCCACCCTTGATTAACCCCTCGCTCACTTAACAACCCATGCATTTGTTTAACAAATACATTGAGGAGAGCTGAGGTGGAGCCTCGTTCACTTAACATGAATCACTTAATATCCTCCTATCTTCCTACCTTAATGTGCAATTACGGTTGTAACTCAAGGACTACACATTTTATCATTCTAAATACTATATGTGAGTTGATTTTACTGATAACCACTCTGTCCAGATGTTGCAGACACATGTGGAAACAAGGTTCTTTAGGCATATCCCAAACTGGATCTTGAGAAATACACAAACCCAGCATTTTGAGTTTGTCTCTCCTCCCTCCAGTCTAGTTCCCTGGGATTTTTCTATTCACAGCTCTTAGGGAGAGATTCAACTGCTGTAACATGCAGGGGTCTCATTTAATCTTGTTGCCCTCCAGCTTTTCTGACATCGGATTTGCATTGCACATACTTTCAGTGTCAAACCTACAAATCTACTTTTGGTCACAGCCATCTTTCTTCTTTGTTTTTCGGCTTGTCACAACTTTGGGGGAGGCAAAATGCATTCTTCTGTTTCAGACAAAACAATAACTTTCTTATGGGAACCAAGGTCAAATTGCTCAAGTGTTTGGCGGGCTAGAATTACCGTTGGAGAGCCTGCCAAAGGTGTTAATTGAAGAATGTGATTTATTACATATTTAGTGGGTGGGGAGTATAACTTTTACTTTGTAACCTTTTGGGGGGGAACTTCCAGTCTTGGTTTCACCTTTGTTCATGCTGATATTATGTAGCCATTAAAATTGTTCTTTGAGGAAAACAAATGCCTCAGAGTTCTTCTATCGGAACCATGACATTCAGCTTCAGTGGCTTTTAATTGGGCAACTTCGTGGGGAGAAAGATCTCACAGACGACAGAAGCTGAGTTAGCACTTGAAATCTCCCCCATTAATTTAATTAATTAATTAAAATTAATTTTATTTTATTTATTAAATACATATGGATATTTAATTATTGCCTGTTTCTTTGACTTCCAGATGGATATTAATGAAGACACAGTAGAGAAACTGTACAAGAAGTTGTTGGAATTAGAAAAACAAGTTTTAGTGAGCAACAATCACCCAGATAAAAAATAGCAAGACAGCTGTTCACAGGAAAATGTTTCTTCCACTTGGAACACTCTTTGTTATTATTGTTTGCCTTTGCAAACCAGATTTTCCTAGTGGACTGCTGTAGATGATTGTGTGACTAGAGTGTGAAAGAAACTGGACAGTCACTTGTCTGAAATGGTATAGGGTCTCCTGCTTGAGCAGGAGGTTGGACTAAAAGTCCTCCAAGGTCCCTCCCAAATCTATTCTGATTGATTAACCTTATTTCTCCTCCCAAAGGTATTTTTATAATAGTTTTTTTGGCCAACATCCTAATGGTGATGCTTTTTCATTCAATGTATGCCACCCCCACCTGGGGCCTCAAATAACCCTGCCTTGGGACTCCAAGTACTTTGACTGTGGCCCCAAACACTGTCCTGGCATTAGATTGTATGAGAGAAATCCAAGCACCCTTCTTGGGACCCCAAAACTGGTGGGGGGGAGGGGGGACTGGCAAATCAGTCTGGACAGATTCTGTAGTTGCGGGTAACAGTTTGTAGATCACTCCTCTGCTTTCTCAAGGTCGATTCAGCTGTGACAGCTTCAAGCTTATCAGTATGAGGTCTCTTGCAGCTTGGATTTAAAGCAATAGTTCCATCTTGGAGAGACTGCTCTAGGAGTGGGCATACTTTCTCTGAGCAGAAGACACATATTGGGAATATTGAAAAAATGCTCAAGAAGGGCTTCATTCTAAAAAGCATAGAGGGATAACAAAATTTGCATACATTGCCTTCTTGCTGGTAACCATTCTGCATGTAGTAAATCAGTGTATTCGCAGCGGAGCAACTGGTTCAGAGATGGCCTAAAAGCTTTTCTATCACTCCAACACCCTCTAGTCGTTCTGTTGTCGTAAATTTGTAAAATAACCTGGTTGGTCTGCAAACAGAAGTTATATTGGTCACCTCTTGGACTATCTGATTGAGTGTTGTTTTCTTTATAGGTATTATTTCCTCTCATGTTTTTGGGAGGGAGAGAAAGGCCTGTTCTAGTTTCAGTTTTTGAATTAGCCACCCCATGTCCATCAGTAGGTGTCCTCCTGGGTCCTTCTGCAATATTTGGGTGACTCTTAATAAACTTTGCAAAAGATTCTTTCAAGCAGTCAACCTTATTTATGACATTTGATAAAAGTTCATAGATTGAATTTAGTTTGAGCTGTAAGCAAACATTGTCTGGAAAGGAAGTCTGTTGCATTCTCCCTTTTTAAATTTGTTACATTCCCATCCTGGGCAAGGAAAGCAGCTGCTGAGCAAACCGCTGAGTTCCAAGGAGAGGAGATATTTTCTGTGAGAGAAGCAGAAAGTTCTATATGCTGTTTGCTTTCAAGTTCGGTTTATAAGTCCCATTCCAATGAGTCACATAAATTAGATCTATCTGGCAAGGAGACTGCAGATGAGTTGCTTACTGCAGCAGACTGTCTACTTGCAGTATAATTTTCCATTTTCTGCTGCTTCAATGGCTTGGATGAACTCTGTGCTGCAAAGTGTGCACACTGTCTCTTTCTCTTTTTCCCCATTCTTAAAAATCCTAGCTTGTTAAAATGTAGGTAAAATACAATGGTAGCCTCTCCAATATATATGCTTTTATAAAAAGTCATATAAGGGTTAAAATGGGTTAAAACTGGGTTAAAAATACAAGTTAAAAAAAACCTTTACTTTTGGAGGCACTCTTTCCTTTGCTGCCTGTCCACCATCTTAGCTCCACTTCCTCATTATGTGATAAAGAATTGTGCAAACAATTACATCATTAGATTATGCTCAGTGCATTTTTATATATGTATGTATGTAAGTAGCCTACAATTGGATATTTTACTGTTTCTGGCCATATGGCTGATTCCTTTTTTCAAAAGACTGTATAATCAAGGTAGTAGTGTTGAGCATTTCTGTAGCTAAAGATGCTCATGTTATTAATTTTACTTTAAAATTGTTCTTTTTTCTAACAAGGTAGTATTTCTTTGAACAAGTGATTCTGCCTGCCCTCAGTGGCAGAGCCAGGTCTCTCACCATATACCTCAAGGTCTAAGGGAACATCAGCTTCAGTTTTTATTTTTGTCTTAATTTCCATTATGAAAAAAACTAAGAATATTTACCGAGTCTGTTGCTGGAATGAAGCTTTGTCTTTTTGTTGACAAACCTCTTTCAACCACTGAGTATGCCCCAATTTTGCAAATGGAATTTACCTCCTAATAACGGTGTATGCGGTTGACATTGTAAATAAACTTTTTGAATAAGTTGTATTTCAACAGCAAGATGGTTTTCTTAAAGTCTGACATCCTATTTTTTCCCATCACTGTTTTTATTTGAAATAAATTCTTCTAATGATTGCAGGCAAGTTGCAGTACAATTTTATTTATGTCTATACAGAAGTCACTAGCTTGAGTGAAATTCTCTGATAAATATTGAGGAAGATCCGGGCAGCCTGGTACTTTCTAGGGATCCTAGATACCAATACTCATCAACTCCAGTCAAGAAAGCCAGTGGCAAGAGAAGTCAATGCATTGTAAAGAGTACCAGATGATCGGACCTGCTTTAAAAATGCCCCCTGCCAAAACAATCTACCAAATGTATATTAACTGCAATGCATCAATGGAGATAAATAATCTTGCCAGGCTTTGCAAAGGCCAAAAAGACCTCTTTTTTAGATTACTGAAAAATGAAAGCACAAAAGATCCTGGGGAGTCGGAAGTATCTTTTTGGTATATTTATTTAAATAGTGTTTGCAAATCAGATGTGGTATTTGAGTATTTCCAAGTGGTTCCCCCACCCAATCTTTGACCAGGTCCTGATCATCTTAGCTTCAGAGAAGAGTATGTGTATCACATTGCTCAAACCCATAATCACATACGTAGGTATATTCAATAAAGAAAGCACAGCATACTGAATGAATCAATCAGAACCATCCATTTTCCAGAACATTCTTTAATAATAAATGCTAAATTTGTATTTCCTAGACCAGGGGTTGGCAACCTGCGGCTCTGGAGCCGCATGCGGCTCTTTCATCCCTCTACTGTGGCTCCCAGCCCTCCGCCATTTGCAGTCCCACAAAAAAAAGTGGGACTAAAAAAGTTCAATCAATTCCAACTTCTCACGGAAAAAAAAAGATCTCGCGAAATTGGAATTGATTGAACATTTTTAGTCCCACTTCTTTTGTTTGTGGGACTGCCCACAAACTTCTTTTCTTTTTGGGACTGCACGTGGCGGTGGAGGAAGAGACGGAGAACTGCGGTGGAGGACCTGGAAAGAAGGTGCCACGTGGGTCCGATCAGGGATGCAGAGGAGGGGGGTTTCTCCCAAGCATCTTATGCAGAGCTGGGGAAATCGGCTGGGTGGGTGGAGGTGCCAATGCCAGTGCCATAAGGCTTTGCAGAGCCCCCCGAGCGGCCATGATCCCCCCTCCCCAGCCAGCCAGCCACCATTGCCGATCTTCTCACCTGGCCAGCCGGCCTCACACTTTTCTCGTCCCTCCGCACTCAATCGGCTGCTAGCGGCTTGGGTGGCTCTGCTCCGTCCAAGTTGAAGAAAGCTGCTTTCTGCTGCACCTCCGCTTTCTTCAACTCTGAGCAGAGCCACCCAAGCCACTAGCAGCCAATTGAGTGCAGAGGACGAGGAGAAAAGTGTGAGGCCGGCTGGCCAGGTGAGGAAAAGATCGGCGATGGTGGCTGGCTGGCTGGGGAGGGGGGATCATGGTTGAAGAAAGAGAGCTTCCTTCTTGGACTAAGCTCCCAATTGACCCCACTTTCCCTCCGTCCTCAGCAGCGTGCAACAGTACAGTACCCAAGGGGAGCAGTTTCCCCCCTTTCCTGATTCAGAAGCCGGTTTGCTAACTTGGGGGTGGGTTCGCGATTCCCACAGGAGCGCGCTTGGAACTGGCTTAGGTGCTGCCGCTGCCACCACCTTTTCCCTCTGGCATCTCCCCCGATTCTCCCGGTTCCTCCGCTGAAGAAGTGCGAGCGAAGGCTTCGGTTGCTCTGTGCTGCTGTTGCCAGGAGCGATGCTGTCCGAAGAAGCCGAGCCAGTCGAGGGCGCCAAGTCCAGAGGTGGCAAAGCTAGAGCAAGATAGAAATAGTTTGTATGTGTGTGCACGTGCGCGCGCATGTGGGTGCGTGTGGGTGCTCGGACTGGATTAATGAATGGGCAGGGAGAGGGAGAGGGAGAAAGAGAGTAAAGAACGTTTAATGAAATATTTTGATTTCTTTTTAATTAAGAGATGAGGTATAGGGATAATTATGCTGTATTTAAAGATGGTAGATAAACTACTAAAATTGTTTATACTGTTGGGATGAAGGAGAAAGGTTTTTTTTCCCTCTTTCTCCTGTCCTTTTATTTTTTTTCCCCGCAATTTTTTTCTTTTCTATTTTTCTATTTGTAGTTTTTATAGTTTGCACCGGCTTTTACTCTTTTCATTTATAATCCTTAATAAAAATATTTGAAAAACAGAGAACATTGTAATGAGAGAGAGACAGAGACAGAGAGATGGAGACAAAGAGAGATAGAGAATAACCTGCTATAATCATGCTGGAATGAAAGGTTATGACCGCTCAGATTAGATTGCAGCATCCTCTCTATGAGTGTGGATCATTGTGAGTCCTCTGGCTTTCAGAGGGTGATGAAGTGGGTAAGAGATGCCAAGAGAGTGACTGGAGGAAAATGAGTGAACCTGATCAAGCACAATTAAAGTTCTTAAACTTTTCTCTGTAATATTGATAAAGGTGGTGAAACATTTTTATGTCCATGTTAAATTCATGAAGAGCTGGCTGGCTGGGGAGGGGGGATCATGGTTGAAGAAAGCGGAGGCGCAGCAGCGGGATTGCTCTCAAACAATAAGAGCTGGGTGCGCTGCTCGCTTGTGTGCGCCCGCCTTATTGAGAGCAATCCTGCTGCTGCGCCTTGAGTGGGGAGGACGAGCTTTGCTGCTGGGCCATGCCTGGGCTATGCCCTGCTGCTGCCTCCCAAACTTCACCTTCGCTGCTGGGGAAAGCCACGACGGCAGGGCACTCGGCGCAGGGGAGGTAGGAGGGAAAAGCAGCGGCAGGGTGCTCGGCGTGGGGGAGGTAGGGAAAAGCGGTGGCAGGACGCTCCGCAGCAGCAGCAGCGGTGGAGCAGTGGAGTGCTGGAGAGGGGGTTAGGGTTAGGAAGCAGCAGGGTTTTGTGGCTCCTGGTATTTTTTTTTTCTGTGGGAAACGGGTCCAAATAGCTCTTTGAGTGTTTAAGGTTGCCGACCCTTGTCCTAGACTATTAACATTTGAAAGCCCACACATACTAACATGAGTTTCCAAATGCTGATGAAAAGTAATTGTGTTACATAAAATTGAAATGTTAATTTGTAATCGAATTTAATTGAAGTATCCTGATTTGTTTATCTCCAATTTTATCATTCCTAGTATGAATTTGCACTAAATGAGCTAATTTTCCTAACCAAACATTAAATAAGGGGAATGGAAGTCTTTAATTTCTTGGAGATAAGATTATGCTGGCTGGGCTTATCAGTATTGTAATCTCAGTGGAGGTTCAGGTGGAGGAGTGTTATTTTTCCTTCTTAAAGAATTATATACCAACACTCATCAACAATATGAATCCAAATACATATATAGCTATAATTCAGACTGAAAAAATAGTTTTAGAAACTAGCAAAAAATTCTAACCAAGTTTGGGGAAGATGCAGATTGTGCTACTTGATTAAGGTCAAGGTACTGATACCAAATAGTTATAACCATCATCCACAGGACTCTGTATTTCCAGTCACTGGAATTTTCCCTGCTGCTGCGATAATGGTATCTTGCCTCCTAGGTGGTCCTGCAATGACACTCTTGCTATTTCAGACATACAGGAAACTAGAAAGGACTGTGCAATTAGAGCACATCAGAATCCTGCCGGCTGAGCAGTCCCTAGCACCAGTGGACAATTCTGAAAAACTTCCTGTAGAGCTTTACCGGGTCCCCTGGCTTGAAGCTCCATTTGAAAGAGACCTCTCAAAACAGTGAACCATCTTCTGGTGTCTTCAAAACTTGAAAGCTTACTTATTAATTTATGACATTTTAGCTGATAAAAGCATATCAGTATTATTATTTAGAGTTTTTTTATAATGAAGCAATGCAATAAGTGCCTTTTATCTTTTTGAGACATGTTTTTAAGATGTATTTTGAATTCTGAGAACACATTGGCTGCTATGAAGAACTGGACAGTCAATCACCAGAAAGCAAACTTGTCAGAGAAAGAGACTAATTTTTAGACCACCATGTTGTTTACAAAAAAGAGGAACTCATCGTGTTAAATTTAATGTTAAATTTAATTCGATACCTGCATATTTTAGTGTCACAATCTAAATCTTAACATATTCAGATTTAGTTTAAAGTACAGAACTCATAGGCACCATATCTGCCCTAATGTTTGGACTTTCTTACTTTTTTTTTTCAATTCTTCACTTTCTAGAAACAATTTTAGCCTGATACATTGCTCTGAAGGAAATTTACACATGTTTTTCTGCCATTTTGGCTGGCCTTAATAAAGGTATTACATAAATGTAGCTGGAAGAAGGGAGTGCCAAATTATACCTAAAAACTTGCTAAGAAAATTGCAAGGACTCATCTAGATAGATGCCAGGAGCCAAACTGAAGACTCACTCTATAGCTATTTTCTCCCCCTTCCCCATTAAAAACTAAAAGGCAAGCTGGGGGCGGGGGGATTGACATATGGAAATGCTACAATGCTTATAAGCTCAAATAATGGATGTCAAAAGATGTTAACCAAGACTTGAAAGACCTGGCTTTAAAAAAACATACTGCTGTGTTATCTATTTTGATTTATTTTGAATCTTTAGTACAGTATTGGAATCTAATGCACCAATTGAAATCTAATGCACAAAATGTACTTAGAATTATCAGTTTCTTCTCAGCAAAAAAAACTGGAATAGGAACCTTCATAGTCCATTCATCATTTTTATCCTTTATCCCAAACGTCCTTCATATTAGTGTGGTCTAGACCGTGAGTGAGTTGATTACCATGTCTGATAAAACTATGTCACCAAGTAGAATTATTATGTACATATTCATTGATCTTAAATTGTATGTTCCCAATGAACCTTTGAGCCTTTATCTCCCCATTTCCCTCACCTCCTTACCCTCTTTGTCCTTGTGCACAGCAGCCCACCAGAGGCTCAATAAAAGACCTGTTTTTGCTGCCTGCTTGAGACCAGGCTGCATTTAGCTTGCCTGGTGCAAGTAGCTAAATGATCTTGTCTCTGCAGCCTTTTCAACAGACGCCTCTTGGTGCTTTACTTTGCTACATCTGCCTATTCTGCCTGCTTAGGGCTTGGCTTTGGTAGCAATCATTTCCTAAGAGGAATGCCCCATGGTTTTTTTGTGCCCAAATATATCTTGAAGGCTGAGTTCCTTTTCCCAGGCTGGAATACCCTTGTGCCGGATATAGCGGGCTTTCCTAACTTCACCATAAGACTTGAGGAAATCAGGCCTGTTGTACATAGTCCTGAGGCGTCCATCAGGAGCATAGGCCTCAGGATCCATGACCAGCCTCTCACGATCAAGAGAAGGTCTTCGATTGTCAGGGAGATTCATGGGCTTGGTGATGATAATGGTATCTTTGGCTTGAGAATCCCTTGGCTCTTCTTTTCCTTGCTCTTCTATGATATCAGTGTCTTCCCTGCCCACAGACTCTGCTGAAATATTTAGTTGTTTAGCCATGGAGTCTTTAAGGCTGCTCATGTCTCTGTCATCAACAATATTTGGGTCTTTGGCCTCCAAGGGTGGCAAGTGCCTTTTTCTCTTTCCTTCACAACCAGAGACATCTCCACTGAGCTTCCATGGATGGCTTAAAGATTGCTTTGTCCATGCAACTTCCCCAGTCTTAGGCAATGTTTTTCTTCGGGATCTAGAAAAGGAGGAGAGAAATGCTACTTTTCTTTCATTAGAATTCTTTTCACAAGTAATCAGAAACTACTGCTGACTGGACTGTAGTCTCTAATAGAGGCATGGAAAACCCACACATCTAATCCATCCTACTGAGGATCATTATCTTGCCTGGTAGCACCTCTCTTCAGAAGAGAAAAGAAAATTGATAGAAAACAAATCCTTTTCTCCTCTGCAAGTCTTTAAAATAATTCCTGTTAATATCACTGGAGACTAAATGAATGTGGCCCACTGCTTCTCACCTCCAACGTCTTTCTCCCCACAGGTAGTCCTTGGCTTACAACCACAATTTATTTATTTGTAAAATTTATTCACCACCCATCTTACCATAGGGTAATTCTGGGTGGCTTACAATCATAATTACAATTGGTAGTGGAATTTCCATTGTAAAGCAATGCAGTTGCACAATTAGGTTAGCTCATTCATGACTATTGTAAGAGACTTTTCTCTGTGTAACCTCCCCCTCCCCCATGTTTTCTGATGGCTTCTTCCATCCTTTCTCTTCTCTTAGTAAAAATTCCACTAAATAGGGAAAGACTGAAGAGCCACACAATAGCTATTGATCAGGAATGCCAGGGGCTCACTAAATTCAGTAAGGCCTGGTCCTTCTGAGGGTGTAACCTGGACCACTTGCATCTTAGTTTCTTACTGTTATACTGACAGGGTACCATCCCTCAGGGATCTCATGTTTTGCCCTTCATTTTAAAGCTACAAGCCCCACTGTAGCCAACTAATAAGAAGGTGGAACTTGCAGATGTAGACAGCCAAGGCTCTGACATAACTGAACAACCTCAAATGAGGCCAATTTTTACCGCAATCCTGTATAATGGAAGCCACCAGAATTCTGCATCACCAAAGAAGGAGGTAGAGGAAAAGTTGCTTTAAAGCGAATATGTCCAGGGCCCAATGAGAATTTCTGCTTAGAGCAGCCTAAAGAAGGGAAAAAGAAATAATTGCTATCCAGTTTCATCTCTAAAGTCAAACTAGACAATAATAAGAGAATGCATGAACTGTCTGAGAATGATGATTTTTTCCCCTCTGTTATTTCCAGGGAAAAGCAATCAAGAAGTGTCAATTTGAGAATAAAGAAAGGGCCTGCTTAAATCTGTCCATGTTTATGTTTACTGTTCAACAGTCTTTTATCACCCCCAAAGGAGAATTTCTTTTTTCTCTTTTCCTCAGCTTGGGACAGTGCTTCATGCATTTGTTGATGTGAATTTGAGCCCATGAAACCATATAATGGCTTTTAAGGTGCAACAAGACTTTTTTTTTCCAGGTAAGAGCATTATTTTAAATTGATATATTCCTTGAACTGTGTGATGAGCAGAAAATTAACACAATCCTCAGAAGAGAAGCTTGATTTTCCTTGAGCAGATTGGCTAAGGGAGAGCAGGTATGAAGTGAGCTGCTGAACTGGGCTCTGGAGCCGGCTAGATAGCTGAAATACCCCTTCTCTCTTTGTGTCTGAAGTCTAAAGAGGATGTGGCAAAAAAAGGACAGAAAGAGATGGAGTGTTGTGTAGCATATGCTCTTCTTTCTGTATCATGATAAAAACGTGTCATCAGCTGTATCTACTAATTAACCACAAGTGCCTACAAACATATTCATTGTAGCCTAGACCAGCTCAAAGGGCACACTGGCTGGAGAATACTGAGATCTTAACTATCAGAATCTAACAATGCAAATGATCCTCCCTGTTTATTAAGGTAATCCAAAGAGATTTGCCCCCAAGTTCCTGCAGGACGTCTTGGAGCAACCTGAGGTTGTAACTTTTCTTTACCTGCTCCAGGTAAATTTGCTTAGTGCTTGATCAGCTTTTTAAAGGTTCTAAAAAGACTCAAGTTAAAGCAGGCTTTTAACTGTTGATCTTTCTACTTTTGATCTTAGCATCTTATTGTTCTCATTCATTGTTCTTATGCAGTAATGAGTGGTATCACAAGAAATAAAATAATCACTATAGTGGATCAGAGCCTCCCCCATCTATAATTGTGCCCTTGCAGTGTCCAAGCAGGTGCATATAGGAAGACCCACAAGTAAAACATAGCCACCAGTTATCAGTTGGAAAAAAGCATAATGGAAGAAATACATAATTACAATGAAGACTTGTCTAATCCTCTTTTAAATCACCTTTAAAACTCACCTTACACTGTGTTTTTACCCTTCTAGTTTCCCATTATATGTTAATTATGCACATATAACATTTGCTTTACTGAACTACATTTGACATTTTCATATCCTTTTTGCTCCAATTGAAAATAATATTCCTGTAACTTATCACACTTTTTAAATTATATCTTTTATGGACTTAGAATATCTTTCTGTGTATTTTACCAAGTACTTTCAGATAATTCAAATTAAAACCAGTGTGTCAACTCTACAAACGAATTTGGCTGAAGCCATTTTCCCTTCATTTTCGGTTGCCACAGAATTGGGAGGGAGGATGAGTGTTTTTAGTTTAGTCAAAACAATGAATTGTTCTGTGGGAACCAAGGTCATTGCTGATTGCATTTTGGCAGGCTAAAGCTTCCGTTAGAAAGCCTGTAGTTAATTGGGGAATCTAATTGCTTTTTCACTAATTGCTATTCCATAATAAGGTATCTTCTTTTATCATAGGACTTGAGTTTTCAGAGATATTTTTGTGAAGGCCCCTGACAAAAGACTTTTGAAAACTTAAAAATATGAAATTTCATTTCTGCAATATTGTTAATGTATTACTTTGAAGGAAAACACTCTCTAGGGATTTTGGGGGAGGGGTTGTGCCTTCAAGTCAATGTTTTATTCCTGGAGATCGCCTGTACTAGTCCCTGCAGATTTCTTGGCAAGGTTTTTCAGAAATGGTTTGCCATTGCCTTTTAACTAATGCTGAAGAAAACTGATTGTTCCAAAGTCACCCAGCTAACTTTTATACTAAGGTGGGACTAGAACTCACATTCTCCTAGTTTTTAGCCTGATGCCTTAACCATGGCACCAAACTGGCTATTAGAAAAATTAGCAGACTTTGTTTAAATTGCCATTCAAATTATGTACAACAAATAAACCTTAATTGTATTTGATTAGGGCTATTTCTCAACTCCTGTAAATCAAATCTACTCTTGTCCTTTCTAAACAACTAGAACAAAATATTGAATGAAAATAGAGGTAAAGGAACCCTCACTTTTCTGCAACCTTAGGAGTTCCTGCTGGAGCCGCTGCTGTTCCCTGGTCATGGTGTTCAGATAGTAGAGCCGGGCTTCCTCTAAGCTGCGCAGCCCCAGGGTGAGCCTGGCCTCTGCCCTCTTGACATCACGTCTCTTTGCCTCCCAGTGTCTCGAAGTTCCTCCCTCTGCCATGCTTATTTGAAAAGGCTACAGAAAAGATGGTAAACCATAATTTACCAGTTATGGTAAATCAATGCATCAATTTTAATTTTTAATTATGGTAAATACGGATAAATATAACTCATACAAAAAAACGCCTCTTTTCAGGTCCTCTATAATTTTTAAAAATGGGAAGGGGTCCTGAGAGAAAAAAAAATTAAGAAATGCTACTCTACAAGATACATGCCTTTCCAAATGTCATAGGATACAGGATGCAAAAACTGCAGCTTCATAGTTTCCTCCAATATAAGCAAAATTTGAATCTGAGGGCTAGAGCCTTTAAAAAAACTTTATTAAATATTAATTTTTAATTTAAATTAAAACAATTAAAACATTTTAAATGAAGTAATTTTAGAGTCTAGGACAGGGGTCTCCAAACTTGGCAATTTTAAGACTTGTGGACTTCAACTCCTAGAATTCCTCAGCCAGTATGTCTGGCTTTGGAATTCTGGGAGTTGAAGTCCACAAGTCTTAAAGTTGTCAACTTTGTCATCAAAGAATTTTTTTCTCAAGTTTTATAGGTATTGTTTGGAATAAGAATAAGATTTTCGGTAGTATGTTTATTTTCACTGTAGCAATTCTTCCTAATATTGACAATTGCAGGTTTTTCCATTTTTCCAAATCCAGTCTTATTTGATTCAATAGTTTTGTACAATTATCTTCTTTTATCGTTGAACATCTTGCTGTTAAATATATTCCCAGATATTTGACCTTTTTAACTATTTGCAATTCTGTTTTTTCCGACATTTGTTTTTTTTTTTGCTTATCTGTAAGGTTTTTAACTATTACTTTGGTTTTTTCTCTGTTTATTTTCAGTCCTGCCATTTCTCCATATTATTCTATCTTTCCCAATGATTTAGGAATCATCTCCAAAGGTTCTTCTAAAATAAATACCAAATCATCAGCAAATGCTTGTAATTTTTATGTTTTTATTTCTAGTCCTTTAATTTCTATATCTTGTCTAATATTTCTATTTAGAACTTCCAAAATGAAAATAAATAACAATGGAGATAATGGACATCCTTGCCTTGTGCTTTTTCTTATCTCAAAGTTCTCAGTATAGTCTCCATTCACAATCACTTTCGCTGTTTGTTTATTGTATATTGTTTTTATCATGTTTATAAAGTTCTGTCCAGAGTCCATTATTTTTAATTGCTGAATCATAATTTGCCAGGAAACATTATCAAATGCCTTTTGAGCATCTAGGAATATTAGTGCCAGTTGTTTCCCTGGATGTAATTCATAATATTCCAATACATCCATTATCACTCTTAAATTATTTTTAATTTGTCTCTTTGGAAAAAAAACATTTTGGTCTCAATGTATAAATTCAGTTAGGAATCTTTTCAGTCTCTCTGCCATTATTGAAGTAAAAATTTTATAATCCACATTTAGTAACAATATCGGTCTATAATTTTTTATCTGTGTCAAATCTGAGTCTTCTTTTGGTATTAGGGTAATATTTGCTTCTATCCATGTATTTGGGAGTTTAGCCTCCAACAAAAGTTCATTGCAAACGTCTTTCAGCGGTTCACTTAGTATATCTTGTAAAGCTTTATATAACTCTGCTGGTAGTCCCTCTGGCCCCGATGTTTTCTTGTTTTTTTGTCTTCTTATGGCCTCTGTTATTTCCATCATTGTTATTTTTTTCTCTAACATAATCTTACAGGTTTCTGAAATTTTTGGAAGATTATTTTCTTCCAGATATTGGATCATTCTCTTTCTTGGAATTTCTTCTGTGTCATACAGTTTCTTGTAATATTCTTTAATTATCTTTTTTATTTCTTCATTTTTAAATTGTAGGCAACCTTTTTCATCTACTAAATTATTTATCATTTTCTTCTCCTTCTGTTTTTTAAGTTTAAGCTAACCATCTTCCTGGTTTATTTGCATTTTCAAAAAAGTTTTGTTTTGCTCTTTTTATTTGCTGTGCCAATTTTTCTGAATCCAACAGATTTAATTTGTGTTTTATTGTTTCCATTTCTCTTTTCAGAATCTTCTTTTGCGGGTTCATGTGCAGTTCTGATTCTAGTTTTTCAAATTTTTCTTTTAATAGTATATATTGCTGTCTTTTCTGTTTGTTTGTTTTTGCCATGTATGTTATAGCTATACCTCTAAAGTATGCTTTGGCTGTATCCCATACATTTTGTAATGTTGTGTCTTCTTTTTTGTTTTCTTTGAAGAAAAACTCCATTTCTTTTTTTGCTATTTCTACAAATTCTCTTTCTTTTAATATAGATTGGTTCAAAGTCCATCTTGATTTTTTTTGTATTCCTCTCCATGTCGCTTTTAAAGGGTTGTCATCTGCCCATGTACCTGGTTCTATCTTAATTTCCTGCATATTTGTCCTCAGTTCAGATGTCATCCAGATCATGTCGATTCTGGACCAGGATTTTGACTGTTTGAATAAAATGTGTATTGTAATTTTCCTGGATTGATTTCCCTCCAAACATCTTGTACTCCAATTTCTTCTATCATATTAAAAAAGGTCTTAGGTAATCTTTTTCTTCCAGTTTTTCCTGTTTTACTACTTTTATAGTCTAATGTCCCATCCACTATCGCATTAAAGTCTCCTATTAAACAAATATTTTGATACTCCATTTCTATTATTTTTCTGTGGAGATTTCGATAGAATTCTTCCTGGTTATTATTTGGTGCATAGATTACTACCAACAATGTTTGTTTTTGATGTAAATGTCAGGGCCCACTTCAAAACCTCACCCCAAGAAAGCAGAACTCGTGGAAGCGGTTTCTTCCAAAAGGAACTTTTATTAGGAGAAGCTGATAGCAGGCATACTAGACAGGATCTGAGGATTTCCCGCTCAGATCGATAGGTAAAAATGTCCCAAGCAAAACCCCACCCCATAGTTCATCCAGTCAGTTCAAATGGCCCAATCCCCAAGTGTTAGGTTCCTCATGGGAACAGGGAGATAACGTCGGGCTGTCTCCAGTTGTAGCTGCAATGTTTAGGTGGCCCTTCGCACCTTCTCTGAGAGCGCGGAGATAAAGCAGTTGCCGGAGGTTTCATTCCATTCTTCCCCTCCCTTTTTCTAGCTGACAGTAAGGGATGGGAAAGTTCACAAGAAATAATGCAGGAAAGCAAAGTGTTACATTGTAGCAATAGAGGAACTCAAGGCAATAACCCTCAAGCACTCCCCCCTCCCCCTTAGGAGTATGGCAGAACCCAGGATGAGAAGAGAGTGAGATTCGGGTCAGCATGAACGAAGAGAAAATAGCAAAAGTGGGAAGAGGGGAGGAAAGGATTGGGGAATCTATGGATATGGGTTCTGATATCCTGCCTCGCTTTAAAAAAGAGAGGTCCACCTCTGGAGAGATAAAGATAAAGGCATGTAGGTTAGTTAGGTTTGTTTGGGTATTCCGTGTGAAATGTTTTCAGCAGCTTTGGAGCGTTAATGTGGCGTTTGTGGACCCATTCGTTTTGGGAAGGTGGAAGGTGTTTCCAGGCTACTAGGTATTGGGTGGAGCCATGATGTTTTCTGGAATCTAGAATGTCTTTTATTTCAAAATGTTGTTCTCCCTCTACTATAATAGGAGGGGGAGGGGGAGCAACAGTTGGTCTTAAAGGCGACTGTTGCTCTCGCTTGAGGAGGCTGCAATGAAAAATGGGGTGGATTTGCCTGAGTGATTTTGGGAGTTTCAGTTCCACCGTTACTGGGTTTATGATTCTAATGATTGGGAATGGTCCTACATATTTCGGCCCTAGTTTCATTGATGGCTGTAGGGATTTTAGGTATTTGGTTGAGAGATAAACCATTTCTCCTATTTTGAATGGCTCCGGCTCGATTCTTTTCTTGTCTGCTTGTGCTTTGTAAGCTGGCCTAACTTCGTCTAGCACTTTTCTAACTACTGGCCAGGTATTTTGTAATTGAGCGATCCATTCCTTTAGGGAGGGGATGGCTGGTTCGTTGGGTGATAGTTCTGGCATTGGGTTGAAACTTTGGCCGGTGGCCACTTGGAAAGGGGTGTAGCCAGTGCTGGAGTGAACTGCATTGTTGTAGGCAACTTCGGCAAATGGAAGTAGGTCAGTCCAGTTTGTTTGTTGGTAATTAATAAAGCATCTTAAATATTGTTCAGGTACTGAGTTCGAACGTTCCGTCCCACCATTCGTTTGCGGATGATGACAGTCCCTGGGTGGTTCCCAAAAGGGATAGGAACTCCCTCCAGAACTCTGATGTGAATTGCACCCCCCTGTCTGATATGATGCGCTGGGGTGCCCCATGCAATCTGTAGATATGTTGAACAAACAGTTTTGCTAGGGTTTTTGCGGTTGGGATTTTCGGGCAGGGAATGAAATGCACTTGCTTGGAAAATAGGTCTGTCACCACCCAAATAACTGTATTCCCACTGCTTTCTGGTAATTCTACTATAAAATCCATGGAGATTTCCTTCCATGGTGCTGAGGGACTTGCTATCGGCTGCAGCAACCCGGGTGATTTTCCTTGCAGTCTTTTTGCTGCTGCACATGTTGGGCAGCTGGCCACATAGCTTTCAATGTCCTTTTTGAGAGAGGGCTATCAGAATTGCCTTTTGATTAGATGTAATGCTTTTACGAATCCAAAATGGCCCAGCTTTCCAAACTGAATTCAATCGGTATCTTGTATTATTCCAGTTGATTAAAATCCCTTCTGGCATTAACCATCTGAAATTTATGCCTTTTGCCATCAGCTTTGTAGTTAGGAAATGATATTGTCTTTGAGTATCTCTTACTCTCTTGGGTATCTGCTTTAACACCACAATTTCTTTGTTCTTGTATTGTAATGGCTCATCTCTAACTTTTCTCAGTATTTCGTCTCTTGTTGTTTTCTTTATAAATCTTACATGCACTTCTCTGGGTAGTTTATATTTCCTTGCATAACTTGAACTCATTCGAAATATTTCATCTATCTCCATTTGCATCTCTGCTCTGTCTGCTTTCAAAGCCTCTGCCAGGAGATCAATAATCACAACTGCTATATTTTCTTCTCTGTCTTCAGGAATATTTTGAAATCTTAAGTAGTGTTCCGCTTTCTCCATTTCTAAGATCGCCCCCGCTCCTTCTAGATTTTGATTTGCTTGTTCTAATTTTTCATTTTCTTGTATTAGTACTTCCATTTTTTTGTCAATATCATCTGATTTATTTTCCATTTTCTGAATTCTTTGTTCATTTTTAACAATCATTTGGTGGTGGACTTCAAATTGTGTCTTTATGTCCGAGATTTGTTCATTTAATTTATTAAAATTACTTTTTGTCTCTTCATAGTTTTTTTGTATTGATTCTTGAATTAATTTTAATGTAGTTTGCATTTCATTTTGAGCAGTGCTTATTTTTTCACGCTGCAACATTGTTTCAATAGATCCCTGGCTTGTTGGGCTAGATGTTCCAACAGAGGGTGCGAGGAAGTCTTTTTCAAAAGTCTGGTGAGATTTGATGTACTCATTTTTCCAGCCAACTATCTTAGGCTAAAATCCAAACTGTAAAAGGAGCCAACTACTTTAGGCTAAATCCAGTATCTCAAGGAGAGAAAACAAAGTAAAAAAAGAAAAAAGAAAAAAGAAAAAAAAAGCCTTAGGCTATCTTAGGCTGAAATCCAGCCAAAAAGAACAAGCCAACTACTTTAGGCCAAATCCAAACCCTCCAGTTGAGTCACAGATGTAAAACGCCCGCTGTTTCCAAGTAATTCCTGTTTTGGTTATATCCAGAGGCAACAGATATAATTGTAGAAAGTCTTTTCACTTATAAACTCACACAAAGGCACTTTGTTTATGCCAGGTGTTGTTTCACGGTCAAACACTTTCAGGTTCTTCTATAATTTAGTATTACTGTAGTATCTCCTTTCACCACTAGATGTCCTCGTACACTGTTTTGTCAATGTCTGGTTTTAAAAAATTATTACAAAGTTTTTCTTTTAAAGTTCTTTATAGGTTATTTACCCTAGGAATTATATCTAACAAATTTTTTTTCACATCCTGTAGGATAGATAGTCTTTCTTTAAGTCAGTCTAAATTCAATTTTTAAAAGTTCTTTTATCTTCCTTAAAATCCTTCCCGCTCCTGTAGTTGCTTTTAACTCTCTTCTCCCCTAGTCCTTCTGGGGTCTTTACTTCATAGCTCTTTCCAATCAGGGGATCAACATTTCTAGGTCCAAAAGGAAAAGGAATGAAAGAGCAGGCTCACCCAGTTTCAGCACGCTGTTGACAATCAGCTGTTTAGCAGAGCACCATGGCTCCTCGCTTTTCTTCCAGCTGGCGATGACTTGGGCTGTCTGGGCTTACCAGGCAGCCTTTCCTCCGTCCTTTTGGAGGGTTTCTTCAGTCCGTCTGGACCGACCGCTGTCTGGTCCAGACTCCTGAGGCATCCCTCCTTCTTCGTTGCCCCTCCAGGGCAACTTTCCAACCCCTTGGGGTCGCCAGGCAGAACAAAATCAGGCTAAGAAGCCGGAGTCCCGGGTTCTTCCACCTGTCTCGTCGAACGCCAAACCAGAAGTACTTAAATTTATTAATCTTGAAATTTATTTGGCAAGGAAAGAAAGCTAGAATTAAGATGAAAATATTACAAGATGCCAAGGAAAATGGAGGTCTTGGTTTACCAGAGTGGGTTTTATATTATCAAGCATCTGCATTAACATGGGTAAAAGAATGGATAACTCTTAGAAATAAAAGGCTGTTATATCTGGAGGGGCATGATTTACAATTGGGGTGGCACACTTTCTTATGGTACGGGAAAAATAAAGTTCATAAATATTTCCAAAATCACTATATAAGAAATGCATTATTAACAACATGGGAAAAATAAAATGTAAAATATATTTGAAAATTCCAGGGTGGTTGTCAACAATGAAAGCATTTGTACACCCAAATTTAGTGAACTTTGAAAAAATCTGGACATATAGAGATATTCTAAACTCTGAAGGGAATTTAAAATCTAAACAAGAAATGGAAAATCAGGGTATCAATTTATCATGGTGGGCACATTTACAAATGCAAGCTAGATGTGATAAAGATGTTAAACTGTATGGATTTTATAAGGAACAAATTGTGTTTGATAAGACATTGTTAACTTCTGATGAGAAACTAATTAAGAAAATGTATAATTTTCTATTAACTTTGAAAATGGAAAGCGAACAAGTTAAAGAAACAAAGATAAGATGGGCGAAAAAGTTTGGATACAATATAGAATTAGAAAAATGGCAAAATTTATGGGAAAGAAATTACAAACTAACAATGTCAACTTCCTACAAAGAAAATTTATATAAAATGTTTTATAGATGGCACTTGCCACCAGCAAGACTAGCAAAAATGTTCAAAAACATGTCAGATAGATGTTGGAAATGTAAACATAAGTCAGGCACTTATTTTCATGTTTGGTGGACTTGTGACAAAGTAAAGAGTTATTGGAAAAAGATACACGCCTGGCTAGAAAAGATGTTTGGAGAACATGTAGATTTTAAACCTGAACTTTTTTTATTAGGTATAATGCCAGAAAAGACTAACAAACAAATCATATATTTGATTTTGCATGTCACAACAGCGGCAAGAATCATATTTGCGCAATACTGAAAAAATGAAGGAATACCATGAGATGAAGAAATAATTAAAAAAATACTAGAATGCGCAGAAATGGATAGACTGACTATGAGACTGAAAGAAAAAGAAGAAACGGAATACTATCAAACTTGGGACTTATTTAATGGATGGCTAGAGGAAAGAATAAAGGATTAGGAATTAAATATGTATTAGCGAATGTAAACTCAGACAGCACATTTGTTGAAAAATTATTACTGAATGTATGGTGGGGAAGAACAAAAAAAAAAAGTTGTCAACTTTGGAGACCTCTGGTCTAGGACTTCATGGCCCAGAATGCACTCACTCTACTGCATCAAAGACAGGCTAAGATTTGTCTATGTCAGCAAACTCAAGACTGAAAATAAAAATAAAAATGCTTAGGAATGGCATCCCACCTTTTTCTAGGTTTTTCGTTTATATGCGCTTAAGTGTGTGAGTACATGCTACAGCTTCTAATATACATATATCAAAACCAAAATAAATTTCTGTGATGACTGTCCTAGCCATGATACTATGAACCTCATTTGAGCACAATCCCTTGTGCATGTAGTGAAATTGACTTTAACCAAAGATTTAAAGAGAAAATAAGGAAATAGTCTTGGGATGGTTGAACTCAGAATAGAGGACAGGTTTCTGTTATGTTCATGGAACTGAGTTGCTATGCAAAGAGTTGTTGCTCAACATATAACACATTTTGTTAATTCAGTTATGTAATCTTTAAAGATAAACATTTGTGTTGACCTGCCCCCATTAAAGTTCAAATGAACCTATTATGCCTGTGCTAACTGTCTTTATTTATTTCTATGTCCTCTCTCCAGCTTATGAGAGCAGCAACAAGGAAGTTGGAGGGTGCTTTCCAAACTATGCAAGTTTGGTAGTTTTACAGTTTGTCCTGCAGTTTTTCCCCCAGATGCAGGGCTTTTTTTCTCATAGAACGCTCAGAACGGAGTTCCGGCACTGTTTTTTGGATGGAACCTTATAGGGTAGGCAAAGTGGGTTGTATGACATGTGTGAGTTCCGGCACCTTTTTGTTTTACAAAAAAAGCACTGCCCAGATGTACCATGTTTGTTAAAAGAGCAAAACAAAGAAGGGATAGGGTGGAATGCAGAGAACTGTGGGATTCTAGAAAAGTAGCAAAGATATCAATGACGTGACCAGAGTGTTTCAGGCCAGTAAATCAGAACTTGTTTGTCTATGTTAGAATTAGAAGGACACAATCTGAGATTTGAATGGTATGTTGTTTTTTTAATGGCATGACAAAGTTAAGGTTAACGTAGACTTAAAAATCATTATGTTAGAAGTGCCATACTATGAATATGGAATAGGTACAGACCCCAGTTATGCCCAAAAATGCCTTTATTGATTTCAGCATAAGCATTTTACAATATGAAAAAGAAACCGTAGGCAAAGTAAAATGGTTAACACTTCAAGATTTGGTAGTAGAAGAATACATAATAATGATACAAAACATTTAACGACTACTATTCAGATGAACCCAGAACTTTCTTTACTGAGATTTATGGGTAACCAAGTAGAAAGGTCCCATGGAATATTGGTTTTGTACATGATAACTGCAGTGAGACTATTGCACAAAAATGGAAAAATATTCAAATATCCACAGTGAAGGAATAGATTGTGAAAATGATGGAATTTGCAGATAGAGCAAAATTGACCTTCTGATCAGGAATAAGACAAGTTATTTAGACTGGAAAGTTTTTATGGACTTTTTGTTGAAATAGAAAAAGATGAATTGGTGATTTATAGATTTGCTGATTAATAGGGTTGAATATGGGAAGAAAGGAAATATGTACTTTAAAAGATGGAGGAGAGATACAAATAAGCTTTGTTTTTAACTGCTGTAAAGCTTCTTTATATATCTTGGTTTTTCTATATGTACTACTTTTCATACATTTTTTTTCCTTTTCTTTGATCTTACTTTGTATCATTTCATATTTACCTTTTATTTCTGGAAAATCTTCAATAAGAGATATTTTTTTTAAAAAAAAAAACAAATTTCTCTAGAGTAGTTTTTCCTCAGGGATTTAGGGCCAGTTGAGTGGAGTCTCCTTCTGGTTGTTTTTATTATGATACTTGGTCACCATTTTATATTCTGTACTTCATATTCATACTGAGTTATGATGTATGCTTTAACATTAAATGCTTTTTTTTTGCTTGGTTTTTTTTGTTGGATATCATCCAGAACCACACTGTTGAGCTGGGCAGACATACCATTTGAGTATTTCAATTAAGTCTCATTAGCTCAAGGATTATGTATACATCTGCCATCTTCTGTGCATCTCACAATGGCAGGATGAAGGTCATGTTCTCAGTTTACCCAGAGCTCTGTAATGTCTACTGGAAAATCCCATCTTCTGGGGTCATGTAACAGAGCCCTACCTGCATAGTAGTATGCACTACTAAGAAATATTGGTAATGGTTAGGTTTGCCTACCATTATCTTTGATCTCACTGAGAATTATCAGAATTTTAAGAAGTTCACAGTTGTCTCTCACCTTTTTTTAAGTAATGACTTGGATCAAACTTCTCAAAGTATGCATAAAATGAATATTCTTTTGATCACCTCAATTTGCAGTATTGAAAAAGGAGATAAAAATATTATTCCAGCATAAATTAACTCTGCATGTCTTTGAATTAAACCGTTTACATCAGCGTGTGCAAATGACTATATAACCTTCACCTATTTCTTTAACGCCTGCATGCAGATCTGGGCTGCAGAACTCCCAATGACCACTAGATGGAGGCAAAGAGTTAACGTTTCTGTTTGTTGTCCTCAAATGGTCATCCAGATATATGCAGTCCAGATGCAGTAGCCCTCCCTGTGTGAAACCAAGAAGAATACTGGCAAATATGTTACATATTGTATTTATTTCAATGACTTACACAGCTGCCTGTTTCATGGCAATGACTCTGGGTGGTGTAGAAAGAAGAAAACCTACCAACCCCCCCCCCCCAACAATCCAAATAACCAATAACTATGACTGCAAAAATTATTCCAAATAGAGAAAAGAAGAATAAGATAGACCAGCAGAGCTTGTTCATTCTCCAGGTATAAACATCTGGGGAAACCTCATAAAGGCAATTTACAGGGCCCAAATCACCTCTGGATATTAAAGATATAGGCGCACTGGGTTTCTTTGCCACCCAGTCACATTAGGTATTTTTGATCAGTAAATACCACTGACCAGCAGACTCCAGTACATCACAGTTTCCAATGCACATAAGAAGAATACTGATAAACAGCAAATAGCACTTACAGTTGTGGAGTTCTTGCTGAAGTGAAGAATGCTCTGTTGCACAAGATGAATGTGAAGCTAGGTGAGGAAATTATCATCCCAGCATGATCCAAGAAAGGCTGCCGTTTGCCTGTCTCCTGTCCCCTTCGAAAGAAGAGGAAGTGCCAGCAGCTGGGAAAGCAAGAGCAAAATCTTTCAGCAGCTCCGGCTGCCCACAGAGCAAGTGAAATAAGTGCATTCTCAGCCTTTCATGAAAATCCCTTTGTAGCTATTGTTGCTTGTTGCCTGGAAGGCGGAGACTATGGAACTTCAGCGGCTCCTTGACTCAGATGAGCAGCCCAGAAGAAAGAAGTCTTTAGTCAGAACACAATTAGAAAATGTGCCAATTCTACTGTTCTCTCCCTCCCCCCCACCCTCTCTCTCTCACACACACAAGTCAATCCTGTCGAAACATTTTCTCCATGCAATCCAGTTGAAATCTAGACATTTGTTGAGAAATAATTATCAAAAGTCGGTTTCCTTCCTTCCCCTTCCCTTCCTTCCCTCCCTCCCTCCCTCCTTCCCATTAGAATCATCCTCATTTCTTCCAGAAACTGTTATATAAGGTTCACAAAGCAGCTTGTCAAATGCTGTCATACTGAGAATAGACTTATTGTGCGTGCCAGTTTCTCGGGAAAAACTTCACAAACACCAAATGAACTCTCTTTAAAGCAAAACTTTAGCCTGTTAAAAATCAATACACATAAAAACAAATGGCAAAGAAAGTGGTGACCTTTTCTTAAACCTTAAAGACTCTATGCCCTAGAGTCCCTCAGCTAAGTTTCAGGGTTGGGAAATTTGTTTCAGGCTGAGGGCTGCACTTGTGTTTTAATCTCTGGCCAGAGACACATTCCAAAAATTTGTGGGGAGGGCCATATATATGATTTCATTTGATTGATATTTAAATTAGTTCATGTGATTGCTTTCCAAGCAATCCTATATTTAACCATGTTATATTCTAGTAATGTAGTAATAATACCTTGGAGAGCTCATCCAAGGCTTTCAGGGGCAGTTTTGTATTAGGTAATCTTTCTTCGTAATCTTTCTCTAATTTCTGCATGCGAAAACTCCAAGAAGGGAACTTAAAGAGGCACTGGACAACCTCTTTTCATTCTTTGTGAGTTTACCTGGTATGTATAAGCAAGCAAAAGACAAATATGAACAGTACCACAAAGGCTGCTATTGTGTCGAAATCCTAGCAACAAGAAACCCAGAGATTTGTTGGCTCTCAAGGCTGTTTGTCTGTGATTCCCCCTGAGCATATGTGATAAACCTCTGAGAGCTCCTAGAAGAGCGTCCCAAAACCCCCAGCCATACAACAGAATGAAATATTGGGTTTTGGATGGCATAATTGGTCAGGGAAGAACAGAAGATATTCTGAATAGTGCAGCATGCTTTTTTCCCCAGTGTTGGCTGTCACCAAGGATTCAGACAGCAACATGTTTAGGAAGAAGACTAAACATTTCTGAATGAATATTGTTAACATTTTGAGTACTTTAGAAGTATGGAAGGATGCTAGCTCTCTTATATACCCCCTCAGCCTGCAGAAAATCCTATTACAGGTTCAACTGAAATCCTGAAGAGGAACAGATAGTTATTGTAGAAATAGTAAGGATTTGACTTTCTACAGCCTCAATTCTTACCTTCCTAGCTTCTATCAGGGAGTGCTAGCAATAGTGGAAATGTTGAGAAGAAATAATCACATGAACATGCAACATTTTTGTGTACTCCAAAACAATCCCAACTACCACCATCACCACTGCTGCACTACCAACACTTGAGAATTAACTATCAAATTACAGAAGTGTAATATTTGATTTTTTTAAAAATGCAGTAATTAGGCTTAATACCTTTTAACAATTTAAAAACGCATCCCCTTTTCATACAAACTCATAAATCTTTTCTTCAAAAGATACAAACAATTAAACAAGGCAATCAATATTTTCATATACAACACCTGAGTTGTATTAGAAAAAGTAGGAATTCTCTTTTGCTAAATTTGTTACATAAATAAATAAATTCTCTCTGCTTGTTGTTTTGTTTAAGAGAGAACATCTGGTGTCCATTGCTGTCTATTGGCAGAGGTCTCTTCTGCACTATTAGACAATTAATATTTATTTCCTCCTATAAACTAGGAATCTGAACAAGAATACCAGCACTAATATATCTTCTGCACTGATTTTCCAGGTTGGGTCCTGATTCCTCTCCAGCTCTGGTTCCAGAATCTGAATTCCCAGGCTAAATAAGTCAGAATAGATTAGGTTAAGTTGATTCTTCTTATGGCAGTATTGGGCAACCCTTGTGTGGCCAAGAACCACAGTCAACATTTTATAAAGGCATAAAATGCATACGGTTATGTACATTGCAGGAAAGGAATAGCTTGAGAACAAAAATAGGTAGATGAACTTTATTTGCCTATTATGAGGTTTTAGGTCACACTTTTCATCTATTTATTTTAAAATAAATAAACAGTGCTCCATCACTACAGGCTTTCAAAAAGAGAGTGGATAACCAATTCTCTGAAATGGTATAAGGTCTCTTGCTTGAACAGGAAGTTGGACTAGAAGATCTCCAAGGTCCCTTCCAAACCTATTATTCCATGTTCTAAATAGCAGGCAGCTTCCAACGTTTTCAGCAATCATAATCACAAGAGGCTCTTAAAAGCTAAAAAAGGAGAGGCAGTAGCTGTCTGTGGTCTTGGGACTATAGGTTGCCTTCCCTAGCACTATGGGAAGCCACATTAGCTAAGGGTATTACTTTTCCATTGTCCCCACTGAAGCAAGAGACATGCTGACATGATCGTCAGACGTAGAATTCTCCGAATAGCAAGAAAGTTGAAGTTCTTACATTTCTGCCCTGGTGATGTTTTATTGGATGGATGGATACAAATTGTTCAAAAGAAATAGGTCTACAAAAAGAGGAGGGGGAGTTGCACTACATATCTACAGAAATGCACATGATCAAAGATAAAATCTCTCCAGAATATATATGGGTCAATATAAAAGAGAAACATTGCCATAGGTGTATATTACAGGCCACCCAACCAATCAGAAGAAATAGATGAACTCTTTGCCAACCAGTTAACAAATGTATGTAGGAAGCATACCACAGTAGTAATGGGAGACTTCAACTATCCAGATATCAACTGGGAGACAAACTGCAGCAAGCAGGAGATCAAACAGATTCCTAACCAACCTAGCTGACAACTTTGTCACCCAAAAGGTGGAGGAGGGAACTAGACATAAAGCTATACTGGACTTAATTCTTACTAATAGAGAAGAAGTGATAGAGGGAGTTGAAGTTGTTGGAACCTTGGGTGAAAGTGACCACGTCATACTGGAATGTAATATAATGCAAACACTAGCAATAGAAAACAACCCAACCAGTGTCTTAAACTTCAAAAGAGCTGACTTTAACAAACTCAGAGAAAACCTAGGAAAGATCCCATGGATGAAAATCCTAAAGGGGAAAACAACCCAAGAAGCGTGGGAAACTATGAAAAATGCGATCATAAAAGCCCATACCAGAACAATACCATGAAAAAGAAAAACAAGAAATTCAAGAAGAAATCAACATGGCTGCACAAAGATCTCTCTCACAAACTGAAAGACAAAAAGGACAATACAAAAAATGGAAAGAGGGGCACATAACTAAGGCCAATTATCAGCAGAGAGCCAGAACATGCAAAGATGAAGTCAGGAAAGCAAAGGCTCAGAACAAACAAAGACTTGAACAGAAATCAAGGATAATAAAAAAAAGTTTCTTCCAACATATTAATAACAAGAAAAAAGTCAAGGAAACTGTAGGTCCACTAAAGAGAGAAGATGGCAAGAAAATAACAGGCAACAGGGAAAAGGCAGAGCTGCTTAACTCATACTTTGCATCAGTCTTCACACAAAAAGAATTATAGCCCAACGTACCAAAAAAAAACACTGCAAAAGACAAACTAAAAACAAGAAATAAAATAAGCAAGAAAATGGTAAGAGAACACCTATTCGACCTTGACGAATATAAATCACTGGGATCCAACAGATTATATCCCAGAGTTCTGAAGGAGCTGGCAGATGTTATCTCAGAACCATTGCACCACATTTTTCATAAATCCTGGAGCACCAGGGAAGTACCTGAGGATTGGAAAAGGGCTGATGTGATTCCCATCTTCAAGAAAGGGAAAAAAACGAACCCAGGAAACTACAGACCAATCAGTTTAACATCAATACCTGGGAAGATCCTAGAAAAGATAATCAAAGAAACAGATCTGTGAACAACTAGAAGCAAACAAAGTTATAACTAGTAGCCAGCATGGGTTTGTTAAAAATAGATCATGCCAAACCAATCTTATTTCATTCTTTGATAAAGTGACTAAATTAGTAGACCACCTAAATGCTGTGGACATAGACTTAGATTTCAGTAAGGCATTTGGTAAAGTAGACCACAACCTACTCCTTGGTAAGCTAGAAAAAGATGGAATAGACAACATCGCCACCAGATGGATCTGTAGCTGGCTGGCAAACCGTACTCAATGAGTATTCCTCAATGGCACTACATCCACATGGAGAGAAGTTAGCAGTACCACAAGGTTCTGTCTTAGGCCCAGTACCCTTCAATATCTTCATAAATGACTTAGATGAAGGAATTGAAGGGGAACTCATCAAATTTGCAGATGACACTAAACTGGCAGGAGTATCCAATACCCCAGAAGACAAACTCCAGATCCAAAAAGATTTTGACAAACTTGAACAATGGGCCCTATCCAACAAAATGAGTTTCAATGTGGAGAAAAGCTAAATTTAGGCAGGAAAAATCAAAGGTACAAGTACAGACTGGGCGAGACCTGGCTTAAAAACAGTAACTGTGAAAGGGACCTTGGAGTCCTAGTGGACGATCACTTGACTATGAACCAGCAGTGTGCAGCCTCCGCCAAAAAAGCTAATACAATCCTGGGTTGTATAAACAGAGGCATAGAATCAAGATCACGTGAAGTATTTATAAAACCCTAGTAAGACTACACCTGGAATACTGCAGCCAATTTTGGTCACCATATCACAAAAAATACGTTGAGAGTTTGAAAAAAATTCAGAGAAGAGCAACTAAGGCCTGGAGACTAAAACATATGAAGAACGGCTGCAGGACTTGGGTTTGGCTAGTCTAAAGAAAAGAAGAAATAGGGGAGACATGATAGCAGTATTCCAGTATTTGAGGGGCTGGCACCCAGAAAAGAGGGTCACATTATTCACCAAAGCATCAGAGGGCAGGACAAGAAACAATGGTTCTAAACTGATCAAAGAGAGAAGCAACCTAGAACTAAGGAGAAATTTCCTGACAGGAAACAGGAAATTAACCAGTGGAACAGCTTGCCTTCAGAAATCGTGGGCACTCTATCACTGGAGATTTTTAAGAAGAGGCTAGACAGTCACTTGTCTGAGATGGTATAGGTCCGCCTGCTTGAGCAGGGGGCTGGACTAGAAGACTTCCAAGGTCCCTTCCAGCTCTATTCTATTCTATTTTCAGGATTATATTTAAGTAAGACAAGCAGGATAAAAAGGAATGCATCTGCTAGAAGGCCAATTCCAGGAGAAGTAATGAAAGATTACGACTGTCAATGCAGAAAGTGAAAGACTTCTTAATCTTTTTCTCGCTCTCACAACCCTGATAGGAATAAGATGTTGCTGTATACCTACCACAAGGTGTCACTGTATTCCCACCTAAATTTTAAGGAGCTAAGGCAGAGTGCCAATCAGGAAAAGAACTTCTCAGAGATGCCTCAGACTTATCCTGGACAATCCACATTGGAAATCTGAATATCCTGTGCCCTGGATTGGGGCATCTTTAAATACTAAGAACAGAATTGTAATTTTACTTTGTGGCTATGAGCATAGATTTCTCTGCACTTCTCATACAAAACAACTATGTCAAATATGTTAGAAAATGTTAGTGTAGGAAAGTTACATGTTTGTTAAGCCAGAGGTCCCCAACCTTTTGGACACCAGGGACCAGTTCCGTGGAGAGACGTTTTTTTCACGGACCGGAGGGGGCATGGTTTTGTGTGCTGCCTGCATCCTGTGGGAAGGGGGTTCGCTTGTTTGCACGGCCCTGTTTCCGGCATGTTGTGGACCGGTGCTGGTCCATGGACCGGGGGTTGGGGACTCCTGTGTTAAGCATTTAGTTACAAGATGGCACCAGTGTTTCAGATTTTTTTATTTATTTATTTATATATTTTTATTTTTTAAAAACAACAAAACATAACACACATAAACACACAGTGTATACTCCTTTTTTTTTTTTAAACAGCAATTTCGTAACGGTAATCTTCTATTATTTACATTTTCCCCCCTTATTCTTCTTTAAAAAATATTTGTCCTTGTTGTCCCGTTGTTTCTTATTTCCATTTTCTTCCTTCATACTATACTTCATACTTAGAATAATACATATTATTACTATACATTATTATACATTATTATACACATATTTTCCCTTTCTTGACCTTTCCATGTTTATTTTCATTTATTATTTCTAATCTCCAACCAATCATACCACTTATTCCATATTACATAGTACTCTGTGTCTTCCTTTTCTTTTATCTCTTTTGTTAATTTGTCCATCTCCGCACAGTCTAAGATTTTCCTTATCACTTCTTCCTCTGATGGTATATTCTCATTTTTCCAGAACTGTGCGTAAACTATTCTTGCTGCCGTTGTTATATGTAAGATTAAGTACCGTATTTCTTTACTATATTTTCTATTTAAAATACCCAGCAGGAAGATCTCTGGTTTCCAGTCTACAGGTTGATCTATTATTTCTTCCATCCATCTTCTTATTTTAGTCCAGTATTTTTTCGCAACGGGGCATGTCCACCATAGATGATAATATGTTCCATGTACCTTTTTACATTTCCAGCATGTCGGCGAGTTGTTCTGGAACATCTTGGCAAGCTTTGCTGGTGGAAGATGCCATCTGTAAAACATCTTCAACTGGTTTTCCTTGAATGCCGCAGACATAGTCAATTTTATGTTTGTTTCCCATATTTTTTCCCATTTCTCCAATTCTATGTTGTATCCGAAATTTTTTGCCCATCTAATCATTGTGTCTTTGACAACCTCGTCTTCCATTTTATATCTCAGTAAATATTTATATATATTACTAATTAATTTTATTTCTGTTCCGTGTATAATTTTATCCAATTCTTGCGGCTCTTTTTGTATTTCATATAATTTTTTGTCCTCTGTATATTTAGATTGAATTTGTGTAAATGTCCACCAATCAATCTCTCTGCCTACATCTTGTTCCAATTCTTGTTTTGTTTTCAGATTTCCCTGTTCATTTACCAATTCCTTGTATCTAATTATCTTATTTATGTCCAGTAGGTTTGGGTGTTTCAGAGCTTCTGTTGGGGATAACCACATTGGAATTCTTATGTAATGTTTTTGTTTTATTTTTTCCCAAGTCTGTAGCAATGCATCCCTAACTATGTGTCTTTGAAAGTATCTGTGTATTTTATATTTTTCGTCCCATAGGAATGCATGCCAACCCGCTTGCAAGTCATGTCCTTCTAGTGTTAAAATTCTGGTATTTTTCAATTCCATCCATTCTTTTAGCCAAGTTAGGCTTGATGCTTGGTAGTATATTTCCCACTCTGGTAATGCCAATCCCCCTTTATCTTTCGTATCTTGCAAGAGTTTTAATTTAATCCTAGGTTTTTTCCTTTGCCATATAAATTTAGTAACCAATTTATTTAATTCTTGAAAGAATGTTTTCCCTAGTTTTATTGGAATAACTTGGAACAGGAATAATATTTTTGGCAATATATTCATTTTGGCCGTTGCGATCCTCCCTAAAAATGAAATTTGTAGATTTTCCCAATTTTCTAAATCTTTTTTTATCTGATGTAATATTTTATCATAATTATCCTCCTTAATCGAGGAGCACTTCGCTGTAAGCAAAATCCCTAAATATTTTATTTTCTTAGTTACGCTTATTTTTGTTTTATCTTCCAATTCGCTTTCCTGTGCCTTTGTAAGATTTTTGGTTATCAATTTGGATTTATTCTTATTAATCTTAAGTCCGGCTACTTCACCAAATTCTTCTATTTTTTTAATTAATTTAGGGCCGGTTTCTAATGGGTCTTCCAAAATAAATACCAAATCATCAGCGAAGGCTTGGACCTTATATTCTTCCTTCTTAATTTTTAAACCCTTTATTTCTTGATCCTCTCTGATTTTTGTCAGAAGTATTTCTAATGATAAAATAAATAGAAGAGGAGAAAGTGGGCACCTTGTCTTACTCCTTTAGTTATATCAATTTTTTCTGTCATTTCGTCATTCATAATTACCCTAGCTGTTTGTTTAGTATATATTTTCTCAACCATCTTTCCAAATTTTGTCCCAAATTCCATGTAGTTCAATTGTGTTATAATAAACTTCCAATTCAAATTATCAAATGCCTTCTGGGCATCAAGGAAAACCAGTGTAGCTTGTCTTTCAGAATGGACTTCATAGAATTCTAAGGTGTTCATTATTATCCTCATATTATTTTTTATCTGTCGTCCTGGGAGAAATCCATTTTGATCTGGGTGGATGTAGTTATTCAAAAATTTTTTAATCCTTTCTGCTATTATTGTTGCAAATGTCTTATAGTCTGTATTCAGTAAAGAAATCGGCCTATAATTTTGAATTTGTTGCAAGTCTGAGTCTTCCTTAGGGATGAGAGTAATAATTGCTTCAGTCCAAGATGCCGGTATCTTCGCCTCCTCCAGCACCTCATTACAAATCTCCAACATTATCCATTGTAGTGACTCTTGTGTATTTTTATAAAACTCAACCGGAATTCCATCTGGGCCTGGTGATTTATTATTTTTTTGTTTTTCAATGCTGTTTCTAGTTCTATTACGGTTATTGGTCTATTCAACATTTCCTTTTGTTCTTCGGTGATTTTGCTCATTTTTGCTGCCTCTATATATTGTTTAACTTTATCATCTGCTATATCTTCCTGATAGTATAGCTTTGAGAAGAAATTTTGTATTATGTTCTTTTTCTCTTCCCGTCTATATTGTACTGTTCCACTTTCATCTTGTAGTTGATGTATTGTTCTTTTGCCTTTTTCTTTTTTTAATTTATAGGCCAACCATCGACCAGTTTTATTCGCGTTTTCAAAATAATTTTGTTTCGCCATCCTAATTTTCTGTGCCATTTCTTTTTGTGTTGTCAGATTAATCTTGTGTTTTATAATATTCCATTTTTCTTTTATCTTTTTGTTTTGTGGATCCTTCTGTAGGTCACTTTCTGTTTCTTTAAGTTCTTTTTGTAGTTTTTCCTGTTGAAGTCTCCTATCTTTATTTTTCTTAGAGTTGTATGCAATTGTCAATCCCCGAATGTAGGCTTTTGTAGTATCCCACAAATTTTGTGTTGATGTCTCTTCCTTTTTATTTACCTGGAAAAATAATGTCAACTCCTTTTCTAGCATCTGTATATATTGCTTGTCTTTACATAGTCTTTGATTCATTGACCATCTTTTTCTCTGTTTCTGGCCTTTCCATTTTATTGTTATTGGGTTGTGATCTGCCCAGTCATTAAGTCCTATTTCAATTTCCTCTATCCCGTTCTGTACTTCTGTTGTTACCCAGGCCATATCGATCCTAGACCAGGATTGATGCGGATACGAATAAAACGTGTATTGTTTGTCTGATCTGTGTGTCTCTCTCCATATATCCCGAAGGTTAAATTCTGTTACCATGTTAAAGAACGATTTTGGTAATATATTTTTCTTCTTTTTGCTCTTTTTACTACTCTTATAGTCTTTCTTAACATCAACTATTGCATTTAGATCCCCAATCATACAAATACTTTCATAATTCAGATCCACTAGTTTCTTATGTAGCTTTTTAAAAAATTCATGTTGGTTATTATTTGGTGCATATACTGCCGTTAATAAAATTTGTTTTTGCTCTAATTCTATTTCCAACATTAAAATTCTCCCCTCTTCATCCGAATATATTAATTTTGATTTTATTTTTTCTTTGACATATATAGCAATTCCTCCTTTTTTGTTTTGTGCTAGTGTTGTGTATAGTGTTCCTAATTTTACATTCTCTAGTAGTTTTCTATAATCCTTTTTTATATGAACTTCCTGAAGACATATCACGTCTGCATCCAATTTCCTTAATTTATTAAACGTTTGTACTCTTTTTCTTGGTATGTTTAAACCATTAATGTTTACAGAAAAGAGCTTAATTGCCTCTCCCATTTTTTACTTGATCTGTTTTTTTTGTGCTTCTTGTCTCTATTACCCTTCCTTTTGCTCCTTCTCTTTCTAACCTTTCTCTTTCTTGTATCTTTTGCGTTTCTCTTTCTCGTTCAAATTCTTCTAATAGGTCTTCCCCCTGGCTTTTACTCTCCGGCTCTTCCCTACTTTCTTGTTCTTCTCCCTGCGCAAAGTGACATTCATAAAAATCCTGCGCTTTCTCGAGTGTGTCTATCTTATATTTTTTTTCTTGCCATGTTACAAATATGCCTTCAGGTATTAACCATCGAAACATAACTTTGTATTTAGTTAATTGGGTTGTTAGAAATTGGTATTCTCGTCTCTGATTTCGTATTCTACGTGGTATTTGCTTTAATACAATTATTTCTTTACCCTTATAAACTATCTGTTTGTCTCTTGTTTTTTTATATATTTCATCCCTTATTGATCTTCTAGTAAACCTTATATGCACCTCTCTCGCCAATCTGTGCCTTCGTGCATAATTTGTATATACTCGATATATTTCATCTATGTCTCTTCTTGTTTCCTGTTTGTCCTTTCCTAATATCTCAGCCAATATCTCCGCCATCTTCTCTCCCAAATCTTCTTCTTTTTCCTCTACGATATTTTGAAATCTTAGGAAGAACGAAGCCTTTTCCATTTCCAAGAAGGCAACAGATTCAGTCAACTCTCTGTTTACTTGTTTGGATTTCTGATCCATTTTTTCTATTTTGCCATCAACTTGATCTATTTTTGTTTCGACTTTTTGAATTCTTTGTTCGTTCTTCATCATTGTTTGTTGTATACTCTCTATCTTGTCATTCATGTTTTTAATTTCATTTTTGATTTCTTTGTGATGAGTTTTTGTTTCTTCATGATTATTTGCTATTGCCTCTTGGGTCTTCATCATTGTTTCCTGCATCATTAGTAATGTTATCTGTATGCTCTGTTGGTTCATCGCCAATTCTACTTTTTCTTTTTCTTTCCCCAACATGGTTCCTATCATTCTTTGACCTATAGGAGAGGCCATTATAGGTGTGGAATTTGTAGCTGTTTTTTTACTTATTTTAGTTGTTGCGGTACTTGTCATTTTTATTACTTGAATAATATTTTTCCACCCTTGCATATATCAATTTTATATAACGTTATTCTTAGGGTTAACCTTAAAAATAAGATTACAAATAGAGTTATACCTTTTCTTATCCCACTATTATATAATATAATTTATAATACTCTTAACACCTCTTATATATATTTCTATAACACTACACACAATGCATATACATATACTATTCTCTAAGTATTATCACCACTCTTAACTTCATTCACTATCTCTCTTGTTTGACTAATCACCTTTCTCTATATTTCTTTACTATGTTGTAGTTACTTTCTCAATTCTATTTAATTCAATTACTCAATTATACTTATTTCTATACATTAACTCAATTCATTTGCTTCATTCCTTTTAATACATTGCCTGCAGTCCCTTTTCTTCTTGTTACTTGATCACTACTTGTTAACAGGTGCTGCAATATTGCATCAGCCTTTTTTCTCTCTGTCTCAGTTTTATGTGTCCACAAATCCACCAAATGTCACCTTATTTCTTCTTCTGTATATCCAATGTATCCAAAACGTCCACTAGTCACTTTATCCAGATATATGTCAATTAAGATTCAAATTTCAATGCTATTTGCTCTTCAAAAATAAGATCCACTAGTTAGTATTAAGTTTCTCCGTTGTCTCACTTCAACTTTTAATCCTTATGTTAATTTTTTCAAAGTCTCTTAATCACCTTTTGTTGCCTCCGGCCGTCTTTTCTCCAGTCCTTTCTCTAGTTTCAATCTCTGCTTCTTGCAGCTCTTAAATTCCAGTCTTTCACGTTTTATAAACTTTACTGTGGGCTCTCTGCTTCTTCTTGCTGCTCTCGTTCTGCTCTAAGGCTCACTTCTCCGCTCTATAAAATTTCAGTTGCCGCTGTGTCTCTCTCCTTATCGCTTTGCTTTTTCCGCGCCTTCTCTCTATCAAATCTTCCTCACCTCCTTCAGGGGTTTCCTCGTCTCCCATACGAAGCTGTCAGTTCAACTTTTCACTTCCCTCTCAGGCTGTCGCCATCGCTCCAGGCCGGCCTTAAAGACCGGCTTCTTCTCCGCCAATTTTAGGAGTGCTGCTCCTGTCTGCTCGGGTGTTTGCTTTCCACCCGGCTTTTCTGAAGCTTCCTCTTTAATTTACCAGTCTCTCCGGGATCGGTAAAGCCCTTACCGGGCTCTTAGCGAAGAATTTCCCAGGATTTAGGAACAGAGATCTGTTCCTTCACCCGCTCCACGATGACGTCACAGCCGGAAGTCGTTTCAGATTTTTTTAAATATGCTTTTATATGTTCAGCAAGTGTTACTGGTAACAAATATGCCTGAAAAATAATAATAACTGAGTTAAATAAAACCTGTACTGACATTTGTCATGTTGATCCATGACCATATTAAGGAATAAATTGAAACTTGTGCCTTTCCATTAGTTCCCAAATTAGATATCCATACTTTTTCTTTTCCTTCTACCTCCCCCTCTTTCTTTTTGACTTCCTAATTGTTTGTTTTTGGTCTTTTTTGCTGTATATTATTTGTTTTTAAATTATGTTATAGAATACCATGGATGACATGAAAAAGAATACCAACCCAGAAAGGTAATGAAAACAAAATCAAATTGTTTATAATTTTGGCAATTAAAAGGAAAAATAAAAATTAGTCTGTATTGAAAATAATTTCTGGGGAAAAAATCATACATGATTTTAGGTAACACTGAGTAAATATTTTTAAACCAAAAGATAAATTAAATGTGACATAAGATCTAGTGCATTTTTAAAAGGGAAAAACAGAAACAGGTGAAAGTCAGACATGGGCTAAGGCAGCAAAGGGAGATTTTCACCACAACCTGTTTCCCTCAGTCTGAATTGATAATTATTACTTGCCTTCCATATATACTTTGCTGCATTTGTGATCTGAAATTCCATGGGGGACAGGCAGGTGGGTTGGAGAACACCTGGCAATTAATGTTGTGATCCTAACCAAATTGTGAATGCCATTTTCCCAGCTCAAGCAGGATTTTCCAGGTGGAAAAACTTGTTACTCTTTCAGAAATGGTAGACAATTCTCCATCAGAGGAAGAAAACCAAAACTTGTACTTGGTTGGAGGGAAGAAAGAGAAGTTTAACATTCTTCACCAACCTTTGAATAAACTTGGAATCTGAATGGAAATTTTCAGGATACCTACTGACATAGAGACAACTCTGTGTGTCTCAGTTTCAGCTCTAGGAAGAAGAAAGCCAGAGTAAACCACTTCCTGAAATCTTACCAAGAAAACTACAGGAACCTGTCCAGGCAGTCATCAGGAGAAAAGTGACTTGAAAGTACCAACTCCTCACCAGCTTTTATTGATACAAATCACAGAATACCACTTTCTAATAGTAGCTGCATTTTCCAAATATTTTTTATTTTATTGAGGGGAGGAAGAAGCCTTGAGACTAAAGAGTTTCAGGGGAGTAGAGCAATTATGTAAAAATCCAAATTTATATCATCATGATTCCCCAACAAGTATGGGTTATGTATAGTATAGTCGATGAAACTTATGGAAATATACTTGCAAAATCCATACTCTTTCAGGTTAAGCAATGCTATTCACATCAAGAAGAAGAGAAAAAATGCAGTAAGCAAAAGAATTTAAGGAAGAAAATTAAAGAAAAAGAAATACAGATAATCCTCATTTAGTGACCACAATTGAGACCAGCAACTTGGTTGTTCTTAGGTGACTAATCACTAAATAAAACCGCAATTGTGTTTATAATCTTATTTCAGTTTTCCTTTGTTTTACAGACTTAGAAAGGTTGTAAATGCAAGGATTGTCACAAAGTTATTTTTTCATCACCATTGTAACTTCGAACTATCACCAAACAAGATAGCCACCAAACAAGGACTATCTGTAGATATATCTAGTTAGAGCAATATCACTCACTGTCGCCGCACTTTTCTATCTGTGCAAACCATCTTGGTTTCCACCACATTCGTATAACGATTCATATAGTAGGTTTTTCTTAAGTTGCTCTTCACTCTCATTTTTTGAGGATTTTATCAACTTCATTCAAGCAAGACTTTTTTAGTTGTTCTTTTCATCTCAATCTATTTTTTTCATTCTTCATATATTGATTTTTTTTAATTATCTTCATTAATTCTCGATAGATGACCAAGCCATCTCAATATATTTCTTCCACGCTGACCACTTGCTTTTGCATTCGATTCACATTCATTCAACACCAATTAATTCTTAAGTATCCTGTTGCCAAGATTTATCCCTGGCAAAAGACCACAGTGCTATCCATCACTGTCCTACCAGCAACTGAGCCTGCTGAAGAGGAAAAATGTATGCTATTTGCCCGCCAGATTGTCATCTCTCATATTTTCATCAAAGTTGTGTCAATAATTTCACAACTTCATTCAGATCTATTCCCTTTCTTTTCATTTCACAAATGAACAACAGATCCATGTTTTTCTCTTTCATTTCATTCATTAATGCATGAGCATTACAGTTTACTCTTTCTTTATTCCAAGTTGCAATCTTTTCAATGCCATCATTATCAAATATTGTCTTGTAGTTATTAACTTCTGCTTCAATAGTGATAGTGATTAAAAACACCTTTCTTCTTAATATGTAGTAGGGAGGAAGGGAGAAAAAGGGACTTGCTTCCTAGTTGCAAGATCTGAAGTAAAGGAAGAGGCCATCCCATTGTGCTATTTGAGATCATAAAAAAGAAACTGCGGCTGCATCCAACTATATGCTAGCATTTTCTGTTAATAATCATGACTTGATAGCAGTCAAATTGGGCACATTTTGGTCAGTATGCCATAACTGTAACCCAAAGATCAAATTTATCATTCTTACTTGGTGGCCAGCAGCTTTCTATTAACCTCTCTCAGATCCCATCCTCTCTTAACCTCTGTTGGTTCCTAACCTCAGGTACCAGTTCTGCAGTGAGCAGACTTGCCTCCAGTCAAGGGAGACAGGGGCAGAATGTTTGCAGTGTATTTCCTTAAGGGAGTACTAGGTATGGCTGGAAATTCCTGCCTCATTAGCACTGCAATCAGATCAATCAGAAATACACTTTCCAGAAAAACAGTCCCCATCTTAGTTTCAGTTTCAGTGATGCAGATGACCTCTGGTGTGGCTGACACCCCTGTTGGAGATCAGGATCTTAGACCACATCTGCAAGCATACAATCAAAGAAAATCCGATGGTTATGGCAGTAGGTTTAGCATCTGTAAGGTTCAAAGTGCCTATAGAAAGTTCTCAAATTTCATGAGATTTTTGGAATGCTATTGTTACTGCCCCTCTGCCAGCAACCCAAGGTATTTTCTAGTCCCTTGCAATTCAGGTTCTCAATACCAATCGTTTCCTCCTTGATGGATATTATCTCAATATGAAGGCTATTCTGACTGAAGCGTGGAATCTGGAGTTTGATCTATAATCGACAACCTCACTTCTCGTTTAGTTGTTTGCTTTTTTGGAAGATCTTCTACAACTTGCATTAATAGTGCCAGAAAGAGTCCCTATAATATATATTCAGAAATGGTTTGCCTTTGCTTCTTTCCTACAGCTAAGAGAAAGTGACTAGTCCAAGGTCTGCAAGCTGGCTTTTCTCCTAAGGTGGAACTAAAGCTCACAGTCTCCCAGTTTCTAGCTTGATGCATTAACCACTACAACAAACCAGACTTCTTATTTTTATTTATTTATTGTATTTATTTGTTCAGTTTCTATGGCCACTCAACTCAACCAGGTGACTCTGGGTGGCTATTTTATATAGTTAGTTGCAAAATCTTATAGTAAAATTGCAATAGTCTAAACTTTCCTGGACCCTTAATTCATTTATAACTTACTTGGGTCAAAATCTTATTTCGCTTTTTGCCATTTATTTCAAATTCTTTAAGTACTTTATACATGGTTAATTTTTCTTTTGTTCAGAAATGAAAATAGACTCATTCTGTTCATTCAGGAAGCCTCACTGGGATGTGGAATGAAACGTCTGCAAACAAACCTGATGAATACCTTGGTATTGATCTCTCAATGACAGGAGAATGCAACCATTAAGTATCTTGAACATCACACAGGTGAGTTTTTAATACTCGCTCCTCCTTTCTTCCTTCATCTTGATTTTTATCCTTCTTTGTTTATTTTTATGTACTGGTTTTCTAATACTTTTTTATTATTTTGCAAAAGACAAGGGAATGTGATGTCGGGAGCGGTGGAAACGCCATTCCTGTGGAGTAAAAAATTGCTCTAAATTGATTATAAAGTTTTTGGGAGGAAAAGGTTTTATTTGAGATCTAAATTAAGACCCTCATCTATGGTGAAGGAGTGGGATGATTAATTATATCTAAGAAGCTGCTGAGAAGGAATTTACTATTTTAGAGCTGATGGGAAGGAAACCTGTAATTTACTACTGTACTCAGCTGAAAAAGCTGTATTTAGCCAGTGGGCCAAATACACGATGGAATTTCCACTCTCTCAGCAAATCATCTAGCTCAAATCTCCCAATGAATGCATGGGCTAATCTCTGAGAAAATAAATATAGTTACCAAAGGAGTGTCATTCCCAGTTTGGTGTTTAGACAAATCATGGAGCCAAAGGGGGGCTGAAATGAAATATCCAGCTGCCCCTGATACTTGCACTAGAATTCTGTCTGTATAAAACAGACACAGAAGCCTTCCAACAAACATCACTGATAAATGGTGCTTTATTGGCAAATTAATCTATAAACTTCAGTATAGCTCCAGGGCCACAGGGTTATATTCAGGAGAACCAAGTCTTTCCTGATGGATCATATTCAGTAGAAGAAAAGGAGTCACACCGTGTCACTGTAATAAATTGTCCAGTTACCAAATTATATAAAAAGTATTTTTAATATGCCACTCAACCAACAACCACTGGATATTATGCTATGATGCTAATCTTGCACAGGAACCTATGGGGAGAGATTTTCAGATTTTCTTATAAGTCTTTTGAAAGTCCCAAGGAAATAATGTCATCTGGAATATGCTATCCACATAATGAATTGGTAGTGATCATGTATTCAACACAATCATTTGCGGTTTAGCAAGTCTCTGGGACAAAAGGTCCTAAAACTCCAGTATCTTAGGCAGAAATCATTCTATTGGACAGATAACTGCTAAACCTCAGTGACATGAAAGACATGACATGACATGACATGAAAGAGCTATAGTAAACCTCGCGTTTATATAATATCCCCATCCTATCCCTACCTGAGTTTCTTTCTGCTTACCTTCAATTTGTCATATTCTACAAACAGAATTACTATTAACCTCCTATTTTTAAACGGCTATCAATCAAGCCACAATCATTTTCCTGCTATTTTTACATCTTCCAACAGCCAACCAAGAGCCATTCTGTCACTAAGCAGTCATCTTCTTAGGTAGATTATTTTTTTCCTTCTGTTCAATCATGTCTCATTTTCAGAGAGAAGTCTTTCCAGTTTTCTTGGCAAGGTTTTTCTGAAGTGGTTTGCTCTTGCCTCCTTCCTAGGTGTCAAAGCAATAATATTAGTCGGAACCTTGACACTAGGATTGAGAAAGTGATTGACATTGTACGTAAGACAGGACTAGAACTTACGATTTCCTGGTTTCTAGCCTGATGCCTTAACCACTACACCAAGCTGGCTATCTGCTAGATGATTCCTGGGATTAAAGCAGTGGTGGGATTCAGCCGGTTCGTACTGGTTCAGCAGAACCGATACCTAATTTTTTGTTGAGTTCGGCAAACCGGTTATGATAAATCTGTGTTTTCCGGAACATGTCTGGTTTTCGTTCAACTTCCTTCCAGGCGGGGAAAAAATAAACCCTCCCCAAAAGTCCAAGAGAGGAGTGAAGGAAACCAAAGGGAGACGCAATGCCTTCGATCACATCACTCGGGCGAAAACTAGGTGGTGCTTCTCAGAGGTAATTTCAGGAACAGACACTTCATCTCTCTAGTTTCCCGATTGGTGCATACGGGAAAGGGGGGATTGGTGCATGCAAGAAAGAGTATCAGTATTTCTAAATACTGATACTCTTTCTTGTAACATAATCTAGTTTTGTGTACCTCTTTTATTGTTCTTATTTAAGTATTAAATGCATGAAATAATAAACTACCTTTAAGTATATTGTTTTTTTATACTTAAAACGGTCATTAGGACAGAGAACCGGTTGTTAAGTTATTTGAATCCCACTACTAGATTACATCTCTATACAAAATGAGATTAGGGTATGATTAGGGTATGTGAAATTTCATTTCATGGGAAGCACCACCTGCAGTCTCAAAGGCCCAGGCCCTACCGCCCCATCTGCTCTGTATGATAATGAGGGTTCTCACACAGCAGTACAGGAGAAACTGCATGTGGTCACAGCAACAGTTTTCTTTCACTGCTGCTTCTTGACAGCTTGTATTTAAGACATGCCCCTCATGGTGGCAGAAATAGCAAATCAAGATTAGTAGTCACGGGTCTCGTGATCCCTGAGTGTGACCTTCTTTCTCTCAAAATCATCTAAATTGATGGTGATCTGACCAAGGTTATCACCACGGTTCACCTTGTTCATTTTAATCTAACATATGATGAGGATTTCAAATGCTTTGATCTTCACTCCATTGAAGTTGTAGGCAGGCTATTAATCAAATGTAACTATCAGTTGTTCCAGATGTGGAGGAGCCCTTTTCTATTTCCATCAAAAGTTATCCACCCATTCAGTTCAATAGGATTTGAATGAATTCTGAAGTGAGGCATAAAAGGCAGTTTTGGGTCTCTTAATATAGAAAGTACTCAGCTTAGATTTAACAGTGGGTGGTGGTGTTTGTTCCAGTTTTCACACAGCTTTAATGCATCCGATGCAGATATGTATGCTGTTTTCTCAATATATATCGGTTATCATTGTAAAATCCCATGCTGGAATTAGTTAGGCACTTTCAGGCAATATATTTTCCCAGGAAAAGAGCAATTGTTAATTGTTTGCAGAAGACATCTAGAAATTTTTAAGTTGAAGAGACATTTTTATAGGGGACATCAGGTTTCCCCAGCACTCAAAATAAGGTATTGATTGTATGAAAAAAAATGTTTTTTTTCCTTCTCCGGGCCTGATGTCCTTTGCAGTTGTGAATGTGATAATGTGTCAGCGATATCTCAGCATGATCTAAACTGGAGCCTCTTTTGGGTGTGAAACACAGCAATGGTGTGGTTTTCCAAAATAGTTTCTGCTTAGTAAGCATATGATAAATTACATAGCGGATATTTGCTGTGCTGAGAATATGAGCACTAGATACACATTGGTTAATTATGGTTGAGTGAAGGAAAAGGTGCCACATGTTTTGTGTGATTTACACCGTTGCACCTGAAGGCATATGTTGCTGTTAAGATTGTCTGTTTATATAGTTAGTTAGATTTTGCCTATAAATGGTGAAAGGAAGGGAGAGGGATGGATTCATATTGCTAGCAATCCATTTGGGAATGAGAGAAATAAAAGCCCCTCCTTTAATAGTCCCCTTTGTCTTTTGCCCAGTTGCTAGTCAATTTCATACACTGGGAACCCAATGCTGGAAGGAAAAGCCGGGGGCTTGCTTTCCAGTTGGGAGGCTATACCTTTAAGAGAAAAGAAAAAAAATGAAGCACTGCCATTTGAAATCTATGAGAGGAAGCCGAGCTGGCTGCTTGAGAGGAGATGTTTATTGGTAGAAGTGAAGTACCATTTCAGCAGTTCAGTTCTAGGTCAGCTGAACAACAAACCGGGACAAACCGTGGAAGGATTCTTATGTGATTTTGTGACTTTGAAGTTCTGGGATTTGTGCAATGTGTTTGGCAATTTCTATTATGGCTGATGGCTTATGTCTTGTGTTGGATTTTGGGGTGAGGGGTTACTGGTTCTAATTCTATTGCTCTGCTATTGTTAGCTGTAAGTTTTGCAGCAAGGGATTTTGAAGTATTTTTGTCCTGAATAGATTTTGCCTGTAGCATTCGTTTACTGATGAATGGAGCCATTTGGGGAGGCTGCCTTAGCCAGTACTTGCTACATTTTTTTTTCTTAAGTGCCGGCTGCCGGCTCCTTAACTTTCCTTTCTAGCCAGTAGCTAATTCTTAAAGGGGAATGCACCTTTTTAAGCTAGTTCCCTTAGCGGCTTGTCTTTTCTGTCTCTGGAGGCTTTTCCTTGTTTGATAAATATATGGAAGAGGGAAAATATGGGGGGGGAGTTCAAATTCTTCCTTCAGAAGGAAGGAGATGGGAATGAGAAGGAAGGAGGCAGGGAAACAGGAAGGAAGAGAGGAGGGAGGGAGATGAGAGGGAGGGAGGGAGGATCTGAGGGAAGTCCTGCCTTAGCACTTGGCCACCAGTAGCCCTTCTAGTGATTAAAGGTTAATTGTGATACATAATTATAGTGGCATACCGTATATTTATAATCTTAAACTTTAGTATGGATTATTCTAAAACAGTGTTAATATCTAAAACTGAACTAGATTGCAAATTGTCATTTCACTGTCCTGGCACTTAATGGTCTCTTTTAAGTTTTACATTTAAATCTTTTTCCCATGTAATTTTTAATCTTTCTAAGGAATTTTCAGATTTTTTAAGCAGAAGCTGACAAATATTTGAAATAGATTCTTGATGCCGTGTGGGGAAGTGGTAATGTTTTCTAATAATTCTCCAAAAACTGTGATTTCTTTAATGTCTAATATTTTCTCATATTATTTGAGGCATAGTTTTTAGCTGGGTATATTTGCATGTAGTCTCTTAATGTTTCCTTTTTTTCCTGTTTCCAAGCTGCCTTTGAGATATTTGTTTTTAATTAGCATAGAAATCTAATGCCAAAACAGTTCGTTTCAGTTATGCCTTGGATACAGGCAGCCGCCGAGTTAAGGACATCTGATTTACGTACAACTCATACTTACAAATGGGCTGCCTATTACTAAAAATGGCAGATGTATTACAAAGTTAAGTTAGACAAATGGAACTCATTCTTAATCCAGGGACTGCTTTTATTAGTTTGTCTTGGCTGTAAAAGAAGGAATGGCCTATTGCTAGAAAGTAATACAGGGTTGACTTTTTTCTTATTTCCCCATATTTTTACAGCCTATGCTTCATCCCATTCTTTGCTGTTTGTATATTTGGCAGAAATAGAGAACTATGTCATAATAATGTCCTAGGACCGTGGTGGCGAACATATGGCACGCGTGCCACAGGCGGCACGCAGAGCCCTCTCTGTGGGCATGCGCGCCGTCGCCCCAGTCCTATGCCTTCAGTCCCATCCATGAGCAACCTGCATCAATACCCGCGCAGGGTAAGGTTGCCATGCCTGCCCCCGCCTCCCCCAAGTGTTTTTTTACTAACCTGCCTTTCAGCTGCATTCCGTTTCTCTGTTCGATTCTCAGCCTTCGCTGCGTGTTTGTGGGACTATTGGTAAAAAAAAAAAAGTTCCATCAGACTTTCTAACTTCTTGCGAGATCTCAAGAAGTTAGTCTGATGGAACTTTTTTTTTTACTGGTAGTCCCACAAACACGTGGCGAAGGCTGAGAAGTGAACGGAGAAATGGAATGCAGCTGAAAGGCAGGTTAGTAAAAAAACGCTTGGGGGAGGCGAGGGCATCTGGGCAACGGTGGGTGTGGCAACCTTACTCTGCATGGTGGCAGGAGGGTGGGGCGCATGCCCTTCCTATGCCAGGCCAGCCCCTGCAGCCCCAGGGCGGCCGTGCTGGGCGGTAATGGGCAGGGCGTTGAGGTGGGAGCTGGCAGGCCAACCAAAGCAGCAGGTGGAGCACGGAGGCTCGGGGAGGGAGGGTGCTGAAGTGGGCAGTCGGGCCATTGGCAAGAGCAATGCAGCTGAGCAGAAAGCGGCCTCGGAACAAGTGGGGCAGGTAAAGAAATCCTCGCTCCTCCCCGAAATTGCCTTTCTTTCCTTACCTGACTCCCAGCCCCGTGCAGTTTCTCCTTTGCAATCCGCCATGTGCAAGGAAACAAAGGAAGTTTTTTTGGGGGGGAAAAAAGGTCAATCAATCAATCAATTCCAACTTCTCGTGAAAGATCGCGAAGTTGGAATTAATTGATTGACCTTTTTCCCCCAAAAAAACCCTTCCTTTGTTTCCTTGCATGCGGCAGTGGCGGATCGCGAAAGAGAAATGGCACGGGACTGGGAGTCAGGTAAGGAAAGAAAGACAATTTTTGGGGGGAGCGAGGATTTCTTTCCTTACCTGCCCCACTTGTTCCGAGACCACTTTCCGCTGAGCCGCATTGCTCTTACCAATGGCCCGACCGCCCATTTTAGCACCCTCCCTCCCCAAGCCTCCGCGCTCCACCTGCTGCTTTGGTGGCTCTGTAGGCAGAGCTGCGAAGTTCTCTTCTCTGTCAAAGAAGAGAACTTTGCAGCTCTGCCTACAGAGCCACCAAAGCTGTAGCTCAGGGGTCCTCAAATTATGGCCCGACCTGTCTTTTTCTCCGGCCCACCTCAACCTCCTGGGCAAGCCATCCAATCATGAGGAGAGGGTGGGTGGATGGTGTCGAGAGCCCCAGCCAATGGGACGGCGAGTTGGTGGGAGATTTTTTTTCCCAGTTTCTCCCTCGTGTGCCCAAGGGCACGCTCACGCTTTTGTCACACCCCCTTCCTCTCCTCCTCTCGCCTATCCACGTTTTTACCTCAGGGCCGGGCTGAGAGGTTTAGGCCTTGCTTGCAGCCTTGGCCTCATTTAGGACAGCCAAGCCTGGTGATGACGATGCCACTGCTGCTGCTGTTTCTGAGGCAGGTCCCTTGCTAGGCGTTACTGAACGTGAGCCCCAGCCTCTGCCACTGCTGCCGCTGTCGCTATGCCAGCCAAAAGGAAACTGGTGCCGCCGGTCCTCAACATCACCCCCAACATCGCCGAGGGACCCAGCCCCACCGGCGGTTGGATTGGGGTTACTGGAGTGGGGTGCCGGTTATGGGTCTGAGGGGAGCGGGCGAAGGGCGAGGTATTTGTGAGGGGCGGCCGGGGTGAATGAGAAAAAAGGAGAATTTGCTCCTGGAAGGTTATTTCAGGGTTGTGAGGGGTTGTGTGGAGCTGAGGCGATGAAAGGTCAGGGGAGCCACTGGGAGGGAGGATGTGGTCAGCCTTTGGAGGAGCATCCCGATCCACGAACGGGGGTGGTGGTGCCACGTCCAGGTGAAGCTCCGAGAGGTAGGCAAAGCTGGAGGTGGTGGAGCAGCTTGGAGGAACCAGGAGTGCCGTTGCTGGTGATTGAGAGAAACTTCATTGGCCTTTAGGGTCCAGGAAATGGTGGAGGAAGGATGGGGGCATTGGGATGTGCCCCATGGGAAAGAGGAATGAGGTCCTGCCAGGCAGGTTCTTCTGCCCTGAGACAGTCCGGAATGCCAATCAAGGAGAATATTTCTGGCTCAGAGTTAAAATGATGGGTCCTTGGGGGGAGGGTGTCTCTGAGGATGGTGGTTTTCTTGCAGACGTTTCAGGGCCCAAAGTGGGATAATAAGTGAACTAATGATGTTACCTAGTTTGGATCATGAGACATCTACAAGAAAGTCACAAAGCTCAGAGAGGACCAAGGAACCCACAACCGCCCTCCTCTTCTTTTCTTCTCCTCCACGCCACAAACCCCATTCTCTTCTGGCACTGCTGATGTTACCTAGTTTGGTCATGAGACGTCTGCAAGAAATGCTGAATGGAAATGGCACCCCTGCCCTACCCTCTGCCTCACCCCGCAGGATGAGCCTCCTGCCCACTGTCCCACCTGCCAGAGACCCCCTGGATCTCCCCCAACCATGCCCGGCCCCCACAGGCATCCCTCCCCACGAGCAACATCGAGGTGGCCACACCTACCCTGGCCACACCCACCCAGTCTGCCATGACCACTGCACCCACGCCCACCCAGTGGGCTACACCCACCCGGCACCTGACGATAAAAAAGTGGGGTTTGGGTTGCAGTTTCGGCTGTCTCTAAAAGGTTCCCCATCACTGTCCTAGGACCTAAGAAGTGTCAGTTCTGGTTGAATTTTGCCTGAATTCAAAGATTTTAACCAATGAAAACCATCATAGTGTTGCCCACATCCTTTGTTTGTTTGTTTGTTTGTTTGTTTGTTTACCAGATTTATAAAGCTGCCCATCTCACAAATGTGACTTTGAGCAACTTTACAGTTAAAACACAGTTTAAAACAATTAAAAACTATTACACATAACCACAAATAAATATAGAATAAAAATAAAACCATAGGAGAACAGATCAACATCCAAAATAATCATCTTGCAGGCTACCCATTACTCTGGGATCCCCAAACCTACTGAAAAAAAAAATTCAGGGATTTCATAAATGCCAGTGGGATCAGGTCTCATCTCACCTTGGGGGATCATGTTCCAAAGGGTGGGTGCCATGCAGAAAAGGCTCGCCTCCTGTGTCCCACCTGATGAAGTTCTTTAACAGATGGGACCCATAACATGCCCCTCTGGCCAGATCTGATGGGATGGGTAAATGTAACTGGGAAGAGGTAGTCCTTCAAATAACTTGATCCCGTGCCATGTAGGGATTTAAAGGTCAAAACCAGCACCATGAGTTGAACCCGGAAGGCAACAGGCAACGGATACAGCTTGTGGAACAGAGGTGTAATATGTGTTGTTCTAGGAGCATGTGCAACTGTCTGCACTACCACTGTTTGCACCAGTTGACGCTTCTGAATGCTTTTCCTTATTTCTCTTCTTTGTACTTGTACTCCATTAATATTCAACATAATGTCATGGTTCCGATAGATGAAACCCATTAAAAGAACTTCAAGGCAAAGATTTCTTCCTTAAAGAACATTTTATTCAGGAAACAAAGTATCGGCACTTACATAGTTGAACCCAAGACTGAAATTCCCTCCCCCCAGATACAAAGTAACAAGTTGCAATTCCCACCCCAAAGAAGCTGTCAGAAATCACATTCTCCAATTAACGCAAAACGCGGGCTTTCCTTCCCAGCTCCTCAGCCCGCCAAAACTTTATCAAGCAATGTCCTTGAGTTCCCACACAGCTGCAGTTGTTATGGCTAACTAAACCCTCAAGCATTTACCCCATCCCCCCTTCTACATCTAAACTTCAAAACAGTAAAAGGCACTCTAAAAGCAAAGGTAACATGGCTGCTGATTCTCAGTTGTCATAGCGCTGACATCCATTGTCACAGCGTTGACATCCGGCCCCCCTTAATAGAAAGGAGTAGTCCTGCGATTTAAACAGAAGCATAGGATAAGGGTTGCCCCTTGGCTTATTTGGATGTTTGCTGTAGAATTTACGAATAAGTCTGTTAGCCTTTACATCAGTAGATTTTACCCAAGTTGCATGTGACAATGGGTAGCCTTTCCACTGTACTAAATACTGTAACTTCCCTTTGAATAATCTAGAATCAAGAATACGTTTCACTTCGTAATGTTCTTCCTCAGCCACCAACAGAGGACCAGGAACTTTCTTGGGAGGGGGTCGTAAGGTCGATTCCTGGAAAGGTTTTAATAAACTACAGTGAAATACAGGGTGGATCTTTCTTAAAAGTCACGGGAGTTTTAACTCCACAGTAACTGGGTTCAGGATTCTTACAATTGGGAAAGGACCCAGGAATTTCGGTCCCAATTTTTTACTGGATAATTTGAGTCTCAGATATTTCGTGGATAAATAAACCTTTTCCCCAATGTGGAATGATCTCTGGGAAGCTTTTTTTTTTATCAGCTTGCTTCACTTCATGCTTGCAGGGCTATGGATTCATCTTCAAATCGGGTCCTTAATCCCCAGATGAAAAGGTTAAGATTCCATAGCTCAGGTGCTTGTCCGTTGTACAGACTATTAAGCCACTCAGAAGCCTCTCCCTCCAGGTTAGCTGCGATGACATCAACCATTGCTGCCGGATCTGGATAGGCATCGGCATTGCAGCTCACATGGGAATGCACTTGATTCAAAAAGAAAGTTAACTTCTCAGGGTCCCCATCAAATGTAGTTTTAAAAGGAGGAGCAGCCATGCGTTGCTGCCTGTCTAGTAGATCGTGCATTCACCCATACTGCTGCATCAGGTCGTGTTGGAAATCTCTTGCCCGTTCCCCCCTGGGAAAGGCCTCGGGACTGGCATGGTGCAGGGGATAATTCTCAGGGCTATGTCACTGGCGATGTAGCTCAGGGCTCCGTCGGTAATAGTGACGGTCAGGGCTGTCCTGGTCTCGGTAATGGTCAGGGCTCTCCCTGTGCTGGGGATAGTCCGGGCTGTGGTGACATGGGTAACGATCGGGACTCTCATAGGGGCAATGGCGGTCAGGGCTAACATACCATTCTCGGCATCTAGGGCTGTCATGCCGACAACAACGGGCAGGGCTCAGTGGCTGTCGGTAACGATCGGGGCTAGTGCGGCACTGCTGACAGTCCGGACTTCTCCGCACTGGGCTTGAGGCCAACGCTGGTGACTTCGAAGGTGGGGAAGCTGCTCTGGCCCCTTGCATGGGACTAGGACTTCTCCTGGCCTGGGGATGGCCTCGGCAATGCTCGTCATCCCATTCACTGGTCAGTAATGGACGGGTGGCGTGCTCCTTGCTTCCCACATTCAGCCCTTCAAATATCTCCCTAAGGCGCTCGACTGACTGGCTCCGGACCGCTATAAAGTACTTCTACTCATCTGAGTCGTCCAATGGTGCCATCCTTTTAGCCCCTTTGGGGTGCAGGCAGTGAAAATTCAACTTCAGCTGCTTTTGAAGAATCTCTCTTTGGCTGGCCTGCTTCTGAATGCTTTGAGTCTCTGCTAGGCAGGGTCCAGTCAGATGACCAGATGAGCTCCCGAGTTTTCGGTCTCACTTCCACCACTGGAGCATCCGAAACCACACTTTCTATTGGTGCGATGGCCTGTGCTCCATCCATTGACGTAGCAGTTGTGGTTGCGGTGCTAGTGACAGGTTTCTCCTTCTCGATGCCAGTGACGATTTCTCTTCTCCATTTTGGGATCTTCCCCGAGTCTTTGTCAACCTCCCTCCTATGTTGGGTATGTGACTGGAGCTCAGGACCCCGCAAGATTAAAGAGAGTTAGAGTCTTGGGTTAATGTCATGGTTCCGATAGATGAAACCCATTAAAAGAACTTCAAGGCAAAGTTTTCTTCCTTAAAGAACATTTTATTCAGGAAACAAAGTATCGGCACTTACATAATTGAACCCAAGACTGAAATTCCCTCCCCCCAGATACAAACTAACAAGTTGCAATTCCCACCCCAAAGAAGCTGTCAGAAATCACATTCTCCAATTAACTCAAAATGCGGGTTTTCTTTCCCAGCTCCTCAGCCCGCCAAAACTTTATCAAGCAATGTCCTTGAGTTCCCACATAGCTGCAGTTGTTATGGCGAACTAAACCCTCAGGCATTTACCCCATCCCCCCTTCTACATCTAAACTTCAAAACAGTAAAAGGCACTCTAAAAGCAAAGGTAACAAGGCTGCTGATTCTCAGTTGTCATAGCGTTGACATCCATTGTTACAGCGTTGACACATAACTTGTTATTGTTATAATTATTTATCTTGGTAGCTCTAGGAATAGAGGATTAAGGCAGGCAATAATAATAATAATAGTAATAGTAGTAGTAGTAGTAATAGCAATATTATTATTATTATTATTATTATTATTAATAATAATAATAATAATAATAATAATAATAATAATAATAATAATAATAATAATAATAATAATAATAATAATAATAATAATAATAATAATAATAATAATAATAATAATAATAATAATAATAATGTGTTGCTTAAAATTTAAGCAAAACAACATTTTCATTAAACGTTAACAGCAAAATATGGATGAGCAAAACTGTTTAAGCCCAAAGGAGTGGCCAAACATACGTTTGTAAAGTCTAAGATGTGGAAGCCCCTTGGAATTTGCTGGTTAAGCTATTCTCCTGGCTGCCTCTGAGTTTTGCCCACTTCACTTTTTGAGGTGCAGGGATCAGAAATGTGCCTTCCTAGATTGAATGAACTGGATGGTCAAAGAAATTGCCCCAAACACAATCTGTCTCCTTCTCTCTCCAACACTAATATGCTCTGCAGTGTTTGAGATAGCAAGCAGGTTGGGGTGTACCTGCCTGTAACTCTTTAAAATAGCTGCATCTTTTCTTGAGACTGGAAAACCTGCTGTTTCTCTCAGACCTGCCTATAAGACTGTATAGTGTAATTAAAACAGAAGATAGTTGCATCATAATTAAAAAGCCAGAAAAAAAACCTAAAGAAAAAAACAACATGGTAGACATACTTTCCCAGCTGGCACCTAACCATGGCACAAATATGCTTTGGCAATATCTTTTTTTTTGTTTGCTTTGTCTCCTGACATTGTCTTCATCTTGTTCTCAGTCAGTGGATAAGACATGCTGACATCATCCTGGTTTGTAGGGTTTAGTTTCTCCCTTCTGTCAATAGCATCCAACACCAGTACAAGGTGTCAATTCTGCAATAAACCTGGCTGAAGCCATCTTGCTCGTTTTCAGTTGCCACAAGAATGGGAGGAGGGTTATGAAGTTTTTATACTAGTCTAAAAAATTCTCTGTCCCGTGGGAACCAAGGTCATTTCTGTTCGTTAGACTAGAGCAGGGGTAGGCAACCTTGGCTCTTTTATGACTCGTGGACTTCAACTCCCAGAATTCCCGAGCCAATGTGGCTCAGCTTGAAAACCTCTCCCTTTCCCCTCAGCATGGCTGGCTCAGGAATTCTGGGAGTTGAAGTCCACGAGTCATAAAAGAGCCAAGGTTGCCTACCCCTGGACTAGAGGACTGAGCATTATGTTAGAAAGCCCGCCAAACCGTTCTATTGGGAAACGTAGTTGATTGCATAGTATTGGGGTGGCAAGTTTAACTTTGTAATAATGTAACTTTTTGGAGGGCACTTTAGTCTTGGTTTCACTTTTGACTGTTCCGATACTTTGTACCCAATAAACATGTTCTTAGAGGAAAACCAAGCCTTGGAGTTCTGCTTTAGTTGGTCTCATCTATAGGAAGCATGACACAAGGCTTGTAAAATCCAATGCCTGTCCCTTCGCTTTCCATCATGTTGGAAATGGAATTAAAACACCAACAAACTTGGATTGGTAAGAAAAGAGTTTTATTCTGCAGAAAAATAGAAAAGCAGTTTGCAAAGCATGGTGGATCCTGGTGAGAGACTTCAACAGGAAGTTCTAAACCAGAGACCACACACAAGCATTCAAATTCATGGCATTATATACAGTTCTACCGCGACACCCCGTTCCCTCCCCTTGAGTCCCATTTGATAGGTCCTCTAGGTTTACAGTCTGTCCGAGGCGCCTAATAAGGATACATTGTATCTACCTTTGACTGGTTACATTGATTCAAATTTCTCCCCACCCTTTTTTTCCGTTTACTGTTCCTCTTTAAGGATGCATTGTTCGTGGATAGCCAAGCCTCCTGGGATTTAGTGCCTATGTGCAGTTTCAGCTTGACTAATCCCTTAATTGTTAAGCAATTGAAATCTTTTATTTTTAAACTTCTTTGTTTATCACAAATCCACCCTTTCTATTTTTAAAAAAATAAAATTTCATTTCTCAAATGGTTTTAAACTTTCCCGGATCTCCTCAGCATTCTCGAAGTCAATTATTGCAGTGTGTTCAGTTATCTTGTTTAACATCATCATTTGCTTGTCGTTCCTATTGATGGCATTTACCATTCCCTCCACCGTGTTTTGTACAATACTTCTTATTATAGGGATCAAGCAGGGTAAGCACATTAACCCTAAAAATATCACTGCTAACATAAATAAAGCTTGTTTCCAATTCCTAAAAATTCCTCCCAGGAATCCCCCACCATGTTAAGCAATTGAAATCTTTTATTTTTAAACTTCTTTGTTTCTCACAATCAGTAGTGAGATTAGATGACCTGGAGGGAGATCAGCTACTTGGCCACTTCAGGCCAATACAGGCATATTTCTGCCTTTCTGATTCCCAGATCACCTGCTTCTTCACCACCATTCTCTATGTCTCTCTGAAAGAATAGTGCTCAGCCTGGTATATTATATTCCAGACACAGTGGTAAGTGCAAAGTGGAATGGACTTCTCTCTGTGTGTTCTTGCACACAGTAGGTATTGAAAGGACCAGAGCAGAGCATTGCACCTCTATAGAGACTTCTGAGGCTCTGACACACTGGGAAGAAGAAACATGGATTTGCCTAATTGTGAAAGTGTACATGAGTACAGTATTTGATCTGCTTTCTCCTTTTATTTTATCATGATCTCATGTGTTTGTTTGGGCACAATATTATGCCTGTGACTCAAATCTCTTCACAATTCCATTTACTTCCCAGTGCTTAGTTTTTATTTATCAAGAGAAAGGATGCAAATATTCACAATCAGATCCTGCCCCATTCCAAGATTACTGCCATGATAGTTGGATATTTTCCTGCCAATTGGTGACATTTAGCAAAGATTCCAAAGCTGAAGCAGTCAATCAGACATTTTCCTTCACACAGCTGATGGATGTCTAATCAGATCACCATCATTTGCATGTGAGTTAGAAGAAATGCAATGTAGCCAAGATAGGGATTGGCAATCTGGGTACTTAAGAATTATATCATTTAAAATTTCTCCTGACTAAATGGATGCAGTGATTAAGATATCAGGCTAGAAAGTGGGAGACAGTGAATTCAAGTCCTCCTTATGCATGAAGCCAGCTGGATGACCTTGGGGCAGTCTTTCTTTCTCAGCCCTAGGACAAAGGCAAATTATTTTTGGAAAAACCTTGCCAAGAAAATTGCAGAGATTTGTCCAAGCAGTTGCCAGGAGTCAATGTGTACTGACTTGAAGGTATCCAAAAAAAATGTGTATGTATCTGTGTGCATAGGTTTGATAAGATTCATCTTCTCAAATTAAAGTGCCAGATTACATATTAAAAACAGAAAAAATAAGTGTGCTTCTCCAAGGAGGGAATCCCAGTCCATGTTTGATTAGGTTATTGAGGCATGTGTAATACAAGCTAAACTTCCAGGAATAATTGGGGTGTTGAAGGAAAAGTCTTCATCAGGGTCCAGTCCAAGCCGGGAATAAACAACATGGCGACTGCTTTAGAAAGAAGGTTGTAGTTTATTGAAGAGGAGAGCCAGACAGAAAAATGGCTCTGGAAGAAAAGAGAGAGCACATGTAGTAGGGAGTGGGTTTTTATACCTTCTTGGGCTTTTGTTTGGAGTTGTTCCTGTCATGAACTTTGACCTGAGTCTGAGTGTGCCTTTCTGGTATTCTGATGGTGGTAGGTTAATCCTATTATGTCCTGTTTTAGAGTTTGGGTGGGGTATATAAATTTTAAGGGTCTTTGTCTTCCTGATCTCTTCAGCTTCTAACTGGAGGGCTCCAACCTTCCTGAATGGATTATTATATCTGCATTTCTAAAAGCCGGTTTCTGCTGAGTTGTCTGGCTGGGGATGTGTGTGGAGAAGTTTCTGCCTTTTTAAAGATCTTCTCCATTATTCCTTTGGGGAAATATATTCAGCTTTTTTAATATTCCCAAAAATAGTTCTTTTCTCTGGATTATTCCCACAGGGGCCAGTGAACTGGTTTGTGTGCTTTTTCTCATCCTTGAAGCCACCTGTGCCTCCAATGAAAATTCTGAATCAAGGAAGACCCCCAAATTACATTGGGGTGCAACCTATACAGAACAAGGCATTTCCCCAGTTTGCAGATAGGCCCTTATTCCCAGCACTTCCTCTGAATAGGAGATTCAATAGTAGTTAATTGGCCTTATCCAAACCATTGTTGCCTCCAAGCCTGTTTCACAAAACAGTTTCCACCTCCCAGCCTCTCCCCTCCCCCTTAACCAGGCCCTTGAAAGCAGGTGGTGATTTCCTTTATTTTGGGCAGACATGCAAACAAAGTTTCAATCAGGGAATTTTTGTGAACTCAAAGAGTGGCTGGTTCCTCCACTTGGATCCAATGATGATGCCATTGATGATGCAGAAAGACGCCAATTCTAAGGTCACCCGGAAGCCTTACTTTTGGCTCTAGAGTGCCCCTAGAGGATTGTCTGTGTACATATCCACATATTCCCTGCATATGGATGTAGAACATTTTAACTTTCTAGCCCCTTCAACCTGTCCTCGGCTTGCGACCCAATCATCTGATTCTTTTGTGGTTTCGCTGCAGATTTCTTTTGAGAACCGCTTTCGGGTTGGGGCGCTGGGACTGCGGCCCCCGAGGACGAGAAGCCTGCTGTTTCGCCCTCTTTTCCCCCACAGCAGCTCCTCCGGCGGACAGACGGGAGGACACAATAGCCGCAGAGAAGGAAAAGCGGGGGCAAGAGGGAGACTCCTCCTTCTGGCCCGCCTCGCTTTGCCTCAGCCGGGTAACAACGCTGCACGATTCAGCCCACCTTCTTCCTCCCCAGCCTCTCCCGGCGCGCCTCGTCCAGTTTGCTTTTCAACCGGGCAGAGGAGAAGCTTAGACCGCTCGGTGCGCCGCCGCCGCCGCCGCGCCCGCCCCATGCCCGGCTCACCCTCCGGCGGCGCCCGCTAGCCGTCCATGGCGCGGCCCGGGGTGCTCTGCTGCTGCGCCGCGGCGCTGCTGGCGGCGTGGTGGGGCAGCGCCAACGCCAGTCTGAGTTCGCCTCCCACTGGCGCCCCGCTGGAGGACGAGGCGGAGAACCAGGAGAACATTCTCTCGCAGGTAAGGCGTCGCCGGCCCGAGCAGCAAGCCTTCGGCGCCTTGGAAGAGGGAGTCGGACCCTCGAGGTGATGTCCCAGCGGCGCATCAGGAACGATGGGGAGTGGACTGCAGGAGTCCACTCTTGAAGTGCACAGATTCATCCCTCACCCTGGCACAAAAAAACACTAGAAACGCCTCTGAACATGTGCAAAAAGCCCTTCACAAATAATTAACTTTGTGTACATCTGCAAGGGAGGGAGGGAGGGTAATCTATCTGGAATGGTCTTATCTCGGAAAAAGAATAGCAATAAGCTTGGATTGCATGGAGTAAAAGATGTCAGGGGAGGTTTATGCTGTAGACTTGACACAGCACAGAGTGTGGTGGTACAGCTAGGGATCCCAGTTAAATCTTCAACATAAGTTTGATTTTATGGGATGATTTTAGAAGTAATGAACAGAGCGAGGAATCTACAGATAGGTTTCCAAATAAAGACAGCTTTATTTGAACTTAGTAGGACTTGCTGAAGGTTTACACCTAAACGGCTATGCCTAAAATTGTAGGCAGATTTGTCTTGAATATGTTCCATTAAATCAACCCTTCCTAAGTTCATTTCAGGAAAGCTGGATCCTTGCACTCAGTAACAAAGTACAAGAGTTTCTATTGTGTAGAATCGACAAGCTTTGCATTATAGTGTTATACTCCACCTGTGCAGAATTTGTTTTGTCCTCACCTGTTACCTGTTAGACCCAGGTGGTGGTGATCAGTGCAGCAAAAGGACACGCAGCTGTAGTTTTAATGCATGGAGAAGCAAGCAAATGGAAAAGGTGCATCTGCTAAAATCTCTCTGTTCTTTGTGAACTATGAAATATGCAGAAGTAGCATCCTTATGCATTTGTCTTCTCCAGATATCTGGGACAAAAGGCCTTATGAAGTAGATCTCTGGTCTCTCCATTTAGTAGACTAGGTTTAGCATTATTGCTTTGTTGCTCCTTTCTAAAAGCAACAAGCCCTCTTCCCCCTCTGCCTGCAGCCTATTACTTATTTCCTAGTCAGCTAACTGAATACTATAGAGCTCTCTTCTGAGTATATACATATAGAATTGTGCTGGGAGAGCAGTGCTGTCTGTCAATTCCTCTGGTGCGTAGAGCCTGCAGGAGTTTTCACTCAGCTCCTCTTGGCTTTCCTTTGTAGCTAAAGCCAGCTAAAAGAGAAAAGTGCTGCAAATGGCAACATCTGTATAGTATGTGGTGGCTGGGCCTCCTATTTGTCATGAGCAAAATCAGTTGCATGCATTTATATTGAAGTAATTGTGCAATATAAATTGAAATTGTGTTGGGTTTGATGCTGAGCAAAAAGGCTTAAAACAGCTTTGGCAAAATATCTCTCTGGATGATGGAGGCCAATATCCCCTGAAATATTGCATGAACTGTGCAATCAGAAAAGCATATGTTTGACTACTTTTATTTTCCAAAGTTGTGTCTGATCCAGGCATATTCCCTTAAAGGAAATTCTTTGAATTGCATTTAATGTTTGTTGAAACTTTGTGTTGGCTAGGCAGGATGTGCCAGTCTGTTTACAACTTTTGTCTTGTTCTTGAATCCAACCAGAAAAATGTCCTATTCATGTAGGACTAACATTGCACATTGGAGACTCTAGCTTCCTATCAAATATATCCTGGTACCTTTAGTTTTTTTTTAAATACATCATCTACTTTTTTCTGAGGGCAACTCTTATTAAATATACCTAAGTTAGGGCAGCCTATCTTCCCAGCATGGTTTCATCTACAGCACGGGTGTCAAACTCGCCGCGTTACTTGACATGTCACAACATATCATGACTTTTTTTGCATTGCTGGAGTTGGGGTGGGCGCGGCCTCCGTATGATGCAACCGGCCTGTGGACCGGTAGTTTGACACCCCTGATATTCTACAGGATGCATGAAAATAAAGGAGAGATGCAGAGACCTCATGTGGAGCTCTTCTGTTCACTTCAATGAAATTTGTACAGGAGAATTTCCCAACAGATTGTTCCCATTATATTTAAATGAGATCATTCTGGAGAATGTCTGGGTTGAGCACCGCAGCCTTTTAATTTCCCCAAACCCGAGAGAAACCAAAGTTGTTTAGGGGCAAGTTGACTAGTTTGGGGTTTGGTTTTTGGATTCTTTTAGGTGGTAGAAGAAAATTACTTTCTCATATAACCAAGGAGCAGCGAACATGAAGTGTCAGCAACATTTTAAGCCAGACAGCCATTTCTTCAAGGTTTCAGGATGTCAGAGTTTCTCCCAGACATTCCTCCAAAGCAAGCCCACCGAGATTTCCAGGACAAATTGATTGGCTTCCTTTCCCTCCCCTTCCCCTTCCCCCCTGCCCCTCCCCTCCTTGATTAGTTGCTAGGTGACTATGACAAGGTGAAGGCGGTGTCCCAAGGCTCAAACTGCCAGTGCAAGTGTGTGGTGAGACCCCTTGGCAGAGGAGCATGTCAGAGGATCAACGAGGGCTCTTACAAAGCCGAGGATTTTTACATGGTAGAAACAATCACTTCTGGACCAGAATGCAAGTGTTCCTGTGTGGCTCCACCATCTGCTCTCAATCCCTGTGAAGGTGACTTCAGGCTGAAGAAACTGCAGGAAGCAGACAACAAGGACTTCAAGGTATTTGCCTTTCCTGAGTTTTTACTGTAGTTAAAATGTATTTTTATTATTTCAGTTGATGCCACACCTTTCTACCCAAAGGGCAGTCTTGGGATTTTTCCTCTCCCAAGTAATGGGAAAATTAAGGCAGGTTTTAACAGGAGATTCATCTGGAGATTTGGTGTTCCTTTGCACTACTTGCAGATGTACAAGGCTGAGATATCAGGGGACAGATATCCTCAACTTACGACCACAATTAAGCCCAAAATTTCTGTTGTTAAGTGAGAGTTAAGTGAATTGCCCCATTTTACAACCTTTCTTGCCACAGTTGTTAAGTGAATCACTGCAGTTATTAGGTTAATAACACAGTTGCTAAGTGAATCTGGCTTCCCCATTGACTTTGCTTGTTGGAAGGTTGCAAAAGGTGGCCACATGACCTTGGGACACTGTGACCATCATAAATATGAATCAGTTGCCAAGTGTCTGAATCTTGATCACGTGATCATGGGAATGTTGCAATGGTCAGTGTGAAAAAAGGTCGTAAGTCATTTTTTTCAGCGCTTTTGTAACTTTGAATAGTCACTAAATGAACTGTTGTAAGTTGAGGACTACCTGTACTGTATACAGCAGCAGCAGCAGCAGCAGTCATCCACCAATCCACCCCAAACTTTGCAGCATGGCCATGAAACAATCTCCTCCCCAATTTTGTCCCAGCAAGTTGCAACCTGGAGGTGCTTCCCCTATTCACGGTCCAAATGCTAAGTTGTATGCTAAGCCATGGTTCAAAAATGTGGCTTGTTAACTAAATTGCCATGGTATAAAAATGAAGGGTGGTTCAGTTAGGAGAGCACATCACAAACAAATCACATAAATGCTTGGCGAGGAATGGGAGCCCCAGTCTGTTTCTTCATGCAATCTCAGCAGGACAGGGAATATCTGGACGTTAGAAGCTAGAAACAGTAAGATCGGGTTAGCTAAAATGGCAGCTGCAGTACTTCATCTTGGCTTGGTTGTCCAGCAGGTGAGAAATTCATTTGCTCCTGGAGCAGCTTTCTCCAACCTGTTCTTTGAGCTGTTGGACTGCAGCTTCATAATCGCAGCCAGTTCATCCCTTAGCATCAAGAGACCAAACTGTGGGAGTGGGCTTAACAAATTCTTCTGTAACACACTCCAAAATTTATTGCTATGGAGATGGCATGGTGGAGTTCTGTTCTTACCTAGCAGGAAGTGAACAGACCCTTGGTCTTCCCAGTTCTCTGCCTGCTGGGAACAGGAAAGAGCAACAGTCTTAATAAATATGTAGCTCTGAATTCTCCCACATGCAGTAGGATGGAGACCTAACAAATATATGCTACATAATGGCACAAAGAGACACTCCATTCATGAATATTTTACCCTTGCTGACTATGCAAGGAAATGTTCCATTATGGAACAATATTATTTGTTACAAAAATGTGTTATTGGATGTTTAGCAGTTAGTTTAAATGGAAATATGGTAGACTAAAAGGATAGATTAAACATTGATCTAGAGAAGAGGGTGGGAAGGGTGTCATTCCTTGAAAGTATCTGTTGACTGAAATAGATGTGGTCACCTGTTTCTCCTTCTGCTCCTTTTCTACCATTGGTGCTTGTTTTTCCCCCTTTGCTCCTCCAGGTCATTCTTGCCAGTGGTGGCTTAAATTATGGTTTGCAGAGGGTTTTTGATATTAGTCCTAAGGCTGCACATTCAGAAACCTCTGGTTAAACCAGTGTCCTTGGCTTAAGCAGTTCAATAAATTTAGTGCAAATTGGGAGGTATAAAATGGAATATAAATACAAACCCAGACGGGAATGTGGAGTTTGTACTCTCTCCTTCGGGTACAAACCTTCAGGTTTTATGCCTTGGTGAAACATTAGTTTGAGAGTCAAGATACAAATCTATCCATAAATAAAAGGAGCAGATAGATCAGAACCAACACTCAGAGTCTGCCGATTTACTTGGATTGAGCTTCATTTCTTAATCCTCATTATTGGTCACAAACATTAATATTATCTCTTCCAACACCAAGCCTTGACTGAATCAGTTGAAAAGGAGAAATGGAGCTGGGTATCATCAGCTTATTGATCACATTTCATATTACCAGAGAGAAAAAATAAATGAAAACTCAAAATCCTGAAAAGCCCTCCAGCTCAAAAGTCAGTCTAGCAGCACTTCTTTCTGGAATTAGCCATCTAGCAGGCTAATTTGAGCACAGTGCCTCCAATCCACAGCCAAGACCAGATGGTCCAGAAGGATACCATGGTCAATAGCAGTATAAGCTGCTGAGAAATCCAGTAGAATTAGGAGAGTGTTACTCCCTGTAATTTCTGCTTGCAAAGATCATCTGTCTGAGTGATTGTGACAGCTTCAGTGTCACAATTAAGTACTGCCATTTTTATACATGGCCCTCTAAAGGTAAACGAAAGAGAATTATTTTCAAACTGCACAACTTAGTTCTGAGGGAAGAACAAGAGAGATATGGATATACTGCAAACAAATGAGTAAGGGCTACATTCTAAGAACTGCTATAAGTTATTATCCCTTTCCCAATCTGAATTCATGCTGGGGAGCAGAATTCCTGGCCAACGTGGCCTGAGAACATGCTGGTTGAGGACACCTGTAATCCAAAACATCCTGAACACGGCAGATCAGGGAAGATGGTATATTAAACTGAGATATGAATCCCAGAGTTCCTGGTTTATGACATTTATCCTGTTTTTTTCTAAAGGAGATCAGGATGATATATGTAGTTATCTTTCCCTAATTTATTTGCACCCAACAAGCTTCGAGACCCAGTAGAATTTAAACTGGATCTCTCCGCTTGCAGTTCAACATTGCAAAGATTCCAGTACATTGGCTCTCATTAGATCTTGAATTGAAGTGCTATCCAAAGATAAGTCATGATTATATATCCTCTTTCCATGACCATTAGGAGGCAACAGCCACATTTAGAGAAAAACTAAAGCACAGCATAAGAGCGGTGGCAGTCCCTTGAGCTGTTATTCTCCACATCTAGTACATCTAGTACAGATTGAAAGCAGAGGGTTCTGCTTCATTTTGTTTGCAGTCCGGTTGCTATCACTTTGGAACCAGATCCTCCAGGTGACTGCTTAAATTTACTTGGATTATCCTGTTAGGGAAAAGAAAGCCTGTTCTACAATGCTGCGCCAAAAATGTAGGCAGCAACCAGCTTCACGTATTGCTTTATTTTCTGCTTACAAGTGTTTAGCTGTCCAAAAACGTAACTGGAGATCATTGTTACAGTTTCTTGAGCAACATTGTTCTTGAAGGGCATGACGAAACCTGAGCCATCAGCCCTTCCAAATGCGAGCAGCCTCAAAAATAAACTGTAATCCATTTAACAATGTGACCCGCTAACATCTGTTTCAACAGAGTAGCCAGGTGACATGGGACAATATTCCATATCTGAAAGAGCCACTAGAACAACATTATGAAAATGTACTCCAACTTTCTTTCCTTATTTTACCATTCTGTTGGCAAATGATATAAATTCCCCAAGCTTTTGATGAATCTTTAATTATTTATAGTTTCTTTAGGGCATAAATGTACTGTTATGCCTTTCCCTGTAACAATGATCTGTTAATGCAAAATAATTTATCTCATACTTATTCCACCTATTTTAAAATGTTTTTTCCTCATTTGTCAGTTGTATATTCCTCAGAAAGAGCCTCTTTAGAAGCAAAAATATAAACATTTGGAAGGATGGTTTTCTCTTGATTAAAGCAATGCTAAGCTATCCCCTGTGTATTATATGGACTGAGGCCAGCATCAGCAGTTGGAGCCCCGAGTTTGGGAAAAAGTCTCCCATTGACCTTAGATGCTATTCTCCCCATTTTCCAATGGAATAAATGTCTCTTGGCAGCAAAAGAAGCAGAATTATACTCTGTGTCTTTGTTGTTGTTGTTAGTTGCGAAGTCGTGTCCGACCCATCATGACCCCATGGACAATGTTCCTCCAGGCCTTCCTGTCCTCTACCATCTTCTGGAGTCCATTTAACCTCATGCCTACTGCTTCAGTGACTCCATCTAGCCACCTCATTCTCTGTCGTCCCCTTCTTCTTCTACTCTGTGTCTTAGAACCTTCTTAATGAGCAAGCCCTCCACACCAGATAGGAGAGGCAATGGCAGATGTGGGTTTTGCTTTCTCCATCTATAGATGGTGGGTTGGACTTCTGAGCTTGGGAGAAGTTAACCATGTTTCAATTCAGAAACCCTTGCTTATCTGCTATAGAAACTTTATTTCTAAGGCGGTTTCTAATTTCAGAACTGGTGATCCTACCCTATCCTGGCTTCAGAGCCAATATCGTTATGGCAAAACAATAAACTCTCCACAGAGAAAAGACTTCTCAAAAGAAAATGGGAATCACCGTATTCTACAGCACACCAGAGGTGGACCTCATAATTACTTGTATGAAAAGAAAGAAAACTCTGGAATGTTTAGATCCATTCAAAGGAAGATTGGCAATAATAGCTGCCTTTCAGGATGCCAGTCCAGTAATTTGGCTTTTGGGAACCTGGAACAGAATTTGGAAATCTCTTCTTTAGAAAGCCAATTGTAGATGCTTGCTGTTAGATCCATTATAATCAGCCTCACTCAGCAACACATTCTTTCTTTCTTGTGTTTGTAGAAGTCCAGTTTTAATACATTATTTGGAAAACTGTTTCATTTAAATGAAAAGCATCTGTCAAAAATTTTGGCTCCTTACATAACACGTTTAGAACTGGAATGCACCATTGAGCCCTCCCCCCTTTTTTAAAACTTGGTAGTAGGTTGCATTGACATCCAAGGTATTTAACTACAAGAAATTGAGTTTAAGAACATTGGAGTTTGGAGTGTTGGAGAATATCTGTTTCTTCCTTTTGTTCTGGAAATTTCAAATTAATAAGTGTACCTGTTGTTTCAAACGCTAGTCTAGTGTTGCTGACCAGTTTTCTTCCTAATCCTAGAACTATGTGAAACAAAAGGCATTTTGTGCAAGCAAAATGATTGCACTAAGCTGTTGTTGCCATAGTAAATCAGGGGATTTTAAAGCATGGTAGTTTTCCTGTCTGTCAATATACTATGCAATTTGATTTTAGGCTGTATGGATTGAACAAAAAGCAGCAGCAGTATTGTTTTTGCAAGTGTTCAAAGCATACATTTATAATGTATGACTATTATACTTTCATGTTATGGATGATTGAGAGGGTCACAACTGAATATAGTCTTTACACATCAGAAGAACAGCACACTGGAGAATCTGTGCTGGGGTAGCGGCTTATTACACCCTACAGTGACTTGTGAAATCAGCATGTGTTATTTGAAATTATATAATTAAATTGCCACTTGGTCCAAAACCATTTCAGTGTGACTGGAGATGCTTTGGTTTTATGGTACCCCATATGGCAGAGGCCTCCAACCTTTTTTGCACCAGGGACTGGTTCCATGGAGAGAGGTTTTTCCATTGACTGGAGGGTGTGTGGTTTTCTGTGCTGCCTGCATCCCATGGATGGGGCTTTGCTTGTTTACGTGGCCCAGTTTCTGGCATGCCGCAGCCCGGTGCCGGTCCATGGACTGGGGGTTGAGGACCCGATATATGGCATAGTGATTATCCTGAACTATGAATAAGGTTATTCTTGATTTGAATCTTCCACTAATAATAGTGGTCTGTCTTCCCCTGGTAATAAAATAAAGCATGAAAAATAGTTTGTGTGCATGGTAGTAGTATTATCATTCTGTGCACAAAACATGTTCACAGTGACTTTTCCTTCAGAAATTTTTTTTATTCTGCCTTCAAAACTTTCCTTCTCGTAGGCTCTGCATTTCTCTTTTTTCACCTATCTTTTCCTGATCCTACCAACTTTATCCACTGTTCTGCTTGAAACCAATTTTTTCAAATCCCAGGGAGAGGCCTTTACAGGTCATGATTCAACAATGACTGAATCTAGAGCCTCTGCGTATGGAGCAAGTACTCTGCCAGGTTGCTATGAGCTTTTCCTGAACTACTTTGTGCTCCTTAAAATACAACTTCACTTCTCCCTGCCATTGTCCCTTTACTGACTGTACTGGTCCCACTGCTTCCTAGTAGTTTCTTTCTAGTAGTGAGCAATCTAAGTCATTGAAAGGTGAGCTTTGTGTATTGTTAAGAATAAGGTGATGGGTCTGTAATTTTTTTCACACAGCATAATTCACAACATATACTTCTTCTGATGGTGGAATGATGACAAGGGTTTCTCTAGACTACCAGTGTGGGCAGGTATCTCCCTTCAAATCTCGGATCCCAAGTTGTTTAGAGCTTTGAATCCAACACATTCAATCATGGCTAGAAAAAAAAGGCAACCAAAGCAGCTGTTCCAGGTGCAATATTTACATAGGCCACAATAGCTGGCAAAGTTTTGGTTCAGCTATAATTTTCAGATTGCCTCTTTCAATTTTCAATTGGCCAATTCAAAAGACTCCTTAAAGAGGGTTATGCAAACATCCTTGGCTCTGGAACTCAAACTGAGGACTCTCAGAACTAGGCCACTCAGGATGTGCTTCTGCCAAACCCAATTCAAAGCAATTTATCATCAACACTTATCATTTGTCATTTAATATCTTTATTATTATTAATTTGTCTAGCCTAAAGAAGGAATTGGTGGAGATGGTAAAGAAGAGCTTTTTCTTCTTTTAATATAATGTTCTCCAGCTGTTGTGTAAACTGCATGTGCATAAAAGAGCCTCTTATTGTACTCCAAATATTGTTGGAAGGCAAGAAAAGTTATAGTGCAAGATTTTGAAAATTTACATTGTCATAGCTGGATCAAATCTGCATTAAAAAAAAGAATAACCAGTTATAAGACTAGAAGATTAATGTATGAATTATGTACAAACCCAAGAATTTTAGAATAAATTGGATTAATCAAAACTAATTAAATATCTGGAAAACAAGATGCAGATATGCTCTATCAGATCAGAAATATGATATGGAAGTAGAGAGCTATGGAAATGATCCTGAAGGGGTTATTCAGAAACTGTCATAGAAACAACAAGGGCAAAACCATTTTTTGAACCCTGGCAGAGAAATTAATACTAGGAAGGAGCTCAGACTGGGTCCTCTTTGACTCAGAAGGTTATAAAAGGGAGGAAAGTCAGACTTGCAGGATTCTACTACTATAGCCTATGTCAATTATTTATAGTTCTAGTCTTCCTATGGAGTCAGTTCCTTGATCTGGTCTCTCTCATAGGGTTATCAAGTAGATCAAGTATGTATTAAAAAAACAAAATCACTTTTTTTATAAGTGTACAAAACCATGTGTGTGGAGGTGCCATGTTGGTTAGGAAGGGTTTGCAGAGGTGCAATGCAGATTGGAAAGATTATGCAGGAATGTGCAAGGGATGCTGTGCAGGTCAGGGAGGGCATGTGGAGATGTGTGAGGGGTCCCACACAGGTCAGGGAAGGCACATGGGTTTCAAGTGTGGGTCAGGAAGGGTGTGTGGGGATGTGCAAAGGGTGCTGTGTGGCTTAGGGAGGGCATTCAGGATTGCAATGTGGTCAGGAAGTATGCAGGAGTATGCGAGAGGTGCAGCACAGATCAGGCAGGGCGCTCTGGGAATCATGAGTAGCTGGCACAGTGCAAGAGAGGAAGGACTGGGGAAGTTGCATGAGTGGAGAAGATTTACCTAAGGAACTTGTGACCCTTCCCCGTTGCTGATGCTCCCTATCATCTTCCACAAGCAAAGGCTTTGCTTATGAAAACTGACAGGGAACTTTGGAAAGGACGATCATGTGACCATGACTGACACTGGCAGTGCGGTAGCACTGAAGCAGTAGCAGCAGAGTGGTGCTATGGTAGATAATGGATAGAAGTATTCTATGTGAAAAGCAAGAAATGTGATTTTTTTTTTATGTTATGGATCATATAACTGTTAAAGACATTGAAATAAATGATATTGTTTCTTTACTGATGTTTAGTGTACCAGTTGCTTGGATCCTCAGATCTACTGCAACAGGTTAGACCAGAGGTCCCCAATCTTTTGGGCACCAGGGACCGGTTAGGTGGAGAGAGGTTTTTCCGTGTACTGGAGGGGACCGGTTGCTGGCATGCCACGGCCCGGTACTGGTCCACGGACTGGGAGTTGGGGACCCCTGGGTTAGACTGTCACAGTTGCGCTATTACATTTACTGCTTTCATTAAAACTGTATGCAAAGTGTGCTAATTAATGGAAAGCAAATCTAAAGTATATAATTATTACAAAATCACAGCATTACTATTTGTTTTGCAGCTTGCAGCTGTCATTGAGATGCTAGAAAATGCTTTCTATGGTTTAGACTTGCTAAAACTGCATTCTGTTACAACGAAACTTGTGGGTCGTGTGGAGAAACTGGAAGAGGTAAGATGAATTCCATCTCTTTTAGGGATTATCTTAACCCTCTATTTTGGCTGAGATGCAGAAATCAAACAAGCTTATAGCCTCATTACCGAAAAAACTTCCTCTGAATTATTATCTACATTGTGGACTGAAGAAATGATATACTGTATGTAAGATTATGCTGAGTTGGAGAATTATATAGGTTAACATGTTGAGTAATAGAAACTACTGAAAGCTAGTGTGCAAAACAAAGTCGCTATATTTCATAGTCACAATATGGAATGTGATCAAGTCAAGGCTGACCACTTAAAAGTTCTTCTCCTTCAGTGTGAGAATTGAAACAGGTGACTATCTCTGTTTACTGCTTGGGTTTTTAAATACCAGAGCATCTGGAAATAATTCAGCAGGTGAAGTTTTGCTGACCACATGGTTATTAAAAGCATATTTGACAACTCTATAAATATGAAACAACTGTTTTTCCACCAAGTAAAAACCATACTGTTAATTATAGGCTGCTACAATCACCTGCATTTAATAATGGGAAAGCACTTCAAATCTGACAACAAATTCTAATTTTACGTCTTCTCATACCTTGGAGTGAGAATCTAAACAAAGAAAGCACTAGAGTTCTGGAGGGCAGTTGGATGGTGACTAAACAGTGCATTTTAAAGACTGCATTTTGGGGTTTTTTCCCTCTTTGAGAGGATTTACCTTTTACAAAAAAGATGATCAAACATGTATGAGGGCAATTTGGAAATAAACCTGTTTGGTTATCAATGACAGACACTCGCAGATATAGAACTTTTATTATACACATTAGAAAACTACAACATTACATTACTTTTTGACATAATCGCCTTTCAAATTGAAGCACTTGTCATAATGTCTTACAAGGTTTGAAATTCCTTAGTAGTAATCGCTCGGCACCAAATCTGGGCTATGGGGGGATGATCAAAAACATCCCAACGGAACTGCTTCAAAAGTTCTTGTGTGTGTCTAGTGGTGTGCGGACGAGCATTATCGTGAACCAACACCACACCGGAAGTCAGCATGCCCCGACGCTTGTTATGGATGGCTCATCTGAATTTTCATAAGGTTTCACAATAGACTTCTGAATTGATGGTCAAACCACATTCCATGAACTTCACTAGCAGTACTCCTTTGGCATCTTCACATTTGGCAGGATTTTCTATGGCAGCACTTCCGGTGTGGTGTTGGTTCACAATTGGCTATAAAGAGTATATGGGATATAAGTTAAGATGTGAGCATAATGGAATCTCAATCCAATCTGTTGTGGTGGAAATTGGCCTTGAACATTTTTGCTAGCCTTCCCCAGTCTGGCATCTACCAGATATATTGGACCAATTCTCACAATTCACAGTCAGAGGTAATGGTCCATTTATCTGGAGGGCACCAGATTGGCAATTGCTGCAGTATTCAGAGATGTTGGCTACAGTTGGAAATGCTTGTGCCCAATTAAATGGGAGCATGTGTGTTTTCCCAGAGATGTCTCATCTAGTCACAGTGACTCACACCTTATTGTACACCTGGGTTGGGTTATTGTAATGTGTACTGCACTGTGCACAATTTGCTCTGAAAAGTATCTGGAAATTTATAATGGGTGCAGAATGTAGCAGCCAGATTGTTAAGTGGAAATGACTTTGAGGATTATGTTACTCCATTATTAAAATAACTACACTGACATACATTCCATTTATCAGTTTAATTCAAAGTGTTATTTATGCCCATTAAAGCCTAAAACCACTGTGGAAAATTGCTGGCTTCCATATGAACCTGCCTAGTTATTATGACCTTCTAGGAAGGCTTTTTAGCTAATTTCTGTGCTGAATAAAGTCCACAGAATAGCTGACCTCTCACTGTGGAATTTTCTCCCCAAGTATGTTTATCTGGTCTCCGTGTGGATGGCTTTTGAACCCTATGTGAACAACATCTTGCTTAAGTCCAGCCTTGGAGCTGTACAGTTTTATGCTTCCTTTCACTGCTTAAAAATATTTTGCTAATTTTCCTGTCAATGATGTTTGTTGATTTTTGATTTGAACTTTGACATTTTATTGTTTTAACTGTCATATTTGTATTTACTCTTGCTGCTAGCTACAGGCAAGACTCCTGGGAAAAGATGATGGCAAGGATAGGAGATGAATTAGGTAGACCCTTGGTCTGACTCTGTAAAATTCAGTTTCAATTTTATGGGCAGCTTTTGTAAACTCGTAGTCTAATAAAATTGAATTGTAACCTGGAGCTTTAGCATAGGAAGTTGCCGTATGCTGAACTGCAGCATCATACCCAGAGTAGTGGGTGGTCCATCACTGGAAGCCTTCAAGAAAAGATTGAACAGCCCTTTGCCCAGAACACAATAAGGTCTCCTGCCTTGGGCAGGAGTTTGGTCTCGAAGGCTTCCGAGCCCTATGATTCTGTAAATTGTTAATAGTAAAATAAATGTAAATTTTAGATAGTTTAAATATTATTGTAAGCGTGAAATTTTTGTTCCTGAAAGTGACGCTAACTGCAAGTTGCACTTTTGGGGCTAAGAGGAGCCAGAGACAGGGTGACTTCCAATAGAAAACAATTTTTGGGAGTACTGTCTGGGTTGGGAGCAGAATTTAAGGTGAGTCTTTTGGGGCACTGTTTTCCTCTTCAAACGAAAAGTGGCTTGTATATCAGCATGTTTAGTTATATTTAATATAATGAGGTGTGTTTGAGCCTTCAGGTAATTCCACATAGTCATTGGGTTTACGTCTTTTAGTAGCAAACTTAATAGGACTTTATTTAACGTTGGGTAAATGTACTCATGGCTGAATTCTACCATCCCCCATTGCCAGCCAACTGGCCAAGGGGAGGGGGCAAAAACGAAAATCATCCCCACCCCCCAAATGTAAGAACTCCAGTTGGCCACTAGAGATGGGCAATGGGAAATCCCACAAGGGGTTAAGCGAGAGATCCTGCCAATAGGAAATTACCACCAATCCTGCAGCCCCAGGGGAAGTGCTGCAAAGTTGTTTGTGCTGCATTTCCTTTGTAGCAGGAGATGTGCCAATAGTTAATTAGCTTGGCTTCCTAGTCCCCATGACTAGTGTTGAAAGGATTTAGGCAGTTATTGCATACTGAATTTAGGAAGCAACAGCATGCAGGGATGCTTCAGTTGTCAGGAATGCTATGCCACATTCTGGCATTGCATTGTTTGACCCATGGGAACAATTAAAGGAACTGTTGATAGATCTGGTGTCCTTTTAGAAATAGAGCTTGAGTCCTCTTGGAAATAATAGGCTGTGGTTACTGATGTGAGCTTGAACTTGCAGGAAGCATGATAAAGGTTAGCTTTCTGGGTGATGTACAGTATACTGTTTTGCCAGTTATTGACTTCAAACTGCTATTGTTTGTATTGCAATTATAATTACAGATGATTATCTCCCATTTACTGCCACACTAGGGCAGGTCTAAGCATATATTGTATTGGGCTGCTGCTGTTACAATTTGAGCAGAAGGAAGATAATATATTAGCACATGTTGAGTGGAACTGAACTAGTCCTGCCTGCTTCATTTCAGTGATACCGGCTTCCCTAAATTTAGCATATTTGTGTATTTTTAAAACAATAAAGAGAAAGTGATTATATGCCTCTTTTTTCTGGCTATTGACTGGATTGGGCTCTTTCTCCGTTTCTGGAAATTCAAGGCAACTAACCATTGAAGACAGAAGGAAAACCCAGAAAGAAGATCTTTGATATTACATTGCCTCCCTGCCCAACATGAATTATAGTATTGAATGTATTCCAGGTATAAATGATGTTTACTTTCTCACTTTTGAAACATATTTCAGAAAATGTCTAGAAACTTTACCAAAGACTATAAACAGAAGAGACAGAATGCAGAAGAAAGTTTTCAGGAGGTGGATATTGATAGGACAATTATTTCTCCCAACAACCATGCTGACAGCCAGAGTGACAGCCAGAGTTCATTGCAGAGGGATGCTGCAGCAGCTTACACACTCACAGAGGTAAGGCACACAACTGAATCAGATTTCTATTCCACCCACTCTGAACATTAGAAATATCCCTTACAAATAAAATCAGAATTTTGTTGCTCTTATTTTAAAATTTACAGTTCTGTGCGGAGCCCACTAAGTCCAATTATAGGCAATTTTTTTAAAAGGAGAAATTTGAGCAATGGGTAACTGGATTCTGTGCTTTTGAACCCACCTCCTTTGGGTTTCTGTAAGTAGATGATACTTTTGTGATTTAGAGTCAGTGTGAGAAAGAACACAATGAATTTCTAGACCATCTAAATCAGACATGTCAAACTCGTGACGTCACATGACGTTGCGTAATGTATCGGAACTTTTTTCCCATTGCCGGCAATGGGGTGGGCACGGTTCCATTGTGATGTGTCCGGCCCGTGGGCCGGCAGTTTGACACCCCTGATCTAAATAATGTCCCCTCTAATATTCAGTTTACTATGGAGGTGGACAATATAGCCAACTTGCATTTTTGAATGTTCTGACCAGTCAAGGAAAAGTAGGGCTTACATTATATTGAAAGCCAATGAACATACATTTCTAGCTACCTAAAAATTCCAACGATCAGCCCTGCCAAAAGACAAGCATAATCAGAAATTTTAGTGCCTCTGCCAGACGTATCTGTGAGCTGCCAGATTATTAGATGAGTTGAGCCATCTTGCTAATGCTTAGAGAGTAATGGACATTCTTCCAGGGGAATCAGGCAAACCATGTGCTCAAGCAATAAAAATAACATTGAATATACATCTAAGGACAACCCACTCCCACTGGGAAATGTCTTTCTTCCTTATTCTGAGAAAGTTACAGATCAAACTGGTAAATCATTGAAAAGCATAACTTTTAAAATAACCATTTATAAACCAACAAAAAGTCCAAAAATTTATTTCAATCACTTCAGGAAAGTAGAGGTCTACTCTCATCATTAGGAGTTTATTTTATCTCCTGCAATTTTTGCCAGGTTTATCTTGGATCTGCAAAACGTGGTATTAATACCCAATTAAAATAACATGAAAGGCATTGTTGATTAGAACAGCTTGACAAATCAGAATATGCACTGCTACATAAAGGACATAAAATCCAGTTTAAAGCCATACACAGGTACTAGTAATCACAATGTTGTATATGGTTACATAGAGAAGCCATTGTGATTCACAAATATTCTAACAACTTTAGCAAGTAGGAAGACAATTGAAGCCTGGATTGTGGCTTTACACTGTATCAATATCAAACAACCTTTAATTAACCACTAACAAAGAGAATTTTCAGCAGCCTCTCCCAGAGAAACATGTAGCTATAGTCTGTCTCAAAATCAGGCTAATCAAGAAAAAGTTTCCTTTCAAATTTCTTCACAAAAGGGAATTTGAAAAATCACCTAGATAAAGAATCAGTCGAGAATAACCTTTCTATGATTTCCATGAAATAATCCAATTAGAGAGTAGTTTGGATGAAAGATCAAACAGCAGAATTCTAATACTGAGCAGTTCACTTAGCTTTTGAAGATTTTGGTCACAGATGCTGTCAGTTTATCAGAAAATTAGACCACAGCCATTTAGTCCCCAAACCCTTTGACTTATTTATTTATGATTCCAGACCTGTGAAACACAAATAGAAAATTTAAAATTCAGAAAAAACAAACCTAAAAATTAATAATGAAAAGAGGGCACCAACAAACCTTAATATTTTTAGGGCATGTATGATATTGACAAGCTGCTTTTGCCCAGGAGGAGAATAGAATTTGTGCACCATCTTAAACTGGTAAAAATAATTTTTAATACTGATGCCATGTGGTTCTTAAAGCAACCTGCAACTGGCAAGTCAGAAGGATCAGCAACAAATTGTACCCCACTCTTGCTTTAGTTGGATTTCTTTTTATTTTATTTTTTAAATATATTTTATTAATTTTTTACAATAACAATCTTTAGTGCTTCGTGAACAGTGTGTTGTCTGGGTTCATATATTTAAAACAATCAATGATAATTTCTACAATTAATCAATATGTTAGTAATATATTTCTTGGTCCTCTCTTCTTCCTGTAATATTCTCCTTTTGTCTACATTAAACAAATACAATTCTTAATATTTTCAGTACAAACCAAGTTGAATATAAATATTTTTTAGTATTTATGCATATAATAATAACACCAACATATAACATGTTTTAATCAGCTTATTTCCATTGTATATATAAAAGTCATCTTATTAAATCATTATATGTCCTGTTTTCAAGATTCTTATTGAAGCTTAGTTTCCCCTCAGTATTCAAAGCACACTTATCAGTCATAGTTTTCTCAAAATTCATTACCTTTAAATATCCAAACTTTTCATTTAAATAGACCCTCTCAATGTTTTAATATTTCATATATTCTAAAAGTATTATATTACCTATATATCTTATTTCTCTTACTATAGGGCCCCTTTACAAGCTTTATCTATTCTTTTAGCTATATTCCAACAATATTTAATCCTATAATACACCATCTAATAATCTTTCTCTAGGACCTCTTTATATCCAAACTTTATATATATATACTGTATATATATTAACCATATTCAAACAAATGCTTAGTCATATAATACTCCATCTGATAAATTGAATCACGTTTCTTGACTCCAGCTTTGATCTTCTTTTGCCAAGTTGCTTTCCAGATCAGTTGTCGTGGTTCCGATTAACGAAACACTTCAAAGAACTTCCAGGCATTGTTTATCCTAAAAAGTATTTAATCATGTAACAAAGTGTCGGCACAGCATGGAGGATGCCAAGATCTGAATTCCCCTCTCCTGAGCACATAATATTCCAGCCTATTTCCCTCCTCTTATTTGCAGTCATAAATCACGTTCTCCAATTAGTTTCCCTTCCGTTCTGTAACCCACCGGTTTCTTATCTTAACTAATCCCCACACGCATTCTTTCTCCTCCCCTCCCAGCACCATCTAATTTAACTCTAAAAATACCACACAGCTTATACAGAGAGCGGCTGCCTCTTTATATATTGTCAAAGCAAGAACATCCAATGTTAGCAGTGTTGACATCAGTACGTTTAGCTTGCCAGGTTGTATTTTTGTAAGTGTTATTGGGGACAAAGCAAGTAAGGTATCAGGTTTTTGTCTCCCACGTTTTGATGATTCAACTGACAGTCCTTTAATCCATTTTATTTGTTCTTTTTTATCCTCAAATTTGTTTTGAAGTCCTGGAGGATAAGGCATCTTTTTTGTCTTCTTTATTATAGTAAGGTTTTGCAGATTTTTGTTTGTTTGTATTAAATTGTAGTTTTCTTCATTTGTAGCTTTTCTATTTAAGTCACTTTCATTTAATTTATATTATGTTATCTGATTTGTTTGTTCATTCTTTGTTGTCATTTTTTGAGTGTCATTTAGTTGTAGGTTTAAGTTAGAGATAAGTTCGTTTATATTGTCAAACTGATTTCTAATCTCATCATGGTTTGAAACAATTATCATTTGAATCTGTCGCAGCATTGTGTATATTTTCTCCTGGAATGTATTTGCATTGTCTTGAGTCATTGTTCCTGCAGATCTTTGAAGCTCCAAACTGGGTTCTTCAGGGAGAGGTGTTAGGTATGGTTTTATATTACTTTTAGATAGGTATATAATATCCATTTTATCTCTCCCCTCTAAGTAATTTTCCATTGGTGTCATAGTCTTTTTAATTAGTTTTATCAAGCCAGTCCATCTTAAAATCCAAACAGCCAAATCTTACGTAGTTCTTATCTTTATATAATAGTTTTATAATCCAGTACGTTTCCAATTGTCAGGGCACCACTGAAAACAATATTTTGTGGCAGTTTTCTTTTCAGGGGTCTTATAATTATCAGCCAATCAGGATTCAGTTCAAAGTATTTGACCATCTAAAAGTTTTTCAGTAATTCTCCTTTACAAGATTAACCAAAGGCCAAAATTTTTCTTTCTTTGCAAACAGTTCTTAGATTAAGATTTAAGAATGCAGTTCAGTGTGTGTATAATCCCAGAAGGTCAGCAGTTTCTAAACATTTGTAGTTTCACTCAGTAGTAGATAACTCAATGCTTTGTTCCCAACTGTTTTTTGCTGTTTCTAGGCGTCTTGCCAAATTCTAGGTCAATGCTCCTATAGTTTTCTCTAATCTCCCACTAGATGTCACTCTTCATTTTTCAACTTTTTAAAACAAAGAGTTATTTTTTCTTCTTCTTTTTATATACATATAATTTCATCAATGCTTTTTCAGGTATAGAGTTTTAACAATTTTCTTAGCTTTTAAATTTATCCAAGCTGTGGTAATGTTTATTCCCCATAAGGGTTTAATTCACCGCTTCCGTCTCGCTTTGGGAGGCTTTTTGCTTCTTGGGGATCTTTTCCAGAAAATTAGGTATAAAATAGGAGAGAGAAGATCAAATTCCTCACCCAGTTTCAAGCATGCTGTTCACTGTTGTGCTGGTTAGTGCCTTTGGACTTCGGCTGCAAGTAGCTTGGGCTGGTCAGTGAGGTGTGGCCAGCCTTTCTCCTGTTGGGTTAGAAGGCTTTCCCAAACTGAGCGAAACGACCGCCATCGTTCCAGAGTCGTCGGGGCACCCTTCTTTCTTTGCCACCTCTCCGGGGCGACTTAGACCCATTTAGGGTCCCCTGGCAGGGCAAAACTAGCCGCGGGGTCCGGAGTCCTGTGATGCCACAACTGGGTGCTACGGCGCAAGACCGGAAGTCCTGGATTTCATTTTATTTAGCTTTATCTAATCAATGTCTAAATCATTACTGATTTCTAGAGAAAAGAGAAATAAATCTGGAAATATTGCTAGTCTCTGATTCTCTTTTGGTGATGGAGATATCATTCACATTAATCCATTGGTATAGCTCTAATTTCCCTGAGCTATCCATGAGTTGACATGAATGATACACAGTGATCTAAAATGTTATCAAAGTACCTTTTCCCATTAAATGCATATAGAGGAAAGTACAAGAGAATCTAGCCTCAGGAATAGTTCAACTGGATTACTGCAATACAGTGTTGTTACGAGTTCTGAGAAACTGCAGTTGGTGAATAATACTAGACTTTTTACTTTGGTGTAATACCACTTGCCTTACTGTACTTCTAGGACTAATTGGCATTGACAGATATTTAAAAGCATCCTTCTTAATGTGTCATAGATGCTTCAAAAATCCCGGTATGTCAAACCATTAGAAAATTTGCTTGATGGAAATGCCAAACAGGCTGTCTTCATGTTCCTTCCAAAGAGAAGTTAGATTAAACCTATCCCTGATGGCTTTTAGGCAATTTGGGTTGCCACCGAAAGAGGATAATATATGGGAATGACTTTGGGAGGTTTTCCAATTCATGGATGTGTCCCATGAGCTAAGTTTAAGAAGGTCATAGTTTAATGATTTTGGTTTCTTAAAGGAAAAATATGAAGAGGTTTTCGTACATGATGAAAAGGCTTCTCGGGATATAAGCTCTGCTGAGTCGTTGCATTATGCGCTCCCAGCTACAGGGGCAATGAATCCAAAGGCAGTTTCACCAAGAAAACTTCACGTGAGGAGCAGGCCTCCCACCCAACAGAACATTGTCCGAGAAATCACTTACTATAAGGCCAAAGATGCTGAAACAGAAAATGACCTTGAAGATCGTGAGTTAATGTTTTTTTAAAAATTCATAATTGTTATAATTTTGGATACTGTACTTTTAATAAAATTTTGTTAGACACTTTTTCCTAATACTTAAATTATTTTAACTTGATATCACTGATATATTTTTTTAAATATATAATAGTTAAAAACTTTTTTGATAGGACAAAAGTGTTCAAGACTGATAAGAAAAGTTTTTGTGTATGAGCCAAGGAATGGGCCTGAAAATACCATATAGCTTGAAAATTATATTCTTAGAAACAGTTTTACTGAACAAATGAATATATGTAAATGAGTCTCAATGTGGGCTTTTGAAATCAAGAAGAAGAATTTCACTGTCTTCACCTCCTAGGTTGTGATCTCAGACTTATTCAACTGTTGATGTATAGATTATGTTATATGGTATGAATTGTGCTTCTAGGACTTCCGTCACATGAGACAGTTTATAGCCTGGGATTTAGAGATTAACCTTTCCATTTGGTCAATTATCCCGGTTAGAGGGTGAGAATGTATGGTGTGCATGAGTGTTTGTCTTCTTCCCTGACATGAATCATTTGCTGTTGAACATATGGTGCTCTCTACTCTGCAAAGTCCTTTTTTCAGAGCATCTGCTCTCTGTCACTGTCACTCTGTGGACTAGACTGCATGCAGCTTGGAGCAAGCAGGTGTTCCTGCTTCATAACTGGGAGTTGGATTAGGTGGCCTCCACATTTCATTGCAAATCCTATTTTGGTTTTCCCTACTTGTGGCTCTATAGTTTAAATGCAATTCAGAATTCAGAGAATTGAGCACATACTCATACATGACCCAACTCAGTTGCAGGTTTTAAAATATATCCTGAAAGAGATTTTGCAATCAATTATCTATACTATAATTCCCCAGCTGTTTAGTGGACATATGTTTGTCTACTAAACAAAGCTGGAAGGCTGCCAATCAGCTGTTGAAGAAGGAAAGTTGGATCCTGCTTCTTTGCTTCCTCTTCTCTGCCAAGCAAATGATCCGAAAGATGACATTTGGTTTTACTAGCTTACATATGTTCATTCTCAGTCCTGATTTAATTAGTATTACAAACGCCTCTCCGAGGGAATGGGTACAATGCCTCTCTGTTTAAAGGTGACAGTTACAACACCTGTCTTATGACATTTGTATCGGATGTTTCAAAGATGGGCCATTACAGACCAATTTTTAACCTTTCATGTTTGATTGTGATGTTGGTGGCTTCTCCAGAAGTCCTGGAGAAAACAATTATCTCTTTCCATTTGAAATTGGTTTCAGAGAGAGCTACAGATCAAACTGATGGATGACTTTTGCTTGGAGACTGGCATCACCAGGAAACATTGGGAAAAATGATTTTGCAATACATCTATTCCTATCCCTCAGGGAGAGTTTAAGTGCAGTTAAATTTTCAGTTTAATTATTTTTTTTTCTAACCTGGTGACAGGGTATCTTGCCCTTTTGAATTATGAATGGATTTGAGGAGGACAGTATTTTTTATAACTGCATCAAACTACTGAGGAAAATTATAAGGTGATTTGGATTTTAATGTAACAGAAATAGAAATCTATTTCTCTGTAATATTTCCAGATAATAAAGTTCCTGACTCTGAATGCCTAACTGTAGCTGGTAAATTAGGAGTCAGTAAGATGGACATCTCATAATAGAGTGTTTTAATTCCAGAGAATAAATATATGTTCTCTTTCTGGATGGAGTTATATTCTCCCAAAATGAGCAGATTCAAAATCTAGGTTACATCTGGATCTGGATCTCTCTGGTTTCTAGATTGAAGTGGTGATCAGGAGAACTTTTTATTTTGATTGATACAGCAGTTGCACTCTATCTTGAGGAAAAATTAATTTAAAATAGCAATAAACATACAGACTTGAGTATTTCAATGTGCTCTGTGTGTGACAACCTATGTATCTAGTCCAGAAGCTTAATTAATGCTTAAAGTAACAACCAGGCTGGTGCCTGGAAAGACTTAAAGACAATATCATAAGTTTACTGAAAGCCAATTTATTTTGGTGCACAATATAAAATTCTGATTATTCCCTGCTTGTGCCTGGGTTACAGAAAATATCTTCTTTTTATAGGAATATTTTGTGTATTGAGATGCTCTGGGAAGTTTTACCTTCAGATGCCAAGAAAACGTGTGGGGGAGTTTCAGAACGGAATCTCTTGTGTAACCAACCCTGATTTGTAGAATGTTGCAATGGGAGAACTTACTATTAAAAATCTTTAAAGTCATGTTTTTTCCAGACAAAAAATGATTTTAATGTAAAATAGAGTTTTAAACATATTTTATACTTCATATTTTATTATCAGTTATAACTGTATAATTGATAAAAATTTAATATTAAAAAATCTGTGTTTTAGCAGAAGAAGAGTCTTTTAGTGGTGATACTATAGATTTGCTGATTGAGGACCAGCTTTTGCAACACAACTACCTGTCAAACATTCCTTCAAGGAAACCACCACCTATGGAAGATCTGCTTTTACATGACGATATTCAACTCCTGAAAGTGCATGTTACAAGCACTGCACCCAATGGAAAAGAAACGTCTGCGAGCTTTACCACAACAACAGAATCACCACTGTCTTCCACAGGCAGATTGCTTCCTCTAGAGTCAACCCCAGTCACTACCTCTTCAGTTGTCTCTACCAGTACTACCCAAGTCCTGGAGGCCACAGCAACAGCTGAATTTCCAGTAACTGGGGCAGCAGATAAAAATACCACATGGACCTTGAAAACACTGCCTCAGATTGCCACTCAGGCTCCCACAATCACAACTACAGCAGAACAGAACACAGCTACTATGGGGGGACCCATAATTAGCATGTCCACAACAGATTTCCACATACAGATGACACCTGAGCCTACATCAAGTACCATGATCAAAGCTGTGACCTCTCCAGCCTCTGTGAATCCTAGCCTTACTGTCACACCAAAATATAGCCTCGATGAGGAAGATATCAGAAACAGCATTGGTGAGTTTGTTTTCTTTTCCCTCCCCATTTATCTTATTTCATTTCTAGTGACTTGGATACCATTAGAATGGGATAAAGAAAGCTCTTACTTTGGGCCAAATCAATAGAAGGGGACTAAATACATTATAAGTAAAACAATGAATGCATGGTGTCAAGGACTGCAGAGAAGTTAAAAATCATGATGGGTAGAGACAGCATATTAGATCAGAGCCTGATGGATCAGAGGAAGAATCTTAAAGGGATTTGGTGTCCCAGAGAAAGGGTTAAAGAGCGGCCCTGTCATGTTACAAGAACACAAGTGCTGCCCTGGAAGGTCAAAGGCTTTTCTCCTTAATACAGTATTATTTCCATGAAATCTAAATTGTTGCCCTCTATTATGTTTGGTTCTCTGCTGGTCTTAAATCACATTTTTGTGCTTTATTTTATTCTAGTCTATGAAATGCAGACTTATACTGGATTTTTGTTTCTGTTTTATCTTTGCGATAAAATTTGTTTTCTAGAGGAATGGATGAATGAATTGGGCAGAGGTTGATGTAATCTGGAATTTCTGGCCTTTTATTTCTATTCATCAAATCAGTGTGCCTGGCTGACTGCCCCAGGTCTTCAGCAAGCAGGGCTAGAGATTTATCTGTGCATCGTACTGTAGTTCTTGTTTTGAGAATTGGGTGGCCCTACTTATTTTAAGAATTTCCCTTACTGTGTGGTGAAACCACATATTATATGAGGAAAGCCAATTTCTTTGAATTGGCCAGAATCAAAATAAACATATAAATTCCAAAAGACAAAATGTCTGGTTCAAGACCCCTGTTGCTTACTACCCTGTTGATCTATTACTCAGTCCTAGACAGTGCTTTTTTTGTAAAAAAGTAAAAAAAAAAAAAGGTGCTGGAACCCACACACGTCATACAACCCACCTTGCAAAGGTTTACCTTTATAGTTGAAAAAAAAACCCTTCAAATTTTAGTGTATCTAAAAGACTCGGATTTTGTTCAAGGTAAGTTAATACTATTAATGTTATCATGCACTGTGTGGCTTTAAATTAGAAGATTTTATTAATCTTTTGGAACATTTACCACTGGCATACCCATTTAGTTTAATGAGTGGAAATGTCAGCTTTCTATGTGGAATGAAATTGGCCCAATAAAACAAAATTTGGTTGCTTGTAAAAGATTGAATTATTTTTAAGAAGTTGTCAAGGTAAAAAAAATTACATTAGGAGTTTAATATGGGTATTGACTTGAAACAAATTAAAGTTGAAACTTTGTCAATGAACAGATTACTTTTAATTTACCTTTAAATTAAACCCAATTTAATAAATAGATCTGATTAAACCTCAGCTCTACCTCAGGTCTACCTTTACATCTGGCCAATATATAATTAATATATATTATTATTAATAATAATACTTCCAAATCACAAGACATTGGCTTTATTCTTATTCTTCCCCTCTGCCAGTAGCCTTTCTTTCCTCTCGCTTTGGTCTGTTTTAACCTCACACACCACCTTCTGTAAGGGAAGGCAAAAGGCTCGCTCACCCTCTCGTGAAAGATGGCCTCCATGTTTATGTGTCTTCCACCGCCACCATCGGCTTCCACACCACATGGCCCGACCCAGACAATCAAGCCACGCTCTGGCTGTGGTGCTCCCGTGCCTCATGGCTCCTCCTAGAGGAGGCAGACAGCACCGGAGGGGACCCCGCTCACACAGTACCGCCAGCGGGGCATTTTCAAAAGCAAATGAGGATAGGAATGGTAACAATAGGAAAAAAACGCAACTCTGAAAAATCTGTTGAAAAAAGGTGCCGGAACTCTGTTCTATGACAAAAAAAGCCCTGGTCCTAGAATTTGGCACGAGTAACTTGTGATGCCTCTACTTTAAAAGACATCTTTTGGGCCATCATCGTTCTTTTTATTAATATATTCTTGCTTAAGCACTAATCACAAAAAAATAGTACTAATCAGTTCCCATATCTTTGGTATGCATATTTATGGGGAGAAATAGTTACAGGTTGGGACTGCAAAGGAAAGATGGTAGGCAGATAGTGTGTCTCTGCTCACCATTTCTCCTGTGCCAACCATGCCACTCCTTATTAACTTCTCAGTTTATTTAGCAATAACAAACTACCATTTCTCAACTGCATTACTATTGAGTAGCTGAGGTTGTTTGAGAGCAGTCTCATCATCCAGCCTTCACTATTTACTCTCTATATCAACTTTCTGGACCCTTGGTAACCCTGGGCTCCAGCTGCTGCTTTTGTTTGTTCTAAATTACAATTTAATCATAATGAAGTTGCCAAATGGCACGTATAGCCAAGACCTAGTTCAATGTATAGAGGGAAAATATTTTTTGTAAATAAACCAAATAAAGTACATAAAAAAATAAATAGAATAAACCAAATAAACTAAATAAAAATAAATCAGTGACCTTCAATCAGTGGGTGCTCCATCACTGGAGGCTTTTAAAAAGAGATAGGACAGCCCTTTGTTTGGAATGGTCTAGGCTGGGTCTCCTGCTTGAGCAGGGGGTTGGACTAGAAGACCTGCAAGGTCCCTTCCAACTCTGTTATTCTGAAATGTGTGCACCCAGTTTTCAGGATTGCTATCATCCTAGAGCTGGTTGGAGGCTGGGATGCTAGTACTATCTACTAGAGTCTGTGCTGCAGATAACTGAAAGTCACATCCTGGGTTGAAATTGGGTTGTAAGGAATAGCTGGAACTGCTGCTGATGTACTGCATTCCCTGCTGCACAGCACCATGCTTGCCTAATCTATTTGACTTCATGGCAAGAGATCCTGAGATTGTTAATTCTTAGGGATTTCAGTTGGTCACCAAGCAACATTTAGTTGGGGGCAGATTACGGAATGGTAGAAAGAAGTGAAATGTCTTCTTTTTTTTTTTTGCTGTTTTGTTGAATCCACTGATAGCTGTCTGGTGGCCTGTTTAAGGTGACTAATTCCTTGCTGGGGAAGGACAAAATACTGGAAATTTTGTATAGCACTGTAAGGTATATTTAAGTTCTCTGGCAGATAAAATTTCTCAAATCCACTCAGAGGTGGCTATCATTTGGGCAAGTGTGGCTGAGATGCTTGGGGCACAGTTTTGTGTTGAGGGAATTGGAGCCTGTGATGAAATGGATAGGGTCTTTCAAACTGTGAACTTGATTACCTGTCATCCAGGCTCCCCCCTAAATTGTTAAGGCTGCCTCTGGAGGGGGAGATGACCTGAGATTGGGTCCATATAGTTCATACAGTGGTGAGTTTCTTTGAGAGACAGAATTATTCCTTTAACCATGAAGGAGGTGGCTGTGTGTTCCTCCTCAAGAAGTTATTGCTGAATCCAATAATCCTGGTCAATTTTGTCCAATCTCAGATCTTCCCTCTTTTGGAAAAGTGGGGTTGATGTGGTCAGGCAACAACCACAGAGGATCCTGGAAGAATCAGATTATCTGACCCATTTCAGTCAGGTTTCATTTCTGGGGTACAGAACAGAGACAGTATCATGCTTTTTTTATGATCTTTGGCAGAGCTGGGATGAGAGTGATATGTTCTTCCTTGTACTCCTTGATCCTCAGAGCTTTTGATACTATTGATTAGAGTATTTTTCTGAACAGGCTGTGGGGATTGAGAATAGAGTGATGCCATATTGCAGTGGGTCTCATTTTTCTGTGATTGTTCCAGCATATTTAGGGTTGATGGGATGTGATGGCACCATAGTGGGAAGTATGGTGCTCCTTTGTAAGTGATACAGTTGTTTTATTGCTTTTTTATTGGTTTTTTTATGATATGCCTAGGCTTATTGTGCATGATAGTAATCCATAAAAGTTCAATAAATAAATAAACATTTACATGAAACCACTGAGTGGGATCATCAGTTGATTCACAGGGTCATCAGTATGCTGATGACACCCAATTATATATCTTGTCCCAGTATCTAGAAGCTGTACAGATCTGCATGAGGACAGGCTCAGTCCTGACTGGACTGAGTAGCTGTGTATATTTGGGCCCTCTAATCTTGGGGACTTTCCATCTTTTAAGTTGGGTGGATAGCATTTCCAAGTCTGATACACAAACTGGTCTTGGACTTATAAGTTCTTGCTCAAAGAGCAGATGGCGGCTGTGGCCTAGAGAGCCTCTGCAAAGAGCAAACTAGTGCATTACTTATACCCATTCCTGGATTAGCAGGCCACTAGTCATTAGGGGAGACCCTAGTTATCTCATGAATGGATTATTGCAATGTATCCTATGTGGGGCTGCCATTAAGACCACTTAGAGAAGCTACACTAGTAGCAGTACAGACAGTAATGGACATGCCATGGGTGTACTCATGTGGCACCAGTTGCTTCTGGATGCAATTCAAGGTTCTGGTTATCACCTATTAAGTTCCATATGGCATATCCTGGTTATTTGAGGAAACACAGGAAAATCAGGCAGACGAGATAGCTCCAGGTCCCCTTGATTAAATAATGTCACATGTTGAGTCTTAGGAAGCAGCACCTACCTCTTGAAAGGATAGCATCAGAGATCTTGGAGTAAAGCAGTCGTTAAGCCCCTACAGGATGCTTGTGTTTGAATGGTTTAATTCTGGGCACATATGATCTTTATCTTTGTTATTGTTGCCTTTAAAGTGTCAGCCACCCAGAGTTGTTTAGAGTTGAGCAGTCTCTACAGTCCCTCCCTTTGTGTAGAAAGAGAGAGAGAAGCTAAAGCACCTTAAAGCTTTTACACATACATAGGAAGTTCTAAACGTTCTGTTGCTGTTTCAGGTCAATGCAAGGACACTTTGTCCACTATTACTGGGCCAGTAATTCAGAATACCTATGGGCGGAATGAAGGTGCTTGGATGAAGGATCCCGTTGCCAAAGATGAGCGAATCTATGTCACCAACTATTATTATGGCAATACCTTGGTGGAATTCCGGAATCTGGACAGCTTCAAACAAGGTTTTATGTTTGCTGTATACTATGGGGTGAATTGCTAGAGAAGATAATTGACAGAAGAAAAGAATTCTGGGTTGGGAGGTCAGGAGAGATTTGATGCATCTGAGGAAAAATTTAAATGGAAAATTGAATTCTTCCAAGCACAAGCATTTGGCTTTGGGGAAGGGGTTGGAGAAAGGGTAGTTAAAGTGAGTTTGGGATCAAAAGTCTTAGAAATCTGTGAAATAAAAACTACATTACAGGTAGTTCTCAGTTTGTACACCAGCTGGGGCCTCCTCAGTTGATGCTTTTTTTGTGCTGGCACAGCTGGAGCCTTCTTTTGCACACACACAAAAAAAAGACCCTACTGATGCAGAGATGACGGACCTGGTTGGTGCACGAACAGGGCTGGGGCAGCTAGTAGCATTGGCTAGGCGGGCAGCCAAAAGGGCTAAGATGGGGGAGGGGTGAGGTAGGCAGGTGGGGAGAGTTCCAGAGGATGCAGTCCCTTACTTTACCAAGGCTCCAGAATAGGAGGGACCAAACCCAGAATGGCTTGACTCGAAGTGGATCCTTACCTATCGGTGGGATTCAGTTAATGATGGCAATGGGGACTGCCAGGATTGCCATTGCTAAGTGATGTGGTCATGTGACATTGTGCTTTATGACCACAGTACTTAGCAACAGAAATCCCTGTCCCAATTACAGTCATTAACCAAGAACTACCTGTAGAGAATTAAGCCCAGAAAGGTGTAGCAAGTATGTGCCAAATACAGCTTCATCAATCTAGTTTCTCCCTATAACATACATAGGGGAGCTAAATGGACTTTCTATTAATGGCCAAACTGTTTGAATTCTGTTAAATTTGGAATACAAAATTTGTGGTGCTTTATCTTTCACTTTAAGCGCTTTAGATTTACTTGCATATGTTGATGTCTTTACTTTTGGCAAGAGTCATATAAACTATCCATAATTATCCATGGCTATATATATATATATATATATATATATATATATATATATATATATTAAATATATATATTAAAATATCTTGTTTGCCACAAGACAGACACGCTGACTGTTAACAGATTTTTAAAAAACTGAAAGCATACAAATACCAGATACATTGCAGATGTACAGAACACTGAAAAAAGATACTGAAACTTGAATGATAAAATCTACAGAAAAAAATGGGGGAGAATAAATTTCACATCTAGTTAGTATGTCTCAGATTACGAGTTCAGTAACACATGAGTAAATCTCCAGATTTAATCTTTGACATCTGCCTGAAATCCTGAACAGCTGCCACTAAGCAGAGGGTAGAATGTGTCTGTTGGAATCTTCACAGGAAACATATGTGCAAGTAGGATTAGGATCAAGTGTGCTTTTTAAATTATTATACCATCTGTTTCCTAGGCCGGTGGAGTAACTCGTACAAGTTGCCCTACAGTTGGATGGGAACAGGCCATGCTGTCTTTAATGGTTCTCTCTACTACAACCGAGCCTTCACCCGCAACCTCATTAAGTATGACCTAAAGCAGCGCTATGTGGCTGCCTGGGCCATGTTGCATGATGTAGCCTATGAGGAGGAGACCCCTTGGCGTTGGCGCGGCCATTCAGATGTAGATTTTGCTGTGGATGAAAATGGCCTATGGATCATTTATCCTGCCATTAATTATGATAGCTTCAACCAAGAGGTGATTGTCCTTAGCAAACTCAATGCCATGGATCTGAGCACCCGTAAGGAGACCACCTGGCAGACGGGTCTGCGCAAGAACTTCTATGGCAACTCCTTTGTCATCTGTGGTGTCCTCTATGCTGTTGACAGCTACAACAAGAGAAATGCTAATATTTCATATGCATTCGACACACACACCAATACCCAGATCATCCCTCGCCTACTCTTTGAAAATGAGTATTCCTACACCACTCAAATAGACTACAATCCCAAGGATCGGCTCCTTTATGCTTGGGACAATGGCCACCAGGTTACTTACAATGTCATTTTTGCTTATTAAGGACACAAGGGAGTGATTTTAATGGGCCACAGCACCTTTTTTATATAAACATGTTTGTTTTTAATTCTATAAATCAGAGTAAATGTGTGGGTTTTTAAAAAGTTTTTTAAAAATAAAATTGGACTGTAGAACAGTCCATATACCAAATCAACTCTTTTGTTTTGGGCATAACTTTTTTATATTGAATATATTGCCTACCCTGAGACAATGGGACCTCTGTCTTCATTAACTCTGCCAAGTGCAGACACCCCAAAGGGGAAAACCACAGGTCTTTTGCCTTTATTATTGTAATAGAAAATTTGGTTTGGATGAGAAAACCCTCCAAAGTTAACATTTTATAATAAAATATCAGTGTTGAAACTCAACAAAACCAGTGTTCTGTTCACATTTCTGCTGTTACTGCATGCTTCTCTTTTCTGCTGATCAGCTCCTACATGACTTTATAGGGTTCCTGCCTAAACTGCTGTAGTTTTTTACATTCACTTTATAGTTCAGACTGCAATTTTATGGTATTTGGGAGGTTCCAGGAGCTGTAATACTGTAACCTTCATCATTTACAGGCAGAGAGAAAGATGTGCTGCTCCTTTGGCTGAGGACAGAAGGGTTCACAACTATGACTCCACTACTCTGGGTGCTCTGATCTGCAGATGATAATTGCAAAGGGGGGGGGGAGAAAGCTTTGAATCTGCAAAGTTAATCCCCTTTCTGAAGGTTGTTACCTGGAATACAGGAAAAACTATCCATAGCTGGATAGTGCCCACCCCCATCTGCCATGGCAGGCAGCTTAATCCATAGAAGCCTGTCCTAGATGATGGATGCAGATCCTTTAGCCCCCGCACTGCCTTGCCTCACTGCTGGTGTAGTGACTGGATTCAACACCCAGGAGTTGGCAAAAAACTGAACCAGCATGAAATCTTCTGCTTCTAATTGTTTAACACAGAGATGAGTCAATTGTTTGTGATGAAAAATTAATTGAAGGGCATAATGGTAAGAGTTGTTTAATGTTAAACAGGCAACATTTGGTAGCATCAAGAATGGATCTTGGAGGAAAATGCATATGGGAGGAAAGCAAGCGTAAACAACTGAATGAGTGTGTCAACGCTGTTAATATAGGATATTATTGCTTTGACAAGATATGCAGAACTGTCTGGTATTTTTAGAGTTAATTCAGATGACAGAAAGGGAGGAGATTCATGAGGAAAGAAACGGAAGTAAATCTTTGGCCTCCAGCCTAATTGGAAGATGTAATTCATGACTGTAAAATAAGGGAGGGGTGTAGCAAGAAAAGAAAGACGCAAGCCAGAGAAATTCAGTTTCTGGCACCCGTCCATGTAAGTGCCAAGGTTATGTTTGCAATTAAAAAGATTCAAAGAGGAAATATGCCTCATGTTTCTTTGAAAAGCAATCTTCCTTTGGAACCATAACATCATGCCAGAAACTAAACCCTTTTCAAACAACTGGAGGTGCATTACCCCACCTCTTTCTCCTAGGCTGGAGTGAGAATGAGAAGAATTCAGGGGGAGGACAATCTATCATGAAACCGGAGTTTGCTAAATACAACCCGGCAGCTGCTAATATCCCAGAGGGGGAGGTAACAGACAGCATGCTGTGGGAAGATGAATTTTGGCAGACAAATGAAAATTGGTGGACAGACAACGGACAAACTGCCACTCAAGGCCTGGGTGAGTTACTGGAAATATCTCAAACCCCAGAGGAGAGAGGCAGAGACCCACCCCTGCAAAAAGAAGCCTACAGCCCCTCCAGTTCATATCAGACAGCCTTTCAGACCCTGTCTTCCTCTATCAGGGACCCCAGCCCTGAAGAGAGAGGGAATCCATGTCTGAGGCCTCTGCAACAATGGGGAGTATGGAATTCGAAGCAGGCAGGGAGCAGACGACTTTTAAGCTCACCACAGCTGATAGGGGCCTTGCAACAGCCTGAGAGGGAGCAAGAGCCAAAGTGGGGGCCCCAACAGCCTATAAATCCTCTGAACTTGCCACAACTAATAGAGACCTTGCAACAGATTGGGGTGGTGCAGGGCCCAGGAGATCAGCAGCTAGAGGGAGGACGGCCACAATAAGGAGATTGGCCCCAGCCCCCAAACATGCAACCCCATGGCATAAACCAGCAACCAGGATGGGGCCAGCAGCAGCAACAGCCACAGTGGGGGCCCCAACAACATAATTACTCCACCATTCAGAGCAACCTTTGATGGGGACCCAGAGAAACTGATTTTTTTTCCTTAACCAAGTACACTCTCACTTGAATCACTGGGCTTATCTCTACCCAGACCCAGGGGCTATGGTCAATGTGATTGCGTCCAGCCTAGAGGGAGAAGCATCCGAATGGCTGAACAATTTATATAATGAGCAAGCCCCAGAATTGGAAGACCCCCACCTCTTCCTCCTGGGTCTGAAAGAAAGATTTGAGGATCCATCCCTTGACTTAAAAGCAAGAGAACAAATCCACAAAATAAAACAAGCCGGCAGGCCTTCCCTGGAGTATGTGCGAGAGTTTCGCAAGATAGCAGGTCGGATAGAGGGGTGGCCAGAGCAGTCCCTAATCCATCACTTCATTGAAGGATTAGATGATCACCTCTCCCAGGCCTGCATTATTCGAGCAGTACCTGACCGACTGCACGAGTGGTACCAGACAACGGTGAACCTAGATGTTCAGCTCGCCCGCTATAAAAAGCCTTCCCCACCTGAATCTGAGCAGCAACCAGAGCAATCTGAACAACAATCACCCCCACGAGACCCTCCGGCTACCACGATGACTGAAAGAACCGAGCCACCTGCAAGCGCGTCAATAAAGTGTTTCCAGTGCGGCAAACTGTCCGGTCCCCTACCCCCAACTGCAGAGCAGTCCAGAACCAGCGACGAGAAGGAGACCTGCCCAACGGCTAATGAGAGAAAAATCCAACCGGGCCACGCAAGCACCTGTTACCCAGATTACACCTCCCACACAAGAGAATGCCGGGACTCCAGGTGGGCCCGCCCCTGCTCTACCCTCCTTTGACGGCAACGACGAAGGGGAGAACGACCTGATGGTGAGTCGACAAATCCCATCTTTTTCACTGGCCGCCAAGCTTACAATCCCTAAGTCGGGGGCACAAATAGACTTAAACGTACTAATTGATTCTGGATGCACCCGATGCATTATTAGCCTACCCTTTGCCATGAAAATGGGCATACGGGCAAAACAACTCTCCAACCCTGTGAGGTTCGAGCAAGCTGACGGTTCCCTGATGGGAGGGACTTTAGTCACACAATTAACTGAGCCCTTACGTCTAGAAATAGGGGCACACTGGGAATTTATTCGGTTCCTGGTGGCCCCAAAAATGACTGAGACTGTGATTCTAGGCTTAGCCTGGTTGGACAAATGGAAGCCATTTATCTGGTGGGAGAAAGGAATGAGAACTGTGACACTACCTATAGGGCCTGAGCCTCCCACTGATTCAACTGACGTTGCGGGACACTTTAGGCCACCTAATGAGCAAGCACTCATAGCTGCCTTACCGTCACCAGATGAATCACTCATCCCCAATGAATACCGGGACTTAGCAGAGGCATTTAGTGAAAATGAATGCGATGTCCTACCCCCTCACAGACCCAATGACTGTTCTATCGAACTGGTGCCAGGAGCCAAACTTCCACGCCCGAGAATGTACGCCATGTCCCCCCTCGAGATGGAAGAGATGCAGCAATACGTGAATAAAAACTTAGCGAGGGGGTTCATTGAACAGGCCAAATCTACTGTGGGAGCCCCCGTGTTATTTAAAGAAAAAAAAGATGGGTCTCTTCGTCTCTGCGTAGACTATAAGGGCCTCAACACTGTGAGTGTGGAAAACAGATACCCCCTCCCCCTCCTAAAGGACTTATTAACTCATCTGGCTAAGGGGAGTGTCTTCACTATATTAGACCTGAGAGAGGCGTACTACCGAGTGAGAATAAAAGAAGGAGATGAGTGGAAAATTGCCTTCAACTGCCCCATGGGGAGCTATCAATTTAAAGTCATGCCATTCGGACTACAGGGGGCCCCAGCCGTATTCATGCAGTTGATTAATGAGGTCCTACATGAACACTTGTACAAAGGGGTTCTGGTGTACCTTGACGATATTCTGATATACAGCACGAATATGACTGATCACATAAAGCTGGTGAGAGAAGTGTTAAAGAAACTATTGAATGCCAAGCTTTATGCCAAATTGTCAAAATGTGAATTTCACCAGACCCGATTAGATTACCTCGGCTACAGAATCTCCAACGAAGGCATTGAGATGGATCCAGCCAAGGTGAAAACTATAATCGAATGGCAGCCCCCAAAAACCCGCAAACAACTCCAGAGCTTTCTAGGTTTTGCCAACTTCTACCGTCAATTCATCCCCTCTTTTGCCAAAATTGCCCTACCCCTTACAGATTTACTCAAAACAGGGGGAAAAGGAGGGAAGCCGCGACCGGGCCAACCACTAGCATGGACTATGAGCTGTCAAACAGCTTTTGAGAATTTAAAAAGACTATTTGCTGCCGAACCGGTCCTAAAGCACCCCTGTCTAGGGGAGCCCTTTGTAATTCAAGCCGACGCCAGTGATGTGGCACTTGGAGCTGTATTGCTTCAAAAGAACAAGAATGGAGTCCTGCAACCCTGCGCCTACACCTCCAAAACATTTACGGAAAGTGAACGGAGATGGGCAATATGGGAAAAGGAGGCCTTCGCAATTAGATGGGGGCTGCTAAACTGGCGACACTACCTGGAGGGGAGCAAGGTGCCGTTCGAAGTATGGACAGATCACAAAAACCTAGAGGCACTGAAAACTCCTCGCAAATTGTCCCCAAAGCAAGTACGGTGGGCACAGTACTTTAACCGCTTCAACTTTACACTAAAGTACATACCAGGGGGAAAAAACTTCCTAGCTGATGCGCTATCAAGATTGCCCCAATACAAAAGCGAACGTGAAGAAGTTAATGAGGCGATTATCTCCAATCCACAACCTGTTGCACAAATCACGCCTCGCAGGGTCCCTAATCCGGATGACCCTGGAGCAAAGAAAATAAAACGAGAGCTCCTCACCGATCAATGGTTCAAAGATAATCAAACCTCCTTGATGTGCCGGGATGGTTTGGCTTACAAAGGGGGGGAACTGTATTTGCCCGAATCCCTCCGTCTCAATGCTCTCAAACACAGCCATGATGTAAAGCAGGCTGGACACTTTGGATATCTAAAAACACTACATCTCACCCGCTGGCAATTTTGGTGGCCAGGACTGAAACGAGATGTGGAAAACTATGTGAAGAGTTGTACTGTATGTGCCACAATGAAAAGAATACCGGGGAAAACCCCTGGATTACTGCAGCCAGTGGCAGACCCTTCCCAACCCTGGGAAGAAATAGCCATGGACTTTATCGTAGACCTACCTGAAAGTAGAGGAAATACTGTCATCTGGACTGTAATAGACCTGTTTTCGAAGCAGCCTCATTTCATTGCCTGCAAAGGACTCCCATCTGCTCAACGACTGACTAAATTGTTCCTGAAACATATCTACCGACTGCACGGCGCCCCTAAGCGAATAATCTCAGACGGGGGTGCAGTTCACAGCAAAGTTTTGGAGGAGTTTTCTTAAATTAATTGGATCATCTCAAGGCTTATCATCCGCTTTTCATCCGGCCACCAACAGAGCTGCAGAAGCCACTAACAAAATGGTGGAGCAATATCTCAGATGCTACGTGTCCTATCAACAGACGAACTGGACTGACCTCCTCCCTTTTGCAGAGGTGGCGTACAATAATTCTGTGCACAGCAGCACCGGCTACACACCTTTCAGAGTACCCACAGGCAAAGAGTTCGGTCCAATACCTGAATACCCCCAGATGCCAACAGCTTCCCAGACACTTGACCAATGGGTGAGGGGATGGGAAGAAGTTTGGAGAAATACGAAAACTGCTTTAAAAAAGACTTTTGAAACCTATAAAAAGCAAGCTGATAAAAAGAGAGCTCCCCAAAGAACGTTCCAAGTTGGGGAAGAGGTTTATCTGTCGACCAAATATTTGTGCCTCAAATTACCCAGTAAGAAGTTGGGACTGAAATTCTTAGGGCCTTTTCCTATCGTAAAGGTCATCAATCCGGTCACAGTAAAACTGAAACTCCCTAGGCTTTTGGGTAAAATCCACCCTGTCTTCCATAGTAGCTTGTTAAAACCTTATCGGGATTCCACTTTAAGACCTCCCCCGAAGAAAGCACCTGGGCCCCTCGTAGTTGCGGGGCAGACCCATTACGAAGTGAAACGTGTTCTTGATTCTAGAATTTTTAAAGGGAAATTGCAGTACCTAGTACAATGGAAGGGATACCCGTTGTCTGAAGCTACTTGGGTGAAATCCAGTGAGGTGAAAGCTGACAGGCTCGTCAAAAGGTTTCATACGAAACACCCCAACAAACCGAAAACTAATCATTAATATATGCTTTTGTTTACATTACAGGATCTGTCCTTTTTGTAAGGGGGGCCGGATGTCAACGCTGTTAATATAGGATATTATTGCTTTGACAAGATATGCAGAACTGTCTGGTATTTTTAGAGTTAACTCAGATGACAGAAAGGGAGGAGATTCATGAGGAAAGAAACGGAAGTAAATCTTTGGCCTCCAGCCTAATTGGAAGATGTAATTCATGACTGTAAAATAAGGGAGGGGTGTAGCAAGAAAAGAAAGACGCAAGCCAGAGAAATTCAGTTTCTGGCACCCGTCCATGTAAGTGCCAAGGTTATGTTTGCAATTAAAAAGATTCAAAGAGGAAAAATGCCTCATGTTTCTTTGAAAAGCAATCTTCCTTTGGAACCATAACAGAGTGCTTACTTAGTGTCATACTTAGCTCGGTATGGGTCAGTTCCATTTTCGGAGTGTTATCCTGTTGACAGATAAGGCAAATGGACAGAATCCTGAGGCTCTTTGCATAATTTATTTCCAATGAGTCATTGGATAGAAGAAACGCAGACAAAAATGCTCTGGATGAGGAAAAGCACATTTCACAGCATGGTTGCTGCAAAAAGTGAGGATGAGAGAAAGCTATTTGAAATATGTATAGAAAGAAAAAGCTGCAGAAGACAGATGAAAGTTAAACATGATTAAATTAAAAGAATCAACAACGTAGAGTGATTTTGATGGAAACAAAGGAATTGATTTGGAAATGGATGAAATGGATTAAACAAACCATTGCCAACAGAGTGAATGGTATTAAAAATAAGTGTGATGAAATTGTCTAGGATGAAACTAAAATGAGGGAATGTGTAAGAGAGTATTTTAGAGGCTTGGGTGTGAGTGTTAAAGATTGGGAATGAAGCAAATGCTGTTTATCCAAGTATGAAATCAATCAATCAATCAATCAATCAATCCAAGGATTGTTCATCTGCTACATGTAGCATCTTCTCCCAAAACCTTAACCGGTGCCCAGTGAGTATGGAAGAGTGAGCAAATGGGAATTGATTGTTGAAGTCTTCCTGCAAAATTCCTTCCTAATGACATTTTCAAGATACTATCCATTCTTGGTAAGGTGCTTTCAGCAAGCATAACCTCAATCATCTCTTGGTCAACTGAACTTATGTCTACATAAGTACTCCCAGGATTACAGCTTTTGTCATTAAAAATATATCATTTGTTGAAATTGTTTCCTGCTCATCTTTGCTAATACTTGGCTTTTACATTATTGAAAGATTACCACAAGCATCCTGGAAAACAGCAAATGTATCCAGGGAATTTGCTTGGGGGAAGCATATACTGTATTTAAAGGTATCTTTACATTTGGCAAGAACAGTGTCTTTCCCTGAATAAATTCAGACACAAAAGGGGAGTTGCAAATCATGACATGCCTCTGATAGTATATATATAGTATATAGATAGTAGGGATAGGAGAATGTGACTGTAAATTTGGACACACACACACACACGTGATCTAGTGGATGAATTATTGACAATTTCAGCAATTTTATCCTGCTCTACAGCAGCTCTGTCTGCCTTGGTTTCCTGGTCTGTGATGCAACATCTCTTTTGATTCTTTCTTCTGCCTGGTTATTGTTTTAGCACTTGGCAATGAAGGGTGGCTGTCCTCTAGTCTAAGTGAAAGAATTGCACCTTCCTCTGAGCTGGCAGCACATTCCCTCCAATGCTGATGAAGCCATTGAGACGAGGAGAAATTCTACTGTGGGATGTGAATCTGTATCAGCCCCAGCTATGGCCTCCTTCAGCTGCAATGGGATCAAGCAGGGTCAATCACCCTACCCATAACCAATGCTCTGTTTGGGTTTCAGAGCGATTTTATTTCATATTTTGGGATGGCACTCTAGTATCTATTGAAAGGCACGAATAATAGACTACAAAATGCAACATCCACGCAATCAAATAAAATAGAACTGGAAGGGACCTTGGAGGTCTTCTAGTCCAGCCCCCTGCTCAAGCAGGACCTATACCATCTCAGACAAGTGACTGTCTAGCCTCTTTTTAAAAATCTCCAGTGATGGAACGCCCACAATTTCTGAGGGCAAGCTATTCCACTGGTTAATTATCCTCCCTGTCAGGAAATTTCTACTTAATTCCAGGTTGCTTCTCTCTCTGATCAGTTTCCAACCATTCATTCTTTTCCTGCCTTCTGGTGCTTTGATGAATAACATGACCCCCTCTTCTTTGTGGCAGCCCCTCAAGTCTGGAATACTGCTATCATGTCTCCCCTATTTCTTCTTTTCTTTAGACTAGCCAAACCCAAGTCCTGCAGCCGTTCTTCGTATGTTTTAGTCTCCAGGCCTTTGATCATCTTAGCTGTTCTTCTCTGAATTTTTTCCAAACTCTCAACATCTTTTTTGTGATATGGTGACCAAAATTGGTTGCAGTATTCCAGGTGTGGTCTTACTAGGGTTTTATAAAGCAGTACTAATACTTCTTGTGATCTTGATTCTATGCCTCTATTTATAAAACCCAGGATTGTATTAGCTTTTTTGGCTGCTACTGCAGGTGAAAAATATGTTTGTGCTTTGAACATTCTACCCCAGGGTTGTTAAGAAGGCAATTTCTGATTTGCTGAGTAATCCTAAAGCATCAGTGTTGGAGCTCTTTGAATGTGACTCAGTTGAGAAAAGCAGTAATCTCCCCAAAGAGGGGTGCCTTCAATCATTATCTTCTATATTCTGCAAAACTGAGGATAGTGCTTGGAGGACAGGAAAGGAAAAAAGGAGGAACAAGGAGGGGTAGTTGGTAGATGGACTAAGAACTCTTTAGCCAAGAGATGAGGGGGACTTTGAGAGATTGGGACAGTCTATAATACACATTTCTTATTAGGGAAGAAGGGGCCTGCCAGAGTGAAGTTGAAATGATTTCCCAGTTTGTAATAGGGAATGATCCTCAGTCCCGAGTTTTATATTTTTAACACTTTCACAAAGTTATCTGAGCACACTAACTCCCATTTATTTCTTAGTTATGTTTGTTTACTCGTAATCCTGCCAATGTTCCATTAAACTGCCTTCCTTACTGCTCTAGGCAGTATTACAGTATCCTGTAACAGGGAATTCAATGGTATGCAGATATAAAAACAAATACCACAGCTCTACATGTATATTTTATTTATTTTTTGGAAGAGGATGTAAACATAGTAGTAATTCTTGATTGTGATGTCCCAGTAGTAGGATAATTTCGATTCCAGGTATCTTGTTTAAAGACCAAAAACAAAAGACAATGCAATTACTCTTCCAACAGTAATTATAACAAAAATGATTTCTTATTCAGATGTTTCAAAGAAATAAGCACAATATTGAAACAAGGAAATAATTTAATTACCAAAACAAACAAATAAACCAAAACAGCACGTTAAGTACAAACTTAAAAATTGTTAAGAGTAGGCCATTGAATTCAGTGTCTCTTAAATTAACTAAACCTACTTTACATCATTACTCAAAGCACAGATCCAACCTAATGTGCAAGATATTATTTTAACATTGCTTAAAGATGTTACAGTCTTTAAAGAAAACATCCAAGACATCTTAAGCTTTTGTGAAAGTGTTGTCCATATACTTTCTCAGAAGAGGAAGGCTGTTTGTTTTTAATAAAGTGTTCTGCAAAGAATTGTATTTCCAGCACAGCAATGAAAAAGCAACATTGGGACATTTACTCAGCCAAAGGCAGTCGGCCAATTTTGGACAGGCAATATTGAAGAAATGCTGAGGCTGGCAGGAGAACACCTCAAAACTGATTTCCACAGTTGGCCAGACTAGAGATGAACAAGGGCCCTCAAGAAGGGAAAGAGTTTTTCAAACAAGGAAGGATGCTTAAGGCAGAGAAAAAATAAATAAAGACAAGCATAGTTCTGATTGACCCAAAGTCTTGAATTCTCTTTCCCCCACCCTATTGATTCTTCCTTTCATAAGGTACACTTTTCCACCAGCAGATACTTATAAGTACTGTAGTCAAGATTATATATTTAGCAAAATTAGATCTGGGATACTTTGATATTCAAGACCACTGCTAGATTTTGGTTGGCAATTAGCTTCATGGATCTATAACATAGTTTGACTGCAAAAGCTTTTTATTATAACACTAACATATAAGATGCAGAACAAAATTAGCTGAACTAAAAATGCTTCTCATCTGGCAAATTTTTAATGATCTTGGGTCAGATTAATCTGAAAACCAGGATAACTATCAAGATTTATCTTCAAGATACCAAAGAAAACTTCTAGTAAACTGCTTGCTGATCTGTTCCCTACTGTTTTTTAAAAAGTGCACGAACAACTTTTTGTTTATTTCTACAGCATTAAATTGCACATAATATGGATGTCTATAGGGAACATTTAACAGGGAAAAGCTTTCTCCTGATTGTGGCACAAAGGAACATCAGCATCCAAGTGAACAACGCCTTCTTTAATCAAATAATGTTTACAAAACATTACTCAATTTCCAGTAAGAGCCAAATTTTCTCTAAAAAAAATAGAATTGTTTTGTCTCTCAAGACAAAACAGTTCTGAGATCCTTAGCTCCATGTACATTGCAACTTCTTGTGACAGAAATTAATTTTTAACAAGTAATTTCATGCTACTCTCAAGGCAGGGTTATGCATTGTGCTTCCGATATTTTGTATATCAATGTTCATAGCACTCTACAGAATAATAAGAAAGGATTCTTGCCATGTGAGAAGCCTACTGTACACAACACAAACAAGAAATGTGGCAGAGCAGGTGGAAAATATGGGGTGAATTGTGCTGCCAGTTTCTTTTCTTGTTCTATAAGGATTTTAGTTTTATGCTGTTCAATTATTTTGCTACTGGTTTATAGTGGATTATCTTTAATTTTGTTAGGTTTTGTCCAGTCACTCTTGATGCTTTTGAAGAAAGACTTCAAAAATATATTCAAATTTACATATCATTGACTTTACCTTACTTATATCCAGCAGTTGATGTCTGTAAATAACAGCACAGAAAATAAATAAAGCTGATAGATTTTCAGGTTAAAGTATACACATGTAATATTACAACTCCTACCCAATCTGTTATCTAGAGGAGTTAACGTATCAATGAATGAACCCACAACACAGAATTTTGCCCACTCCTTTTCAGGGAAGACTCTATCGCTGTTCATCTCTTGCACTTTCATCTGTCATTATATTGCTCATGTGTACACTGCTCATACATTTGCATAAATAAATACCTGTTCAATGCCTGAAGTGGCTTTTTGTGGAAGTTGTGATAATCTTTAATAAAGTAAGATTGCAAGATCTGAAAGTGGAATTTTGAAGATCAAACGAGGTTACACACATGCAGAAGGAAAGAAAAGCAGATGATGCCTATGCAATGGGAGTTAGTCAATGGATTTTCTTTGCTGAGAGGCATACAAAGTTTTGCCCGTGACTCATACGTTCTTCACTTATTTGAAGAAGCCTTTTATATTCAGAGCTTATTTTTCCACTTCACAGATGCTTAGCCAAGTGCTCCTTCCTCCTCACTAGTCTTACCTTTACTATGAAATCTGTCCTGAGGATATTTACATCTAAAGGAGGCTCAGATATTTGATAAGAAATAAATACCTTAGTTTATGCAGTACTATGCTCTAGTTTGCATCCCCTGCAAATATCTATGTGTCAGGCAACACATCCTCCCTTATTCCAAGAATAAATCTCAAAGTACATCCCAATGTGGGTATCCTATATGCCCAATGTGGGCATAAACTATGTCAATGGAAGAAGTGGAGTGGAAAAGGCAGAGAACCTGTTCTCATTGATCTAGCACTCTCAATATGAATTGGGGCCTTTCCACTTGAACACACTCTTTTTGATCCTTCCCTGTTGCCAAACCAGAGGACATAAATTATTCTAATGAGCAAATTCATGCAGGAAGCGCATGAAGATGTGCACACATGAACATAGCAGCTTCTCTCTGGAATATCTGGCCTTTGGCTCCCTTCTACAACCTGGGCCAATAGATAAGCGCCACTTTCCCCGATTCCAGTACATTCACTTAATATTTAGCCCAAAGTAATAGGAGTGTAGTGGTCAAAACAAAGCTCTTCATTAGTAATTTTGCAAATCTCAGTCAATAGGTGCCCTTGAAACTGGTTCAGATACACTCTGGCAGAATTTTAATTTCTATAATAGCACTAGAAAAATTTTCCCAGTAACAATACTTTACAAATTTGCACATAATGAAAGGGTGGTATCAACAAAACATCTGTATCTTATGTAACAAATGCAAAACAGATGGACTGGGCATTTGCTGTATAATAAAGTACCGGCAAAAGCCAGTGTAGGATACTTTGTACTTTGTCTAGAGACTGAATAAAATAATAAAATAATAAAAAAGTTCTGAAAATACAGAGTGCAGCAAAGAATGGCTTAAGCTCTAATTTGATGAACAAGAACCTGTAGTTCCTTATTTTCCTCCTCCTGGTAAAATGAAGCAGGAAAGAAAACCCAGAATAAGATTGAGTAAAGAATGCAAAGTATAAACTCTACAGACAAACTGAAATTAAAAATAAAACAAATACAAATAATTAGTGACAGACAACCTGTATTCCGTATGTGGCCCCTACATTTCTTCTTCAGAAACTGCCAAGAAATTGATATTTATTTCTAAGAAGATAAGGGAAAGCAAAGACATTTAGTGCCCACCCCCAATCCCAGGAATTAATTAACCCCACAGAAGCCAAATTTCCATCAATAACATTATTTTACCCATTGCAATTTTAGCACTTCTTTTAACAAAGTGAAGTTCTTAGGCCCATAAATATTGCCTTACAAAGATGGCAGATAATCTAGACAGAGTGGGCAAGAAATTAATTTTTGGCTAGGTCTAAAAGCAGACAGAATCCTGAGATCCAGAAACCTCAAGCTATTGTCTAAGACAGGATACTGCCCCTGACACTGCCATGGCAAACCCACATGGGTCACCTATCTCAGAGCAAGTATGAAAGCCTCATTCTGAGAGCCTACTGGGGTGATTCAGTGATTGTTCTGACAGCAGGAGCTGCCTCTGGAACAGTTGGAGGAGAATGATAAAAGGAAGTTGTGTGGTTCCTCTGCTGTTCTCGAAGGTAAGGTGGGACGGATGAGCTTTTGATGTGCAGGATCCTGGTGTCCATTACTTCAGTGTCTATCTGCATCATAACTTCATAGTCTTGCCCATTACTGATTTTCTCTACAAAAGGACAGAAGAAGGAAGAATTAATCAGAAATAAATATCTTGGGGATATCTTGGTCAACTATAGGATAGAGATATATATCAACCAGTGACTTCACAGAAGCAATGGTACCTGTAATTTATTTAGAAAAATGGCAGAGAAACAAAAGTAAGAAAGTAATTTAGGACAAATAATAAGCCTACTTCTAAAAGAAGAGTCAAAATACTTTAAAACATCCTGTATATAATAAAGGCTTCACACTTTCAGATTTAGTTATATTATTATTTATCCTCTTTTGAAAAATGCTCAGCAAATGCTGATGGTTTAGGATCAATTCAAGCAGTATCTAAAAGTCTGAGAAGTATTATTGTAATATGGTTTCAAGCAAAGTATTTTTGAAAGCTGAATTTGCAAGATTGAATGCTTCTAATTTTTTCAGTTGTTTTGATAATTTTATTGTTGTAACTTCTAATACTTCAGTAACTATGGAAAAACCTTTGCCAGTTTATTCCATGGTTAAGCCCCAATATTTTTCAATCTTTTCAGTTCCTTTTGAGATACCTTACTGCCACTTGGTATTATCAATCTATAAGCAACATCTTTTTTCAGTTATTGTAATGTCTGATGTATTGCAGTATGATTGAATTTGGAAGTCTCATAACATTTTTACATGATCATTCTGAGTCATTTTATCAATGTTGTCAGCATACCTATACTTTCACATATCGTCAAACTCATACCTTTTAGATACATTCCAGTATATTATTTCTGCCACACATTTATTTTATAATTCAACAGGACAACTTTGCTACATCTGCTTACTGAGTGGTTTAACAGCTTTATTTTTTCTTTGTATAAGCTACATTTGAAGTTGCTTCCAGTTTTTCAAGTTTTTGTTTTTATGTTTTTTTTGCTAGTGTCTATTCTTGAGCTGCAAATTATTAGTCTTACTGTTCCATTCCTGATGGATGCAATATAAAGCCACTGATTTTTATTTCTTTTGACCGTGCAAAGCTTTTATCTTTCCAATTTTTCATTCACTGTTTTAACTGTTTTGATTTTTGCATGCTGCCCTTGATGCTGTCACGATCAAAAAAATTTCCTTGAACACATCAATTATCATTTTCTCTTTGCCTGATTTTAGGTAATCATTTAAATGTTTGATGTCATCCTCCATTGCTTGTTTCTACAACAACCACAACAAACCAATTTTCTTTGGTACAAATGCTACACTCTTTGGATGTAGCACACACTGTACTGTTATTAGGTTTTCAGGTCTTGCAATCCAAAGCATTTAGTTTGGCTTGTATTCAGTCTTGCTGCTGGGCAGCATATTACAGTAACAGCATATATTACTGGCTTTGAATATATTAGCACCTGTAAGGACCCGCTTCAAAACCTCTTCCCAAGAAAGCAGAACTCTTGCAACAGAATCATCCCAAAAGGAACTTTTATTAGGAGAAGTTGACAGCAGGCATAGAAGGCAGGATCTGAAGGTTTCCCGCTCAAATCAATAGGTTAAAGGAGCAAAAAGCAAACCCCACCCCAACAATTCATCCAATCAGTTCAAACAGGCCAATCCCCAGGTGTTAAGTCCGCTGTGGGAATGGAGCTGATAAGACTCCATTCCCAAAGCTGTGAAAACGTTGTTGGGTCTTTGCACCTTCTCTTCTGCAGCGAGAGATAAGCCAGATGGCCAGAGGCACATTCTTTTCTCACCCCAGGTTGGCATCAAGGGGAGAACAGTTCAAAAGCAAGCAGATAGAGGAAGTGGAGAGGATACATTGTAGCAGCTAAGCGAAAGGAAAAGATACACAATTCCCCAAAGGTCTCCCCCTCCCCCAGGAGTATGGCAGAATCCGCAGAAGGGAAAGGAAAAGACCCAACTAGTAAAAGTCCCCCCATCAGAGAAATGGGTTCTGACAGCACCATTCTGCTTCAATTTAAAACTTTTCTAATTTGTTTGATATATTATGTTTTTCTTTTTCATTTGAGTTTGCAAGGTATTATTTGCCTCTAAAATGTCGAAATATTTTAAACTTTCTTCAATTATCAATACTTTGATTTTAGCATCATTCCATCTGGATATTCGATTTTTTCACTATTTTTTATTGTCAGAGCTATGCACTTATCCAATCAAAATTCCATGTTGATGTCATCACTAAAGATCTAATGCATATTTAAAAGAAGTTGTATTTTCCTTCATTATTCCAAATCATTTCTGTGATGCAAGTGATTTTTTCCTCCTAGCCTGATGGCATTTTAATCAAAATTATCATCAGTGGACGCAGAACATTATAAAACACAATGGAGACCAAAGAAAATATCATCATAATATAGAATAACAGAATAACAGAATAGGGATAACTGTTCTGTCAGAAAATTTCTCCTTAATGCTAGATTGGATCTCAATAAATTTCCATGTTACTTCTTGTCCTGCCCTCAAATGCTTTGGAGAATAGGATGACTCCCTCTTTACTACCACAGCCCATCAAATATTGCAAGACTGTTATCATGTTATCCCCTAGTTCTTCTCTTTGTTAGACTAGACATACCCAATTCCTGCAACTGTTCATTGTATATTTTAGCCTCCAGGGCCCTTATCATCTTTGTTGCTCTTTTCTGCACTCTTTCTAGAGTCTCAACATCTTTTTTGTATTATGGTGACCAGAACTGGGTGCAGTATTCCAAGTGTGGTCTTATCAAAGCAGTTAAAGTGGTACTAACACTTCAGGTTAATAAAGAGGGACTTTGATCCCTCTGCTGATGTAGTCTAGGACTGCATTGGCTTTTTTGGCAGCATTAATGAGGGTCCTATTTCTGATGATACTTGCTTACCTAAACTCAACTGGTATCCATTTTCAATTAAAGAGAAAGCATTTAAACTGTATCCTAAACCCATAAGGGTTTAGAAATGAAAGCTAAGGCTGGTTTTGTAATTCTCAATTTTATCCCTGTTTAGTGACCAACTACTATTAAACAGTTGCAAGGTCTTCCCTACACTCTATACCAAAATGATGGAAACCATACAATCTGGAATTTCCCCCCAAATGACCTCGTTTCCTCATTCTTTTCTCTGTTGTGTTCCGGGATGATTACAACAGTTAATATATGCAAAAAAGATGAGTTTGAGTAAAAAGGGCAACAATATACTTTTGAGGGGAAAAAACTTTATCATACAGGACAGTCTTTATTTGGGGGCATATTTATTTGGATGAAATAGATTTAGAAGTACATCTCTTCAAGGTCACAGTAGTTCAAGACCTCTTAAACACTGTCCTCCTCTGATTTTGCCAAACCAGAGATGAATTACCAGTCAATGAAAGTAATCTGGCCTCTTAGGACAACACGAAGACTGCAGAACTTTATTCAAGGCACTTCTTAACATTTGCCACATTTTGTCACCTCATACAGAACATTAATAGCTAAAATGTTACCTGCTCTTTTTTGCTTTTCTTTCCCTTTGGGGAAAGTATGGCACAAATGAAGGAAGTTTAGAACAGAATAGAGCTGGAAGGGACCTTGGAGGTCTTCTAGTCCAGCCCCCTGCTCAAGCAGGAGGACCTATACCATCCCAGACAAGTGACTGTCCAGCCTCTTCTTAAAAATCTCGTGATGGAGCGCCCACGATTTCTGGAGGCAAGCTATTCCACTGGTTAATTGTCCTCACTGTCAGGAAGTTTCTCCTTAAGCTGGGAGGGCCTTCAGGCACCAGCTGTCTTGTACTTTACATAATCTTGAGTGGGTATTTATGGCTCAGGTTCAGCCAATTACTTGATGAAATAATAATAATAATAATAACAACAACAATAACAACAAAGGTGGAAGGGACCTTGGAGGTCATCTAGTCCAAGCCCCTGCTCAGGCAGGAAACCCTGGCCTATACCATTTCAGACAAATGGCTGTCCAGTCTCTTCTTAATAACTTCCAGTGTTGGAGCATTCACAGCTTCTGGAGGCAGGTTGTTCCACTGATTAATTGTTCTAACTGTCAGGAAATTTCTCCTTAGTTCTAGGTTGCTTCTCTCTTTGGTTAGTTTTCATCCAAGATTGATGGCACAGTTAAAAATGGTGTGCCCTTTTGGGAAGTATATCATATTGGACGTGATGTTGTATGCCTTGACTGTATTCCGTTTGACTAATGTAACACATTTACATAGGGCTGCCTTCACAAGCATTTGGAAACCTAAGATAATTCAGTTGAGGCCAGACAACAGAACAGATTCCTTTCCAGGGAACAGCTGATTTTTTAATCTGAGGTGCTTTGATGTTTTTGGTGCATTTCTGAGCACAATGCAAGTGACGTTATATACAAAGTCCTAAATAATTTGCAATCAGAAGGCTCACATTCCCCCAAATGAACTTGGCCTTGAGCGAGGCCCCCCTTTTTTATCCCCCATAATCACAGGGAATATGAAAAAAAATAAGAGGGTTTTTTGGATACACTATATCTGTATCTCTGTGCTAATGAAGGCCAGATGAGTATTCTCTGTGGCAACTTTTTTCTTGCAAAGACAGTTTTCTTTAACTTTGGCATTTAAGTTGGTTTATTTATGAAATAAGCTTTTACTGGTTGGGTTAGTCTTTAACTAACACATTTATAGTTTGCTGTGAATTAAATTTATCTTTTCCGATGCATATTTAACTGCGGTTAGTCATTTTGAACACCATTTCTGGCAGAAAAATGGGCAAAATTGCAATAGGAACTATTTCAACTCCTACCCCCTTTCTTGGTTTGGAAGCTATAATTAAAACCACCTCATTTAATTAAGGTATAAGATTATATAGGATTCCCCTGAATAATCTTATTCTTCATTAAGACTAATGAAGCTTGTCTGAAGCTATTCCCATAACATATGCAATCAACCTCTCTCCCTTAACATTTTTGTATACATGCCAGCTGGCCTTCAAACTTGTACCATCCCAGTACCTCTCAGTAGGTGGCCAGTTTCCTACATTCATGAGAGGTTCACTCCAAAGAATTCTGCAGACCGAACTGCCCCTGGTTATTTTTGTTCTTGTTTTCTGAATGAGTTAAACGTCTGTAGTGAAGCAGTACTCTTCACTGGTATCTAGAAAAGTTTGATTCTCTTTAGTGAGAATGTAATAGCACCATGAGCAAGGATGTAGTACAACAGAAAATATAACCCTAAGAGAAGGAAATGCCACCCTGATCATGCCTAGTCTGAAACTTTACTATACCCCCACTCCTGCTATAAACAAGTATCTAAAGAATTCTGGTAATTGAAAACCACAAATCTTAAAGTTGCTAAGATTGAAAAACACAGATTCAAAGAATAATTTGTATCCTAAGGCATATGTGGAAGACTACAACTTGAAATGTAGGAAGACCACACAGTAAAAAGTATAAATTATTGAATAAGATGAAAGAAGGGTATAGAGATGTACAATAAATGGTGTTGCCCCAAGTTTTATTTTAAAAAATGAAAAGTTAATATGCTGCATTGCAAAGTGTGTATCTTTGGCATTCTTCTTTACTTCCAAGTATTCTTTTGGGACCCAAAAACTTTCAAAGAAAATAAAACAGATATGCAGTTAAAATTCAGCATTGCTTTTGAAAGGGTGTCCATCTTTCAAAAAAAAAAAAAAAGAGCAAAAATATGAAGAAGAGAAGAGAATGTCCTATGGAAGAGGGAGCCTCAGGATGTGACAAAATTCCATTTCAATGTTGTCATTGTTCCACATTTGTTCACTAATCCAAAAAATTGGGGGCTTTGCCCTATACTGAGCCAGGTATTGTCAATCTCATTTAGTAATTCTCTTTTATAGGAACTCTACTTCTCAATCCAATCTTTCTCAGCCTTTTCGAACATTGCTTTCCACTTTCAAAGAATGAACTCAACTACAAAATGTCATTTCTCCCCTACATACATAGAAAATGAGTTCAGTTTGGCCCTAAATTTCATCTCCATGACTAATTATCTTCCAATCATGAAGCCCCTAATTTAATAATCATAACAAAATAGATGTTAAAATATAAGATTTAATTTGTCTCATATGAAACCCAAAGCAGATGTGTAATAATGTATTACAGAAATAGGGAATGATCTGACCAAGAACTAGAGTGTTCCCCGGGCCTCTTTATAGGAACCCAATGACATCAGTTGTGGGGATAGGAAGTCCACTCATTTTAAAGTACTTTGAAATACTGGCTTTCAGACAAAACAGGCCCTGAGTGAGGGAGAGCTTTGGTAAGGGCTTCATTTGAGATCTTCCAAGGTGCTTATGGAGACAAAGCAGATTAGATGCCACTGGCAGCATCCAAATATCTTCTTTCAGCCAGGAGACATAGTAGCCATAATCTGTGCAAAATGTTGTCTTAGTCTTTGGACAAATGAAAACATTAATGATAAAATATGGGATATACATTCACTGTGAAGTTCTTGGTGTTCTCCAAGATTATTTATTTACACACCTTTTATTACCTGACTAGGTAACATCTTCAGTGCTAGAAGGCATTGGGACTTGCTCTCTATTTATATATAGTAGCTTGACCTGTCAATGTTGGTGAGGTTATTATTTTCTCCCTGGTAGTTCTTTGATTAGGCTGTTGCTTACTAATTGATTGTTTGTTTGAGTTGTAGTTGATTGGGGGATTTTTTACTAGATAATGAAATGTTTGCAAATAACCAAGCTCAGAGAATACCAAGGACTCAACCCTGAGCTACACATACAGTATTCTCTTCCACTGGTAATTTATTTACTGTTCTGTTCCAGGATATATTTGGATTCCAAGTTAGACTCTTCACCAGCCATAGCTTAAACCACTTGTACAGATCATTAGAGGTCATGGAAGACAGTAGAAAGCAACTTGTTATACAACTCCTCAAAAAGACTAAAAGATGCTTGACAGAGCAAACAGGATAAGAAACAAAACTGCTGACTTTTGAGATCTCTAGTGACAGCGCCATTTGAGTTCTGCTACCATAAGATAAATAAGAAGAGATAATGGTTAAGATCTTTTTTGCAGTACAGATTACTTTTCCTTCTCTCTTTTGGTAGCATCAGAGCATAGCTTAATTATATGAGACGTTAAAGGGAAGGCAATGCATAAACTGGTTACTCTGCAGTTGGTTTCATTCTAGATATTTTATTTGACATTTTGGTTTGCTGGTTGTTATGACTCCCTTTTTTAAAGTAAACTAATAAAGGAACATTGCTGCAGTATTTAAAATAAAGTTGCTTATTGATCAAATCCCATAAATATTCCAAGAGATCAAATTATAAGTCAATCTTTTGAGCAAAACACAAATGAACGAAAACTAATGCTAATGATTAGAAAACATATCTGCACAATTAAGATGGTGTGATTTCCTTGTCCCGAGACTCCTGGAATGTAAAATGTATTCCAAGGTCGCTGCTTCACTTTGCTTTTTAAATCTAAGAAATATATTAGTGCTAAAACTGGATGGATTAATGACTGGGTAGTTTTTCAACCAGATGGAGAGAAAGGTCTGGGAAAAGAAAAATTGATGCCTTGGACTTTATTTTGGCCCTAAATGCTGGTAAAAGAGTGACATCAAAATGTCCTGGATTTTGCTATTGAATGTTTACAACCCAACTTAAGGGTGCTCTAGGGGCAACACAGCGTCCCAGCCTCCCAGGTCAGAGTTGCAGTCCATAGGAAGCATCCCCACAAAAAGAAAAGACCAGTCATATTTGTACAGCCCTATACTGTACAGAATGGGCAAGAACACATTTTTTAAAAATTCAGAATGAATTCACTGCATTCAGAAATAAAGAGACACAGAAGATGTAATTTCTAACCCTCCTAAGAAAAAACAACTAAAGGGTCTCCTGCCAAGTCACACAGGGTTTAGCTACTTTTGGCACTTTTATCCACAGCCCTGCTTTCTTCCAGTTCCAGAACCACCCTCGAAAAAATATTTGCCTGAATGGGCAAATATGACAGTGGGAGACTCAGTTTTCCTCAACACATATCTAGAAATGCATGTTAGAATTAGAAAGGGTTTTTATAACTTTATAACTTTATAACTTTACTTGATTATCTAGTTCATGTATCTCTATTGTGGACATCCTCATTATTATACCTGTGGATACCAAAGTGCCTTTTTAACAAAAATTTAAAAGGAAGCTCACACAATATCAATCTCCAGAATCCATTTCATTTCCAAGAATCTCATAGGGCTTATTATAGTTTTTTTAAAATGAAGAAAAAAAAGGAAGTTTCAGGACAAGATTTATTTGTAAATATATTGCCCAGGGCAAGACAAAAAGCAAACTAAGAATTGATAATGAGTCTTTCTGGAGTTTTGTGAATAGGCACACACATCCTCATCTGCCATAGCAAAGATTCGAGTACCCACAGCTTGCTCTCAAATGTGTTGACCAAATTTTAAAAAATGTTAAAGATTCCCGATACATTTATTATTTATTTAACCCAATCTGGACATTGCCCAATCTGGAATCCTTCCAATGGACCAGGACTGCAACTTTCAGGGTTCCCAGCCAGGATGATTATTGATCATTCTGGATAAGAATCCTGTGTATCACCAAGAGTTCCAGATTGGAGAAGGGTGATTTAACAGCATTAGCATTTTCTTTCCTCTTAATTATTTAGTTAACTTTGAAACCAGCTGGAGTGAAACTTCACTCTATCTGCAGGATATTTCTGTAGTATTACCCGGGTGCACATGACAGCTGTTCAATTACATGATGTTCAGTAAAAAGCTGGCTAAGAACACACATTTTTTAAAAAATATTTTAGTGCTGTGGGTTACTTATGCTGTAATTGTTTTGCAGAATTACATATGTAAATTAAGGACATTACTTCCCTCCTTCTTTTATCTAGATGTCCTGATTTATAAATATGCCAGTAGTTGTTTATGCATTCTGAATGTGCAAATATAGTGCAGATACCTCCCAGTTGGTGGTATGTGGATTAACCAATTAACCAAGTCATCATTCTTGACTGAAGTCAATATTCATAAACTCACCTAGTGACAACCAGGATAAAGGAAATATATTGTGAAGAACATTAATTAATTAATTAACAAAATGAAAGGCATTCATTCATAGTTTTAGACACAAACGGCCTTCACACCAGTCTTGTGTTTTTGTGATTGCTTGATCAAGTCCCTGCAGTCTTGGCAACATTTTTTGAAGTGATTTTCTAGAGGCAATCAAAGTGCTTGACAGGATCATTTATGAGTGGTCTGCTTATCCCATGCATCTCCTTGGTTTACTGAGGAGATCTGAGAAATCAAGCAGATAAAGAGATGCCAGGACCAATACTGGTGGAAAACAAGAAGTAAATATGAGTAAGAGTTCAGGCATAAGCCTACTTGGTGCTAAAGGTGGCAAAGTATAATACTTCTCTGCCCTTATTGCACCTGTGAAATGCTGGCCAGCTGCTACATTTAAAATGTCCATGATCCTTTGGGGGAAGGATAGGCTAGAACATGGGTGTCAAACTCGCCGTGTCACGTGATGTGTCGCGACATATCGTGACTCTTTTTGCACTGCCATAGCTGGGGTAGGCGTGGCCTCCGTATGATGCAATTGGCCTGCAGGCTGGCAGTTTGGCACCCCTGGACTGGAAGAACTAGCCAGTATAAGTTGTGATCCCCTGGCCAAGCATTTTGTGAATAGAATAACTCACATTTGCTCCAAGTTGGGACCTGGACAAACAGAATCTGAATTGACAGAAGTGGGGTAAGATGGTATCATCTAGGAGGTTTTTGACCTGTTAATTCTGAGGAAATCAGCAGAGTCCACTATAACTTTAGCTCTGCCACTTGCGGTTTGGACCCATGCCCCACTTGCCTAGTTCAAGCAGACAGGGAAGAGATGGGGAGTTTAATGCCTCTTTAAAAGAAGGGGAGATGCCAGAAGTTCACTAAGAAACCTTTCAGAGATCTAACAAAACTGAACTAACTGTGGTTTTATCACTAAACTTCTCTTGGGGGGGGGAGATTATTGAGGGGGTGATGTGGCTGCAGTTGCATAGGACACTGAAGGATATAGATTACTGGATCCTTAGCTGTCTGGGTTCAGACTTGGTCATGGGAAAGAAACCACATTGGTAGCTCTAAGGGATATCCTATGGCACAGTTTGGATGGAAGTGGCATGTCCATCCTTATCATCTTAGATGTTTCAGTGACACTTCTGCGTAAGTAACACCATAATCAACTCTTCATCATGGGCACACAAACACACATAAATAACAGACATAAACTGAAGGAATGAAGTAAGACGTCAAGCTGCAATTTAGAAGATCCCAAATCAGAATATTAAAGGTATATCCTGATAATTAAAATATAATTTTAAAAACTACTGAAAAGTCATTAGCTTATGTTTTTATCCCTATCAAGTTTTCACTTTCTTACTTAAGTGAGAATGGCTTCTATATCTTATATATTATGCAGACAAATTTAAGCATCCAGGGTATGGTTTCTAAGGGGAAAATTAATTTGACAAAAGAAATGAAATTAGAAATATATAAGCATTTTAAATATTTATAAATAATGTATATTAGCTGCAGTATAACAAAGAATTTAGAAAATATTTATCTATAATGTATTTAGAAGTTTTTCTTCTTTCTGCCTGTTTTGTGTGTTTTCTATAATTAAATAACAAAAACATTGGAGACTTACATACTCAGCACAAAGATTCAAAAAGTTCTCTACAATTATTTTTCTAACTATGAAATAACTTAAAGTATTCTTTTTTATGGTAAATTTTCCATCGAGATATCTGAGCCCTAACTAAAGAACCCTGGTAATTTCTTTTGTCTACTTACAGATACTTTATATACCTTGTTCTCTTTTTCTTCCTTTAAAAAGTAACTAATAAAACATGAATTAAAAGAAAGTTCTGTCTTTCTTTTTTACTTAAGGACAGATAAGCCAGAAGATGAATGGAAATGCTTATTCAACTAAACACTATAGTAGTAAAATCTAAAACACAGTTTTAATTTTTCTACGAAGACTGCCCAGGAATGGGGGAACTCCAAAGCAATCCAAGAAGGTTTACGCTAGATTATTTTGCACATGAGTGGCACAGCTGTAACTTATCCCATAGCTCACTTCTTGCAAATGCTGTGACTCAGACTAAACTGAGCTGTTCCATCTCTGTCTGGACAATATTTCCATCAAAATAGTTGCTAAGCATTACCAAATATTCTATAAACATCAATTACTATTACAGCAAAAAGCTGCTAAAAATACACTCCACTCCAAGCACATACCACCAGATTTTGAGAGATCTTCTTTTGGTACTATATTTATTAACATAAAGAAAAAACACCTTTATGAATTCAGGGGTTTTATTTCAATGCAAGAACCTGCTTAAAGCCATTTGAATCAACACTTTAACTATAACTCATTCTACAACACATTGTTCATTTTAATTAGGTAAAATTCTCATAACTTTTATAGAGTACTCTGAGTATAACTCTGCAATAAAACCTTACCTCACCCAAAATCTACTGATATCAGGTGCAAAACAAAGAATCTTGATCATTGTGAGGATTTCCTTGAAACTATTTGACAACTACAAGTAAAATAAATTTGGATTTCCACTTCAATTATTTCCATTTTGTTTGCAGGTTCAATTTAAACCACTTAAGTAAGTAAATAAATTTACTGTAACCACATATCATAACATATAAATTCAAACCATTCATTTTGACCTACAAGCCCAGGATACGTAAAGGCAACTTCTATATATTTAAAGTTTATCATCAACATTGGAGAAACAAGCGTTATATTTTGCAAGGTGGAGAGATCTGGTTGGTGAGTTCATAAAGCAGGTCATTTTCAGCAGCTTGATTTAGCCATGGAAATTAGAATGGTCCATACTTAATGTTATTTTAGTGGATTAAAAATGGTTTTGTTCTGTAAATTGCTCTCAACTTTATTGCAGAACTTTTTTTCACATGTTGTTTGATTTTATTGTAAATTTTCATTACACATTTATTTCATACTGTTTTGTGGACCAAGTAATTGGAAAATACAATTAGGTTACATAGATGATGAAGTTTAACTTCTTCCTGCAGATTTCTTTTAATAGCTCATAATACCTGGGCCTAAGTACCAGCTGAGTATATCAAAGATGCTTGAGATGTAAAAGGAGAAACAACTTTGGTCAAGACATCTATACAAATAGAGAAGATCTTTCAGAACAGATGTTACAACAGTTATGACCTCCTTTTTGTGAAAAGAAATCAATGTATAATGGAGAAAGAAATTTAAAATATATAACAGTTATAATAGAGACTAGAGAGCTCCAAAGGGATGGAACTTAATTTTTAAAACTAAGACAATCCTGATTCATTTGTAGTGCCCAGTTAGATTCCCACGCTCCGGAAAATGGAATGTGATGGGACAAGAGGAGAAAGCTCAGTTCCCAGAAAATGCTAGACATGAGGTTCAAGTCAAGAAAATAAAAGGGATATTAAGGGAATAAAATCTTGACCAAAAATCTCATTATCCCAGCAAATTAAACAAACTGCTACTCATGGGATTAAAAAACAACAGCAGCAACCACAAGAAATACCATCAAGAGAAAACAGAGAGATGATCTCAGTAAGTGAAACTATAATGGCTTTTGTTTGCTTTCAAAATGTTTTTAACCAGCGGTCTCCAGTATTTTCAGAACAGCAATGTACTTTTGGTTCAAGGATGTACTTGGTGACTCACTTTTCAAATTTCTATCACTTATTTAGTAATATGTCAGCGCACCAGGGGAACTCATCAAATTTGCAGATGACAGTAAGCTGGCAGGAATAGCCAACACCCCAGAAGACAAGCTCAGGATCCAAAGAGATCTTGACAAACTTGAAGAATGGGCCCTATCGAACAAAATGAATTTTAATGTGGAGAAAAACAACGTTTTACATTTAGGCAGGAAAAATCAAAGGTACAAGTACAGATTAGGCAAGTCCTGGCTCAAAAACAGTAACTGTGAGAGGGACCTTGGAGTCCTAGTGCAGGGCTTTTCAACCGGTGGTACGCGTACCACCAGTGGTACGCGAGCACATGGCTGGTGGTACGCGTAGGACGGGTTGAAAAAACATGTAAAAAAAAAATGTAAAAAAAATATTTAAAAAATTTTTTTTGAAATTTTTTTTTTTTAAAAAAAGTGTGAAAGTGGATGAGGTGAAGCGGCAGCAGCACCGCAGAGGCTTGTGGCCAAGTCAGCTGGAACTGCACGTTGTCTGGGTCCTACTGAGAGCCCAGGATCAAAGCGCGCAGCTCCAGCTGATTGGCGGCGGCCTTGGGGGTGGCAGGCAGCCTCACGCAGTCTTCAGGGGAGATTCCGCCGGAGCTGCGTGACGCATTGCCTGCCCCCCCTCCCCCGCCCCCACCCAGATGCCCTCGCCTCCCCCAAGCGTTTTCTTTTACTCACCTGCTTTCAGCTGCACTCCCTTTCTCCTGTCCTTCTCGGCCTTCGCCATGTGTTTGTGAGACCAAAAAAAAGTTCCATGAGACTTTCTAACTTCTCGCGAGAAGTTAGAAAGTCTCATGGAACTTTTTTTTTTTACCCACAAGCACGTGGCAAAGGCAGAGAAGCAAACGAAGACAGAGAAGCAAAAGGAGAAAGGGAGTGCAGCTGAAAGCAGGTGAGTAAAAAAATGCTTGGCGGAGGTGAGGGCATCTGGGCAGGGGCGGGGGCACCAACCTTACCCTGCATGGCGGCGGGAAGGTTAACGGCGGGCGTGGGGGGGGCAGGAGGAGCTGCGCAAAGCAGGCGGAGGGGAGGCCGGGCAAATTGCGGGTGCTGGCAGCACGGAGGCTGATCGTGCGCGCGTGTGTGCGCGAGGCAGAGGTGCTGCCCGGGGCCAGAGGGGAGGCCGGGCAGATTGCGGGCAGCGGCAGCGACGGGAAAGCCGATTGCACGTGTGCGCGAGGCAGAGGTGCTGCCCGGGGCCAGAGGGGAGGCCGGGCAGATTGCGGGCAGTCTTCTTGAATCTGGCATTCACAGACCCGGCCGGAGTGAAGGGGAAGCGAAGGGGAATGCCAGATCTAACCCCAGGGCGGTTCAAAAGGCCAGCAGGCTGGCTGGGGGTTTTGGGGTGGAGACATGTGAGCCTTCCTCCGTCTTCTTGAATCTGGCATTCACGGACCCGGCCGGAGCGAAGGGGAAGCGAAGGGGAATGCCAGATCTAACCCCAGGGCGGTTCGAAAGGCCAGCAGGCTGGCTGGGGGTTTTGGGGTGGAGACATGTGAGCCTTCCTCCGTCTTCTTGAATCTGGCATTCACGGACCCCGCCGGAGCGAAGGGGAAGCAGGATCAAAGCCAGATTCAAGACGACGGAGGAAGGCTCACATGTCTCCACCCCAAACCCCCAGCCAGCCTGCTGGCTTTTCGAACCGCCCTGGGGTTAGATCTGGCATTCATGGACCCGGCCGGAGCGAAGGGGAAGTGGGATCAAAGTCCTTCTTTCGGCCGCAAAGAATGTAGCCAGGCGGGATTCGCCTGGGGGTTGTGCCGGCTCTTCCTCGGGGCTGGCTGCAGCAATGAATGAGCCGGCTTTTCTCCGGCTGTGGCTGTGCGCAACGCACCAGAGGGAGTCCGGCAGCCAAGGCTCTTTCCCCACCCCCCTGTGCTCCTCCGCTGCCTGCGCTCTCCTCCCCCTGCAACCTGAGGGAGGGAGGGAAGGAGGAAGGGACAAAGAGGGAGGGAAGGAAGGAAGGAAGGAAGGGACAATGGGGGCTGCAGCGCTGCAGCTTTCCAGTCCCGTGAGCGTCCCTGCTGAAAGGTGAAGCTGAAAGGCTCTGTCTCCCGGCCTCGCATTCATCAGCTGTTCGGCGGCCGGGAGGCAGAGCCTTTCAGCTTCAGGCCGCGCCATCGGCCCTTGGCTCCCTGCTGCGGCCTCACGCCCATCAGCTGTTCGGCGGCTAAGAGTAGGAGCCGCTCAGCTGTTCGGCGGGACGCCCACGGAGCCGACGTTCACGCTGCCAGGTAGAACGGCGCGGGCCGCTGGTCTCCTTTGCCGCCCCGCACGTCGTCCTCGACCCCTCCCCCGCCCGTTCATGTCAAGCCCACGGGGGCTTGACAGGGAGAGAGGGAGGGAAGGAGGAAGGGACAAAGAGGGAGGTGAAGGAAAGGAAGGAAAGAAGGAAGGAAGGGACAAAGAGGGAGGTGAAGGAAGGGACAGTGGGAGGGAAGGAGGAAGGGACAAAGAGGGAGGTGAAGGGAAGGAAGGAAGGAAGGGACAGTGGGGGAGAGGGAGGGAAGGAGGAAGGGACAAAGAGGGAGGTGAAGGGAAGGAAGGAAGGAAGGGACAGTGGGAGGGAAGTAGGAAGGGACAAAGAGGGAGGTGAAGGAAAGGAAGGAAAGAAGGAAGGAAGGGACAGTGGGAGAGAGGGAGGGAAGGAAGAAGGGACAAAGAGGGAGGTGAAGGAAAGAAGGAAGGAAGGGACAGTGGGAGGGAAGGAGGAAGGGACAAAGAGGGAGGTGAAGGGAAGGAAGGAAGGAAGGAAGGAAGGGAGAGTGGGAAAGAGGGAGGGAAGGAGGAAGGGACAAAGGGAGGTGAAGGAAAGGAAGGAAGGAAGGAAGGGACAGTGGGAGAGAAGGAGGGAAGGAGGAAGGGACAAAGGGAGGTGAAGGAAAGGAAGGAAAGAAGGGACAATGGGAGAGGGAGGGAAGGAGGAAGGGACAAAGAAGGAGGTGAAGGAAAGGAAGGAAAGAAGGAAGGAAGAGACAATGGGAGAGAGGGAGGGAAGGAAGGCAGGCACCCACCCCAGTCCCATCCCCCTCCACCAAAGACCCACGGATTCCCCCCCACAGGCACACTACAACCTGAGTGATCAGCTGGCCACGCCCCCGGCCATTGATCACATGACCCTGGGACACTGTGAACGTCATAAGTATGAATCAGTTGCCAAGCATACGAATGTAAATCACATGACCCTGGGGGTGCTGCAACAGTCATAAGTGTGAAAATGGTCATAATTCGCTTTTTTCAGTGCCGTTGTAACTTCAAACTGTCACTAAGCGAATTGTTGTAAGTCGAGGACTACCTGTACTTTATCTTTTTTTCCTTTTTTGGGGGGGGTCAAGTTTTTGATACCTTGCTGGGCGAGTGGTGGTACTCGGATATTGCCTTATCTGAAAAGTGGTACAATGGGTGAAAAGGTTGAAAAGCCCTGTCCTAGTGGACCATTACTTGACTATGAGCCAGCAGTGTGCAGCAGCAGCCAAAAAACCTAATACAATCCTGGGTTGTATATAAACAGAGGCACAGAATCAAGATCATGCGAAGTATTAGTACCACTTTATAAAACCCTAGTGAGATCACACCTGGAATGCTCCAGCCAATTTTGGTCACCATACTACAAAAAAGATAAAAAATGATCAAAGGCCTGGAGACTAAAATATATGAAGAACAGCTGCAGGACTTGGGTTTGGCTAGTCTAAAGAAAAGAATAGGGGTGACATGATAGCAGTGTTCCAGTATTTGAGGGGCTGCCACAAAGAAAAGGGGGTCAAAGCACCAGAGGGCAAGACAAAAAACAATGGTTGGAAACTGATCAAAGAGAGAAGCAACCTGGAATTAAGGAGAAACTTCCTAACAGTGAGGACAATTAACCAGTGGAAAAGCTTGCCTTCAGAAATTGTGGGTGCTCCAACATTGGAGGTTTTTACGAAGAGACTAGACAGTCACTTGTCTGAAATGGTATAGGTTCTCCTGCTTTAGCAGGAGGCTAGACTAGAAGACCTCCAAGGTCCCTTCCAGCTCTATTCTATTCTAGGTAACTAGCTGAAAGTCAATGTTTCATAGTTCAGTTCTTTGTTATGATCTCTGCTCAATACGACTAACAAAACATGTAATAGGTAACATTGCTGCTGTGTGTTTATTTTTTGTACCTATTACAGGCTGCCCAAAGTATCTTTGTGTTTATCTTTATCTTTATTTAATCAAAATAAATAAATAATCCAAGCAAAAATGTTTTATAGAGTCATGTGAGTTAGCAAATATGGACATAAAGGTCATGTAAATTGTAGTATGTGTAGTAATGTGTAAATAAGAGTGCAATTTTAACAATATGCCAAATTAGAAGTATATTTGTGGGAAAGCATTTTCAAGCTATATTAAGCCTTAACTGCCTTTGCTATCTTATTCAATAACCTAGCAAAGATGAAACAGTTACAGAGTATAGGAACTCCTTTTACTGTACAAACCTAGAATCTGGTTGTTTTGGGACCGGCATTTAAGAAAAAGGCCTAAATAGGATATTACTTTCAGTAGATCTTTTTACAACTTGTCCTCCTTTTGCTTGCAAACTTTTGAAATAATGCTGATACATTAGCAATCAATGACTTAAAGTTGGGCCCTGTTTACTTATACTTTTCAGGGAACTCGTGGACAGGTGTGACTTCGAATTTATTTTCTCTTTTAAGCCTTACCAGGACAACTCCTTGGACAAAGCCATCGAGGTTGTCAAGATTATTTATTACATCCTTGCACCCATGAGTAATCACAAATGGGGAAGAGATGAAACAGCAGTTTACTGAATTATTATCAATATAATTCTGAGGATTCTCCTAAACTCATAGCTCCTGCTCAAAGAGCATGTGGTAGCTGTGGTAGGGAGAGGAGTGTCTTTGCAAAGATTCATCTTGTGCCCCATTCCTAGACCAGGAGGCCTTGCTCCTTTCCCTTGGATTACTGCAACAAGCTCTATGTGGGGCTGCTGTTGAAGACCACCCAGAATGTACAACTGGTCCAGAATGTGGTGGCATGTCCAGTGCTGGGTACACACATTAGATCCCTGATGTGTGAGTTGGATTAACTCCCAATTTCCTTCCACGTGCAATTCAAGTTGCTGGTTATTATCTTTAAAGTCCTACATGACACAGGAACAGGTAGGTATGCTGTCATTTAAGGGAGCTTAAAAGGAGCTAGGAAGCATGCCTTTTCTGTTACAGCCATGCCTCTGAGGTCCTGCAGATTTCTACCATTTGACCTTAAAAAAAATGCTTAAGGCTTGGCGTTTCTAACAAATGCTGGGATAGAGTGAGATTGTCATGGGACGAACTTATGAGCTGCATGGGAAATGGACAACCACATAAAACTTTTAAATAAATAAATTTCAAAATACAGGTATGTATATGTACATTGATATATACTATGAATATAATAAGCACTTGGGTATATATTTGCTGGAGTCACTCATGTACTGTTTCCAATAGCTGATAATAACTCATACTGCATTAAAATTTCATATTACTTTTTCCGTTGTAAATCAAAATGAACATTTAAATTTTGATTCCATCATAGGGATGCAAAAATAATGCCAATAATTAAATTCAGAGATGAAATAATATTCAGTCATATCACACATCCTTATCTTTTCTTATGTAAATAATGTGGGGGGGGGGAAATAAGCCAGAGAGACCACTCTGTCAGCAGTATAATTATCACAGATGGATCTTGGAAGAAAAGTTCCACCAAATAAAGTAACATTAAAAAACACAACAAAACGATCAGTTCCTACTGTCAGCCCCACTATGTGTTCTTGATCACTGAAGAGTCACTGAATCAATTTGCAACGCATAGCCCATGGGCTAAATCTGGCCCACTGCCTGGTTTTGTACAGCCCATGAGCTAAGAATGTACAGGTAACAGATTGTTGAGTCTAAGCCCCAGCTGAGTAAGGGATGTGGCTCAGTGTACTGGGTGGTAATAGAAGCACCCTTACTGGCAGGCCACTGCCATGTAATGTCTGCCATGCTCCTTCGCCTGCAGACCTTCAGCGGTGCCTGCAGAGGCAAAGAAGGGGCAGAAACTGACTCTTTTCAGGAAAAAGTTAATGCATAGACCAGCACCAAAAGATTTCACATATTTCTAACCTGTTTAATTTTGATTTTAAAATTATGTGATTTATTTACATGTTACAACTGTGTTGAAAATAGATTGACAGGAAAACAGCTGTCCACAGTATGTGAACTAGATACCCTAAATGTGCCCCCTTCCTGGTCTCCTTAAAATAATACTTTTGTTTTGCAGCAGCACAAGAGGGAGAAAAGATAGACTATACCAGGGGTGTCAAACTCGCAACGTCACGTGATGTGTCGTGACGTATCGTGACTTTTTTCCCATTGCCGGCAATGGGGTGGGCGCGGTTTTGGCATGACGCATCCGGCCCGTGGGCCAGCAGTTTGACACCCCTGGACTATACGATGGATTGGGTGATGAAATATATTTTCACTTCCATTGTAAAAATAGACTAAAACTCAAGGGATGTCATTTGGAGCAGAGTTCTTCCAATTTAATGCAGCAAGAGTGGAAAACTAAACAATCTATGCGCAGAATTCCAAAGCAAAGCAAATTGAGGCATGTAACAACCCTTCCAGTTCTTAAATCTGTTTTTCCAGTTATAAAACAATCCTGCCTGAACACACGTTATCTTGCTTTAGAAAAAAATCCACTACTAGAACATAAATATATTAATTGCCCAGCTGACTAGCTCAATGCAATACCTTACCTTGTGTTTTTGAACAGTAACATCCCTAAACCTGAAGACGTTGGAGAAACTGAGACATCAGTAAACACGTACAACAAACTATGGTATCCCTTCTACCCAATCTTGGCAGAGCGAGGTACAGTCACTCCTCTTCTAAAATGCCAGGAAGGATTATATTGCTCTGATGTCAGATCACAAGGAGGTTGTGGGGATTTATTTTATTTTTTTGGCAACAAAGTGCTATGTTGTAATAGTAAAATGATATTCTTAAAAATAGTATTGTCTTAGGGTGTGTTTTATTATCGTTTTTATCTGTGTTGTAATTCCTCCTTCCCTTTTCTTTCCTTCCCTTTCCTTCTTGATTCTGATCATTGTTTGAAATAGATTATGATTGATTCAAATACAGTATATGTTGTACCTACTGAAAAAGAATCAAACCAAAAAAAGAATGGATACAAGCCTAAATTAAAATACAGATGATGCTCCCTAGAAAGAAACAGATGCACATATACATTATTTGGTTATGCTAACAAAAAGCCTAATATGTGGCTACCAGGCATTCTCACAGCTATACTATGAGCTTCAAACTAAATTTTTATCAACATCAGAAGGGTAGATAGCTAATCTGAATGACAAGGACATCACAATAAAAAAAATCAAAGAACATACCCTATCAAGAAAATTGTTTATAAACCTCCTCAATTTTAATTCTGTTCTCAAGCTAGTTTTCATCCCTTTTTTGGCAAGAAAATGGCATGTATAGCTTTATACAGAGCCTGCAACAAATGTTTATGTGAAGTTCTTAGGTGGGCCAACTGCATGAATCTGCAAACCTAACTGGACAAGAAGATTAATTTATGGTTCAACCTTTCCATCTTAGGATACCGAATGTGTTTAGATTAATGCTATTGTAATGTTTTGCATGGGGGAAAGGAAAAAGAGACCCTGCCCAATTCCAAAACAGAGACTCATTACCAGTTCTTTCAATATATGTTAGAGACACGTCAGGCTGCTTCTATTACCTCTCAAATTGCTTTTCTGCTGCTTTAATACATAAGGCGGCAAGTTAGAAAAACAAGACAAGATGAAAATTCCCAGCAGAGTTTGCTTTATTATTTCATTTCTCTGCTGTTTCCTGTCCAAGTGACTAAACACTTATGAATTTTCAAGTTACACAGATTTAATAATCTTTATGCACAAAAATACTCTTAATCATTTTTTGGTCTGTTTTACAAGTTGCCCTCTTACTCATAGAGGTGAAATACTGCTTGGTTCACATATGTAATACACTGAAATTTAGGCACATTTTTAAAAAAGGGATGGTTAGTGCTGAACTCCAGCACTCTTCATCCAAAGGCACCATCCTCTCCATTTCCTGATTTTTCAACCCTCTCTTCCCAGAGCTTTCTTCAGAATCCAAAAGCCCAGCTGTACTTTCCTCCACAGCATCTTCCAATCTGCCCAAGCCCAGCTTTCCAGGAAACATTCTCAAATCTGCCTTTCAGTCTCCAAACCCAGTTGACCAACAGCCAGTAGTGGATGGCAAGACACCAGAGCTTTCAATATTCTGAAAAATGTTTTGAAGTTGAAGTTGATATACCAAGTGAAATAACACTCAGTTCATATTCACAAGACGCTGGGAACAAACGTTTGAACAATCACCAGCAAAATGTTACAAATGCTCCAGCAAGGGAAGGAATGCATGTATATACTGCTGCACTTTATCCCAGTACCAGTTTCTAAAGGGTTAGCATTGCAGATAGTCCTCGATTTATAATCAATCATTTGTTTAGTGACTGTTCGAAGTTACCACAGAACTGAAAAAATGACTTATGACTAGTTTTCACACTTAGGAATATTGCAGCATCCCCTTGGTCACGTGATCAAAATTCGGGCACTTGGCAATTGGCATGTATTTATGACAGTTGTGCTGTCCTGGGTTCATGTGATCACCATTTGTAACTTTTCCAGGCAGCTTCCAATAAGCAAAATCAATGGGGGAAGCCAGATTCACTGAATAACTGCATGATTCATTTAACAACTGCAGCGATTTGCTTAATTGTGGCATAAAAGGCTGTAAAATGGGGCAAAATTCAATTAACAACTGCCTTGCTTAGCAACTAAAGTTTGGGGCTTAATTGGGGTCATAAGTTGAGGGCTACCTGTAAAAAAGTTAAAAGTCATTAAAAATGCAAAGTAAATAAGCAAGTCTATAGAAGTTTTGTTAAGAGTGTTCTACACATCCAAAACTTCCTCATCATCAAGAGCCTCAAAAGAGGGGGTTTCCAATCAAAGAGAGATTTGGAAGAAACAGGTTTCTAACTCCCTCAAGACATTACTGTTAAAAAAGAAAATGGATGCCTACATGCCCAAGAAGACTGCCTAATTTTGATCCTCATGAATGCAGGATGAACATATGGCATAGGGTTGCTGAAAATGTAAAGAAGTATATATCTAACGTAACAACAACCAAATGCTTATTTAAAAATGTATACATTCTAAAGAAAAACCCAGAAAGCTAGAGATTAGGAAGGCTCCATGTTATGAATATGCTGTAATTTTTTATTGTTTTATATAATTAACTAGTATTATTTCCTTCCTTGTTTTAGACTGTGGTGTCTCACTGCTTGTTGTGTTTAAGGGATGTGGTGTGTATGTGTGTGTGGGGGGGAGAAGGTATCCTATTTCTTCTGAGTCTTTTGAAGACTGCAAGAGTCTTGCTTTCCTTTTTTATTCCAAGCTTGTTTTTGGGGTGGGGAATGTTTGCATGGTTGTAACTATTAAAAACAGGCAAGCTTTGTCACCTAGAAGCTTTCCATGATTTCTTTCTAGTAAGGTTGGCATCGACCCTTAATCAACTCATGCAATCCCCCCCCAACCAGCATTTCACCTCCCAATGACCCTCACCAGACATGACCTCCCCATCACAAGACCTAACACAAGACCCTCACCTGACATGACCCACACTTGACCCATCACAAGACTGTCACTTGATGCAACCCACACCTGACCCATCACAAGACCCTCACGTGACCTCCCCATCACAAGACCTAACACAAGACCCTCACCTGACATGACCCACACTTGACCCATCACAAGACTGTCACTTGATGCAACCCACACCTGACCCATCACAAGACCCTCACGTGACCTCCCCATCACAAGACTTACGGACCACACACAAAGCCCTTATAAACAGAAGAACATTGACACTGACATCCCCTAAACTCCTCTGAAGGTGTTACCTAGCCTGGTAACGAAATGTTTGGAAATCAACTCACAAGCTTGGGGAACTGACCTCCACTCTCATTCTACATCCGAGTTACAGATATTCATTACCATCGCAAGGCTATGTTTGTTAGATACAGGGACAAAGTGAGCCAATTCTGGCCAGACAGTTTACTACAATAGCAACAGGACTGCTGCTGGTTAACATAAAAATGTTACAAATGAGCTTCTAAAATTCCTGGAATAAAATTGATAGAATTTTAGATTTAGAAAAGCATGAAAAAATAAAAGACCTATTTTGAAAATTCTTGGAAATCAAGTGTAAGAGTCCATTATCAGATTGATAGGGATTCAGGAGATCATTGGGTAAACAGACAACTGCAAGCTTATCCCCTTACAATTAAAAAAATCCCACTTCCTCACCAATTCTCACTAAAGCTGTTGGAAAGAAATGAAAAAAGGCTTTGCCTAATGTCTTCAAAAATAAATAGGTTCTTATAGAGAATAATTCAGCTGCTGACATTCTTAAAAGTCTATTCCTTTTGCTTTAATAAATCCTATAAAAACAACTCTGTGACATTTGTGCCTGGCAAAAAGTATTACTTTTAATTTGAATAAACTGCTCAAGAGTCTGACAAGTGAGATTCTAGGAAACTGAATGTTGGCAAGCATTGTCCTAGATTTTTGAAAAAAAACTAAAATTGATGATTAAACTGTTTTTGAATATTTACAAAAAAATGCTATTAAGAATTACCAATACTTTCATCATGAATCAATCATTTTGAGCCAACCCTCTTCATCATGTACCAAGTCTCCTATGATATGGTGAACTGAAAGTAGACTGGAATCAGTTGACAGGTCTCCAAATGGTTTGCCCTATATTTCTAGAATATGTCTTGTAGTTGTTTTTTTAATGAGAATATCGTAATTTTTATTATTTCTCATTTCAATTGTTTTTCCTCTACAAAACATGTCTTTGTTTAATCTGCTAAGAATTCTTATTGCCTGATAATTCATACATATATTTGCTTGAGGATATGGTTCATAGAATATCACAGATTATGCCTTTAGACTCAACCATTTTCTGTCTGGCGCTAGTTGGTAGACCTCAATGTTTTAGCAAGAATCAAAAATAGAATCCATGAGGATGAACTCTGCCACAAATTTCTGCAATATCTTTGTTGACATATAATAATTTGTGGGCATGACTATTCCTCTAAGATGGATCCACAGTTGATTAAATACAACCATTAAGAAAATACTTTAAAAGGGGGGGTTGTACTGGGTATCTGCATTTATTCCTCTAGGCATTTTGTTAATTCCTTATCTAGAACAACTCTCTCCTTCTCCCTCTCCCTCTCCCCCACCCTCTGTCTGTCTGTCATTCTTATTCAGTCATGATTTGTTCATTGGAAGTAAGGTGCCTTGGTCACTTCACCTGTATAATGGGATCACTAAGCAGTACTGTTGTTGAAAATATTTTGCCACTAAAGTCCATATTAAATACATTTTATATGAGCAACAGAAATAACTTTTCAAAGCTATTTATTTTTTATAAGAATTTGCCTGTAAACAAGTTATATATATATATATATATATTTATCAAAGTTAGCTATTGGAGTTGCAGTTTGATAAAAGAAAGGCCATTTCTATACGTTCACAGATTTCTAAGAGCGTAGAAGGGCTACTACAAGTAGTCCTCAATTTACAACCATTTCATTTAGCAACCATTCAAAGTTACAACAGCACTGAAAAAAATTACTTATGCCCAGTCCTTACTTAAGATCATCCTACTGTCCCCACAATCATATGATCGCAAATCAGATGCTTGGCAATCAGCAGGCATTTACAATGGTTGCAGGTCCTGGGATCACATGATAGCCATTTGCGAACTTCTGACAAGCAAAGCCTGACAAGGAAGAGCCAATCCCCTTAACGACTGCATCATTTGCTTCAGGGTGACCAGGGTGATTTGCTTAATATCCCCCACCAGAAAAGGTTGTAAAATTGGGCACAACTCACTTAATGACTGCTTCGCTAACCAATGGAAGTTTCCAGTCCCAATTGTGGTTGTGAATTTCGTCTTGAATAGTTTAAGAGCCGCAGGTTTCAGTTTGATTCGGTTTGCAAAAAATGTTAAACTGCAGATGTCAGTCACTACACCACAAGCAAGGTTTTAAAATCATAAAACTTTTTACAGACCAAGAAATGATGACAGCAGATGTTTAAGTTAATCTGGGAAATGTGGCAGACAGGAAGATTAATTGCACATGGGAAACTCATATCAAATTAATGTGCATTAATGGCAACTTAATTTGTAAACATGTCAGAACAATTAATTCATTTTATAAGTTTTAAAGAGAGTAAATATGTTATTTATGATAAAAGTAATATAAACCCGATATTTATAAAATGATTTATTTAGAAGTTAAATTTCATTTTCTTTTATTCTTGCTTTTCAAATATGTTATCTGAATCAGTGCAACTGCTCCAAATATAGGTTAAAATATGAATACACTCCAAATCAAACATGATGCTCTCTGTGAATACTTTTCCAGATATTGAGATTTGGAGGCAAGAATCCTTATGTTAACAAGAAGCTATGGGCAATGAAAGAAAAGAAAGAGTCCAGAAACCATGAAAAATGAATAACAACCAGACTGATGTGTGTAACTGATACCTTTTGGCCAATGAGGACATTTCAGCAGACATTTTTAAGAATATCTTTATGATTGAAATCATTTACGTTTGAGATTAGATTTTGGAGGTCAGGTTCAATATGACATTCCACAATATAAGTAACATGAGTTATAGGTAGTCTTATTGGTCACATGATCCAATTCAGGCACAGGTATTTATTTATTTATTTTTTTAAATATATTTTATTAGATTTTATAGGGGTACAGGGATTACATTAAGGTGCTTAGGAGCCACCATGGAGGTGGGTATATTAAACATCCAAAAAAAGAAAGACAATCACAAATATATAACTCAAATCAAGTCTTTTAAACTTCCCTCTCTAATTCCCTCATTTAATTTTACTTATTCAAATTAATAAATTCTATATAAGTTTCAAACGATCCTATCAAATATCAGTTACATTTCAATTCTAAAAATCCAAATCCTGTTTTTAAGCTTTACTAACTTACAATTACTATATTTCAATTAGCCTTAAATAGACATATTATTAACACTTCGGGTGCCCTTTTTTTTTTTACATAATTATATCTGGTATATTGTTCTCGCAACAACATTCCCATATCTTCTTCATTGATACCATTTTTTTCTCTTATCACCCATCCCTCTTATTCTCCTTTTATTTCCAAATAATTCTCTTAAAATAAAAATATCAGGCCAACAAATAAATTTCTATCTAATTTAAATATATATTCTATCAATGCCTCTATATCTATAAAAATCTTTTTAAACCAGTAGATAAAGTTTACTTCTCCAATACATATCATATCTAAAACAGAGTAATATTACAAAGGGTATCCTCTTAAAAATTTCACGTGTTCCATTAGTTGTTAAGTCAGTCAAGAAATCAAAGCCTTTTTAATCCCATTAAATAAGACTTTAAAATACATTTTTAAATCTAACTCTAGGCTTCTTTCTATGCCATAGTGGTTTCCATAGTAAGGTTCCTACATAATCAAACCACACTATTAAAAGGTCCATATTCTTTAACGCTTCAAATTGGTCAAAGTTCTCTTTCCTTTCTTCTAATAGCCTTTGGATGGTAAAAGCTGTTTTATTCCATGTTATATTTGCCAATTGTTTATCCACCTTTTCTCAATTTTCAATAAGTTATATCTGAGTGTCAGTCTCTGTTGGTATTGGTATTGGTATTGATGCTTCAGACATCTCTGTTGAAGTTGTTGTATAGTCATCAGACTTCTCGATAGGTTGTGTTGGAAGTTGAATAAAATTAGTTTGTTTTGTGGTTTCCACGGTTTCTCTCAGTGTAGGGAAAAGGGATTGAAAATAGGAGCTCACATCCTCTGCAGCTTCTAAAATTGTTTCCAATATAAGTTCATAGTCCAGTTGTGTATTAAGTTCCATATCGATAGTAATAAGGCTTTTTAATCTTTAATCTTTAAAGAAGGCTCTACTTCATACGAATCAAGCAAGCATTCACCTTCAATTTTCAATAGGCCAGCTGCATCCGTTATCTTGTAGTTATCACTCTTTCAGGGTCATAGCCATTCCCAGCCATAAAGAAATATAATTGCAGTACCACTTTTCGACACAAGATGTCCTCAGCAAACCAAAAAATCGTGTTTTTTTTTCCTTTCCAAATAATAGATTTTTTATTTTTCGTGTTGAAAAGATGAAGAAAGGGTTCAAAATAATAAATGCGTAGTTGTAACAATAATAGTCAAGAATAAAATGTTTTCAGGTCCCCTCAGTATTCCAAAATTTAAATAGTCCATCAAAATTAACTGGTTTTTATTTATATATTTTTTTTCCCAACGCTGTTTTTCCCCATTGCCCAAACGCTGCTTCCTCACGACAGGGAAATAGTTCAAAAAAAGCTTTTAACAGGAAAGTAGTTAGGGAAAAAAAGGGGGTAGGAAAGGTCTCATCCGGATTCTCCACGGGGGTTCTTTTGCTTAGATGTTCTTCTGGCTTTCAGCTGGTGCGACGAAGTGATCGTCCATTTTATTGGGCGATCTTTTCCTCCGGCGGCCCTAAGGAGAAAGCTCGAACTGGGGAGAGCCGCCGCTCTTCCCCAGTCGAGCAGGAGCCTCCTCTAACGGTGGTCGCCTCTACGGGGCGACTTTCGACCCGATTAAGGGTCTACCGGCGGAGGGAAACCAGCCGGTGGGAGAGAGAGATCTCTCCGTACGACTGCTGGTGTCGCGATCCGGAACCGGAAGCCAGGCACAGGTATTTATGACGGCTGCAGTGTTCTGGGGTCATAAGATCGCCATCTGTGACCTTCCCAGGTGGCTTCTAACAAGCAAAGTCAACGTGGGAAGCCAGATTCACTTAACAACCACAGTGATTCATTTAGCAACCATTGCAAAAAAAAAGGTAATAAAATCGAATTTCATTCACTTAACAACCACCTTGCTTAGCAATGGAAATTCTGGTCCCAAAAAGTTGAGGACTATCTGTATTTTATATTTTTAATACAAAGATATTCCGACAATAGGAAGCAAGAAGTTATATTTATCAATTAGCAGGATTTCTGAGAAACTTAGGAACATCACTCTGAACAGAGATATATGTAGCAAACAAATAACGTGATTTCATTAATGTACTTTAATATTACTTCTAAATCATTATGAATGACTCACACAAATCTTAAGTAGAGGCAGTCCCTGGATTAAGAACATCTGACTTTTAGACAACTCATACTTACAAATGGGTTGCCTGTTACTAAACATGGCAGATTTGCTTGAGCCAACGAACTGCGGAAGCTGCACAGTGCACAGTGTTTTCATGAACTACTGATGCAGAAGAAAGAGTCTATTTGTAAGTACGACTTCTGATTCTTACATACAAATCTGAGTTAGACAGACAGAGGAGCAGAACTCATTCTTAACCCCGGGACTGTCTGTATTAATGATCTGAATTAACTCAAGACAGCTCAGGACATCAGGTTTCCCACTAAAAATGACAGTGATTCAATTTATTGATATCTTAGAACAATGCTTTTAATTATCAAGATCACATTAATACCACATTACTGAAACATATACTGTATTTTTATAGTATCAGTATTAGTCTTTCTGGAACCATATTTTGGTAATAGCATAAAGCAAGATAAACTTGTTCTTCAGTAACTACTTCAACATTCAACAGAAAAAAATATTTGAAAGTTTTCAATGCATTCTACAGAGACTATCAAAAGGAATAGAGAAAACAATAGTTAATTCATATGACAAGACTTCAAGTACTTAGAGATAATACTGAAAAGGCTTTTGAAAATTCTGGAGACCATCCAAATAGATTTTTCTGATCAAATAGCATTCAGAAGTGGTGATTCAGGAGATGTTCACTCATTCCTGATTTAAACAATCTTACGTAGAACTATAATACCACACCCTAAACAACATTAAAGAAAGATTTACAGATATTGCTTATGCTAGCTGACCTATGTTGGACCACATGTATCTTTTCATACCCAATCTCAGTTAGTGTAGAGATCCATTAAACTTCTCTTGCAGAGAAGTTAATTTAAAAAATTAAATATTTTTTCCCCCTTATAAGATAAATGTTTCCATGTGCAGGAACATTCCAAATACTTTAGACTTATGCTGGGTAGGCTATCTATGAACAGATAATTCCCCAGACTGCAAATTACTGACTAGAGCAAAGAGTTACGGTACATGTGTGGATACTTATAAAGAATGAAAGAACATGAAGCCGCATATGCGACACCATAAGATATATAATCTGCCTCTGGATTTCAAAAATGAAAATAAGTAGAGAACTAGTGAGCCATCAAATTTCAGCAAATAAAACCACAATCACCTATGTCTTTGCAAGGTTTTTCTTTAGTTTGTAAAACATATTTTATTTAATTTTTTCAATAAATATACTTGTTTACTTTAGCAATCAGTGCATCAGAAAGCAAATTTACACCCCTTCTTGATCCATCATAAGGCCCTGTGGGAATGCTCACCAGGTTCCCTTCTTCTTAGACTTTTTATATGGAACAAAAGCATCATTTGGTTCTTTCTGGTAAACTGTTTTTGAATGAAAGGGAGAGCAAACACATTTCCAATGGAAACGTAAGAGCTTCCATAGCATTACATGTCTCAGGAACAGATGTACAGACAGCAAGTGATAAATTACTTGCCTGCAGGTGTGAAAGCCCATGTCTGCTTAGAAATTGCTTCTACTGCACATATTTTGCAAACAAATGCCAAAATCAAATTATGATTTATTTAACAGAGTAAACCCTTGAATAATAAAAGGAAAAGGTATCTATAAATACAGGATGTTGTTAAATATCAATATAAAGACTTCTAAACTGAGAGTTTACTTAGGCATTTCTCTTTCTGCTAATATTATACCCATTTTTCCATGCTGTTTACGAAAATACAATAGTTAAAATGGTTAAACTGTAGTTTTAGTCTTTTTTCTTTGCACAAGATCTTTAATCAGAAAATACTTTTCATCTGCTTTACTGAATAAAAAAATTAACACGGTATACAAGAACAAATTAAATCATATTAAAATAGAAACCAAGAGCAGTATCAGTAAAAATTCTAAGAAATCAAAGTTATACCGATATTTAAAAATACTTTAAATGCACCCAAATTTTCCCTACTGTTGAGTAAGTGCATGCATGCATATATGAGCCTCTCAATGAAATAGAAAGTATTGATTTTCCCAATTTTCTCCTCCTTTGCTTGTTTTTATAAGCATTCCATAATGTGATTCCTCATACCAGTATCTTGAAGTGAACTAATCTAGAAAAAGAATTGATTTAAATAAATGCATAAAGTGATTTTCATTCTTGAAGAGACTTTCCCTGGACCCAGCTATAGCAATAGCAATAGCATTTAGACTTATATATCACCCCATAGTGCTTTACAGCAGGGGTCCTCAACAACCGGACTGATGCCGGGCTGTGACTCATTGGGAATGGGCGAGTACGCGAAGTTGCATTTGGGCAAGTGGTGCGCATGCACGCAAACCCATCCCCTCTCCCCTTTGTTCCCACTGGTGCTGGTCCACAGAGCTGGAAAGGTTGGAGACTGCTGCTTTACAGCATTCTCTGGGCAGCTTACAATGTCAGCATATTGCCCCCAACCATCTGGCTCCTCATTTTACCAATCCTGGAAGAATGTAAGGCTGAGTCAACCTCAAGCCCCGTGAGGATCAAACTCCAAGCTGTGGGCAGAGTTTGCCTGTAATACTGCATTTAAACCACTCTGCCACCAGGGCTCAGCTATACCTGGCAACCTATTGCATAGTTCCTACCTACTGCTGAGAAGTTGGTGTTGCTTTAGCAAAAAAATGATCTGAGTCTTTTTCAGTTAGGTTTCAGGTCAGAGTATGACACCTAAAACAGGAATGATCACTCACTGTGGTAGATAATCTCTGCCAGGATCTGGATGGTGGAAGAGCACATATCACAGTCCTCCCAGACCTCTTGGTTTCTCTTGATACTATCAACCACAGTATCGTTCTGTGTTTGATTTAGAGCAAAACAAAAGAGCAAAATTAGATTATTTGCTCAGCTCTTTCCTATCCATGTAAGTGGGGAAGAAGTAGTCAGCTGCCAGGAGGCCCCCTTTTGGGGTCCTAAAGGGTTAAATCCTCTTCTCCTCTGTATCTATATGAGACCACTGAAAAAGGCATCAATCAGTTTGGGGTGAGGCACCATCAATATACTCATTGTCACCCTTGGGCTGAACCGGATTTGTCATGGGTTTGAGGGTCTGGAGAGGGAAACTAAACTTGAACTCAAACCAGATGAAGCTGTGTTTGTCCAGATGTTACTCTACATGGGATGCCATTCTTCCAGAAATATCTGGTCTATGACTAGAGTGACCTTATTGACTCATGCTACTGCTGCATGAGTGGTTAAGAAGACTTCACCTAGCTTTGGCTGGTGCAACAAAGTTGGCTCTACCTGAAGTGGAAGGTCCTACAATAGTGACTCATAGAAAGATCATGATTAGATTACTGCAATGTATTCTATATGGGACTGCGATTTCAAGATTACCCGGAATCTACAATTGTTGCCAAACACAGCTGCCTACGCAGTGGTGAGTGGGAGCAACTACTGCTATGGGGCCTATAGTACCTAGTGGGGGCACTGCACTAGCTTCCAATAAGTTTCTGTATAAAATTTAAAGTGCATGTTTTTTATCTTTATAGCCAAAAATGTGTTGGCTCCTAGGTTCTTATAGAATTCATGAAGGCTCCAACATGGTGCTTTCCTGTGGTGGCCTCTCCTCTGTATAGCAGTCTTCCATCAGAAGTCAAATTAGCAGAAACCCTGATTTCTTTTTGGAAAGCTGCCAGAATGGAGTCATTCTGCAGAGTCTTTGAAAACTCACATTGTCCATTGCTAGATTGATGCTACTGGTATGTGTTATGATGATTGTTTCTTTCCTTTTATTTCTGTTTTTGTTTTAATATCCCTTATGAATGTAAACTGGCACAAATCATATGATTTTGGTGATGAATAAACAAAATAAATAAAATGCAAAATTACTGCCATGTTACTATTTGAACCACAGCTCACCAGAAGAATCTGAACTTGTACAGATATAATTTAAAAAATGTCCATTAAATATTCATAAAATTTGACTGTAATGAAACAGCAGCTTTTTTGACAATATGTTAACTTTCATACTCACCGCTGATGTTTATTGCTGGTAACACTATCGACATCTTTGGTCGCCTGGTCTTATTATGCGTGGTGGCAGGTAACAACAGGTGATCCTAAAAAATATATTACAGATATTAAGTTGTACTGGTGACTTTTAAAATGTGAACAATTATGTAGAAAAAAATGAAAAATTAAAAGTAATACAAGTCCCTATCTAAAGATGGATGAGGGGATAGATGGGTAACTCATCAAATTTGCAGATGACACCAAGCTGGCAGGAATAGCCAACACACCAGAAGACAGGCTTAAGATACAGAAAGATCTTGACAGACTTGAACATTGGGCACTATCTAACAAAATGAAATATAATGGTGATGTTCTACATTTAGGCAAGAAAAATCAAATGCACAGGTACAGAAATACTGCATTCAGTTTTGGTCACCACGATGTTGAGACTCTAGAAAGAGTACAGAGAAGAGCAACAAAGATGATTAGGGGACTGGAGGCTAAAACATATAAGGAATTGCTGGAATTGGGTATGTCTAGTTTAATGAAGAGAAGGACGAGGGGTGACATGATAGCAGTGTTCCAATATCTCAGGGGTTGCCACAAAGAAGAGGGAGTCAAGCTATTCTCCAAAGCACCTGAAGGCAGGACAAGAAGCAATGGATGGAAACTAACTAAAGAGAGAAGCAACCTAGAACTAAGGAGAAATTTCCTGACAGAACAATTAATCAGTGGAATAACCTGCCTCCAGAAGCTGTGAATGCTCCAATACTGGAAGTTTTTAAGAAGAGACTGGACAGCCATTTGTCTGAAATGGTATAGGGTTTCCTGTCTTAGCAGGGGGTTGGACTGGATGACCTCCAAGGTCCCTTCCAACTACTACTACTACTACTACTACTAATTATTATTATTATTATTATCCTTTGACACACTACTGCAGGGGTGTCAAACTCAATTTCATTGAGGGCCGCATCAGCATTGCGGTTGCCCTTGGGGGGGCGGGGTGTGTGTGGCCAGGGTGGGTGCGGCCTACTGGGGGGGCATGGATGGAGTGGGTGTGGCCTACTGGGTGGGCGTGGCCAGCTCTACATCGTTCACGTCAAGGGTGCCTGTGGGGGCCTGGGCAGGAGTGGGACAGATCTGAGGGTCTCTGGCAGAAGGGGAGGGACCAGGGCAAGTGCCAAGGCATGGTCCACTGGAGGAGCCTCACTGTTCCTCTCAGGCCATGCAGGGGGGGGGGCTGGATGGTGGTGCGGGCTGCCTGGAGCCCTGGGCAGAAGAGGTCAAACGTCCAGCCTGGCCTGCGGCACCAAGCCCAGCCCCACTTCCCCAAGGGGGCACCCAGCTGCAATTACCTCCTCCTCAAGGCTGCTGTTGCTGTGCTTGCTCTCCTTAGCCAGGTTGCTCATGATGGGTACGAGGGCAAAGTTAGAGGGAGGCCCATTCTCTCTCTATGGGAGGAGACCCGGCTTTGTATCCAAAGCTTCCTTAGCAATAGGATGGGAGACCCTAGGATAGGCCAGGAGGAGGGGGCAAGGGGATGGTGAAAGGGCAGCAGGGCAGGACTAAGGCAGGACTTCCCTCAGATCCTCCCTCTCCTTCTTTCCTTCCTTCCTAAGTACAGAGTGGGTGGGAAAATATTTGAGATGAGGGAGGGAGAAAAACAGGCAAGAAACGCAGCTTGAGAGGTGTCACCCTTCGTGAGGAATGAAGAAATGCACCATCACCTGGAAGTGGCCAGCACCAAGTGACTTGGTGGACTCTGGGGGAGGGGATGCCATGAGCAGCGTGAGAGTCAACATTACCTGCGCAATGCTACCCAGCCCCCAGCCTGCCCGGTTTCGGCAGGCAGCGAGGCACTCTCCTCACAGACCGAGAGGCTGAGCCAAGTGACGCGAATCCGAAAACAAGCACACGACGCCCAGCCCCCAGCCTGCCCGGTCTCGGCAGGCAGCGGGGCGCTTTCGCCACAGCGCCGAGAGGTTGAGCCGGGAGGTGCGAAGCTTGCCAGCTTTGCACCTTGCTCCCTGATGAAACTGGGCAGGCTGGGAGCTGGGCGTCATCGCGCTTCTTTTTGGATTTGCACCACCCGACTCAGCCTCTCGGCGCTGTGAGAAGAATGCCCCGCTGCCTGCCGAAACCCCTCCCCCAGAGCCCATCAAGCCGGATATGTGAAGTAGGCGAGGGCCATTTGCTGGCCACTTCCAGGCGATGGTGCATTTCTTCATTCCTCACAAAGGGTGACACCTCCCCAGCATGCACCCAGGGGGCAGGGCCGATGCGGCAGGGGCTGGTTTCTCGCCGTTTCCAGACGGCCTTGTGGAGCTAAGACTGAATGTGTTTCAGCATAGATGGCCACCACAAAATTGTACATTGGCTCCCGGCTGGCCTGGGCCAGGGCCAAGGCAGTGGGAGCCATTCCCTCACTGTTTCCAGGATGGCTTCGCGGGCCACATGAAACCACTTCGCGGGCCGCATCCGGTCCGCGGGCCTTGTGTTTGACATGTCTCCACTACTGTATCTCCTTATAGATTCCAAGATCTCACATTAAGAATAAATCCCATACCAATTCAGCATGTAAATTGCATTTGAAATAAGAATTCAAACTTGTGTAGCTGCTTCCATAAAAATATCATAGCTGAATATAGCCATCAGGAAAGACTGAACTAGCTTATTTCTGCCTCCTTTGGATTATATTTTTGAATTATAGTATTAGTGAAGTGTTCTTGTATTTTTTAAACCAACCCTAATATTAAGAGTGTCATATTCCCATTTGGATCACAAAACGAAACTCTTGCCACAAATAGTTCACAATCTGAATGTCTACTTTTTATGCACCAGATCTTCACCCCTCATTACTATTAATTCATGATTCTATTTGTTTTTAATTGAAACAATAGCCCAATTATTGTTTCTGGCTTCCATGTTCATGTGAGAATTTAGCATTTAATTTTTAACTACCTCTCACTTTTAAATTAATCGCAGTTTATTCAATATTCTTTGTTCCCTGCTTCTTTTACTTTTACATTATAAAAAGGTAAGGTAAAGGAGTCTCTGTGGATTTTACTCCGCTAGTCGTTGCTGACTATAGAGGGCAGTGCTCATCTCCATTTCAAGGCCATTGAGCCAGTGCTGTCCAAAGATATTTCCGCAGTCATGTGGCCATTATGACATCATGGAGTGCTGTTACCTTCCCAATGAAGTGATACCTATTTATCTACTTGCATTTGCATGCTTTTGAACTATTAGGTTGGCAGGAGCTGGGCAGGATGGGAGCTTATCCCATCGTGTGGCGGTTGAGTCTTAAACCTGGGCTGCTGGCTTTCCAGCCAACAAGCCCAGCATCTTAACAGCTGAGCCACCATACCACCCTGTTACATTATAATGTTCTAAATCATTAATTTTAACTTACAACTTACATCAATCTATAAATTGTATAAATATAATTTTATTTATATTAGCAGCCATCTTAAGCTTTCCAGATGGCATATAAGAGTTATTTTAGCTAATCAAAGAAATCACGCTACAAAATAGTGATTATTTAGCCTCAAGAATCTTTGAAGCTAAATGATCAAACGAAGGCGTGCCAATCTTGAAATCAAATGTGGCATGAAGTTTAACGGAGTCTTGCTTAATAGGAACTGTCTGTTGTTCTTCCTTGTTTAGATGCTGCTGTGGAAATAGGTCTACAATATGTTGCCTTTGCTAGTGTCCTTCAGCAGCTAACAAAATCTATACTTCAGCTTGATTAAAGAAACATACTGCCTTGGATTGAGTTTAGAATGTATAGAGCATCGGGCTCAGAAGATTACTGAACCAGAGGATAGCCATGACAAAAACTGGAGCACAGTCTAATTTGGCAACATCATATTTCCAGTCAGATAGTTTTCCAGCCATTATGCCAGGCACTGAATTTTAGGATTTCTCTTGGATTGTCATTCCATCACAGTAAAAGTGTTGGCTCAGAGCTACAAAGTCATCTGCTCTGGAGTCTAACTTACTTTGATTTATTTTGTCTTTAGATGACACTTCACATGAAAAGAGCAAATGGTAGGTTTTTAAGGATCATATTTCAATTTTTACCATATATATCTTACTATTATTAACAATAAATTTAGGTGTTTTGTATTTCAAATACTAAACTGCTAATTAATAATGATTTACTTTCTTTCTCATACTACTTTGGCAGTAACTGAGAAGCTCAATGAAATATGAGCCTTTTTTCTTATAATTCAAAACCATGGATGAAGAAAGGATTTAAAAAATTTTTTTACAGAGAGTTAAATTCACCCATATGTATTAGGCCACATTAACTATCAAATGCGCCACATCAAAATGCACAAAATTATGGGGACAGTAATGTATTTTATTTTGACAAATTCAGTTACTTAAATGAGTCTGTTGCTTTAACCTGACAGATAAAGACTCTGTTATGTATAAATTAATACAACTGCAATATGACATCCTTTCTTTCTCTACTCCAGGGGTGTCAAACTGCCGGCCCATGGGCCGGATGCGTCATGGCAAAACTGCGCCCACCCCATTGCCAGCAATGGAAAAAAAGTCGTGATAAGTCGTGACACATCACATGACGTTGCAAGTTTGACACTTCTGGTCTACTCTAACACCAAATTGCTTGATACAACTTTTTCCAAAAAGTTGATTAAAACTAACCATAAAGACACACAAAGTATTTAGCGACTTCCTCCTAAGTAAATCATCATGGAAAAAATCTATCTATGTGGGTCAAGTTGAAAATGACTTGATGGCACATAATCATCTCTTTAATATTTAGGAAGACAGATGCTTCCCTCGATAATTTCCCTTTAGCATTAGGAAGTGGCAGAGTAAAGACTGCATGTATGAGAAAAATACCAAACTGTTTAAGTGGAGCTTTTCCAAATCTTCTACTGGCCACTTCCTATTATTTACTGAAGTTGGAAATTAATACTGTGTCGCATTAACACATTTCACATTTGTGTAGATGGACAGAGAAGACAAAAAAAAATCCCAGAATTTCAGATTTCCAGCTTAGTTTCAAAGTTATCTACATCTTGTCTATGAGGTCTTGTGAAAAATATGTTTTGAAGAAGTGAGCATGAAAAGAAGGCACAAAGGGAGCTAGTCGGGAAGTTTGACTTCATTAGCAAGGAATTTACCCACTCTAGAGGTTAGATGTTTTCTCTTGCAGATTATGAGGAAGCCAAGTGAAAGCTTTCTGTGCCAGTACTTATGAAATCAACTTTCTTTGCATTACATAGATTGCTCAACAATATTTCATATTATTCAGTTTCCGTGTATTGTGCCTCTCCATTATTCCTAGCACAGTCCTATTGTGCTAACTATTCTGTTCCTCAGTTATTATTTAAATGCAGATTCACAAATACCTTTTCATTTTTTGTAAAAAAAAAATTCATATAAGTCTATTCACTTTATAAATGAATGTGAAAATTTTGGAGGTAAGTACTTCTAATCCCAAATGTTTTCACCTCCCTAAAAACAATCCTCTCAGGCTCTGTACTTTGGGTAGGAATACTTTAATCCCCTAATTTAGTTTTTTAAAATATATAGAAGCTAGCAACTTCCATAATCTCAATCAGCATGACTGAATGTTTCATACGATTTATGAGAAATATATTCTTAACCTGTCTGGTGGATGCCAGATTTAGAATGGCTATAATATCGTTGGACAGCAAAGAAACCAAACAAATTAATCATCAAATTAATCCAGAGTTCTCAACTGAGGCACAAAATGACCACTCAAGGCAGGGAACATACTTACTATTCCTGCCTCTTATTTTCCCTTACAACAACAACCCTGTGAGGAGGGTTGAAAGAGACTGACTGGCCCAAAGTCATTCAGTTGGCTTTTGTACTGAAGGAAAGCCTAGGACTGACAGTCTTCTGACTTCTAAGCCAGCACCTTAATCACTGCACCAAACTGGCACTCAAATTATCCTACTTCAGACACATTATGTGAAGATCTATCTCCCTGGAGAAGGCTTTAATGATGGAAAAGGGGGAAAGAAAGAGCAGAGGATGATCAGCAACAAAGGGAATGTACTCAGTTACAGTGTCAATAGGGGCACCATTGGAAGATCTGAAAGACCAGGTTAGGACAAATTGTCATAGAGAAAAACTATGTGGTCACCAAGAGTCAACACTGACCTGATGGCACATAATCAATCATCAATCAAGGATAAACATAGCATGTATATTGAGGGATTCATAAAGACTTTAATCATTTTAAGCATTTCTGCTTGCATAAATGTATGGTTTCTATTTCTTAAACCAGGATACTTCTTGTTTCCTGTTTTTTCCAAATGATACCAATCATTTTACTAACCCAGTCAAAAGCAAAACAAATTCAGCTCCCACATGTCAAACAATGAGAAAAGCCATCCCTACGACGACGATCTCACTGGTCAATTATCATTTTGACAGAAATTCTCTTCCCAGTCCTGGATCACAATCCAAAATGCAGGAGAAGCTTACACAACCTCCTTCTCCCACGCTACAGAACATCCTTCATTCAATTGGCATATAGAGAATCTATAAAGAATTTATAAAATAATCTCTTTTAGCAAACTTTTAACTGTTATGTGACTTTAGTGTACAATATCACTATTAATTTCAATTTATGTTTTTCACCTTTTATATCCTATTTTTTTATTTTCCTAGTAGCTTTGTAGAAATGTGAGATATAAATCAAATAAATATACAATATCACTTCCCAACCCCAAGGTCAGAATTGGAAGGCTCCATATGTTCTGAAAATGCCATCTATGGCTAGCCAGGAGACCAGTCTTTCATGATGATATATTCTAGGGCTGTTTATATTTCCAGAATGATTCCAGCTGCTTCCAAGGGGCTAGCTAAATACATAATTAATCTACATAATTTTATATTTGCAGCTTCCCTTATGTGACAACAAATAAAAAAACAGCAAAGAATTTCTTGCAACAAAACAGGAGAAATCTATTTTATTTTCATTTGAGCTAAGATCTACTCAAGCTCTTCAGGCCATGGTGACTATTTTTTTAATGTGTCAGTAGAGAGGCACATTAAGTGGAATAAAGATACCATGTATCCCCTATGTCAGGGCTTTTCAACCTTTTCAGAGATTGTACCACTTTTAGGATATGGCAATATTCGAGTACCAGCAGTCGCCTAGCAGGTGGGCGTAGCCTTCTCAACGCCACTCACTGGACACAGCTGACTCAAGACAGCTGGGTCAGAACGGAACAAGTCGCACCGGCTAACTCGATGTGGGGACAACTCGATTCCCCACAAACTCGCCTCCCCAAACTGCTGGCAGCCAAGCACATGCACGCGTGCACACACAAACACCACATTCCAGGTTTGGGGATTTATATCCACAGAGGAAGGAGAGGGCCTTCTCCACAAGCCCAGGTATGATTGGCAATTTGCTAGCTCAGATGTGGAAGTCTCCAAGCTTGGAATGTTTGTGTGTGTGTGTGTGTGTGTGTGTGTGTGTGTGTGTGTGTGTGTGTAGCATGCTAAAGAGATGTTTTCCCAATCCCAGACATCGTTGGTGTTTCCCTGTCCGATGCCCCCTCCCGGAAAAGCAGGAGGTGGACGTCGTTTGCAGGAAGCAGTTTCCTCCAAGTCCAACTTCTGTCTTGACAGATCTCTGGAAAGCAAGAGGAGGCAGCAGGGGAGCAGCGCTCCCGGGTCCTGCACAAGGGAGGCTGGCTCTTCTCGAAAGGGGATTGCCATTTCCAATTGTGCATGGTAAGGATGCTGGCTTGTTGGGGCAGCCTTCCCTCACACAGCTCCCCTGCCACCCCCTCCTCCTCTCCAGAGATCTGCAGGGGAGACAGAGATCTGGAGGGCAAGGTGCAGCCTCCATATTGGCCACTTCTACCTCTCCAAGCCCGCCTCGATTAAACATACATTATGTCAGGGAACTCGTGGAAGCAGTTTCTTCCAAAAGGAACTTTTAATAGGAGAAGCTGACAGCAGGCATAATAGACAGGATCTGAGGGTTTCCCACTCAGATCTATAGCTTAAACAAGTCCCCAATAGTTAATCCAGTCAGTTCGAACGGGCCAATCCTCAGGTGTTAAGTCCGTTGTGGGAAAGTTGCTGACAACACCAGTCTTTCCCAGGCTCATAGTGATGTTGTTGTGGCTTCGCACCTTCCCTTCCGAAACAGAAGATAAGCCAGATGGCCGGAGGCTCATTTTCTTTCTCCCCCAAGGTGACATCAAGGGAGAAACAGTTCAAAGGGCAAGTATGCAAAGACAGCGAAAGAGATACATTGTAGCGATAGAGAAAACAAAGAGACAGCCCGCGGTGGTTCCCCCCTCCCCTCCAGGAGTATGACAGAACCCAGAGCAATAGAGGAAATAGAATGAGAGAGAGTGCCCCTTAATAATATATGGGTTCTGACATCCTGCCCTCCTTAAAAGAAAGAGAGATCCACCTGTGGGAAGACAGAAACAAACAAAATGAAAAAGATTGATTAGTCTGGTTTGTTGGGGTATGCTGTGTGAAATTTTCTAAGGAGTTTCGGGGCTTTAACATGGCGTTTGTGGACCCACTCATTTTGGGAGGGTGGAAGATGTTTCCATGCTACTAGGTATTGGGTGGAGCCATAGTGTTTTCTGGAATCTAGGATTTCTTTAATTTCAAAATGCTGTTCCCCTTCCACCATAATGGGGGGAGGAGGAGGAGCAACAGCTGGTCTTAAAGGTGACTGTTGCTCGTGTTTTAAAAGGCTGCAATGGAAAATTGGATGTATCTGTCTGAGGAACTTCGGGAGTTCTAATTCCACTGTGACAGGATTTATGATTCTGGTAATAGAGAATGGTCCTACATATTTAGGTCCTAACTTCTTGGATGGCTGTAGGGATTTGAGGTATTTGGTAGACAAGTAAATTTTCTCCCCTACACTAAAAGGTTTTGGCTCAACTCTCTTTTTATCCGCTTGCGTTTTGTATGCTTATCTAGCTTCTTCTAGAGCTTTCCTGACTACTGGCCAGGTGTTCTTTAGTTGTGCGATCCACTCCTTTAGAAAAGGGATCACAGGGTCGGTTTTCGGAAGTTCAGGCATCGAGTTAAAACTCTGTCCCGTTGCTACTTGGAAGGGAGTGTATCATGTGCTGGAATGGACTGCGTTGTTGTAGGCAACCTCTGCAAACAGGAGTAGGTCAGTCCAGTTGTCCTGCTGGTAATTTATAAAGCATCTTAAGTACTGTTCCAGTACTGAGTTCGACCATTCAGTCCCACCATTCGTTTGCAGATGATGACTAGATGATAGTCCCTGGGTGGTTCCTAACAAGCTTAGGAACGCTTTCCAGAATTCTGAAGTTCATTGTACCCTCTATCGGATATGATGCGCTGTGGGGCCTCATGGAGACGGTATATGTATTGAACAGTTTTGCAAGTGTCTTTGCATTAGGAATTTTTGAACAGGGAATAAAATGCACTTGTTTGGAAAATAAGTCTGTCATGACCCAGATGACTGTGTTCCCCCCACTCTCTGGCAATTCTACAATGAAATCCATGGAAATTTCCTTCCAGGGAGCTGAGGGGGTCGCTACCGGTTGCAGTAACCCAGGTGACTTCCCTTGTAATCTTTTAGCTGAGGCGCAAATTGGGCAGCTAGCCACATAGCTTTCAATGTCCTTTTTTATTGATGGCCACCAAAATTGCCTTTTGACCAGATGCAACATTTTCACAAACCCAAAATGGCCTGCAGAGTTCGAATCATGGCACAGTTGCATAAATGTTAGTCTTTGGCTTTGGGGTATGTATAGTTTTCTTCCAACCCAAGGCAGCCCATCAGTCATGGTGCATAAGTTGTTATGGCTTAGGAACCATTCAGTGTCTCTAGTGCATTTTTGAATTCAATTCCTGCTTGGCTTGCTAAAGGTTTTTGGAGCTTGGCTTGCACTTGGGTGGTGACTGGTGCTGCCAACTGTTTACTCGGCATCCGCGGTTTTGTTACATCGCTCCGGGTGCTGTTGTATTGTGGCATTCTGGACAGAGCGTCTGCTAGAAAGTTTTTCCCACCCGGCAAGTGTTTCAACGTGAAGTTAAATCGATGGAAATGTTGCAACCACCTCGCTTATTTAGGAGTTAATTTCCTGGGCGTCTTTAGTGCTTCCAGGTTCTTGTGGTCAGTCCACACTTGGAAAGGAATTTTGTTCCCCTCCAGGAAGTGTCGCCAGGTGAGAAGAGCCCATCGCACTGCATACGCCTCTTTTTCCCAGACCGCCCATCTTTGTTGTGTTTCTGTGAGCTTTCTTGATGTGTATGCACAGGGTTGTAATGTCCCCTCATCATTTTCCTGCAAGAGTACTGCCCCTATGGCTACATCGCTAGCATCAGCCTGAATCACAAAAGGTTTGTCAGTGTTGGGGTGTCTCAAAATCGGTTTCGTGGAAAAAAGTCTTTTAAGCCTTTCAAACGCGGCTTGACATTCTACTGTCCATTTTAACGGTTGGCTTGGCTTGGGCTTTCCGTCCCCTCTGGTTTTCAATAAGTTTGTAATCGGCAACGCAATCTGGGCAAAGGAGGGAATGAATTGCAGGTAAAAGTTAGCGAAGCCAAGGAAACTTTGTAATTGTTTTCGGGTGCGGGGCGGAGCCCATTCTAGAACTGCTCGGACTTTCTCGGGGTCCATTTCTATGCCGTTTGGTGATATGCGATATCCCAGATAATCAATTCTCTCCTTATGGAATTCGCATTTAGATAGTTTAGCATAAAGGTGAGCTGCTCAGAGCTTTTTTAGGACCGCCCTGACCAACTTTACATGCTCGTCCATGGTCTCAGTGAATATTAAGATGTCGTCCACATAAACAAGCACCCCCTTGTACAGGTGCTCCCATAGCACTTCATTTATCAATTGCATAAATACCGCGGGTGCTCCTTGTAACCCAAAAGGTAGGACCCGGAATTGGTAACATCCTAATGGTCAATTGAATGTCGTCTTCCATTCGTCCCCCTCTTTTATTCTGATCCGGTAATAGGCTTCTCTCAAATATAGCTTCGAGAAGATTTTCCCTTTCAATAGGTGGGATAGCATGTCTTTCATGAGGAGAAGAGGGTATAGATTTCTTTTGCTCACTGCGTTCAAAGCTCTATAGTCTACGCAGAAGCGAAGAGTCCCATCTTTCTTTTCTCAGAATAGGACGAGGGCAGCTCTTTTTGGCTTTGCCGGCTGAATAAAACCCCTTTCTAAGTTCTTGTCTATGAATTTCTGCATCTCCTCCAACTCTTGTGGGCTCATGGAGTACAATTTAGGTTTGGGGAGTTTTGCCCCCGGGCGGATTTCTATAGCACAGTCTATGGCCTGGTGGGGGGGCAATTCATTGGATCTTTCCTCGCTGAACACTTCAGCCTGGTCTCTATATTCCTCCAGTATCTCCAGTAATTCCTCCCCCCCCCCACTGCAGCTTTCTCGGCCGGGGTTCCACTGCTCTGGGGCTGGGCTGGTTCCTTGGCTGATTCCCCTTTTGGGAACCTGAGTTCTGCCGTTCTCCAGTCCACCTGCAGGTTCCACTTGGTCAGCCACACCATGCCCAGGATAAGGGGACAGTCCATGCCACAGGTCACCACAAATGTTATAGTCTCTACGTGGTGCCCTATGGTGAGTTGGACTGGCAGGGTAGCTAGTGTGGCAGGCATCCCCCCTGTTGTGGACCCATGTAATTGACCAAAAGAGATCAGTTTCTTCAGCCTCCTCACCGGAATCCCCAAATTCCCCACCAACGTTGGGCTTATGAGGCAGCAGGTGCAGCCAGAGTCAATTAATGCCCTGATTTCCATGCTCTCGGGCATGCCAGGGGCTAACAATTGTACTGTCCGGGTGAGAGGCGCAATGGGTCCACTTACCAGGTGTTCATCTTCTGAATTGTTGTCCGATGAGTTGGGCATTCCTCCTAGATTGGTCAGAGTTCCCTTTCTTCGTTGGGCCGAGGCAGGGAACTCGATGACTTTGATGCTCTTCATGGCCGTCTCTTTTGGCTTCGCTGGAGTCTTCCTGGGTTTTCCAGCTGGAGTTCGGTCAGGTTGCCGGGTAGGGGCACATGAGCGGCATTCAGCGGCAGTGTCCCTCTTTCCCGTGTTTGAAACATCCTGAGGTTCTTTTGATTGCTGGTGCTTGCTTCGCTGGCTCGCGAGTAGGCTCTGATGGCGATCTTCCGCACGATCTCCCCCCTCGTCGTTGTCTCTTGGCCAGGTCAATCTCTGCCTCTTCATGTTATGGTTCTGACATATGAAACTCTTCAAAGAACTTCGAGGCATTGAATCTTTATTCGAGTAGCAACACATCGGCACGCACATAGTCCAAGCCAAAATCTGGCTTTCCCTCCCCTCAGCACATAGTATCAAAGCACAATTCTCTCCTCTGACTAATAGTCATAAATCACATTCTCTAATTAGTTTGAAATGCTGGCTTTCCACCCAGTTTTTCATCCCGCCATGTCTTATCATCTCTTATTACAAACAGCCTTGGTTCTCACCATTACACAGTATTGTTTTGTCTAACTAATCTCCCATGCACATTCCTCCTCCCCGCCCCAGTATCATCTAATTCTAACTCTAAAAGTAAAACTTAAAGGAAAATGGATGCATCTCCATATGTTGTCAAAGCAAGAACATCCGATGTTAGCAGCATTGACACTTCGGCTAGGACATACCAGTCTTGCAATCGGTGGGGGTCCCCTCGAGGGAGGGAGGCGTCGTAGAGGTCGTAGTTTAACCCGTCCTTGAAGTGGCTTAGCAGGATGTCTTCTGGTCAATTCAGTTTGCTGGCCAGAGCTCAGAACTCCTGGGTGTATTCCGCCATGGGTCGCCTGCCCTATTTCACTGTTTTTATTTGCTCCCACACTTCCTGGTCAGCTAAGGGGTCTTTGAAATGACGCCTAAGGGCGGCCATGAATTGATTGAAGTTTAGCAGCTCTGGTGCGTCTGCATCATGGAGGTCTATGACCCAGTGTGCTGCGATGCCATCCAGGGCTGCTTGCACGATGCGAACCCTGGTTCGGTCACTTGGGACGCTGTATTCCTTCATGTAGTTCAGCACTTGAGTTAGAAAAAATCCCAGGCGCCATGACTCCCCAGCGGCGGGAACCTCTGGATGGATCGGTGTCTCTTCTTCTGTCTGTATCGTCTCCCATCTCTGTCCGTGGTTGCTGCTCGGTGTGGGGTGGCAGCGGGTGCTGTGACAGCTGCAGTTTCAATGTTGCCTTCAGAAGGGTCTGGGACCGATGGTTCAGCCCCTCCTTTGTCTGTCCCTTCTGCGGATTCCAGGTGAATGGTGCCCCGGCACGGGTCAGCTTTCTCTTCCCTCATGGAGTCGAGTGCTATTTTCATCATTCTGATTGCCTGCTCCAACAGTCGGCTGGAATGCAGCGGCCAGTCCTCCTCGTCTTCGCTAAGGCAGAGAGACCTTTCTATCTCGACCTTCCAACCTGGTTGATGACTGCCCCATCTGAGCGTCACCTTCCTGGCCTTCTTCTCCAAGTCCTCCTTCTTCCCGACACCCATCGACCACCTGGGCTTGTGGCAACGTTCTGCGACACTGCCTCTTCCGATGAGCTTGAGGATCCGGAGTTGGAGTATTTGCAGGGATCTGCTCGGTGGGAGGCTTCCCCCCCCCATCGCAAGTTCCTCTCTCTCCATTCCAATATCTGACATGGTTTGCTAAGTCCCCCGGTAAGGGTCTTCCTTCCGGGCTGACTGTTACTGCAGATCCTGTCTAATGTCAGGGCCCACTTCAATACTCCTAAGAAAGCAGAACTCGTGGAAGCAGTTTCTTATTAGGAGAAGCTGACAGCAGGCATAATAGACAGGATCTAAGGGTTTCCCACTCAGATCAATAGCTTAAACAAGTCCCAAGCAAACCCCACCCCAATAATTCATCCAGTCAGTTGGAACGGGCCAATCCTCAGGTATTACAAGTCCGTTGTGGGAAAGTTGCTGATAACACCAGTCTTTCCCAGGCTTGTAGTGATGTTGTTGTGGCTTCGCACCTTCCCTTCCGAAACAGGAGATAAGCCAGATGGCCGGAGGTTCATTTTCTTTCTCCCCCAAGGTGACATCAAGGGAGAAACAGTTCAAAGGGCAAGTATGCAGAGACAACGAGATACATTGTATCGATAGAGAAAACAAAGGGACAGCCCGTAGCGGTTCCCCCCCCCTTCAGTAGTATGACAGAACCCAGAGCAATAGAGGAAATAGAATGAGAGAGAGTGCCCCTTAATAATATATGGGTTCTGACACATTATATATAAATTAAAACAGAGCCAAAAAGAAAACATAGTTAAATCACTAATTATAGTTCTTCACATATTTTCTGGAAAAGCCACCTTTATTGATGTTAGGAAGGAACAGCAAACCTTATTAAGGAACTCTTAACAGGAAGGGAATTGAAGACTCCAAAAAGTCTCATTCTTTCTAATCTGCCTTCCATTTGAGTCTTTAGTTCTCATTATTTTATTATTATGTATTTAAGAAGAAGATCAAAGGCCTCCGTAGCTCAGGATACTCACTTTAAAATCAGAACCCAGAAAAATTTAGTTAATCCACAATACCGACTGATGAAGAATGAAGATAATCTTTGGGCCCTGAGAGCATGCAGGTGTCAAATCAGAATATTAGTGGCACACCTGTCAGCAACTGGAAGTGCATAAGTCCATGTACTTCCCTTTCCTGTCTCACAACTCAATCCATACATCCTTTAATTATCAGACACAACTTTTCCTCATAAGCTCCTTACAAAACCAACAAGGTATAGTGTAATTAGCAGGAAAAATAAATCTAGCACTTCTGAATTCTTTCCCCAAGGGGGAAAGAAAAGTTCACAGCCTGCAGGTTGCTAGCAAAGTCGTCAAAGAATAAAAAACGAATCAATTTTGCAGCTCTTTCCTGTTACTACATCCTCTTACCTCTAGAATGTGGCCTGGGATTGCACAAGGGGCTAGGCTAAAATCTGGTTGAGTAGTTTGCAGCCAGGTGTTCAGTATAGACCTTGCCAATGTGATTTTAATAGCCCAGGAAGGGATAGGAAAACCCGAGGAAAACTCTGCAATCAATAAACCATGGTGGACTATGCTTGTTTTGCCCTATTTTGATTCTCCTCCCCAGAAGCAGCCCATCTATTTTAGAACTGCATGGCCACAAAGATAGAGGCCTTCAGCCTCCCAATCCCTGCTAAGAGAGGGATTTGCATTGTGGCGAGGGTCAGGCCATATGCCTCCAATCAAAGGAAAAACCTGAATCAAGCGGGCCAGAAGGCAGCCTAGCCACCGTGGCCCTCTGGTTCCTTCTCCTTGCCCCCTGGGCACAGACATAGTTGCTGCTCCTTGCCATAGCTGGGGTGGGAGTTGCAAGTTCTTCCGTCCACTTCGTCCTGCAAAGGACGAAGCTGATGGAGGTACTTGCAAGTCCCGCCCCAGCTATGGTGAGGAGCAGCAACTGTGCCCAGGGGACGAGAAGGAACTGTAGGGGCGCGGTGGCTGGGCAGCCTTCTGGCCTGCTGGATTCGGGTTTTTTCTTTGTGAGCTGGGGTGGACCGGCCCCTCGCTGTCTCCAGGGCGGCCCCGGGCCAAATGTAAACACTCCACGAGCATGTCTATTTTATATCCTCTCCTCTCTCCCCCTCCCCCTCTTGTCTTCGGTGTAGTTGCAGCTGATTCCTTTCCCCAGGCTGGAAGCGCCAGTCAGCTGGAGCCTGGCGCGGATCCTGGGCGCTCAGCAGAATTCCGGCAACACTGCGGCTCCAGCTGATTCTCGCACAAGCCTGTGCTGCGTTGCCACCGCTTCAGTTCATCCCCATGCTACACTTTTATACTTTTTTTTAGATTTTTTTTACAGTGCTTTTCAACCCATCGTAAGCGTACCACCTGCCAGGTGCCGACATACCACCAGTGGTACGCATACCACCGGTTGAAAAGCCCTACCCTATGTCCCTAATTTTGTTTTAGAAATGATGTATAGTTTTATTATTCATGTACAAATATGGCAGTAGCAAATAAATGAAGAATCTGTTGAGGTAGGCAATTATTTGATTTATGAAAGTGTATCAACTCTGCCAGGTTTCCTGTTCATTCCATTTTTTCTTCAACAGAGATTATGGGTGCCCTACAGATTTATAGACTTCAGTTTTCAGGATTACTTAGCAAGCATGACCATTGTTGAGAATTCTTGGAGTCTACATGTCTATTTGGGAAGAACTGGATTAAGGACTTTGCACTCACAATATCATATATATATTTTTGGATCCAAAAATGGTAGCTTTTCATAAATTCAAATTTATGAATTTGAATTTGAATTATGGTTTCTAAGCACTGGTCTTTAGAAACCCAGGAAACAAAGTTTTTATTTTTTTAATGCTAGCAATATTCACTCTTATTAGTTATGCTAAAAAAATAACACAAAATAATAGAAAAAAATAAAAATATTTTCCTTGCTATGCAGTATCATCAACATATTCATATCTGCCACAGCAGTAGAGTAGGGAATTTCAATCACAGCCTAAATATAGCAGTTTCACCAACACACAAAGGAGCTACAACTGCTCACCTCTTAGGTAATACTTATGCCAAAGAAGAGATTTTGATGACCTACTTTCTGACATAGAACCTAAATTAACCTAAACTAAAGAATTTCAGAATAGACAATCCATGCAGTTTCCTGGGACATCTATTCATAGTCATAGGCTCCAAAAATTTTTACAGGTTTTTTTTTTTTTGCAAGTAAAAAGTCAATAGAGAGCAAGAATCATGGCTATGGGAAATCTCATATCCATTCTACTTGGTCTAAAGCATCTAATTTGTATTTTTCTGATAACATAATCAGTCAAAACAAAGTCAGAGTCTCAGCATTTTTATGCTTTTTAAAAAAACTCTTAAATAGGTTCTCAATGTGGTAGTTTACTGCTTACAGAATTTGGAACACTACAGTACTGATGTTCCAGTTCCATAGCTAAACTACCTACCCTGTTTTTCTACTCTTTGTTTCTATAACAATGAAGAAATAGAAACACAGCCTTCTTATTTAAACATTGTAGCAGACATTGCCCCGGGTCCATAATTACACTGTAATATTTTAGATTGCTTCTTTCTAACAATCCTAGACAAAACTATGTGAACCTTTTCCTATTTGTTTTGTACATTTCTTGAGTGCTCACTTTGACTATGGCTTATGATAAGAATTTACAATACAGAATTCAGACCCCAAGTTTAAACTGAAGCTCGAAGGGGCGCAGCATAGCATTTGGCAAGTGACTTTTCTTTCAAATTGAGAGTCAGAAACAGGAATTTGGATAGATCAGGAAGTAGCAAAAGAGGAAAAAGTTACAACATCAGAGTACCACTTCATTTTTAATTCTGGCATCTCACACATTTTAATTTTTCTGTAAAAGTAAAGGACACAGGACACAGGAAAAGGAAAATATAAAGAAAACAACAGTCCTGAAGTTCATGTGCAATCCTGAAACCAACTTTCTACTTGGAATATGGTAAGAAAATATCCAAATGTCTAAAACAGTGATGGTGAACCTATGACATGTGTGTCACAGGCACACACCATGTCATTTTTGGTGACATGCCAAGCCTTCCAGAAATTCTGGAAGTTGCACAAGAAGGTCTTGCTCTTGTATAGTCTCTGCTCCCCTCCCCCCAATCACATGAGCATTCTCATGCAATTTTCTGAGGCTCCAGAAAATGCAAGAATAAGGCCCTCTCATGCAACTTCTGGAGGGTTTGGAGAGGAGAGTCAGGAGGAAAGGAGAGTCTGGAGAAGTCTCTTTTGCCTGGGGTAGGGTGTGACAGCAGAATCAAGGAAAACGTCTTCTGGATTTCTGATATGTTGAGCCCAAAATGTTTGCTATCACTGATATGGAGAATTTGCATGTATCTACATCCAGAGAAAGAGGGACAGAAAATAAACATGTGGGATCACTGTATGCAAATGTTTAAATATGTAGCCATAGAATTTTAAAGCACCTAATAATAAATTGCCAATGACTATGCTGCTCAGTAATCCATCAAGAATAATAGTGTTTCCATCAAGGAGAATCCCTAACATGGATATGAAAGCCAGATGATTACTATCCAGAAAGTAATCCTCTGGGTAGAAAAGAGATTTCTGCTCACATTCATTTAAAATGGCACAGAATACTTAATCTGAAAAGGTAATATTTTATTATTTGCAGTTACTATCTGTCAGATGCAAAGCAAGGGGAACAATTACTACTGCTATTTTACATTCTAAGAGTATATTCTTTTGTTTATCCTTATAAGAATTTTATGCCATCCTTATTACTTTACATGTTTAGAATTAGGTACAATTCACTACAAAGGCACAAAGTACAAAGGTACTTTATTTCTCATGCAGTCAAATCTTCTTTCCAATCTATAAATATTCTTATAAATCTGAATATGCTTTATGGCCTCTGCATAAATAATAGAAGAAAAACCTAACTAATTACAATACAGGAAAGCTAAATATCGGCAGAGCTATTATGATTCTTAACCAACAGGTGGTGTTGTGATCTATTGGCATCTGATATTTCACTGTTATTGCACCTGGACTTTAGAACACACTAGACATTGTATGTTGTGTAATTGCAAACTTGGCTAAACACATAAAGCCAAGGGAGAAAAAAGGCTTCATCTATATGGAATTACCTCTGAAAAAAACAGTTATATGAAAGAGAAGTCTAGTGCATCAATGGAATTTGCCTGGCGTTAAGGGCATTTAACACCAATACAATAAAATCAGTAATTGCAATTGCGCACTTTGGACAGAAATAAAATGCGGCTGGAAATGGCCCGAAGTACAATTGTGGATTTATAGATTCAAGGCAGAAAGTCAGTTCAAGAGACTGATTTGCTTCTGATTGGGAGGAAAAGAATAATCTTACATTGTCGGAAAAACAGCGTAACTCTTCATAAATGTTCTGTCTTTCTGCATAAACTTCCTATTCTGCAATTACTAAACAACTTCCATTTTATAATGAGGGCATAGTTTTAGAACTAAGATCTGGAAAAGGGATTAACTTTTTTATTATTCTTATCAACACATATTCCAGTTTTACCAACTCTATTTAAACCAAAATTAAGGCTCAATGAGAGACAATAGAAGCAAAAGTCTTTTCCCTCTTACTGGATAGAGAGAGAAGATGGACTCTTTGAAGTGACATATTTGGGCTCTTTAATTCCAAGTACATTCCAGGTAGCCATTCACAAATGCAAAAATGAACCTTGCAGTACATATACTGATCTTTCCTTAGTTGCAGTGATGAAGGTGTTGGCCTAGACACCAGGAGACTATGAGTTCTAGTCCTACCTGAGGCATGAAAAACAACTGGGTGACTTTGGACCAGAAACTCTCTCTCAGCCCAGCCCACCTCAATGGGTTATTGTTGTTGTTGGGAAAATAGAAGGAGAAAGGAGTATTATGTAAGCTTGCTGCCTTAAGTTATTTATAAAAATAAAATAAAGGCAGAGTATAAATGAAAAAATAAATTTCTCCCCCCCCCCCAAAAAAAAAACCCTGATACGCTTCCTTTTATTTTTACAACAAAACTGAAATATAATGATCACAATAAAATGTGATCAATAAGTAAATATTATTCTGTTCTTTCAGGGAATCAAAGGCAACATATGTAAGTCCTCCTTTTATCCTCAAAAGGACTGGAGATTGGAAAGTTTCTCTCTCCCCCTCTCTCTTTCTCTGGCAATAGTAAATCACTTAAGTGTTTTCAATAAAATGGCATAAATACAATATAACTATGAAGGATGATTTTCAGTTCACATGGGAAAAGGCAGTGTCAAGTAAAATCTCACCCTTGGGCTTCTCTCCAGGCCTTTTACTCAGCATGGAATATGATTAGGCCAAAAATACTCATTCAACAGCACATAGCAAATACAACAGCACCAACTGGACCTAGTCAGGTCCCCAACATTTATTGTCAGTGGACCCAACAGGTAACTCTGCCTCCCCTATGGTATACTTAACTAATCTTGTAATACTCCTGGTAGACCTTTATTCTGATGCTATGCCCTCCCCTCAGCTGTCCTTCAATACAGGAAGATTTCCTACTGGGAGAGACTATGCTTCTGGACACTATCATAAGAAACAACAGAGCATGTACTCCCCCAGTGTCTGTAGGATAAAAACTAGCTTCATCTCATCATTACCGCATAAATATCCAGGGCGCACAGGACAATTTTACAGTCCCTACTGATTTCATATACTTGTCCTGATACAACCTATCATGTTGCCAGCTTCTGCGCAATGGCACTTAAAATCCATCAGATGATGACCTGTGCCATAAGCTATTCTTAATGAGCATCTAGTTTGTCATTCTAGAGTGCTCGATATTGTGATAGATTTAGTCTGCCATATACTACCTTTAGGCTCTCCCTACACCTATCTAATATTCCTACCCCCCTTTTTAGATTCCTTTTAGACTTTTGTTTTTTATATTTATTTGTTTTATAAGTTTTAGCTTTTTATAATTTGTTTAGACTCTGATGTATTTTTTATCCTTTTTAATTATCTATACCCATCCTCCTTATGCTAATCTTTGATCATAATAAAGATTTGACACATAAATATATCTTTCAAATCATCAGAAATCAAGCTCAAGATGAAAGAGATTTTATCTAACTTTAAGTTGGATATGGTAGGAAAACTCTTGGAGGAATGAGAAGAAACAGCAGGCAAAAAATTCCTTATTTTATATATTAATAAATGTTATGTTTTGTAGCTGGCCATGTCTGCCATGGCAAACCTTTCTGAATGAGTATGTTCGCTCCTCATCAGTCATTTTGAGCATGCTCAAAACATATGTACTTTTAAAATTCCAAGTATATGTGCCAGACTAAGTAAAATCCTAAGTAAGTCCTACAGTACCTACATGCATATATTCCAGTCATAAAAAACAACTAATTCTCTGTCTGGGTCTCAAAATACACACATATAAACAAAAAACACTGAATTTGGACATACTAGTGAATTTTTACTTATAGTAAAATTTAGTGAATTTATACTGATCTATGAGCATAATAAAGATTTGATTGACTGATTACCTATATCTGCAAGTGTGGAAAGTCAATGTAATTCTGCACATACTTTAAAACCAGGGGAAAGAAGTTGATATTATATTATAAACATTCTAATAAGAACAACAATTTGACAGTTGAATCAGAGATAATTTCCTTTTACTAAATGTATTATAGCACATTTTCCATTGGATTCCTAGACTGAGCAAGGGTTTTGACTCAAATGGGTAAATGGTTGCCTTCCACTTCTACAACTCTACAAAAAAGGATTTTTATCATTTCATAAATATCAAACGTTGAAATAGGCTGAATACTAATTTTACATTTTTCAAGAATATTTCAAATATTCCACAATATGCAACTTCATACATCCTATTAAAATGTGTAATTTATATACTGCATAAAACCAAAATAAAGACTATCGCTAAAACATTCTATTTCAAAATTCCATTTATTGGTTACTTTTGTAAAGAAACAGATGCTCTTAGTTAAACCAAATACTTGTTTTCTCTGTTCTTGAAAAATTCAAGACAAAGTCTCTCTAAAGGGCATACTTAATCCTTTAGTTCAGGGGTCCCCAATCCCCGGTCTGTATGGGCCACGGTATGCCGGTCCACACAAACAAGCAAAGCCCCATCCACGGGATGCAGGCAGCACACAAAACCACGCATTCTCCAGTCTGTGGAAAAACCTCTCTCCACAGAACCAATCCCTGGTGCACAAAAGGTTGAGGACCTCTGCTTTAGTTGGACTAGAACTGTAACCCAGTCCTTTGTTGTCTCATCTACTGAACAGAAGAATTTTGTTTTTTTCTGGAGTCCCAGTTGATTTATCATATCTAATCTTTTATTCAATAGCAGTAGAGGTCTCACATAGCTTCTTTGGCTTAAGGCCACAGAGATTAGAGGGGGGGGGGAGAGATGGAAATTTGCGTACAGAAGAGACCTGGTCCCAAACACCAGACCACCTAGCTTAGTATTTTAGTTTAAACCCTAACCTTCAAATCAGTTTTTGATTCCAGCAAAACTGCCTAGATAAGTCCCTGCAGTTTTCTTGGTAAGATTTTGGAAGTGGTTTTTCATTGCCTCCTTCCTAAGGCTGAGAGAGTCATTGGCCCAAGATCATTCAATAGGGTTTGTGCCTAAGGTGTGTCTAGAACTCATGATATTCCTGTTTCTAGGCTGATGTCTTAACACTTCACCAAACTGCCTCTAGCTTAGTATTACCTATAGCAAATGACAGCTTCCCTTCAAATCTATGGTCTTTCTGCCTTCAGGTTAAAAACATGGGGAACTGAAGTCTGAAAACCCCCATTGCTGAAGGCTAAGTAACGATTCCCTATGACCAGGTTGCTCGGCCAAGTAGAAGTACTGTGACATAGAATCCCACCTCTGGGTTTCCCAGAAGAAAAGTGAAAAATAAATTTAATACAGTGCCAGTGATAATGGTGCTGATCATGCACAATATCCAAAGGAACCATCTGTATGGTTTATCCATGATGCCACCATTCATTCAAGAATCTTTTTCAGAAGAGGGAAATTAAAGGGCTAATCAATCATTGCCAAAAAGTACAAAAGCTGCTACAGAAGATAGTAATGTAGAAATACGTTTTCCTAAAAGCTCTCTCATTTCTACCATTTTTTCACTGCAACATGCAATTATTGAACGAAAAGAGAATCAAAAGAAATTACACACATCGGACAACAATGAGCATATTAGAATATTTTTCAGATTCCATAATAATATACAAAGGTTCCTCAGCAGATAAACTGAGGAAAAAATATCAACTCTTGGAGTAGAGTGTTTGTAAAACAACTTTCTTAAAATAAAGTTAAACATTGCCTCCATCTGCTGATAGATATAGGGATAACTGCACAATGTAAATAGATTAAATTTTATTCTTTTGATAATTAAACATGCACTTCATTTCTGATGGATAATTTCCAAGACACAAAATAGGATAGATTTTAACAAATTATTTACTAAAACTCACCTTCCATTCTGGGAAGTATTACTGGGATGGGAGATACAATATAAGAATAGATGTTTCCCATGGCTGTCCTCTCACATACAAATTGGTTTCTATAAGGTGTCAAGATCTTGATTATATTTTCACTCCCTATTCTATTATGATATTTTGCTGCAAAAGGAACTGCTATCCCCGATTCCTGAAGCAAAAGCACTGCAAATATCTGGAAGATGTGATTCCAATAAATTTATTTATTTAGCATCAATGAAGAAAAACACCTGACCAAAACAGATCCATTTGCACAAGAGAAAACTGTATGATTTCATTTTCTGGATATGTACTGATTTTTTCAGGTTTAATTTCATTTATGCCCAATAATAGTTCTCATTTTCCTTAGGAGAACAATAAATTCTGATCAAATTCATGGGGACTTTTTTGTTTTGCTTCCTCATAGGGAAACTGAAACAGTTTTATAACAGGTTATAATATAATTTCACAATCAACATTTTACAATTTCTTTCTCAAGAAAGCTCAAGAATTGTATGTTGAAAATACTTAAAAGATATACTAGCCTCATCAAAAAATAACAATTCTCAAAAATTCTTGGACAGAATGTTACAAAAATGGACAATCTTTCCATGCTTGTAATTGCTGAACATTGCAATATACTTACCCTACGGAACGACACCACATAGAATGTATCTCCCCTTCTGTGAATTGCATCAAAAAAATCTTGATAATTTCGTGGCGAAGCATAATAAACCTGTAGCTCACTTCCTGAATTCCTACTGAAATACATGAGAAGATACTATTGGAACTAGCACACATAAAATATCTGAATATATCATAAAATAAACCAAGCATCCAATAGCATCATTTGCCCTCCAGATTATCAGGAACAGCATGCTTTCCTGCATTTGTGATATCACTGTACAAAGCCAGAAATCAGTACACAGTATCATAATATTTACCTTTTTCTTTTAATGAAAGTACATACAAGCTACCAGTGTTATAGAAAAGAATCTAAAAATATAGTTAGTGCACAGATAAGGAGAAAATGCAGAAAGAAATTACTTTGAGGTGTGGGAGCAGCTATTTCTGCTGATTGCAAACTGTGGAATGGCAGGAATCATATTGAAGTAATGACAATACGAATGAGGTTTTAGTTCTGATAGGCAGCAAGGAATTTATATGGGGGTGGCAGCAAGACAATTGTTTGCCACATGGTATTTATAACTGTTTCAGAGTAGAAAAACTAGGGAAAAAATGCTCATGCATGACAGGATAGGCCCCATGTATTAAGACATATTCAATATTTTCTGTATCCTGTGTATCAGAACTAATGAAAGGGAAATATTGATGTTCTTGTGTACACTTGTGAATTTTCTAGAAAAAAATGTATCTGGCCATTGTAGGAAATGGAATGCTTGACTAGATGAATCCTTAAGATCTTGAATAAAAACTGGGTTAATGAGTTTGCCAATAAATATATCTGGCTCTTTTCAGTAAAACAATTAAATGTTTAACTATATAATATTATACTGATGAGAAGATTCTATTTTGACTTACCCAACACTGTTGTCTGTATAGGGAAGAGTCATGAGTTCAGAATTTTTTCCTGAAGCACTCTGGGGATAGGAAAAAATGAACAAGGAAATAACTTATCACCAAATTAAATATAAAAACTAACTATCACTTATAGACAACTGTGATTTAGCATCACTGAAGTTCTATAGAAGATATACAAATATGCAGGAAAAACTATAATTAAGAGTATATATTTTTAAAATGCAAGGAATTTTCAGATGTACATTTTCAGATGTGTACATATATATATACAGTATATATATATATGTATGTATGTGTGTGTGTGTGTGTATATATATATATATATATATATATATATACACATACATATATACAATATATTTTTAGAATACATTATAGAATACATTATAGAATATATATATATATATATATACACATATATATACATATATACATATATACATATACACACTGTATATGTATGTGTGTGCGTGTGTGTGTGTGTGTGTGTGTGTGTGTATATATATATAAAAACTATATCTATCCCCAAATGCAGAGATTTTTTTAGAAAGAGTACTTTCCTATTCCAGAATCACCTAAATAACAAAGGAACAGAGATAGGGACCCTGTAATAGGGTATCAGAATTTTGTCCATTCCCCAGTATACGCATTCTCTCTTTTGAACTTCTGGGCCTGAGGACCTTATTTTTCTTCCTTCTCTTCCCCCTGCTGCCGCAAAATATAAATGCTTCCACAAACCTACCTGGACAGTTTGCTCTTTTTGCTGCTGATTATTTGACATCCTTCTTGATCTTGTTCTTTCTGCTTCGTGTCTATGTACCCAACCTCTTAGTTCATGACTTAACCTGTACATATAACATGGAAATTAAACAGAATGATGAGAGGAATGAAAAAAATATATTCAAGGACAACCTTCTTCATAAGAACTTAAAAGCACTGATTTTGAACTCATATTCAGCTTGATCTCTTGTTTATACCCTTAAATAAGAATCTCAGAAATAATGTCTCAGTTTATCTACATCAGATTTCAATATTTGAATTTGGATCTCCCAAACAGTTTGTGCCTGCTTAGAATAAGTGAAGATTGGTAAGATATAAAAAAGTAGATTTGCTTATTCCTAAATGATATTGGGAATGTACTACATAACTCCAGTACAGATGCCTATAAAACACTTTTGTTTTGAGCTATGGCACTGAAATGGACAGGGAGTTGCAAACTCATCAACAAATAATCCATTAAATAGCTATCCTAACTCATTGTATTGACTAATATTCTTTCAATGTTACAGAATTTATTTGAAATGCATAATGTGCATGAGAGTACACTCTTTTTATATAGTAATTTTATTCAATATTAAAATTAAAAAGATAAAAATGAAAACTAAGAAAGATACAATAGAGAAAAAATAGAAAGTTCAGAAAATAGAAGTAAAAATAGAAAAGAAACAATAAGAATATGCTAAAGAAAAAGAAATAAAGAAGTGACTTCCCCGTTCATCACAGTACAGTATAAACAATTTTAGAAACTTATCTCCTTCTCTTAAAATACAATACTGATCTCTTCTTCCCATATCTCATCCCTTTTCTTTTTAATCCTTAAGATCTTGTTGTTCAGTCCTCATTAGCAAAAGTCCATTAAAGGTTATCAGAGATAAATGTCTGCTTTATCTTTGATCAATAAACCAACTTGATATTCCTTCCTTTTACTTTTAACTATCTTGATATTTTAAATAATGCCCTAGAACTTGATTTCTTTTCATTTTTTTCTTTGTCTCTTGTCACAAAATTGTTCAAAACTTTAACAAGTCTGTTTTAATAAATCCAATATAGGAAAATTATCCAGGTTGCTCTTTTGGCTTGTTAATTATATATCCCTTTTAATCATTAAGATACCAACCAGTTTCATTTGTATATCCAGTGTAACATCTGTTGACAGACAGGTATGGGGAACTGAATACTGAGGAAGTCAAACATTAGGTTCTAATGCCTATCTGACACTAACATCTGTACTATTTATAAGCAAGCAGCTTACCTGAGTGATTCTGTCCGGTTGATAAATGGTTGGCAAGGTGGGGGAGGAACATATATTATTGGTTCTTCAGTAACTACCATGAGTGCTTTGTTATCCGAAACCGAGGGCTTATATCTAGGAAATAATTTTTTAAAATATTTAACATTGTACATCTATGTTAAAATAAATGTATTATACAGACAAACACTAAATTAAAAAAAGAATTGTATCTATGAAACTAATAAAAGGATTCAACAAATGAGATAAAGGTAAAGGTAAAATAGATTAAAATCAAGTAAGATACAAATAACAGTATTTTGTTCATTCAGTAAAAACATATGACTGAGTGCCTCATAATATTTTCCTTCATAAAATGATAAGATATGAACCAGTTGATATCACTGTTAAATAGATTCACAGTTGACTGAATTACCACACGAAAAGAATGTTCATTAATGGACCCTCTTGACTGGAAATACTGAGTGAGCTTATTTTTATCAATGACTTAAGAGATTTTGTATCAAGTTTGGAAATGATACAAACTGGGGTGGGAGTAACACTGTGGATGTAAGACAAAATTTAGAAAAATAAAATAAAGAATTAGCCTGAAAAAAATAGGATGGATTTCAACAAGGAGGAGGATATACTTCTGCATCTAGATAGTAAAGGATGGTGAAAGCCTATCTTGGTAACAGTATGTACATGTGAAAAGACTCTGTGAGAGTACTCACCAGTTAAATATGAAGCAGCCATGTATTACAGCTGTTAAAAAAGTAAATGGTATCTTGGGATGCATTAACGGGGACACAAAATCCAGATCACAAGAAGTAATTGTTCCAGTCTATTCTGCCCTGGTCAACCCCACTAAGGGCACTGTATCTAGTTTGAGGCACCATCATTTGAAAAGGATCATGACCAGTTCAGAGGAAGGCTACTAAGATAGTGATTTCAAACCAGGCCCTGTGAGGAACCTTTAAAACATCTGGGAATGTTCAGCCTATAGAATAGAAAATTAGAGGGAAATATAATAGCAGTCTTCAAATACCTGAAGGACAGTCACACAGAAGGAGTGGGCTTATTCTTTATTTCTGCAGGAGGTACCGCCCAGAACCAATTGGTTAAAAAACCTCTAAGGAAGTAGGTTCAGATTACAACTTTGTGAATATGTGAGGTATCATCCAGTGGAACAGAATGCTGTACAAAGTGCAGAGTTCTTCACCGAACATCTTCAAACAGAGCCTTTAATGACTGTCTGTTAGAGATGTTCTAATGGATTCTACATTTTTGGGGAAGATGACATCTGAGCCCATTTTTAACACTATGATTATGCAAAGCATGTGCCTATGTTTACTGCACAAACCCTTGCAGCTGAAAATCCTACAGGAGAGTTATTATTCTCCTTTCCAACTATTTCTATTTCAAGAATCCGGCACTTAAAACTGGCAAACCCGCCCCCCAAAACATAGATTTGGAAATGTTTTTCACTGTTACCTGAAAAGCGAGAAGTTTGGAAGAAAGAAGTGTGAGTTACAGCAAGGCAAGGGCAATTCCTACAGTTTACGAGAAGTCAGTATACAAGTCTGGAATAACCGAGAATTAACAAGAAGCAGTTGGAGGGATGCAAAAACTCAAAAGAGAGAGCAAGAAGAGAAATGGACAATGCCTGGCTACAAATTTGGACTAAGAAGCAGCCACGTGTATGGCCACACAAGAATTCTTGGAACCTTAGGAAGGTCAGGCTCAGTCAAATGGAACATGGGGGAATCAGAGCTGGGATTAGGTGGAACATAGTCAAGAAAAGAATGAGACAGTGGGTGTAAAAGAAATACATCACAGCATGGCAATATGAACTCTCAGAATCAAGCACAGAAAGAAGAAGAAAAAGATGCAAAACAGATGCACTAGCAGAAGAGTGTGCTGGCTATGCTAAACAGAAGAGAAGCTGTTGGTGAAGTACTAACTCTTATCTCCACCAGCACCTGGAATCTAAAATGTAGACCAAGGAATAGATAGTCAAATCAACTCAACCAAAATATTACAAATTCAGCAATGAAATATGCTAATATTACACGTGTGAGGAAAACAGAACGAGAAATTCCCCAAACCCAAAAGGCCTCTGTTTCAGCAAGTTCAAACATAAACAATATTGGCTTTCTTTCAACACTCATGCCTGTGCACAGTTTATGATACAGAATTTTAATTCTTACTGCCTGCTTTCAAAACCTTTTCAGCTATTTATGCTTTTGGCACATCTGTGGCTATCTTGGAAATGAATAACTCTGTTAGGTCTAAATCACCTATTAGCTGAAAAAGCCAAATTTCAATCAGAAGATGATTAAGTGCACATTTACTTAATACCTAAAGTAAACTTCTGCAAGAAGCCAACAAGAACATTTGCAAACAATCAGTGGAAATCATTGTAGGCAATTGAGGGACCAGACAGCAACCACAGGCACACTAAAAATTGTCAGGATCAGAAGAGTTATTCTTCTAGAAATGTTCACGTAGCCACCCATAGAAAGGGATTTTCTGAGCCACAAGTGGAGTTTGCACTCTTATGTCATACTGACGTGTCTGAGGTAATACAGGAGTCATCGACTTATAACCATTGATCCCAAAATGCCTGTTGTTAAGCAAGACAATTATTAAGTGAGTTTTGCCCTATTTTACGACCTTTCTTGCCACAGTTGTAGTAACATGATTGTTAAGTGAATCTGGCTTCCCCATTGACTTTGCTTATCAAAAAGTCACAAAAGGTGATCACATGACCCACAGGACACTGCAACAGTCATAAATGACCCAGTTGCCAAGAGTCCAAATTTTGATCACGTAACCATGGGGATACTGCAACAGTCATAAGTGTGAAAAATGATAAGTCATCTTTTTCAGTGCTGTTGTAACTTCAGATGGTCACTAAATGAATGGTTGTAAGTCAAGGACTACCTGAATTGCCTGAAGCAAACAAAGCTGTTGTGTTCCTGATGCTCTCTGAGCTTGGTTGCTTTCTTGCATAACCAGGCTAGGTAACATCATCATCGCAAGAGCTGATAGATAATGAAACATCTGCAAAACAATCCAGCTTAAAAGAATGCCAAGAACCTGAGCTACAGTGGGGCAAACAAGTATTTAGTCAGCCACCAATTGTGCAAGTTCTCCCACTTAAAAAGATGAGAGAGGCCTGTAATTGTCATCATAGGTAGACCTCAACTATGAGAGACAAAATGAGAAAACAAATCCAGACAATCACATTGTCTGATTTGGAAAGAATTTATTTGCAAATTATGGTGGAAAATAAATATTTGGTCACCTACAAACAAGCAAGATTTCTGGCTCTCACAGACCTGTAACTTCTTCTTTAAGAGGCTCCTCTGTCCTCCACTCATTACCTGTATTAATGGCACCTGTTTGAACTTGTTATCAGTATAAAAGACACCTGTCCACAACCTCAAACAGTCACACTCCAAACTCCACTATGGTGAAGACCAAAGAGCTGTCGAAGGACACCAGAAACAAAATTGTAGACCTGCACCAGGCTGGGAAGACTGAATCTGCAATAGGCAAGCAGCTTGGTGTGAAGAAATCAACTGCGGGAGCAATAATTAGAAAATGGAAGACATACAAGACCACTGATAATCTCCCTCGATCTGGGGCTCCACGCAAGATCTCACCCCGTGGGGTCAAAATGATCACAAGAACGGTGAGCAAAAATCCCAGAACCACATGGGGGGACCTAGTGAATGACCTGCAGAGAGCTGGGACCAATGTAACAAAGGCTACCATCAGTAACACACTACGCCGCCAGGGACTCAGATCCTGCAGTGCCAGACGTGTCCCCCTGCTTAAGCCAGTACATGTCCGGGCCCGTCTGAAGTTTGCTAGAGAGCATTTGGATGATCCAGAAGAGGATTGGGAGAATGTCATATGGTCAGATGAAACCAAAGTAGAACTGTTTGGTAGAAACACAACTCGTCGTGTTTGGAGGAGAGAGAATGCTGAGTTGCATCCAAAGAACACCATACCTACTGTGAAGCATGGGGGTGGCAACATCATGCTTTGGGGCTGTTTCTCTGCAAAGGGACCAGGACGACTGATCCGTGTACAGGAAAGAATGAATGGGGCCATGTATCATGAGATTTTGAGTGCAAACCTCCTTCCATCAGCAAGGGCATTGAAGATGAAACGTGGCTGGGTCTTTCAGCATGACAATGATCCCAAACACACCGCCCGGGCAACGAAGGAGTGGCTTCGTAAGAAGCATTTCAAGGTCCTGGAGTGGCCTAGCCAGTCTCCAGATCTCAACCCCATAGAAAACCTTTGGAGGGAGTTGAAAGTCCGTGTTGCCCAGCGACAGCCCCAAAACATCACTGCTCTAGAGGAGATCTGCATGGAGGAATGGGCCAACATACCAGCAACAGTGTGTGCCAACCTTGTGAAGACTTACAGAAAACGTTTGACCTCTGTCATTGCCAACAAAGGATATATAACAAAGTATTGAGATGAACTTTTGATATTGACCAAATACTTATTTTCCACCATAATTTGCAAATAAATTCTTTCCAAATCAGACAATGTGATTGTCTGGATTTGTTTTCTCATTTTGTCTCTCATAGTTGAGGTCTACCTATGATGACAATTACAGGCCTCTCTCATCTTTTTAAGTGGGAGAACTTGCACAATTGGTGGCTGACTAAATACTTGTTTGCCCCACTGTATATGCATTCTCTCCATAACACTGAGAGGCATCAGAAGGGAAATGTACAATTTAAAAAGTTTTGGATTTAGATCTTAACCAACATTAAATATTTGATGGTAGCCTTTTGGAACATTCAAACAGATTTTTGCATGCTTTTTTGTTGTTTTTCCTTTCCCCTCAATCACTTCTTCATTTTCCAAAAGAGTATGAGGTGATGTTACTACTTCCTTATATATTCCTTCTCTGGTAAATACTACTTGTATGGCTGTTGTGACACATTTCCTTGGTATTTGTTTTATCCATACTATAATAGAATAGTAGACAATTTCCAATCTACCAACTTCCTTCCAAAAAGTACTTTAAATGTTTCAACATAATAAAATTAAAATGATTTAATACATATACTAATTAATTTAATTTTATTGAAATATTGCTTAAAATTAAACAAGATTTAGTTTTCATCTTGGCCCAACTATGTTTTGAGGTATACTTCCAAATTGTCACTAAAAGTTCAAACATAGCTTTTCACCTTACAAAGAGCTAAGTGCTCCTCCTACAAGAGGTTTTGCTGGGTTCCTTTATTTTTGTAAATATGAAGCCAACATTTCACATACTCATATACAATGTAAATTCTTATGAACATACTGTATCTTGTTTTCTCCACTGTTATGCACAGTGTTGATCCTCTGTAGCATTAATGCTACTGGATTATTACTCTCTGTGAAGTAATATGATAGGAAGAGAAAACCCTCTGATTCAAACCATGAACATTTCTTAGCAATTCAGCACAGATTCACTTTCCAAGAGGAGAATTTCTTTCTTCACTTAATTAAAACAACTAAACGATACTGTTTCTCTCTACCGCAGTATGTTACAGAAAATTCATCATCCTCCCAGCCTGGGGCCTAGTCTTCTGAACTGCTTAGAACAATGTGCTCAGACAGAGAAAGGGAAAGCTCTGGGGGAAACAAACAATAAAATCACTCTACATTCACCATGCCTTATTCCCTTGGCAACCAAGAGCAGGATTTTCCACTGCCTTTTGGTCCATATCCAGCTTAAACTCTGTGCTAGTCCTATTAACAGAAAAAAATCATATTAAGATAAAAGTAAAATAAATTCCCATTCCAAAATTATATGCCAGTAAACCCAGACTTGTCCTGAGGTCTTCTTAGATCATGGCTCTAAGGATGAGCTGTTTTCCAGGCTATAAATTGATACAAAATCTGTCTCAGAGCAGAAAGAAAACTCCCAATGTTTTCCCAAGTTCTCTACATAGAATGATTGCTATATCCAAAGAAAATAATAAGTTTATTTTCCAGACAAAGGTTCCAGCAGTTTGAATGCCCCTTTGGATTGGGTTATCTGAACAAAATGCTTCAGAACAGGCCTATTTGGAATGGAAAAAGCCTATAACTCAGAAGATTTCAAAAGTTTCCAATAATGCTAGACTGATCCAACTGGGAAAAGCAAAGTTGTTGCATAAAAATTAAGGGAGACAGCAAGATGCTGGAATACAAACATTTGTAAGGAACACACATAAGCTAAACCTAGAAGAGATTTTTGCTGAAATATATTTGTCCTTTTGCAGAGCAAAGCATTAGAGGGAGGAACAGGAGGCCTTCCTGGTACTGCTGGATTCCAAGTTCTTTTACACTGACCATTTCTATGATTGTAGCCCAACAACAATTGGAAAAGCACAGAATCCAAACCCCTACTTTACACTAAATGAATATTAGTTTTCGTACCTATAGACTAGCTTTCATCCCCCAGACAAAATACAACTTACAACAGTTCATTTAGTAACCGCACTGAAAAATGTGACTTATGACCGTTTTTCACAGTTACAACTTTTGCAGCATCCCCATGATCCTGTGATCAAAATTCAGATGCTTAGCAACTGGTTCATATTTATGACCGTTGCTATGTCCAAAGGTCATGTGATCACCTTTTGCGACCTTCTGACAAGCAAGGTCAATGGTAAAGCCAGATTCACTTAACAACCAGGTTACTAACTTATCAACTGCAGTGATTCACTTAACAATTGTGGCAAGAAAGATCGTAAAATAGGGCAAAAGTCACTTAACAAATGTCTCACTTAACAATAGAAATTTTGAGCTCAATTGTGATCATAAGTCGAGGACTACACTCTCCCCTTTTATATTTTCCTCTAGATAGAGCAAGATCAGATGTTCAGTGAAACCATTCAAAATAAACATCAGTAACATAATAACAAATAATATGCAACTTTATTTTATTTTAAAAATATGTATTGAGCAGTTCCTGTTAAAACTTGCTGCTGCATTCTGTAGCAGCTGAAGCTTCTTAACACATATTTTAGATCTGACAAATACATACAGAATTATGGCAAGATCAGTTTTATGCAGGACATCAATTTTGCTTGGAAAAGACAGCACTTTTCTGTTAAGTGGTGAGAACAGGAATTTCACAGCCGCCCAAATACTCCCCAACTTGTAAGATCAGATTTTGGGATAAGACACATAGTACTGATAGCCTCAGGAGTACTTGGGAAATCGTTTCTTGCTACTTTTTCAACATTTCTGAGACAGAATATATGCACCAGAGACAGAGAGGAATGTTAACAGATCAAAATAGTTACATATCTTTCAAAAAAACAATTATGAACCCTTAAGTAGAAATATGCAATACGTTAGCCATTAGTTACATTTGCATATGTAGAATATTGCAGACTGGAAGACACTAAAGTATAAAGGTTTATGCTTACTCCTCATTTTTGCCATCTGTTTCCTGAGGCCTGCTTGCAGAAAATTCAAGAAGATGTCGACTTTGGTAGCTAGTGCTGGCAAGATTTTCAGCAGAATCAGGTCCCCATTCAAACCCACTGAAAGAAAGAGACAAAGTAGTTTAAATTCAGTACATTTTCATGCCGCATCTTGCATAAATTCATGGTGGTGCACATAAAAAACCAAAATGTGAGATTTATGTACTGGTCAGGTGAGATCCACTTCGTGGGTAGTCCTTAAGGTACCTGGGTACCAATCATATAAGGTTTTAAAACTCAAAGCCTAGGCTCTTAATTCCACTCAGAAGCCTTTTGGTAGCCACTCAAAGCTCTGGACCTATGTGTGAACAGTGGCACTTGTCTGTTAACAAGTGGGCTGCTGCATTTTTGGACCGACCAAGTAGTTTTCACAGGCAGACCTATGTAGTATATGTTGCAATAATATAACCTGGGGTAAACAAGCATGTACATCACTGTTGCCAGGACCCAATTCTCTAGGAAGGATGCAACTGATACACCATAGCCTCCATCTGCCTATTCAAAGAGTTGCAGTGAGTTGAGAAGGATCCCCATGCTGTGAATCTGGTCCTTCAGGCAGAACACTATTGTTTCCAAAGTTTCTACTGGAATGAAGAGAGACCCAAGGAGAGCTCTCCTCCCCTCCTATTGTTGAACCTAGGTCAATGTTTTGAGCCCAAGCTAATCTCCCCAAGTGCAAATAGCTGTCTTGAAGCTCAGAAATAGGTAACATTTTGTGATTTTTATTAAAAAAAAAAAAAAGACAGTTGAAATGAATTTCAACAACTGTAGAATCAGGCTGTAGCATAACAAAATTGAGAAAAGTGAAGGGGGTCTGAATACTTTCTCAATGCACTGAATATGCAGTTCATGGCTTGAACACACTTGCTACTTCTGGCCCTGGACACTGCACTGTTTTGCTTTTTTTTTTTTTTTTTTACAATTAGGAGGTGTCAAAACTGATTTTCTACATGTGGTATGGTATGGTATGGTATGGTATGGTATGGCAACAATTCATATCCAATGTGAAGTATTAACAGAGCAAGCAATTGTTCTTGTATTCTATGAGGATAATATTCACGTCCTTAATTATTGTGCAGACAATGCATTATCCTCAATTTTAATTAGCCCCTGCACTTAATTGTAATAATCCAGTAGATTGATAAAAAATATTCTTGTTCTTTAAAGAAAATGCAGTTGGAACTATTCACAAATAATTTCTTATATGGCCAAGAACCTAGTTGTCCTTCTTGAAATGAAACAAATCTTTTGCACGAGCCTCAGACAGGCTTCCAGAGTCCTAGCCAATGACTTCATTCACCACATGAGAGTTCCCGAGAAGAGTTGTAGTTTCTTCAGCAAGAAATTTTCTATTGTACCGAACATGGAAGTTAACTTTGAGCCAAACTTGAAGAAGCAGCAGAGACAATTTCCCCCCAGATACTGCACATAAAAAAGTACGTTCAACTGTACTGCTACTGACATTGGTATATAGTAGAGGTAACAATGACTTTCTGAAAGCCAAATTAGAGCAAATCAAGGACCAATTTCAAGGCTCTTTTTTAGCTACACGGTTCACTGAGTCATGCTTAGCAACAAAATGGAATGAAAGTGGATTGATAGAGGAAAAGAAGAACACACAGCAAGGAACCTGATCAGCAACCTGCAAGTTTGCTCAACATCCTTCAGTACTTAGTTCTACTCTTCCTTCTCTGGGGCACATATTATTTTGACAAATTGGAAAGCTATCTTTCCAGCAAGCTGAACTGGATATGATTTCTACATCTGGCTAAAAACAAGGTCTGTTCAAGTAAAACAATCAGATATTTTTCATTTAAATTGTACAGTAACTGCTTTGCTCCTGCCAACAATGATATCATCCCAAATACATGCTACTTATAAAAGTTTTCTAAGGACAAAACAATCCTGAAATTGGGGCTGGGAAGTTTAAGCAGCATAAATGAAAAACTGTTGAGGCAAAGGTCAGGAGAAAGATCTTTCCCTTTCCAAACCTTCCACAAAAGCCTTGAAATGGACAATACCATATACAATTGAATTGCTTATAAAAATCAATTATATTTTTTCGCTATTGTTCTAAAGCTTGGATGTTTTCAAATTTCTTGCACAATTTTAGCCGAAGTGCTACAATTACTTACAGTTGCCTTTGAAGTTGTAAGATTTTCAGTAAAGTATATACATATAAAGAATAACAAGAACAATGAAAGAATGCTAAAGATAGAGGGGATAGTACAAAAAAACCTCTGCATAATAAATGTTGGTGATGTTGCTCATATAATCTTAACTTTCTGAGAATGGCCAACAAAAGCACTGAGGAAACTCTAGTCAGTTTTTGGGGTGACACTGGGAATATGGATTTCTTGAATGCCAAAAAAAATGTTCTCCCTATTCTTTGAATATGTTATGTTTCTTCTGCAATGCTCAATTCCACTGCTATGTCTTTCACAAATAGTTAAGTTCTATCTTATAAGAAAAGTTTGTTCCTGTCACAGTTCAGCCTGGACATAGCAATAAATCTCTCTGTGGAAATAGAAAAACATGTAACAGAAGACTCAAGGATGAGACTTAGATAAGTTATTTTTACTGCAGGTGTAAAATAAGCTGTTATTAATGAAGAGCAGCTATTGCAGAATCCAGAAATAGAGCCATACTTAAAACACTGACTCCAGTGTTTAAACCTTGTGTTACTTTCTCATATCCTTATACAGTAATAGATATTTTGCTGCCCATTTCTCAGTCCTGGATGTTGAGTATCTGTACAGTGTTTTGAAAACAATCTTTTCTTGTCTCAGATTTTATTTCCAACCTTGCTGGATTTAGACCCTGCAATTCCCAGTGTTGTCATAATCTAAACCAGTCATTTTCAACTGTAACGATCAGGAAAACAACACATTTGAAAAATAAAACAAATATTCTCTGTATATCGTATAATCAGTATGTAGTAGAAGATTCTATTAGGTTATTGAGAAGGCTCTCTTGATGCAGTTTCCAGTGGATGATCAGTAAGTAGTCAATGAAATCAATAGAACTTTACCAGCTAACCCCAAGAAACTACTACTGAAGTGAGAATTAAATTATAAGCTCGTATGTTGTGCTTATTTTGCAACTACTCCCAAGTATATTCTTCCCTATGAACCTTACCTTAGCCGATCATAATTTAGCATTACAAAAGCAAACAACACCATCACACAGAATGCTCTTCTTTTTGGAGGGGAGCCTTTGAGATTCTGATTCTAGACAGGAAAGGAAAAAGGGAAAAAAATAATAATCAACTTGCTTCACATTCAACATTGAAAGGGACATAAAGGGGCAGCAGCCTAATACTAGCTATTATTGCTAATTTTTCTCATAATTTTGCCAATATTGCAAGTGTCATTTGTGATTACAATGAACAGGAGAAATTATATGCCTATATGATCTTATAGGGACAGTATGATAGAAAATGTACATGTCCTAATCAATGTTCTAAGGATTGCTGAATCAGGTATATGTATTGGATGACAAGGGTAGCCAGAATTGCTCAAATTACTTTATTCATGAATATTAAGATCTATAGGTAATTCCTGTTTAGTAACTGATTCATTTAGTGACTGCTTGCAGTTACGCTGGTGATACCAGTCCTCGCATTTACAATCTTTGCAAGTCTGTAAAGCAAAGGAAAGTTGAAATACAATGATGAAATTGCGATGTTTCACTTAGCAATTGCTTCACTTAATGACCAGGTTGCTGGTACCAAGGGGTTGCTAAATGAGCTAATTAACTTAGCTTGCCCACTTTTAATTCAGTTAGCATGAATTATGCTATAGAAAAACTCTGGAAAGATGCAAAGAGATGTTGCTGATTGTTTCCACTTCTCACTGAATGTGTGTGCCTAAGCCTTGCCAGCATTTACCATGATGAGCAACTTTCTTGAGGAAGGTGATTGGCTTGCAGCTCTGGAGGAAACAGATTATCTGGCCATTTTCAGTCTGACATATAGTACTAAGATGCCATTAGTCTCATTTGTTGATGACCACAGACTTGGAATAAGGGAAGTTCATCCATCCTGACCTTTCTTGAACACTTACCAATCTTTCATAGCATCAATCATGGTACCCTTTTGGACAGGGTTAAGGTAAGGGTTAAGACGGTGTTGTGATGGTATTCCTCCTTCCTCCAAGGGAGAAAGGTCTAGTTCTAGACTCTTGCTCTGCGGGGTATCTCATGGGTCTATTCTAACCATAGTAAGTCCAATGGACTATTTGTTTTGGACCTCTTCAGAACCTGAATCCAGAAATTTTCCACTGTTGTTTCTGGAAGAGACGGTTCTCACAGGATCAGTGTGCAATTTGGGCATTTCCTGGACTCATGGCTCCTGCTTGAAGAACAGGTAGCAGTCATGGGCAGGAGGGCCTTTGCACGATTCCGTCTTTTGTGCCAACTGCATCTCTTACTGGATTGGGAAGTCTCATTTATGCTCACTCATACCTTAGTTCCATCCTGGTTGGACAAGTGCAATGAGGACAACATGGGGCTATCTTTAAAGGCCATCAAGGAACTGAAATTAGTCCAGGATGCAGCGACATTGGTAATCCATGTAACATTATTGCACAACCTGCAGTAACTCCCAACAGACTTCCAAATGCAATGCAAGGTACTCATTATCATCTATAAAGCCATGCATGGCTCAGGCTCAGATTATCTGTGGGGTCATTTGTCTCTATTTCTGCCATAGTTGGATGGGCGTGTTCTAGATCCCTTTCCTGAGGAAATATCACCTGATGGGAAGTATACCTTTCCTTGGCAGTGTCCCCCTTTGTAATGATCTTCTCTACCCAGATTTGGATGGCCACAAACCTATTAGTCTTCTAAAAAGCTTCAAAGTCCTACTTTTTCTGCAAGAATTGGGCCAGGTCAATAGACAATCCATCTTCCGGGAGATGGGTTGTATGTCTGGTTGACCTGGCCATATATTGTTTGATATATTGTCTGTGGAATTTGTTCCATTTGGTTTTGTATGGTCTTTTCAATCTACGATATCACATTTTCAATGTTTGGCAACACTTAGTTCCACAGAAAGCAATTTTCCATAATTACTGTGCTTACCTCCACTCCCAGGTCATCTAGCTGTCTCTTCAATGAACCATTCTCTCTTTTAAGATGATCATTTTCTAACAAAGCAGCCTTCAGTCTAGCTTCTAAACTCTGCATATATTCCTTTTTCTTCCTCCGTGACTGACAAGCTGATTCCCGGTTTTTTATCATGCGTTGCTGCCGTTTTAGAACATTCATCTGGGAATAATACATATGATGAAAAAAAAACTGTTCAAAGCTCAGAAAATTTGCAAAGGAACAGAGCCAACACAGGGCGACTGACAACACTACAGGCTTTTCTTTAAAAGGAGGGGGAGGGGAAGGGTGTAATTATATTGCACAAAAATAAGCATTCCTAAGAATTCTAGAAGATCCCATTTTTCCTGTTACTTGAATTTATATAATTTTTTCTAAATCTGATATTCTATAGTCAGGCTGTCCTCGATTTATGACCACAATTGCAACCAGAATGTCCATTGAGAAGTAAAGCAGTAACTAAGCGAATTGCATCCAATTTTATGACCTTTTTTGCTAAGCTAATCACCATGATCATTAAGTGAATCACAAGCTGTTAAGTGAAAAAGTGACTTCTCCCATTGACTTTGCTTGTCAGAAGCCAGCTGGGAAGATAGCAAATGGCAATCATGTGACACCAGGATGCTAAAACTATTGTAAATACATGCTGGTTGCCAAGCTCCTGAATTTTGACCACATGACCACAGAGATGCTGTGACGGTCTTAAGTGCAAAGACCAGTTGTAAATCACTTTTTAAAGTGCTGTCGTAACTTCAAATAGTAAATGGTCATAAGCTGAGGACTACTTGTAAAGAGTATTTGACAGTACTCTTTCCAGACACTTACAGATTTAAGATTACATTACAAACTTACAATCTTGTCTCATCAAGCAATTAAATATCTTTAAAATTATTTTTGAACTATTTCTCATATCCATGTGACATTGCACAATAGCACCAGGAGAAATTTAATTTTTATTATTGGACCACTGTTAATAAATACCTAAAAGGAGCCAACACGTCACACTAATAAAATTCAGCTCCAATTATTTCAGTATTTCCCCATTCTGAGTAATGAAATGGTGGTAGTGATACCAGAATAATCCCTGCATCTCCCAGGAATGGACAGAGATTAAAGGATAAGGCTTGGTGAGTAGCTCGCTGCCTCACTGAGTTCACTTAATAAACCTATTTATTCTACCATCTCTTCCTCTTCTACACAGCTGCTAAAAGCTCCCCTTCCAGCCACACGGTAGATCAAATGGAATTTGTTGGCTTCACGCATGGATTAGTTGAGAAAGCTTTTTGGTCTCTACATTGATGATGTATTGAAGTGAGTTTTTTTACCCAGCTTAACAGGAGTAATTTGCATTCATTTTGCTTGTATTTATAATATGTTAGGCAGAGTGTTGATTTAGCTGTTGGGGGGGAAAAATGAGATTATACTCATTTCAGCCTCACTGACCCAATGCTCACCAGATGGTTTGACAAGGCATTTCATTAGCACTCCATTTGACACTGAAAAAAATGCCAAGCTGCAAAGGCAGAGCTGATCAGTACTTTAATTTCTGTTAAAGTGGCAAACTGGTATCTGATTCCTTCAGACTATATGATTTAATATTCCCCATACAATAACAAAAATAAAAGCCTTCCAACACACAAAATTCTAGCCCACTGCAGTCTTGTTTGGCAGCTTTCACATGTAGTTTCCTCCCCTAAGGGAGTCAGGATGGTGCAACGGTTGTTGGACTTGAATTGGGGATGCAAATGAATTAACAGTAGTGTGAAGTAGAACAAACGTGAACACAATTCTATCACATCATCATTTTTCAATTTTTGCCAAACACTCTGATAGTATTAAATGGGAGGGCAGATGTCCAATTAACTTTATGACTTTACACTGCATTACTCAACTGTTATTGAGGGTGGTGCGATGGCTCAGCGGTTAAGATGCTGGGCTTGTCAGCTGGAAAGTCAGCAGCCCAGGTTGGAGACCCAAACGCCATGCAATGGGGTGAGCTCCCGTCCTTGCCCTAACTCCTGCCAATCTAGCAGTTCCAAAACATGCAAATGCAAGTTGATGAATAGGTACCACTTTGGTGGGAAGGTAACAGAGCTCTGTGATACTGTATCATGCTGGCCACATGACCATGCAAATGTCTTCAGACAGCATTAACTCAATGGCTTTGAAATGAAGATGAGGACCATCCCATATAGTCAGCAATGATTAGCAGAGTAAAATCTGCAGGGACTCCTTTACCTTTTACTCAATTGATAGTTCACAAAAATTAATAAGAGATACATTGCCAACTACTCCTGTCCTTAGACAGCAGGAAAGAGACCTAAGGCTGTGATCTCTGGAGCCTTTTCCCATGATGAAGATGAGCAGCCAGCAAGACTCAAGAAGAAATATAATAATTTCTCTGTCCCACAATCCAGTAACTTCACCATGGCCCAGAAACAAATGTCCTGCAATGCTTTATGTACACAGAACTCGATTTTTTTTTAAATGAGTGATCTGCTTTTATTCTAAATACCTTAGTAGTGTAATATCAAACAAATGTGTGGTAAAGGGACACACAACAACGATCCCTTTCCAGTCAATTGAGTGTAAGCTCTGGGTTTCAAAGGCTGTTACCCAAAAAGCCATACCATAATTTCAAAAACCGTTTCTCCTGTCTGAATAGTCAGCCACATGTAAGTATGTGGGTGCACACAAAGACTCTCAGAGTCTAACCCTGGAACTATCTCCACCACCAGAAATAACAAGGGCAAAGAAGCACCAATTGAAATGTCACCACTTGAATTTCCAAGCCTTTAGCAGGTACTACTTATTTTCCAATATTCTCTTTAGTAAGAAAATCTAGAAGATTGCTAGTTTATAGAAAAGTTTAAATTGTTGAGAGCTGAAATTCCACTGTGGACATTGCATGTTGTCAATTATGTCACTAATGGTGTGTGGCTAAAACATTTTTGAGACCCCAAGCTTTCCAGGTGGAAGGGCTAATTACAAACAGAAGCTGGAAAGAACTTACATCCATGTTTGTATTTGAGGAAGTGGTATGAAGGACAGGCTTAGCTTCTGCTAGGTTCCCACTGGTCAAACTCTTTCCTGTAGTTTGTGGTAATACTCTAATGGTGTGGCCTGTTAATGGTTTTACTCCACCATTAACAGCAATGGCTGGATTTGAGGCAGGAAGGATTCCAGATGTCTGAAGATGAACGACAGCAGGCTGAGAAATCATTAGTGGCTGACCTAAGACAGAAACAAAAAGTTTTGGTATACTGATTTAGCACTTACCAAAAATGTTAAATTCTATGCATGCTATGTTTTGCCTCATGATAGCTGTACAAAGATGAGAAAACATTGCTTTACTTTATAAAGCTAAACATATATAGGCCTAGAACATTTCTATCCTAGGCATCCAGTAATTTTTGAAGAATTCGGAGGTGTTGCTTTTAGTCCTACCTAAAGGCTTGCACTTGTACACTGAAGATTCCTTCATTTAAATACCACACCCTAAAGCATATCATATATCACTTGTTACTTTTGAGGCTGTGATTAAATTTTAAAATGGTTGCTATGTGTGGCACATGAATTGTGGTTAAAAGAGCAGATTAGGGCCAATTCTACAGTGTCAATCCAAATCACCCACTACCAACAACTCACATAACACCTACACAAATTATCTGCAAATTGTTCATAAGCAACATATCTAGACAGAAGTGCTTATCAACCAACATACTATAAACAAACAAAAATTGAAAATCACAGATATACTGCTTTTGAACATAGCTTATTTATATTATGTAGGTGAGTTTCTCCTCATTTTCCAAAGGAGACAAAATCATGCAGATCACCCAAGACTGGTTAATGGCCAGCCATTCCACTTTTAATGTATTAATGTTAATTCTGAGATATTTACAACAGAAAGATATAATGAATATAATAAGATATAATGAATCCTCTCATCTTTCCTATAATCTTCTATTATTGGTATCTTATGATTATATTACTTTGTTGTTTGCATGTTCATTGACAGTTTACGCACCGGAGAAAGATTCACTGTGAAAGTAAAAGAAACTTTAAAGAATTGCACTCACATCTTCCTATGTTTCAGTAAAATAAAAAAATATCGTTTTCCAATGTTTTAATTAAAATCCTCAATTTCTTGCTCATACAGGTAGTCCTCGCTTACTCAACACAACTGGGATCCGCCATCGTAAAGTGAAAAATCATATGACCATGCTCACTTTATGATGGCAGTTTGACAGTTCCAGCTGTGGTTGTTAAGTGAATCACCATATGGGTCATTAAAGCGCAGCATCACCTAACTGTAACTTGCAAGTTCCTGCCAGCTTCTCCCACTTTGCTTATAGCAGGCTGGCTATAAGGGTCGCAAATGGTGATTATGTGGCCACGGGATGCTGCTATCAATATAAATACCTGCCAGTTGCCAAGCGCCCAAATCACAATCACATAACCACTGGGCACTGTGACATCTGCAACTTCAAGGGTCAGTTGTAAGTCTTATTATTCAGTGCCCTTGTCACTTTGAACAGTCACTGAATGAGCAATTGGTAAGCAATTGTAATTAGAGGTCAAGAATCCTGCCACTTGGAAATTAAATTACTTTTTTCACCTCAATTTTGCTCCAAAAAGCCCTTTTAGACACAGAATTTGATATGTTTGCCACTAGATGCTGACAGAAAACTAACGTAAGTTTAAAAGTTGGACCTATTAAAACTGCACCCATTTAAAGCAATTCTACCTTCAAAATACTTAGCAATCCTCTCTTAGGAAACTGCAGTGTCTGCATATCACACATTCCACATCACTTGCTGAATCCTGACAACAGACCTGGCATGCATCCCATTGCAATCTTAACTCATATACCTTTTGGAGGTGCTGGCTGGATAGTTACAACTGGCTGCTGCTTGGGCAGCGTCAGGAGAGTGGGAAGAGCTGGAATGACAATGGCTTTTGCCTGGAGATTGGGCTGAGTCTCACAAAAGGCACGCAACGGAGGCTTGGGCTGAATTAACGGTTTTGAGGCTGCTGGATTACTTCGATTAAGGGTCATCGATGATCCATTTGCTGTAGAAGAGAATGTGCATTTGAAGTAGATTTCTTTTTTTAAAAAGGTTATATTCTTCCTCATGCAATTGTCTGAAGTTCAATAGAAATAGCAGTGCTGACAACAAGGAGGGCAGGAAGAGGAACTTCATTAAATGAAGGGAACTGTACAACAGGGCTTTTCAACCTTTTCACCGATTGTACCACTTTTAGGATATGGCAATATTCGAGTACCACCTAGCAAGGTGTCAAAAACCTGATGACCAAAAAAAAAAACCTGTTCAAAGTTGCAATTGCACTGAAATGACTTATGACCATTTTCACACTTACGACCATTGCAGCATGCCCAGGGTCATGTGATTTATATTTGGATGCTTGGCAACTGATTCATATTTATGATGGTCACAGTGTCCCAGGGTCATGTGATCCCCTTTTGCAACCTTTTGACAAGTAAAGTCAATGGCAGGGCTGCTGGTGGCCAAGTGCTAAGGCGGGACTTCCCCCCTCCCTCCTTCCCTGCCTCTTTCTCATGCCCACTTCCTTCTGAAGGAAGAATTTGAAAACACCCCCCCCCATATTTTTTTCTCTTCCATATATTCATCAAACAAGGAAAAGCCTCCAGAAACAGAAAAGACAAACTGCTGAGTGAACTAGCTTAAAAAGGCACATTTCCCTTTAAGAATTAGCTACTGGCTAGAAAGGAAAGTAAGGAAGAAAAAAAAATGTAGTAAGTATTGGCTGCCAGCTAAGGCAGCCTCCCCAAATGGCTCCATTCATAAGTAAAAGAATCTACAGGCAAAATCCATTCAGGAGAAAAATACTTCCAAAATCCCTTGCAGCAAAACTTACAGCTAACAATAGCAGAGCAATAGAAGCTAACACCAGCCATCAGCCAAATAGAAATTGCCAAACACTCCTTAAGAACACAAAGCCCACATTGCACAAATCCCAGAACTTCAAAGTCACAAAAGCACATAAGAATCCTTCCACTCTCCATCTCCTCCCTCTTTCTCATGGAGGAGGGTAAGCCAGAACTGAGCCTGGGCCCTTTGTCTCTCCCCAGCCACTGCAGCTCCAGAGGACTCTCTAGTCCTTGCCTGCGCTGGCTCTTTCCCTCCCCCACTACACTTGGCTAGGCAGGGCTGCGTACCACCTGCCACTTATTAATGTACCACAAGTGGTACACGTACCACAGGTTGAAAAGCCCTGCTGTACAACACAACCAGAGATCAAACCTGCCTTTAAAGAATACACACTTTACTTATTCATAATATATGGGCTGGTTCAAACATATCAGCTGGAATCAGACCAAGTAAAGCCTGGCATTTGTACACTCCCTTCTCTTCCTTCAATGCAATAACTGTATTGACTTTTAAGTTGCTCAAATCCTGGCTTATTCTTAATATAAATTAGAAAAGGTGATCTGGCCAACTTCAAATAAGTGGTACACCATTTATTAAACAGAGCTTGCTTTCAAGCAAGTCTCTAGTTTAAATGGAAAGATAAGCCTAACCAGAAAGGAATAGCGAATTAAGTTCAATTGCTTCTGTACTTAGCATAACATCATAGTTTAATCAGCCTAGTGGTTCTACACACTTGAAAATAAATGAACAGCCTTAACTACAGCAACTGTTTCTTATTATGTTTTAGCTGTAGAAATGCTGATATATTACTGCACACCTCTGTTTAAAAATCATAAACAAGTAAGGAAGACATTATAGAAAGAAAAGTGGCAAACACCTAATTATTCTCAACTAACACTACTTCTACATTATATTTTAATTCACAAAACAGTATGGCAGCACTGTTTAATTCAGCTAATTAAAAGTTTTTAAAAGTGCCAATTTATATGGCTGCAAGTTTCTAAATCCATTTTAATACAATTATTTGTAAAAAATGTGAGCAATAGGGATTATGTCTTTATGATGAAGTACCTTTTCTATAATAATGCCACCTATTATATGAGCATACATAATCAAAAAACAAAGAATGATTCTCAGGAACTATTTTGTGCATGTGCAAATGTACTTAGATCTAAGCAAACCAATGAAAACATCTACATGATATTTAACTGAGTGAAAGACAAAATTCTTAGTTATTCTTACTAATTTAGACCACTGTTATTATTTCCATATTGGAAAATGGGCAAATAAAAATCATACCTGAACAACGCATAGTTTTAGGTGGGGACTTCTCAGTTTGTTCTATAGGTAATGATGATCTGCAGCTGCGTTTGTCATATAAAGATGCAATGGATAAGTGAGAATTAGTGCCAAACTCCACACCTTCCTGGGAATGTTTAAAAAAATTATAAACATTGTAATTCTTCTTGTTACAACAAACAAGCAAAAGACAAATACACACTGGCAGAACTATTTTTCCCAGTTATACTTTAGTTACAATGCATTTAAAACACTTTTGCATAACACAGGAGACCTCAAAAATTCTAAACTAGGCCAAGAAATCATTTGCATTTCAGTCCAAAACTCTGAAGTCCTCCAACTACCACAGAGGTTGATGGGGTGGATAAAAGAATAGGGTGGAAACACAGAATTAAAGAGATGTGGAATGCTGTTGAGGCCACAAACGTGCAGATCTAACAGATCGTCTCAGTTTCCAGATTTGGCAAATTTATCTTCAGACAGCAAGATCACCCTCACTGACTCCAGCAAGTCTCCTAACCTTGGATTTCAGAACTCTTTGCATCATTCCTTCTGAATGCTGATTGGTTCCCAGATACTTGCAAAGAACCCAGCGCCAGCAATAAAGGAAAAGTTAACCAGCAATGCAATTGTTTCTTTGCATCTACATTAGTTGATGCTAATAAAGATTATTTTGAATATTAATCTGGTTAAATATCACCTCATTGCATCTAACTAGTCAAAAGAAATTACTTACAGGTACATGTTGTACTGGAGAGTCCACAGGTAAAGGAGAAGGAACTGAATCTGTTGAAGCAGTTGGTGAGAGAGGTTCTGCTTTGCACTCTATATCTTTAATAGAAAGAATTAAAGAAAATTAACAGATTCCTCTCAAGAAGGATTGCATCCAAAGGTACATTCCACATTCAGTACATTGGGGACTGAAACATAGGGCTTGAATGGTTTGGCTCTAGCCTTCCATTCTGCCTTCCCCTCATAAAGAGGGTACTAGGGATACGGAATTTATTTCTCCTACAGAATCTTTTTACTCTAATTGCAAATTTCACTGTGAATTCACTTGCTGTACAAAACGCTGAATTAACAATAAAATGAAAGTAATGAATTTTTTTTTATTTTATATGGGCATTTGGACTGATCTTTCTTGAGAGAATAGCATAGCGTAGCGTAGCGTAGCGTAGCGTAGAGTAGAGTAGAATAGAATAGAATAGAATAGAATAGAATAGAATAGAATAGAATAGAATAGAATAGAATAGAATCCGTATTTACAAATAGAATTTGCATCCGTATTTAAACAAAGGGAAAAAACAGTCCAACCTATCAAAAACAGTACCATAAAAAACAGATTAGAAACACAAGTTAAGATAGGCAAGAAAATGGTAAATGAGCACCTGTCCATCCTGGATGAGTTTAAATCACCATGACCAGATGGATTACACCCCAAGGTTCTGAAGGAACTGGCAGATATAATCTCAGAACCACTGAACTATATCTTTCAAAGATCCTGGAGCACTGGGGAACTACCAGAGGACTGGAAAAGAGCTGAAGTGGTTCCCATCTTCAAAAAAGGGGGGGGAAATGGATCCAGGAAACTACAGACCTATCAGCCTGACTTCAATACCTGGGAAGATCTTGGAAAAGATAAGCAACAAATCAGCGAACACCTAAACAAAGTCATTACCAAAAGCCAACCTGGGTTTGTCAAAAACAGATCATGCCAGACAAATCTTATTGCATTCTTTGACCAGGTGACAAAATTAGTGGACCAGAGGAATGTTGTGGATATAATTTACTTGGACTTCAGCAAGGCATTTGATAAAGTAGACCACAACCTACTACTTGATAAAATAGAAAAACGTGGGTTAGACAGCATCACCACCAGATAGATTCGTAGCTGGCTGACCGGCCGTACTCAGCGTGTGGTCCTCAATGGAACTGCATCTACATGGAGGGAAGTGTGTAGTAGGGTGCCCCAGGGCACTGTTCTGGGCCCAGTGCTCTTCAACATCTTCATCAATGATTTGGATGAGGGGATAGATGGGGAACTCATCAAATTTGCAGACGACACCAAGCTGGCAGGAATAGCCAACACTCCAGAAGATAGGCTTAAGATACAGAAGGATCTTGACAGACTTGAACATTGGCGCTATCTAACAAATGAAATTCAATGGTGAAAAAAGTAAGGTTCTATATTTAGGCAGAAAAAACCAAATGCACAGTATAGTATAGGTGGTACCTTGCTCAATAGTAGCAACTGTGAGACGGATCTTGGAGTCCTAGTGGACAATCCCTTAAATATGAGCCAGCAGTGTGCTGCAGCTGCCAAAAAAGCCAACACAGTGCTAGGCTGCATTAACAGAGGGATAGAATCAAGATCACGTGAAGTGTTAATACCACTTTATAATGCCTTGATAAGGCCACACTCAATTTGCCAGCAAATTTTGGAAAACTCAACAGTGCCACAGGATTGGAAAAGGTCAGTTTACATTCCAATTCCAAAGAAAGGCAATGCCAAAGAATGTTCAAACTATCGCACCATTGCACTCATTTCACATGCAAGTAAAGTTATGCTTAAAATCCTACAAGCTAGACTCCAGCAGTATGTGGATCGAGAACTTCCAGAAGTACAGGCAGGATTTCGAAGAGGCAGAGAAACTAGAGATCAAATTGCCAACATATGCTGGATCATGGAGAAAGCTAGGGAGTTCCAGAAAAACATCTACTTCTCCTTCATTGACTATGCTAAAGCCTTTGATTGTGTGGATCACAACAAATTGTGGCACGTTCTTAAAGAGATGGGAGTACCAGGCCATCTTATTTGTCTCTTGAGAAACCTATATGCGGGTCAAGAAGCAATAGTAAGAACTGGACACGGAACCACTGTTTGGTTTAAAATTGGGAAAGGAGTCCGGCAAGGCTGTATACTGTCGCCCTGCCTATTTAACTTATATGCAGAGCACATCATGAGAAAGGCAGGGCTAGATGAATCAAAAGTTGGAATTAAGATTGCCGGGAGAAATATCAACAACCTAAGATATGCAGATGATACCATTCTAATGGCAGAAAGTAAAGAGGAACTAAAGAGTCTCTTGATGCGGGTGAAGAAGGAGAGTGCAAAAGTTGGCTTGAAACTCAACATTAAGAAAACCAAGATCATGGCATCCGGCCCTCTCAATTCCTGGCAAATAGATGGGGAAGAAATGGAGGTAGTGACATATTTTATTTTCCTGGGCTCCAAGATCACCACAGATGGGGACTGCAGCCAAGAAATTAAAAGACGCTTGCTCCTGGGGAGGAAAGCTATGGCAAATCTAGACAGCATACTAAAAAACAGAGACGTCACCCTGCCAACAAAAGTGCGTATAGTCAAGGCTATGGTTTTCCCAGTTGCAATGTATGGCTGTGAAAGTTGGACCATAAGAAAGGCTGAGCGCCAAAGAATTGAGGCCTTTGAACCATGGTGCTGGAGAAGACTCCTGCGAGTCCCCTGGACTGCAAGGCGATCAAACCGGTCAGTCCTAGAGGAGATCAACCCTGACTGCTCTTTAGAAGGCCACATCCTGAAGTTGAAACTCAAATACTTTGGCCACCTAATGAGAAGGAAGGACTCACTGGAGAAGAGCCTAATGCTGAGAAAGATAGAGGGCAATAGAAGAAGGGGAGGACAGAGAATGAGGTGGCTGGATGGAGTCACTGAAGCAGTAGGCGTGAGCTTAAATGGACTCCAGAAGATGGTAGAGGACAGGAAGACCTGGAGGAATGTTGTCCATGGGGTCGCGATGGGTCGGACACGACTTTGCAACTAACAACAAAAGCAACAAAAGGCCACCCTTGGAATACTGCATCCAGTTTTGGTCACCACGATGTAAAAAAGATGTGGAGACTCTAGAAAGAATACAGAGAAGAGCAACAAAGATGATCAGGGTACAGACTTCCGGTTCCGGTTCGCGGCGCTGGCGGTCATGCAGAGAGTCTTCTCTCTTCGCCGGCCGGTTTCCCTCCGCCGGTAGACCCTGGACAGGGTCAAAAGTCACCCTGCAGGGGCGACCACTGCTGAGGAGGACTCTCATTGACTGCGGAGGGTGCGGCAGCACCTTCCGCAGTCCGAGGCAGCTCCATTGGGCCGACGGGGAAAAGATCGGCCATTAACATGGCCGATCACTTAGCTGCACCAGCTGAAGTCAAAATAACATCTAAGCATTAAAGAACCACCGTGGAAGATCTGGGTGAGACCTTTCCTTTCCTCTCTTTACCCTAACTATCTCCCTGTGAAAAGCCTCTGGAATTATTTCCCCATTTGACAGAGCAGCGTTTGCTTACTTGGGAAAACGAGTTTTGGACAATAGAAACTATAAATTAATTCGTATTGACTATTTTTATTTTTCTGGATACTCTGGGGTCCCGAAAAATTTCTTTTATTGAATTTTATTATGTTATTTACCTATTAAACTGGGCAATATTGGGTTTTTTTTACTGCTTTTACTCTTTTAACTGGATAAAACCTATATATCTGGAAAAAGATTTCAAAGTCTACTGGGGACATCTTGTGGCGAAAGTTGACATTACAATTGTACTTTCTCTTTGATTTTGATGTTGGATTTGACCTTCAAATTATCATAAAAGAGAAAAGATAAAGAATTTGAAACAGCTGTGTGGAGGTGGATAGGGGTTGATTGTTATTAAATACTGCTCTGAGCCTCCGCTAAAAGACTAAAAGATTATTTCATCATGGAAATGGAGGGATCTTACCCACAGCTTGACTACAATCTTATATTGGAAAAAATCTTGGAACTTACTGAGCAAATGAACTTTAGGATGAAAACTAAAGATGATTTCCCAGAACTACAAACTGAGGAACAGATCAACAGTAAAGAGGCCTGTGTTCAACATTATGTACAACATGATGAGATGGAGGAATCTTATTCACAACTTAACTACGAAAAAATCTTGGCCCCAAAATTTCAAACTGATTTCCAGACTTCAACTGATTATTCTACAAGTCAAAAAACAACAGAAGAGGAATCTATCATTACCAAAGAGGATTCTACTCAATCCTATGTACAATCTACTGAGTATCAGAACTATGATAACTTGGACAACCAACTAACAACTATAATACTGGACAAAATTGACTACGCTATTCAGATGATAGCAGAAGAAGGAGAACAGAAGTACGACCAGATTGAATTGATGATAAATAAAACATTGACATTTGTTGATATAGAGGCCCTCTTATGGAAGCCGGCCTGGCACAAAAAGAAAGCCAGAGTTAGATTTAAAAATGGGATTTAAATCTTTACTTGATGGGTAAAAAAGGTCTTTTAGACCTTTTGAATTAACACTAACTGAGATGAAAAGTTAAGGTTTTTGGACTGATTTAATGTTTAGGATTTAGATTTATAACTGAGATGAAATTATTGGTTAGATTATAGTTTGGAATGGTGAAATGAAAAAGGTTTTAAATGAGGAGCTATTAAGACAAGAAATAGAATATATGTTTGAAATAGGGTAAGAAGGTATTTTTTTGGGATAATGTTCATTTTAGGTATAACCATTTTGTAATGGAATGAAAACAAGGAAATGGATTGTGACAATGGAAGATATGGCATTAGTAAATGAAGATGTATTAGAATAAGACTTAGAATACATTTTGGAAATGTAAGAAGGTAACTGTTGAAATAAGATGTTTATTTTAGATATTATAATTATTATGTTATGTAATGAGGGAAATTAGGGATACCCGAAGTGTAAATAATATGTTTAATTAAAGCTAAATTGGAATATGGTAATTGGAATTTAGTAAAGCTTAAAAACAGGATTTGAACTTGTATAGATAAAATGTTATTGATAAAATTTTATGGATTGATTGAATTTTATTCAGAAATGTATTAATTTGAATATGTTACATTAATGGAGGGAAATAGAGAGGGAATCTTTAAGGAGTTAACCTGACCTGTATATGTATGATTTTGATTTTGGATAATTGATTACCCCATCTCCATGTTGTTTCCTAAGCACTCTGTTTTAAAAAAATGAAAAAAATAATAAAACTTGTTAAAAAAAAAAGATGATCAGGGTACTGGAGGCTAAAACATATAAGGAACGGTTGCTGGAATTGGTTATGTCTAGTCTAATGAAGAGAAGGACGAGGGATGACATGATAGCAGTGTTCCAATATCTCAGGGGCTGCCACAAAGAAGAGGGAGTCAAGCTATTCTCCAAAGAATATTCTCCAAAGCACCTGAAGGCAGGACAAGAAGCAACGGATGGAAACTAACCAAAGAGAGAAGCAACCTAGAACTAAGGAGAAATTTTCTGACAGTTAGAACAATTAATCAGTGAAACAACCTGCCTCCAGAAGCTGTGAATGCTCCAACACTGGAAGTTTTTAAGAAGAGACTGGACAGCCATTTATCTGAAATATAGTGTTTCCTGCCTGATTATTATTTAGAGTAGAGTAGAGTAGAGTAGAGTAGAGTAGAGTAGAGTAGAGTACTTACGGTTTTGCGCAGTAGTGCAGCAGCCGTGGGATCGCGGGGCTCCACTCCCTATGGCTGATTTCTGCCTGAAGTTGCCCCATAGAGGCAACCAGAAGGGGGAAGTCCCACCGATTACAGAGAGACAGAGGTTGATCTGATCATTTTGGGAAAAGCCCTCCAGAAACTGGCAGGAGAAGAGGCTAGCTCACCTTCCAAGTCTAGCCCAAGCTACAAGCAACCGAAATCCAAAAGTACTACTTCAAGCTGACTGTAAACAACGTGTTTGGAACTAAGAACAGTGATTTTCTCTCTCCTATTTGGAAATTGAATTCCTTGGGGGGAAAAAGAAAAACCTCAAGAAGCAAAAAGCCTCTGAAAGTGAGAAGGAGGGGGACTTTTGCCCCACCCTCCTGCAGACGAAAGCGGTGAATTAAACCTTTCAGGGGGAATAAAAATATATTGAAATGAAAAGACTATAAGACTTAATTTGGATAAGTTTGAAATCGGTGGAATCTTTTAAGATTTTCCTTTTATATCATGAAAATAGAAGTAAATAATTGTCTATTACTGAAAGAACTGGTGCTGACATCTAGTGGTGGATGAAAATATACAACAACAGCTGCTTTACTACAGAGACTGGCAAGACCCAGGAAAAGATAAATTTGATTTTGGTGACCTTAATAACAAAGAACAGCTGTGACAAAAGAAAAAGAAAACATCTTGGGCTTTCCACAAAGTGAGAATTATAAAGTCTAAAAAAAAAAAAAGAATTGACCTTTCTGGATTACAAATACTAACTCAACTGTGACTCTAAAGCTGTCTGCAGAGAAAGAAAAACTTTGATTTTTGGCTATCATGGAAAACCAGAGATCTGCAGAAAGAATATACCAAGAAAAAACAAATACTTTTCAGAAGGAGATCTATGCTATGTTGCAATTAATTCAAACAACAATAATCTCAAACCACGAGGAAATTAAACATAACCTTGAAAACATAAATGAACACATCTCCAATTTAACTTTACAACATAAAAATTCTCAGAAAATAAAAATAGAGAGTGAGAAGAAAAAACAGTAGACTATGAGACAGAGGAGAGAGATTTCAAGATGGAATTTAACAATACAAGGAAATATGACTTAACCCAGATGGGGAAAAAAATTACAAGAAACTCTAGATATGGAAAAGACAAACTACACTTTGTCTTTTACAAAGTAAGTTTGACTTTTTTCTTGTTATTAATATGTTGAAAGACACTTTTTTTATTATCCTTGATTTCTGTTGCAAGTCTTCGTTCATTTTGAGCCTTTGCTTTCCTGACTTCATCTTTGCTATGTCACTTTGCTTTTTTGAACAAGCTGACATTTTCCCTCAGCTTGGAGGGTTTCAATTTTTTCTAGCTCTTTTAAATCTGAAGTTGATTAAACAGTTATACTTCCATAGATAATCAGGAATATTTATTTATTCATTCATTCTCTATAGCCGCCCAACTCAACCAAGTAATTCTGAGCGACTTACAGTTCTAAAATGTATGCTTCTCTATAGCTTTTTCACGTCGTAACACAATACCCCAGTCTCTCAGCTTTTCAACCTTAAATTTAGTTTCCAATCCATTCCTTAACCATTCTTATAGCTTGTTTGCTCTTCCCTCCACCACAACAGAACCTTAGGGTATCCTAAACTGGAAACAGTACTTGAGGTGGGGTCTGAGGAATTCAATATGGAGCAAAATTATTACTTTCCAAGATTTGAAAACAATGCCTATAAGTACAAACTAAAATTATGTCTGTATTTCTTGCAGACATATCATACTGCTTTTACTTAGTATGATAAAATGCCATTTCAAGGTAGTTTTCTCCTACTATAAACAAACTAGCATTTGATTTTTTTCTAAAGGAATTTTTTTGCAATTAAATGCTATGCTGTTATTTTAAGTTCATTTTCCTAGTCTGTTGATATTATTTTGATTAGTTATTTCCTCAATTCTGTATTAACAAAAATAATGAATAGTACAATGTCTAGGAGAGAACTCTGCAACTTCACAAACTATACAATAGGTCTTGCTAAATGACAATTTGTTTAGCAACTGTTCGAAGTTATGATGGCGCTGAAAAAAGTTACTCATGACCAGTCTTCACACTTACAACCATTGCAGCATCCATGCAGTCACATGATCTCAACCTGGGCACTTGGGAAGCAGATTGCACTTGCAACAGTTGCTGTGTCTGGCTTGCACTTATTTCCTAGGTTAACTGCTCTTGATGAATAGAATAGAATAGAATAGAATAGAATAGAATAGAATAGAATAGAATAGAATAGAATAGAATAGAATAGAATAGAATAGAATAGAATAGAATAGAATAGAATAGAATAGAATAGAATAGAATAGAATAGAATAGAATAGAATAGGAATAGGAATAGGAATAGGAATAGGAATAGAATAGGAATAGGAATAGAATCTGGAAGGGACCTTGTTGGTCTTCTAGTCCAGCCCCCTGCTCAAGCAGGAGAACCTATACCATCTCAGACAAGTGATTTCTCTCTCCTGGCTTAAGTTCTCTGAGGAAAAGGATATCTTTTAAAGAGTTATACAATTTTACAACTGCTTACTGTCATAAACAACTCAATCAGAAATTACCTGATGGGGTCTGCTTCATTACATCCCATGCATCTGAATCCCAAGACATCAAGTCTAAATCAAAGTCAAGGTCACCAAGACTGCTTTCCTATAAATGACATTAAGCAAGGTTATGGGAAGACATGCAACAAAAGAATAGTGGCTAGCTGCAAAAGAATTACAATATTGCTTTGCTTTATCAAATAAGTTCCTTGAAGATAGGTTGGAAATAAAGGATAAAAATGCTAGGCTGCTATCAGGAGATCAATTTTACTACCTTCTCACCTTTGTTTCTTGCCATTATAATTCTGAAACAATTTGCTTTATATATCAAACACAAACTAGCCATGCCTTCCAGGACACAGCCTAATAGCTACAGAATGTTTACCAAGATAATATTTGACACTGTAATCTTTCATGGCAGTACTTATGTTCTCTTTTATTTTTCACCAGCATAAGGTATTACAAATGGGAAACTTTGGACCAGCAATATTGCATAATCCCCCATAAAACACTGCCTTAATAATCCACAGCACTGGTATTTATTATGTCATGCGTACATAAATATTTAAACAGACTCAGTAATTATTGAATACAAATTGCTTAAACTACAGAAATGTTTTATTATTTTACTCATTGTCCATTACATATCTGTTAGTACAAGTATAATTCACATATCAATGCTTTTCATATAGCTTGTCTAAAATTAAAAATTAAAACTTTAAGAACAAGTTTAAAATTAAACTTTCCTAAAGCTTTTTAATTTTAAGAACAAGTTTAAGTTTTATAGAAATAGGGAAGAAATCATCTTAGCCATGACAGCACTATAACACTATTTTACAAATTAATATTTCACTTTCTCCCAATTCCCAATAATCAGATGCCTTAAACAATTCCAAATCCATATTTTAACATGAAAACAATCAACATTTCAGGAATTACTGCAAAATCAGTTTTGTCTGACTAGTCACTCTCCAACGAACTTAACATCATACATTAGTAATGCAGGATAAAGAGACAGTGAAAAGGCTTTTTAAATAGCTAATACAGGTTGTCCTTGACTTATAACAATTAGCTTAATGACCATTCAATAACACTGAAAAAAGCGACTTGCAATCGATCCTCACACTTGCAACCATCACATGGTCATGTGATCAGAATTTGGATGCTAGGCAGCCAGCATGTATTTATGATAGTTGTAGCATCCCAGGTTCATATGATTGCCATCTGTAACCTTCCCGGTAGGCTTCCAATAAAGTCAGTGAGGGAAACCATTTGCTTAATAACCATGTGATTTGCTTAACAACCACATGACTCATTTAATAACTGAGGCAAAAAAGTCACAAAATCAGGTGCAACTCACTTAATGACCATGACACCATGATGCTTAGCAACAGAAGCTCTGTAGTTTTAAGTCAAGGGCTACTTGTACATATAAATACACATAATAAATGAAACATTCAAATTGCAAAAACTGAAATTGCATGTATTGTGAACTGAAAGCAAACTGTTAAAAGTGCAAGTATGAAAGTAGTCACAGGCCAATTTTAGAGATAGTAACTGTTTTCTGATGTAAATACATTTAATTGGCTCTTCTATAACCTGCATCCTTTGGTCCTGTGCAGCTTGCTAAATAAGAAGAGATTAGACAGCCATTTGTCTGAAATGGTATAGGGCAGTGGTGGAGAACCTATGGCACGCATGCCAGAAGGGGCACTCAGAGCCCTCTCTGTGAGCATGTGCACCTCGCTCTTTGGCTAAGTTTTTGCAGGAAAAAGCCATTTCTCAAGCCCCTTCCTAGCCAAAACAAGCCTCCGGAGCGAGCGTGCTCGCTCCGAAGACTTGTTTTCACAGGATTGCTCTTAAGAAGAGCGAGGCGTGTTTGCTCTGGAGGCTTGTTTTTGCTAGGAAGGGGCTTGAGAAATGGCTTTTTCCTGCGAAAACGTAGCCAAAGAGCTTGCAGTCTCTGCCAGATCTCCGTTCGGATAATGTCTTTTAGCTCCTATAGAGCGCTTCCAAACGCAGCCAGTCCCTGCGTTTGGAAGCGTTCCATAGGTGCGGAAACATTTTTTATCCCAACGGAGATCTGGCAGAAGGCTCCGTTTCTCAAGCGCCCCATTCCAGGCACATGGAGCTTGCAGTCTCTGCCAGATCTCGAGAAACAGAGCGCTCCTTTCCGTGCAGTCACACAGGGTGCTTCAAAATGCAGGGAATCCCTGCATTTTGAATAGCCCCACCAGAGCACAAACACTCCACAATCCACAATGCCAAACCCTAACCCCCACCACACCCCAGGGTATCCACAATGCCAAATCCTAACCCCTACCCCAGGGCAACCACATTCCTTCACTAACCTCCTTTCCAGCTCCGTTCTCTGTGTGCAGGGCAACAAAAGAAGTTTGTGGGACTAAAAAAAGAGATCAATCTGACCTTCCATCTTCTCGCCAAAAAAAAAGATCTCGCAAAATTGGAAGGTCTGGTTGAACTTTTTTTTTAACTGGTAGTCCCACAAGCTTCTTTTGTTGCTCTGCAGGCGGTGGCGGAGAACAGAGCTGGAAAGAAGGTTAGTGAAGGGAGGCTTTGGGGAAGCGAGGGGAGACAGAGAAGCGTCTGCTCTGGCCTCTGCTGCCTCATTCCGCCAGCATCAGGGTTCGGAGGCTTGTTTTCACCAGGAAAAAGCCATTTCCCAAGCCCCTTCCTGGCAAAAATGGAGCCAAAAGCACACCTCACTCTTATTGAGAGCAATCCTGCAAAAACAAGGATGATAAAGGACAGCACAGTTAGTTCTGAAAATGAAATCCTTAAAGTGTGGAATTCTCTGCCAAATAATTTTAAGTCAATGAAAACACTTGGGATTGCTTTCCTTACTTTGTTTGGATCATCTTATGCTTGTGAGCAGCTGTTTTCAGCTTTGAATTATATCAAATCTGACACCAGAAACAGAATAACAGATGACCTGAGTGCTGCATGTGTTGCTCTCAAACTTACAAAGTACGAGCCAAGGTTAGACAAATTATCAGCATGCATACAACAGCAAAAATCACATTAATTGTTCAAAAGCATGCCAAATGCAAACTTTTACCTTTCAATAAAAAGCTGTTTGCATCATTGAAAGCTTTGTTGTTGTGTTTTTCTTTTAAGACAAAAGTTGTTAATATATGAATTCTTTTTTCTAAACTAAAACCTCAGTATTCAGGTTAAATTGTCGTGTTGGCACTTTGTGATAAATAAGTGGGTTTGGGGTTGCAGTTTGGGCACTCGGTCTCTAAAACGTTCGCCATCACTGGTACAGGGTCTCCTGCTTGAGCAGGGAGTTGAACTAGAAGACCTTCCAACTCTGTTATTCTGTTATTTAAATAGACGGATTGTTTTAGATTTCTTGTGTTAAATCTACAGCAAGTTCCAACTGCTGCTAATCAGAAAAATTATGTTTTATACCCGTGGTGGCGAACCTATGGCATGCGTGCCAGACGGGGGCACGCAGAGCCCTTTCTGTCGGCACGTGCGCCAGAGGGACGCTCCCCTCCCCCACTCCATGTGTGCCTGACTAGTGGGAACTGGAGAGGGCAGGGAAACCGAATTCAGCAGCGCTCTCACAGGAACAGCTGCGAGAGCTGGGCAGGGAGAGGGGAACCTATAAAAGGAGCAGGTTTTGGTGGGAGTACAGCGAGAGAGCGAGTGAGCGAGCAGACGGCATTTGGAAGCGATGGTGCAGTGAACGAGCAGCAGCAGTTTGGAGAAAGGGCGAGCGTGAGTTTGCACTTTGGAGAAGGCTGGTGGGGGAAGGAGGACACGTGAGGTTGCGCTTTTGAGAAGGCAAGCAGGATGCAGCATCCGTTTGCGCTTTGCAGAAGGCTTGCGGGGGAAGGAGGACACGTGAGGTTGCACTTTTGAGAAGGCAACTAGGACACGGCATCCGTTTGCGCTTTGCAGAAGGCTCGCGGGGGGAGAGGGACATGTGAGGTTGTGCTTTTGAGAAGACAGGTAGGATGTGGCATCCGTTTGCGCTTTGCAGAAGGTTCGCGGGAGGACACATGAGGTTGCGCTTTTGAGAAGGCAAGTAGGACGCGGCGTCCGTTTGCACTTTGCAGAAGGTTCACGGGGGAAGGACACGTAAGGTTGCGCTTTGGCGAAAGGGAGAGAGAGAGAGAGAGGAAGGAAGGAAGGAAGGAAGGGAGATGGGAATGAGAAAGGGAGGCAGGCAAAGGAGGAGGGAAGGAAGGAAGGAAGGAAGGAAGGAAGGAAGGAAGGAAGGAAGATGGGAATGAGAAGGAGGGAGGCACATAACCCTGGGGATGCTGCAACGGTCATAAGTGAAAAATGGTCATAAGTCACTTTATTCAGTGCCTTTGTAACTTCAAACAGTCACTAAGTGAACTGTTGTAAGTCGAGGACTACTGTACTTTATCACTTTTTTCTTTTTGGGGGGAGGGGAGTCATCAAGTTTCTGACACCTTGCTAGGCAACTGGAAAAGCCCTGAGTTAGAGTACTCGGATTGCAGCTGCTTGCAGGTATGTGGAATGGCATGGGACCCACAGTGAAGAGAGGAAGTCGGTTACAGCTTATTAGGAAAGATAAAATAGACAACCAAGAATGCTTTATTGACCATTCTTCATCCAGATTATATATCAGTTGCATCTGCTAATACAGGCATTCTGCTTCAGATTTCTCTGTTATTTTCAGCATCTGGTAAAATGAATGAGTACTTTTCCAACAACCTGTAAAATCCAAGACACTGTGCTTTTATTGTTTAATTCCCCCCTCATAGATTGTTGATTCAGGGAATATCCATTTCTTTAGTGTTAACTAATAGTGTTAGTTATTTTTAGTATAGGGATAGATTTGTATTGGGTGCTTCATTTTTTTTAATTTTGTGTTTTTGTAGACTCCAAGTCTTGTACACCCAAAAATGACTACAGCAAAAAAATCAAAAACAGATAGTGGAAGATCATTCCAAGAGGCCTGGACACAGTCATTTGGAGTGATTGAACGCAGTGGGAAAGCGTTATGTGTTCTATGCAATGAAAGTATTGTGTGTCGCACATCAAGTGTCATACGGCACTTTGAAACCAACCACAAAAATGTTGCCCAACTTGGTGATACTGAAAGAAAAGAGTTTCTTGAAGGGAAATTGAGGAACTATCATTCCCAGCATCTTAGTTTTTCCAACTATCTTTCCAGAACAAATCATCTGACAGCCGCCAGTTTTAAAATTTCACTATGCATAGCAAAACATGGTAAGCCCCTCTCTTTTTTTTTTTTTTTATATAACAAGTTTTATTGAATTTTTTTAATTTTACAGCCAAGTGCTTAGGACTTATCGTGGAGATAGGGCACTCCATAAAACAAAATAAAACATATAATCATACATAAACAATTTAGGTTACTTTTTAAAATTTCCCTCTCTATTTTATCAATCAAAAAAAACAAAAAAAAGAAAACAAAACAAAACTATCAATAGTATTTCTACCCGTTTCGAGCTTAATTAACTATTAACATATTCCAATTGGCATTACATAGACATATAGTATACAATTCGAGTATCCATATAATACAGACCATATTACTCCAAATATTCACTTTATATTTCTCAATTAACTTCTATCTCTTATTCTATTTCACATACATATTTTATAAACGAATATAACTTTACGTTTTTAAACCATTTTACATTAACTTAAGTTATTTCTAATTATTTCTAAGCTAAACATATAGCTATTATATATATGTATATTTTAAAATTTTTCCACTATATTCTGTTTCCTATACTCTATCAAACATTTTTATAAATCAATCCATTCTTCAATCATTGCAAGTAAGAATATCATTAATATTTCACCAATCTCAATACAACTCCTTTAGTTTTAACTTTTCCAGTTTTCCATAGTTGCCATTCCAAGCCATAATCAAATCCATAATTCAGATCAATATTAATCAGACTAAAATCTTAAACCTTAAAAATCTCAAAAATATTAGCTCACTTAAAGTCTCTAAAAACCATTTTACCCATCAAATAAAGTTTTAACACTCATTTTTAAACCTAATTCTAGCTTTCTTTTTATGCCAAGCAGGTTTCCACAATAGGGCCTTTAGCTCCTCCCATCTTAATATTTGATTATACACATTTTCCCACAGTTGCGTCTGATCATAGTCTTCTTCTTTTTTTCCCAATATTGTCTGCACTGTGTAATCAGTCTTAGTCAGTATGGTGATTATTCGTTGTTTGTATGTATTGTCAGCATTTTTAATGTCTCGTATTAGAGAGTCCATTTCTGTTGTTTTTAAATCTATAGATGTTTCAATTAAATTCTGCCTTTGGTCCTCAGAAATCTCCATCCTTTGTATATAAGGTGTAACATCTTCCTCTTCAGTAAATTGTAGATATAAATCCTCCATCTCATTAAGTTGTAAATCCAATTGTGTATCATGATCAGTTGGAGTTTGAAATTCAATTTTTAACTCTGAACCATTTACATCTTAAGAAGACAGAACTCTTGGAACAGGTTTTCCAACAGGAATCTTTATTAAGAAAAACTGACTGAAGGTGTGCTAGACAGGATCTGGGGGACCCCCCTGATCATTCAATGTTTTAAAGCGTCCCAAGCAGTCCCACCCCACATTCCTTCCGGTCAATCCAAATTGGCAGATGGCTGGGTGTTAAATCCATCGGAATCCCAAACGTTTCAATCTTCCACCCCTTTTTCCTTGCTGCCGGTAATAGGAGGCTTCATAGGGAGTGAGATCAAAGGCTGATGGCCGCATTGTTATTGTTAGTACTCCAGAGAGGGAATCCACAGAGGATGTTTATTTGTAGATGATAGAAGGAATGCCAGTCATAAACACCCGTGTTTACTCCCCCCCCCTTTGTAGTATGACAGAATCCCAAAGAGAGTAAGAATTGGGTTTTCCCAGAGTAGATTAGTTAGAAATAAAATATAATTGGATTCTGACATCCGGCTCCCCTTAAAAATAAGAGAGGTCCACCTGTAGAGAAAACAAAACAGGTATAAAAGTTAGTCTGGCTTGTTAGGATACTCTGTATGAAACTTCTTTAAAAGCTTCGGGGCTTTGACATCATGTTTATGGACCCACTCGTTGTGAGAGGCGGGGAGGTGCTTCCATGCTACTAGGTATTGAGTTGACCCATGATATTTTCTAGAGTCCAGGATTTCCTTTATTTCAAAATGTTGTTCCCCTTCTATCATGATTGGTGTTGGTGGGGGGGGGAATTTTTGGCCGTAAGGGTGACTGTTGTTCTCTTTTCAGCAAACTGCAGTGGAAAATTGGGTGTATTTGCCTAAGATTCTTGGGTAATTCTAATTCTACTGTTACCAGGTTTATGATTCTTTTAATTGGAAAAGGCCCTATATATTTTGGTCCAAGTTTTTTACAGGGTTGTATGGATTTTAAATATTTTGTAGACAGATAGACCATTTCTCCTATAATGAATGGTGTGGGCTCCACCCTTTTCTTATCTGCTTGTGCTTTGTATGCTTGCCTAGCTTCCTCTAGAGCTTTTCTCACTATTGGCCAGGTGTTTTGTAATTGTTCCATCCATTCTTTCAGTGATGGGATTTCTGGTTCGTTTGGGGTTAGTTCTGGCATGGGGTTGAAACTTTGGCCGGTAGCTATTTGAAAAGGAGTGTAACCTGTGCTGGAGTGGACTGCATTATCGTAGGCAACCTCTGCAAACGGCAACAGGTCCGTCCAATCTGACTGCTGGAAATTTAGAAAACATCTTAAATATTGCTCAACTATTCCGTTACATTTCTCTGATTGACCATTTCCCTGAGGGTGATGGCTAGACGTCAGTCCCTGGGTGGTCCCTAAAAGAGATAGAAATTCCTTCCAAAACGCAGATGTAAATTGCACTCCCCTATCAGATATGATGCGTTGGGGTGCCCCATGCAATCTGTAAATATGTTGCACAAAAAGTTTTGCTAAAGCTTTTGCGGTGGGGATCTTTTGGCAAGGAATAAAGTGAACCTGTTTGGAAAATAAGTCCGTGACCGTCCAAATGACAGTATTCCCATTGCTTTCTGGTAATTCCACTATAAAATCCATGGCTATTTCCCTCCAGGGGGCTGAGGGATTTGCCACTGTTTGTAACAGTCCTGGTGTTTTCCCTTGCAGCCTTTTTGCCATTGCACACTTTGGGCACCTGGCCACGTAACTTTCTATGTCTTTTTTCATGGATGGCCACCAAAATTGCCGTTTAATTAAGTGTAATGTTTTTACAAATCCAAAATGCCCTGCTGATTTTGTGTCGTGGCAAAGTTGCATGAATGTGATTCTTTGGGTGGTCGGTATATATAACTTCTCCCCCACCCAAGGCAGTCCGTCTTTCATTGTGCACACGTGTTTATTTTTCTGGAACCATTCATCTGTTTCCAAACTTTTCCGGAATTCAATTCCGGTCTGGCTATCCAGCTGTGGTTTTAATTTAACTTGGGCTCTGGTAGTCACTGGCGCTGCTAGTTGTGATTCTCCCATGATCGGTTTAGAGTCGGTGGCTCGCGTGCTGTTATATTGGGGCATGCGAGATAATGCATCTGCCAGAAAGTTCTTTCCCCCCGGCAAATGCTTGAGCTTAAAATTGAATTGGTGAAAATGCTGGGACCAGCGGGCTTGCTTGGGGCTGAGTTTTCTGGGTGTTTTCAAGGCTTCCAAATTTTTGTGGTCTGTCCACACCTGGAAAGGGATTTTATTGCCTTCAAGGAATTGGCGCCATGTAAGTAATGACCAACGTATCCCATATGCCTCTTTCTCCCACACGGGCCAGCGCTGTTCCGTTTCAGTGAGTTTCCTGGACGTATACGCGCAGGGTTGCAACATCCCTTCATCATTTTCTTGTAATAATACAGCCCCCACTGCTACATCACTTGCATCCGTCTGTATTACGAAGGGTTTATCCATGTCTGGGTGCCTCAGTACTGGTTCGGCAGAAAAAAGCCTCTTTAATCTCTCAAATGCCGCTTGGCATTCCATTGTCCATTTTAGTGGCTGGCTAGGTTTCACTGAGGATTCTCCCTTCGTTTTTAGTAAGCTCGTGAGGGGCATGGCTATCTGGGCAAATGAGGGGATGAATTGGCGGTAAAAGTTTGCAAAACCCAGGAAACTTTGCAGTTGCTTTCTTGTGCGAGGTGGTGCCCATTCTAATACTGCCCTGACCTTTTCTGGGTCCATTTCAATGCCCTGTGGGGATATGCGGTAACCTAGGTAGTCTATTCTTTCCTGGTGAAATTCGCATTTTGATAATTTGGCATATAGGTGGGCGGCTCGCAGTTTCTTTAAAACCGCTCTGACTAGGTTGACATGTTCCTCTTTTGATTCTGTGAAGATGAGGATGTCGTCAAGATAAACCAGGACCCCCTTAAATAGGTGCTCCCTTAGTACCTCATTGATTAATTGCATAAATACTGCGGGGCCCCCTTGTAATCCAAAAGGCAAAACTTTGAATTTGTAGCACCCCATTGGGCAATTGAATGCAGTTTTCCATTCATCTCCTTCCCTAATTCTCACGCGGTAATACGCTTCCCTTAGATCTAGTTTAGTAAAAATCTTTCCTTTCGATAGGTGTGATAACATGTCCTTCATGAGGGGTAGGGGGTATAGGTTGCTTTCACTGATCGCATTAAGGAGTCTATAGTCCACGCATAAGCGTAAAGAGCCGTCCTTCTTCTCTCTAAAGAGGACCGGAGCGGCCACCTTAGGTTTGGCTGGTTCAATGAACCCCCTTTCTAGGTTTTTCTTTATAAATCTCTCCATTTCCTCCTTCTCCTTTGGGCTCATGGAGTATAATCTGGGCTTTGGGAGTTTTGCCCCGGGCTTGAACTCTATGGCACAGTCCGTGGGTCGGTGGGGGGGAAGCTCATCCGCCCTCTCCTCACTGAAAACTTCAGCCAGGTCTCTGTATTCCTCTGGTATTTCTGGTAGCCCCTTTTCTTCACCCATGGACGCTATTTCCGTTTTTAATTTTGATGGATCCCCTTGGGGTTTTAAGTCTTTAGGGTCCTCCTTCAGGAAATTGATTTCTTTCGTCCTCCAATTTACCCAGGGGTTCCATTTTGTTAACCATTCCAGCCCTAGGATCATCGGGCATTCCATGCCTGGGATCACTATAAATGTTAGGTCTTCCTCATGATTCCCCAGGGATAGGTGGATTGGTAACGTGGCTAGGGTAGCTGGCACCCCCCCTGCTATGGACCCATCTAACTGACCAAATGAGATTGGTTGTTCCAGCCTCCTCACTGGGATGCCCAGATTTCCCACTAGAGTCGGGCTAATTAGGCAGCGGGTGCAGCCAGAGTCTATTAAGGCTTTCACTTTTACAGCTTCGGGCATGGAGGGGGCTAATATAGTCACTGTCTTGAGGATGGGTGGGATGGATCCACTTACCAGTGGTTCACCCTCCGAGGTGTCATCTGAGGCGTCCACCGGCCCTGCGGTGTAGGCTGGGGCTCTTTCCTCACGATGGGTGGAGGTAGGGGATTCCACAGCTTCTATTCCTCTCATGGCAGATTCTTTTGACTTAGCTGGGGACTTCCCAGATTTGCTGGCCGGTGGTCTGTCTGGGTTGTGCTGGGGGGCTTTTGAGCGGCATTCTACAGCCCGATGCCCCTCTCTCCCGCATTTGAAACAGCCCATTGGTTTCTTGGCCATAGCCGATGGCTTTGCTGGTTCGCCCGTTGGTTCAGGCGGTGAGCGGCTCCATTGTTTTCCTCGGCGGTGCCTCTTCAGTAGGTCGATCTCTGCTTCCTCTGCCAGGACGTACCATTCGTTGAGTTGGTGTGGGTCCCCCCGGGGCAGGCAAGCGTCATATAGGTCGTAATTCAGACCATCTTTGAAATGGCTAAGGAGGATGTCTTCCGGCCAGTTCAGCTTGCTGGCAATAGTTCGGAATTCTTGCGTATATTCAGCTACTGGCCGTCTGCCTTGCCTCATCGTTTTGATTCTTTCGCGTGCTTTACGATCAGCCAGGTGGTCTTCAAATCGCCTTCTCAGAGAGGACATGAAACGGTTGAAGTCGTTGAGCTCTGGGGCATTGGAATCATGCAAATTCACCACCCAATCGGCGGCCGGTCCATCCAGAGCAGGTTGCACGATCCGGATACGGGCTTTGTCGCTAGGGATGTGTCGCCCGTGTTCCTCCATGTAGCCAAGGACTTGGGTTAGGAAGAACCCCAAGCGTGTCGGCTCCCCCTTGAATTTTGCGTCCAACGGAGGAAGTCTTTGAATGGAGCGGTGTCTTCTTCGTCGGTATTGTCTTCCATCTGGATTTCCTTCTGCAGGTCGGCGGGGGGTGGGGACTACTGGATCAGCGGATGTCCCCGGGGCTGCAGGTTCCAATTCCCCCTCAGTGTCTCTCCAGTTGCGGCTCCAGGAGTTGGTGCGGTCGTGGGGTTCAGGATTCTCCTCTCCTAGGGAGCTGAGGGTTCTCTTCATCAAGTTAATAGCTTTCTCTAGGATCCAGTTCGAGTGCTGTGCCCAGCTTCCTTCATCTTCGCTTGTGTGCAGGGATCTCTCCATCTCCTGCTTCCATCCTGGTTGGTTGGCCCCCCGTCTCAGGGTCACCTTGCTTGATTTCTTTTCCCACTCGCCTCTCTTTCCAACGCCCATTGACCACCGAGGCTTGTGGTTACGCGTCTCCGCCACCTCTTCTCCTGAGGAATCTGACCCTTCAGATCCGGATATTTGGCAGGTTTCCAGTTGGGGCAACGGCTCCCTCTCCGGGGGGCTTTCCCCCTTCCCTGGTTCGTCGTCTGCCATGGTAATTTTTGCAAAGTCCCCCGGCAAGGTTCTTCCTTCCAGGTTGACTAATTTTGTAGATCCTGTCTAATGTAAGGACCCACCTCAATTTACATCTTAAGAAGACAGAACTATTGGAACAGGTTTTCCAACAGGAATCTTTATTAAGAAAAACTGACTGAAGGTGTGCTAGACAGGATCTGGGGGACCCCCCTGATCATTCAATGTTTTAAAGCGTCCCAAGCAGTCCCACCCCACATTCCTTCTGGTCAATCCAGATTGGCAGATGGCTGGGTGTTAAATCCATCGGAATCCCAAACGTTTCAATCTTCCACCCCTTTTTCCTTGCTGCCGGTAATAGGAGGCTTCATAGGGAGTGAGATCAAAGGCTGATGGCCGCATTGTTATTGTTAGTACTCCAGAGAGGGAATCCACAGAGGATGTTTATTTGTAGATGATAGAAGGAATGCCAGTCATAAACACCCGTGTTTACTCCCCCCCCTTTGTAGTATGACAGAATCCCAAAGAGAGTAAGAATTGGGTTTTCCCAGAGTAGATTAGTTAGAAATAAAATATAATTGGATTCTGACAGTGTCCTGAAATGTTCACTTAATTCTTCTCTCGTTTCCAAGATTTTTGCTAGTATGAGTCCATAATTAAGCTGTCGATAGGCTTCCATTCTTCTTTTCTCTTTTTTTTTTTTCTATAAGAAACGTACAGGAATCTCTGGGCGTAGCGCCAAGTTCAGCAGTTCCTTTACCATGGTTACAATGTTACGATAAGGCTTTCTGGGCTTCATGCCAATTTCCTGGATACATTGTAACCCTCCAATCCACATAACTCCACCCAGTAGCCAGGATAGTTTTTTTTCCTTTTTAAAATGGATAAAAATGTTCAGAAGGGGGGGGAGGAAAGAAAAACACTCCACCCCCCTCCCTAAAAATTTCCATTTAAGTTGAAAACAAGCAAACAGCGAGAAAGAGTCACAGTAAGGCTTTTTTTCTTTTTCTTTTTTTTTTCAGGATCCCCCGAATTCCAGCAGTTCAAATACACAATAAAGAGTAGTTACTTTTTTCCCAAGTATTCAAACGCTGCTTTTTCAAAGGAGGGAATAGTTTCTAAAGGCTTTTCATAGGGAAGTAAAAAGAATAACAAGAGGGAAGGAAAGGTCTCACCCGGATCTTCCACGGTGGTTCTTTTTGCTTAGATGTTGCTGTGACTTTCGGCTGGAGCAGCTAAGTGGTCGGCCATGTTACTGGCCGATCTTTTCCCCGTCGGCCCAAAGGTGATTTCTCGGACCACAGAGGGAGCTGCTGCTCCCTCCGCGATCGACGAGTGCCCTCCTCTACGGTGGTTGCCCCTCCAGGGCGACTTTCGACCCTGTCCAGGGTCTACCGGCGGGGGGAAACCGGACGGCAAAGAGAACAAGTTCTTTGCACGTCCGCTGGCGCTGCAACCCATGGTAAGCCCCTCTCTGATGGGGATATTATCAAAACGGCCATGTTGTCTGGGAATGATTCTCTTTTTCATGATTTCCCAAACAAGGATAAAATTATTCAACGCATCTCTGAGATGCCACTTAGCAGAAATACTGTTAAAGATCGAGTCCAGCGAATGGCAAGTGATGTTAGTCAGCAGCTCACCACTGACTTACAAAAGGCAGCCTGTTACTCCATGTGCTTGGACAAAAGCACAGATATCAATAACCATGCAAGGCTGGCAGTAATTTTGCATTATGCTGTTGGTGACATCATGAGAGAAGAGCTGCTGAAATTGGCGTCTTTGTCTGAAAGAACACAAGGTATGGATATCTACAATGCTGTGAAGGAAGCTTTTTTGTCACAAGACATAAGACCAGAAAAAGTGGTTTCAATTACAAGTGATGGAGCACCTTCTATGGTGGGGGCAACATCTGGTTTCATACAGTTGTTTGTTAAAGAAACAAAACATCAAGTAATTCAGTTCCATTGCATTATACACCAGGAAGCTCTTTGTGCCAGGGAAAGCAACAAAAAATTTAACAATGTCCTCAAAGATGTCACATTTGAGAGAAAACTACAGGTTTTTAAAAGAGACCTTGAAAGTGGGCAGCTGAAATATTTTCCAAATCTAAAAATTCATTTAGAAAATTCTACAACATTTGCAGACAATCCTACAAGCCATCAGGAAATCTACAAGGAATTTTCTAGCATTGTAGCAGCTGCAAAGGTGAATTTTAGTAACAGATTTTTATAGTTCCGTAAGATGGAGACAACCCTGTTTTCTTACTTCTCCAGATAAAACCAAATTTGAAGAACTTGATCTTTCCTGCTTACACTGTTAAATTTAGGAAATCTGGAAATGGAGCTACTGGAATTTCAAGAAAGCTCTATCTGGAAAAATAAATTCTATGACCTGCATGAAACACTTGAGAAGATAGAAGGGATGACAAAGGAAAGCACAGTTAGTTCTGAAAATGAAATCCTTAAAGTGTGGAATTTTCTGCCAAATAATTTTAAGTCAATGAAAGCACTTGGGATTGCTTTTCTTACTTTGTTTGGATCATCTTATGCTTGTGAGCAGCTGTTTTCAGCTTTGAATTATATCAAATCTGACACCAGAAACAGACTAACAGATGACCTGAGTGCTGCATGTGTTGTTCTCAAACTTACAAAATATGAGCCAAGGTTAGATAAATTATCAGCATGCATGCAACAGCAAAAATCACATTAATTCTTCAAAAGCATGCCAAATGCAAACTTTTACTTTTCAATAAAAAGTTGTTTGTATCATTGAAAGCTCTGTTATTGTGTTTTTGGGAGGTGGAGTGAGTGGGGGATTTTTACTTTTTGCCTCGTTTTGTTCTTTTAAAGAGAACGCGCACACAACGCCCCCCTGCATAGCCAGAAGCCTTACGCCATCGCCGTTCTCCTGCTGCGCTCCCCCAGCCCCTCTTTCCCTTCCTTTGAAACAAACAACCCCCCCAATCCTCCCGTTCCTGCCTTCTGAATTAAAACGAGATAAAGCCAAGTTGTTTCTTTTGTGATCTTTACATATTTAAACTGCAGCTAGAAAGGAGTGGGGAAGAAAACCATCACGAGACACTCTTCTGTTTTAACTTTTTTTCCTTGTCGCTTTTTAGAGTTTTCATCCTGCTTTTGTGAGGGGGCAGCGTTTGGGAGCGGATGTAGCTGCCCCCTTCCTCCCCAAGACATCAGCTGAGCAAGACGCCCACCTGCCCGTTTGTTTTTGGGGGGATCCCCACTCTGGTTGCTAAGCTTGCTTAAACCCTCTTCCTCTGCCTCATCGGAGCCCCCCTTTGTCTGCAACCAGCCCCTGCCCTGGCCCCTGCCTTGCCCCACGGCAATGGCACCCCCGCCTTACCCCCTTCCTCGCCTCGCCTCACCCTGCAGGACGAGCCTCCTGCCCACTGCCCCACCCACCAGAGACCCCCTGGATCTCCCCCAACCCTGCCCGGCCCCCACAGGCATACCTCCCCAGGAGCAACACCCACCCTGGCCACGCCCACCCAGTCTGCCATGACTACCGTAGCCACGCCCACCCAGTGGGTCACGGCCACCCGGCACCCGGTGATACATAAGTGGGTTTTGGGTTGTAGTTTGGGCACTCGGTCTCTAAAAGGTTCGCTATCACTGTTTTATACTATTCTTGTGATTAGGAAGATCATAAAAGCACCAAGGCTGATAAACTTCATTAGCTGATCTTTCTATTACTTACTTCTCTCCACCTATTAAATATGGCCATTTTCTCTTCTGCTTTCTTTTCTGTAGTTGAACAAAATCCTAAATCCCTTGACATAAAGTTCTTTGCAGCATTTTATTGGATTGAAAAGAATAAAAACCAGTATTAAAAAATTAAGGTTAAGAATGCTTTCCTCTTACTCACATAGGTTTCGTTTTCTACATCTAGCTGAAGTTCATCTTCTCCTAAGAGATCACCAATTTCACTGAAGAGAAGAGACTCTAGGATTTAAATAAGCACATAGGGTATATAAGTCACACAAAATAATTCAGGCCTTCCTCATTTCCTAGAAATAAGGAACAGAGCATTCCACTGGGCAAATTCTGCAATGGTAACAAATCAAAGCAGCAGGACATAATTTTATTGTATGTCATTTCAAATTTTCATTCCAGGATTCAGTGTTTAAAATATAGAAATGCACACTTTTCAGGAAATGGACTCTTTGCCAAGTTTATTTACATATTATATATACCTCTTCAGTCATCCTGGACTTTAGGTGGTTACTAAAATAATAAACCTACATTTTAAAGCTTCAATAACAAAGTTGCAACAGTTAATGTCAATTAATAACAAAATATATAGACATAAATATACACACATTTCTACACCCTACCCATAGCCCAGCCCCCCAAAGGCTTCTGGAAAAAGCAGATTTACCAGCTTCCAAGCCATCCTCACCTCAGGAAGCAAACTGTTCTATAAGAGGGAGTTGTCAGGAAAACATCCAATGTTAGGTCCCCTCCTGATAGATGAGAACTTTTAATAGATACTCTCTAGCCATCTGGGATAGATAGCTAGAGGCTATCTGAGAAAGATGATCTCTTAGATACCAAGCACTGAGGGCTTTAAAGGTAGCAACAACCATTATACTGAATTGCACTCACAAACACACTGGCAACCAATTACAACAATAGTGTATCATTACAGTACCAAAACTGGTCAACAAACATGCTGGCTCTTGCATTCTGGACTAGCTGAAGTTTCCAGGTGGTCTTTAAGGACAGCATTAAGGAGATCAAATTACAGAAATCTAATTAGGAACATTCTGTTTCAGATAAGGTCACAAGTGGCATACCAGCCCCAGCTGAGCAATGGTCCTCCTGCTTACATGGTTTCCCAGAGCTATGAATGAAACTATGAACTCAAGAGGAGCACAACCTTTCAAGAGTCAAAGATGGTATAATTCTGGAAACAGAATGTTCTTCAATTAAGAGTCACTCTGTCTTGTTTGAGTCAAGTCCCAGCCTGCCTTTCCCCATTCAGTTCCTGAAAGTCTCCAGGCCCTGGGACAGGACATCTGCTGCATCTGTCACTGGGCTCAGTTTGCAGATTAGAAGGCATATCATCAGCATCCCAATGGATGACCTCTTCTGGTTGTTTCATATTCAGTAGTGGTTAAAAGTTTCTGAACCCTTTAAGAATTTTCAGTATTTCTGCATAAATACGACCTAAAATGTGATCTGTTTTCCACAAGTCCTAAAACTAAATAAACAGAATCCAGTTAAACCAATTAGTTAAAAAACATTGTTCATTTATTGAGGGAAATGATCCAAAGCTATATATATTTGTGCATGGCAAAATTATGTGAACTTTTCCTTTAGGAATTGGTGTGCTCTCTTTGGGCAATAAATGCAACTAAACATTTTCAATAATGTTGACCAGTTCCACACATCAGCTTGGGGGAATTTTAGCCCATTCCTCCTTATAGAACAGTTTCAACTCAGGGGTGTTGGTGGGCTTCTTTGCATGGACCGCTGTTTCAAGTCTTTCTATAACATTTTTATAGGATTAGGGTCTGGACATTGACTTGACCTATTTTTTGACCTATTACTCTCACTTGGCACTAGAGGAACCAGCAGACTGTTCAGTCATGCTTCCTGCACAGAGCCAGTGCTGCAAAAGAGAGTCTTGCTATGTTTATGATCTGAAGCGGAGTGTCTCTCCAGTGGTTTTGTATCTTCCAGGAAGTAGTTGTGTTTTGAAGGACAGGGAAAGAAGTAATGGAAAACAGAATGAGGTTTTTCATTTTGCTAAGACTATGCTTTTAGGAGTTCCAACTGGGCCCAGCTGCTCTGCTCACTAGGCAAGATGGTCTAGGTTAGGAGGTAGGACAACACTATCAGGGGAAAGGAGTCAGATTTCACTCAGCACAAATGGAATTACTGTTCTCTGATCTTTCTTTTGAATGATTAAAACTTGATCCATATGGATTAAGTTCAGTTTCTTAACTTTCACCAATTTAAAACCTGAACAATTATCTCATATAAAATTGAGAAATATTGAAAATTCACAAACCTTTAAGCACCACTGCTGATGTATGCAACAATGTTACACTGTGAACTAGATTACTTTTCAAGTACTGGTCTTACATCAGCCCATGAGATGACACTGGCAATTCTTTTTTTGTTTCTCTGTTTCTCTGCTAACACATCAAAGTCAAAAACCATAATATATTGATGATATCTAATCGTTAGCATCCTCAGGAAAGAAAAGCTAGAGAAGGATCTGGTTCAAATATCATGGAATGTTTTATCACTTCCACCACTGACAGGAGCCACACAGAAGATATTTTGTTTGCAGCATCACAGAAATTAAACAAAATTATTTATAATTAAACAAAATTATTAGATTTTTGCACAACCTATAAATGGAGTCATAAGCTACCTGTGGACAATTATAACAGGAGTGCAATATTGGAGGACAGTCAACATTTTTCTCTCATGCCATTTCCCCATCTTAAGTATCTTTTTCCCACCCCCACCCCCACCCCCACCCCCAAAAGGGTAACAAGGCCATCAGCTTTAGAGGCAAGAATGTCATTTGGGCATTCCTGAGCAGCCCATTATAATAACCATAAAATTAGCATTTGGTGATTTAGGTATTGTATATTTCCTCCCCCCCCCCCCCAATTTCTCTTTCTCCCCACAACTGCATTTTTAAAGAAAATAAATCTGAGGGCAGAAATTGTCAAGGCTTTTAATGATTCTACAAACTGTTCCAGAAATTTTTCAATTTGGAGAACAGAGTATAAAACCATCAATCTAGTTAATAAATATATGTATTTTTTTAGAAGTCCTTGCTCTTGCTCAGTCAGGTTCCAACCTTATTTAACTGAAGTTTCACGGAGTGCTTATACAGAACCTTTTGTAAAAAAAAACAAAGGAAATCCATGAGCCTCTGCCACAAATTTCATTGATGGCTTTTAACAAGGTTCTTCCTCTCCAGGAATAAACGCCAACCCCTCAACATAGGAATAAAAATAATTCCTGTCCTATAAGATTACAGCAACATAGGTCATAGGAAATACGAGGGGGAGACTCATAAGGGAAAGCTGGCGGTTGAACCTGTGGTGGGAAGATCCCTAGATAAACTTGGCCAAGTGCCTCTCTTAAACGACCAAGTACGGCTTGATGTTGCCGCCGAGCTCTTCCCTCCCACGGCCGGGCCTTACCCCATTCGAGACTAGGGTCTCCGGAGGGCCAGCCGGCGATCGACGCCGTCATCGCTGCCGCCATCTCTGTCTTCCGGGATTGCACACCAAGATCGTAAGCTACGTTAAACACGTTAAACAATTCATCCTACTCGCAACCCCCGCCCCTCGACTACAAAGGCCGCGAAGGACCAAAATCATTGAAACAAAGTTAAGCTTCTCACTATTTTGGTCTCGCTCTCACAATTTCTCTGCGGAAGTTAGCGACAGCGGTGAAGCTGGAAGACGTTTCTGTAAATAATGTTGTCTATACAAGCTTTTTTTCACGCTTTTGAAAAGACAGGCTAGGAACTTTTTCAAAGAACTTAAATTTGCAGCCTTGTAGATTTCAAGGCCCGACTGGGCTCCCTGCTTTAAAGTTTTTGTTCTGTTTTGTGCTTGAGTCAGTCTTGATTGTGGAACCCTTGGTGCTCTCTGAGCTTGGTTGTTTGCTTGAAGACATTACATTATCCAACTAGTTAACATCGTCAGCGCATAATGATCCCCTGCAGTTTTCTTGGCAAGATTTCAGAAGTGGTTTGCCATCGCTTTAGATACCTTTGTACAATCCTACTTAGGGGCTGCTACAGTTGTTTGTGGTGCCTGAGTGCTGTGTTCTTAGCCCCAAATCAAAAATTCTGGAAGCAGAAATGTGATCTTGGCATTAGATTTTTTTAAATATTTTATTGGTTTCCTCATTTTACAATTGAATATTTAAAAAGCAACGTGATGACTGGGTTGATCAATAGTTCAAAAGCGTATAAATCTCATGTTACAACATCAAACATTTCCTCACTTTTTCCATTAATATCTGCTATCTCATATTGGGCTAGTACAATTCTTATTATTATCAACTAAGTTAAAACATCTTTGTTACAGTTATCAATAATTTTTAGCTTATACCTTAATTGCATTTACACTTAATTTTTTTATACAATCAATGTCCTGTTATTGCTTTTTTTCAGGCTTTAATTTCCATCAATATTTAAATTAACATTATTATTTATGATTTCCAAGTATTTTATATTTAGGTGACCAAAGTTTCCCTTATCTCAACTTCTCCCTTTTTCCCTTTTCATAGCAATGTCTAATATTCTAGTTACACATCTTATCTGTTTGATTATATTCTTGCTCTGTTTTCTAAAAGTTATCTATTTTCCACCATGTTAAACGATCTAATTAATAATACAGTATCCCCTCTATAACTCAAAACCATTATATGTGTTGTCTGGGTTAACCAATAGTTCAATATATCTTAATTGTGTTTGCACTTAATATCCTTATATAAACAATGTCCTATTATTGCTTTTTCCCCCCTCAAACTTTAATTTCCCATCAATATTCAAGAAAACACTATTATTTATGATTTCCAAATGCTTTATGTTTAGGTGACCAAAAGTTTCCCTTATCTCAACTTCTCCCTTTTTCCCTTTTCATATCGAAGTCTAATAGTCTAGTTACACATCTTACCTATTCAATTATAATGTTACTCTATTTTTTAAAAGTTATCTATTTTCCACCATATTCAACCATCTAATTAGTAATATAATATCCCCTCTAATAAATCAAACCCATTATTTTCTTCAGCCTTACTCTGGCTTTCTTCCTTTGCCAGCTAACCTTCCATGTCAGTGCCTTTGAATCATCAAATAGTTCTCCCTCTATTTTTATATATATTATTTGGAATAAGAAAGACCATTTGGTTGACGTTTTTTTAGAACGAGCCCATTGGTATTCATTAAATCGCCTCTCTATTACTCCAATTTCCCACAATTGTCCCAATAGGTTTATTTTCCATTCAGTCTGTTCTTCTTCCTTTTCCTCAAATTTATTCTTATTTCTTAATTTGTAAAAAGTCTTTTCCATTTTCAATGTTGTCACTCCCTTTTCTGATTTTTCAGTTGGCTGGGTCTGTTGGTCAATTGGGTCCTCTGTCTTAGTGTTAGTTGTTCCAATTTTCCTTTTGTTTTCTGTATTGTTAGTTCTTTGCTTGTAGTCAAGATCTGGGTTTGTATATTTAAGCCAGCACCTTGTTCCTTTGTGTTGCTTCTTATTTTGTCACAAGCTGAAAGGATGGTTTCGTGTATTGATTTCAACATGGAAAGGATTTTTTCCTGATCTTCATCCATATTCTCTTGCTAGTATGTTAAGTTGAAGACTTTAGAATCAAACGTTAAAAATATTTTTTTGTCTTTTGTAGCTGGGTATGGGACATCTATTTCACATTTTATAGGTGGTCTTTATAGTAGAAATTGTTTATCAAGTAAGAGTTTATAATTCAAGGTGTTCCATCATTCGTGTAATAACATATGCTTCTCATGCAGGGAAAAAAGAAAGCAATTCCCCAAGTATAGCTCTGAAAGTCAGTAAAAGTTTACATTCATAGTTCAAGCAGGCCAGATAAGCTGCCCAGAAATCCCTTCTTTGCAGCTGGGTTTTTCAAAGGTGGTAACTGTCGAGGTCAAATAGATTTTATCTGAAGTCTGGACTTCAAGCCAAGTCTCTTTTAGGCAATAACGAATTGTAATACTATAATTCGCCACAAGATGTCACCAACGCCGTTTTAAGCTTTTTAAGTCCAAAACTTATATGGTGATTTTTCAAGTCTTATTTAAAAAAAAAAAAAAAAGTCTCCAATAAGAAAAAGAACACTTTTAATTTCAAAAGAATATACATCCAATTAGATTAAAATTATTGTTATAGTTGCTTTGTTTCCCCTGGGTAATTAGTCGCCGCTTTTCTTAGAGGGTGGGGTAAAAATTCCCTTCCCTCTCCTCACAGGGGGAAAAATGCTTTGGGCAGCTTTTATAGGAAAGAAAACTTAGAATCTTAAAGAGAGGATCAGGTCTCACCCAGTTTCATCCGCGTTGCTTGAAAGTTGCTTGGTGGTACTTTTCACTTCAGCTGTCAGCAGCTTAGTGACCGGCCATATTGGTATGGCCAGTCATTCCCTCACTGGTTTGGAGGGCTTCCCCAGATCAAACGGAAGGGCCGCCGCCCTCCCGCAATCAAATGGGGGTCCCCTCCTTGCTCGTCGCCTCTATGGGGCGACTTTCAACCCTTTCCAGCATCCCCCAGTGGAACAAATTTAGACGCGAAAGACGGAGCCTGTCTTCCTCCATCCGCGCCGCCGCGATGCCAAGCCAGAAGTCGTTTTGGCATTAGATTTAACTGCATCAGAAATTATGCAGGTGAAGTGGCCTGATCTTTCACACTTCTAACATATAACAGGGTTGTGGTAACGCATCCCCCAATAGTTTTTACTAGCCCCCCCCCCCAAATTACAAGAATAAAGCTCAGATGTCAGAACCCATTCTTTTCCTGTGGGAGGATCTATTTCAATTCTCTCCATTTCTTTCTGCGGGTTCTGCCATTCCCCTGAGGGGGAGGCTCTGTGGTATGTTTTCTGCTTTGCTACAATGTATCCTTTTCGCTATTTCTACATACTTACTCTTTGAACTATCTCTCCCTTGTTGTCAACCCGGGGTGAGAAAGGGATGTGCCTTCAGCCATCTGGCTTATCTCTCGCTGCGGAAGGGAAGGTGCGAAGACCCAACAACATCTTCACAAGCATGGGAGCGGACCCCGTTATCAGCTCCGTTCCCACAACGGACTTAACACCTAGGGATTGGCTCATTTAAACCAACCAGATGAACTATTGGGATGGGGTTTGCTTAGGATTCTTTTAACCTATTGATCTGAGCGGGAAACCCTCAGATCCTGCCTTCTATGCCTGCTATCAACTTCTCCTAATAAAAGTTCCTTTTGGAATGAAACTGTTCCAAGAGTCTTGCTTTCTTGGGATGAGGTTTTGAAGTGAGCCCTGACAGCTCAGGAAAAGAAATACAGAAACGATGTTTCATTCATGAAGCCCCTGGCTATTGCGAAAAGCAGAAACATTGAATCAGACCTGTTGATTCACAAAGAGAGCTCAATGGAGATAATAGACAGACTAAAAGATAAGGGAGTAAAATTAATTACATTTGTTTGACAGGATTAAAACCCAAGGAAGTCAGTATTTTAGACCCATTGCTAGCCTTTGCAAAACAAGCTAAACAAATCTAATAAAAGCACACAAAGCAAGCCTCCAAATTACGAAATGCTGTAAAACTGTATAAAAATCCTTGTACTCATCAAATCAATTTGTCAGCTGTCCCAGAATTGTATGCTGTTGCTGGTTCTGCTCATCAATAAACAGAAACCTTCTTTCAAAAGCAGCCTCCATTTTATTCCCAGCTTGGAACTGGACCTGATTTTTTTTTCAACAGGGTCAACAATGATGAAGAAAACTGATGCAAAATCAATACAGGGAAAATAGTGCTAAGGGAAAATTGGAGTTGAGTACTGTGTGAATCAAGTCAAGGTCAGTTCCTGCTGGAAAAGATTATTATTATTATTTTGTAATTCAGTCCACAGAGCGAAAAAAGAGAAAGTGGTGGAGAAAAAGCACACTCAGGTGTAAAATCTGTAGGGAAAAGACTCCCAAAAGGTGAGGAACAATGATAACTGGCCTGGGGCCAGAGTACATGATTTGAAGAACCTGCTGGCCTAACGGGAAATCACTGCTTCGAGGTATAGTCTTAGTTAAAATCTCTATATTAATTATTTGTTCTATATTATGGATTTGCTTACTTTAGATATGCAACCTTTAAAAAAACAAAAGTGTATTGATACAGTATGGAAAGAAAATATGGTTTGCAAAGATATAAAAACATACAGTGATATGATGTTAGTGTAAACTGTATCTACAGTTCTTTTTCTGTGTTGCCTCCAAATTCTTTTTTTTTCCCATTTTTTATGCACTTTGTGTAACATTGCTCTCTTCAAAGAGTATAGTGTGATGAATATAAATATATGTTAAAAAGACTCATTGTCCTTTTAATTGTGAGTGTGTCCTGTTCTCAGCTGCTGGAGCATGAATTGGCTTGACAATATTAGACATAAGAAAAGCTGAGAAAAATAATGAAAATCAAGGAAAGTCTAGGCAAGGATTTGCTGAAAATAAAATGCAGAGTTGTCGTGCCAGAAGAAACACATATAAATGATAAAATCAGTTATACCGTTTGAGAGAAACTCTTCAGAAGGCTAGATGTCCCTTAGAGGATCTAAATTGGTTCAGATTAAGAATAAAAGACAGTTCTGAAATATGAATACAGATTCCATCCAAACAATTTTATAGTCTATCTTTCTAAAAAGTGACAAGAACTAAATAATTGTCCAGAGATCTTTTGCAATATTGTGGAAAATTTTGATGATCAGAGCAGGATCTATACTGGAACCTCTTCTGTGGGGACATCTCCACTGTTGTGGGGTTTTGTTAAAAACACTTGCTACTCAGTAGGCAAATGAGTATAACACAATACAAATATTGGTAATATTTTAATCACCTAAAACATTACAATTTCCTACTGTTGCCGTTTTAGTTGTTTTAAACAAAAATAAGTAAATCACTGTCTTCATATCACAATCATATAATTTATAACATTGCCCCAAACCACCCTATTTTCTTCCAAGTTACAAAAAAAATAGATTTTATGAAATAATAACATTAATTTGAAAATAATGAATTTTATTACATTTACAATCCTCCCATTATAATCATAATATATCTTCCATCACTATGAGATAGATTAGGCTGAGATTTGACAATATCAAATGAATTTTGTGAGGATTTCAATGTTACTATTTTAGCATGCTAGGAAAGTTGCCTTTTCTAGTTGTAAATACTAGTAGACAATGAAAAAAGCAATGAAATGTAGCAAGATTTGTTCGAGTCTGAAATATTTGAGTGTGTTGGAGCAATAAGTCAACTAACAATACCTAACCAGATAGTTGACAATAACAATAATAGAGTTGGAAGGACCTTTGAGGTCTTCTAGTTCAACCCCCTGCTCAGGCAGGAAACCCTATATCATTTAAGACAAATGGTTGTCCAGTCTCTTTTTAAAAATGTCCAGTGTTGGAGCATTCACAACTTCTGGAGGCAGGTTATTCCACTGGTTAATTGTTCTAACTGTCAGGAAATTTCTCCTTAGTTCTAGGTTGCTTCTCTCTTTGATTAGTTTCCATCCATTGCTTCTTGTCCTGCCTTCAGGAGCTTTGGAGAATAGCTTGACTCCCTCTTCTTTGTGGCAGCCCCAGAGGTATTGGAACACTGCTATCATGTCACCCCTCGTCCTTCTCTTCATTAAACTAGACATACCCAATTCCAGCAACCGTTCTTTATACGTTTTAGCTTCCAGTCCCCTAATCATCTTTGTTGCTCTCTATACTCTTTATGCTGGACCAGTGTAGCCATCTGGCCAGATTGTAACTAGCTTAGGAAATTGTGTTCAGAGCAAGTAGCATTTAAGGGGTTAAATGCTGTCTCCCTAAGAGATGGCTTCTGGGAAATGTAGTTTAGTTGTTACATGGTTATATCTGTGTTCTAATTGGTCAGTTCTATGTCTTAACAAGCCATTGGGAGGGACTTCAATGTTTATGACAGGATTTCCTGGCTACGTCCCAGTATGAAAAGGTTTTGTGGGGTGAATTTACCTTTAGTTTTTTACACCACAAGAACGGACAGATTATGATACATGCCTCAGAAGAACTCTTCATTAACTTGAGTTATTGTTTAGAGATTCCTGAAGAATAAATAATCTGAATATTAATCCGTCTTTGGAGTTAATCTGTCTGTGTCAGGCAGGAATAAAGCAAATCTGCTGTTTGGAACAGAATACTCTTTCTAGAGTCTCAACATCTTTTTTACATCGTGGTGACCAAAACTGGATGCAGTATTCCAAGTGTGGCCTTACCAAGGCACGGTAAAGTGGTATTAACACTTCATGTGATCTTGATTCTATCCCTCTGTTAATGCAGCCTAGCATTGTGTTGGCTTTTTTGGCAGCTGTAGCACACTGCTGGCTCATATTTAAGTGATTGTCTACTAGGACTCCTAGATCCCTCTCACAGTTACTACTACTGAGCGAGGTACCACCTACAGTATACTGTACCTGTGCATTTGGTTTTTCTTGCCTAAATGTAGAACCTTACTTTTTTCACCATTATATTTCATTTTGTTAGATAGCGCCCAATGTTCAAGTCTGTCAAGATCCTTCTGTATCTTAAATCTATCTTCTGGAGTGTTGGCTATTCCTGCCAGCTTGGTGTCATCTGCAAATTTGATGAGTTCTCCATCTATCCCCTCATCCAAATGATTGATGAAGTTGTTGAAGAGCACTGGGCCCAGAACAGTGCCCTGGGGCCCTGACCAAACTGTACTTTTGAGATAGTATTGATTTTTAGAGCATTTTGATAACTAGCCATGTTAATCATAATAAAGGGAATATTCGTTTAAAATATAAAGCATGTTTGACTCCTGAAAATGAACAGTATATGACAGGGGTAGGCAACCTTGGCTCTTTTATGACTCGTGGACTTCAACTCCCAGAATTCCTGAGCCAGCATGGCTCAGCTTGGAACCTCTCCCTTTCCCCTCAGCATGGCTCGCTCAGGAATTCTGGGAATTGAAGTCCACGAGTCATAAAAGAGCCAAGGTTGCCTACCCCTGGTATATGATCAGCACTTTTGAGTTTTCATGTATTTGCTACATGTGCAGAATGTGTCATTGATTGCAGCATATGATTTCCTAAAGTTGCCTTCTTTCATTTGTTTTGAAAACAAGATTCTAGCCATTATTTAAAAAAGAAATTCCAGTATGTGAACTATTTTTGGTAAAGTCCAAAAGCCACAAGGGTGGCCACAGAAACATTTTGAAAAGCTGGATATTCTCCTTCAAAATAAACAGATGTTTTCTGTTTATTTTTTGTATTTTTTCTTGCATTATGAAAATCAAGCTGTGAAAGAAGCAAGATTTATTAAGTCTTTACATCTGTATCTTGATACAAGAAAATAGAAACAATTTTTAAAGTCAATGCTGAAATTACTGTATTTTGGAAAACCAGTCACAATTTCCAAAAAAGACTTTTTGGCATATCTACAGCATCTTTTTAGCAATAATGGTTTGCAATGTTATGAGTAGTTAGAAGTTCAACAACACGAGAAGAACATAGGTCATTTCAGAACATCTTGGCCAGTAGATAAATGACAATGAGTTTTGGGAAGTTTTGAGATCCTTTAAGTGCTGTAGCTGGATGGTGAATGGAAGCTCCATGCAAAGTATCTTTTAAAACTAAATGTTTCAAACATTAATTTATTGTCTGACTTTCTGAGCCCAAATCCTAATCAATATTAGTAGAACTGAACTGAGGTACATGAATATCCCATTGCATCTGCATTTTTCTTCATAGCATGCTCCAGATGAGTTCTGTGGATACAAAGAAAAAAAAATAACCTGTTTATTTATTAATATGAAAATGATCCTTATATGGTACATTCTAGGTAGATTGAATTTCAACTTACACTCATGCTTTCTGGAATTATAGGTTTGGGTTATGGTGGTTGAGATTTATGGAAGATGAAATCCAACTCATTTGGCAGCACCAGTTTGAGTAAAGCCACAACAGAAAATGCTATAATTAAAACTAATTTGTGTAATGCTAGAAGAAATAATTAAATTGATGGATTTAATGTTGAAATAATTGTTTAAGAAAAAAATCATTGGAAACACAGAAGTTGTCAGACCCAAAGGTACTTTTTCAAAAGGCAATTGGATTTTCTGTTTTTCCTTGAAGACGTTTCGCTTCTCATCCAAGAAACTTCTTCAGTTCTGACCGATTGGTGGTGAAGAGACAGATTTATATTCTTTGCAGTCATCTGGTCATTAGCACTCTCTCTGAGAGTCGTTGAGGCCATTTGGTGGCTTATCAGTGCCCTCAAGCACCTTTAGGACAATCATGACCTGGATGACTGGAAATTTCCATAGACAGAAATTGTCAGGGTGTTGAGATAAGTTTGTTTATGGATATAGGTGCATTTTCTTTTTATAAAAAATATACCTTGTGTAGTTTGTGATAAATTAAATCAGTAATTTGTTTTCCCATGGGATAATTTATATTATTATTTCAGTTCATGTAATATATTTCCATATATTGGGCACTCAAGACAATTAGCAATGGGAACAATGCAAAATATCATTTGCAGAGATAGGCGGCTATAGAAATTAGATAGATAGATAGATAGATAGATAGATAGATAGATAGATAGATAGATAGATAGATAGATAGATAGATAGATAGATAGATAGATAGATAGATAGATAGATAGATAGATAGATAGATAGATAGATAGATAGATAGATACCCATTTTAAAAGCTAATATTAATCTTTGAAACAGCTGATCCGTGGAGAGTGTCATGGTGGTTGCAGGTAAGTTATGGATTTTTCAGATGCAGTGGAAAAAGACATACTGTAAAGCCAGTGGATTGCTTCTTTATTGTGGGAAAGCTCTTGGTCAATAGAGGTTGATGCTGTTGAATAGAAACCTGCACAACTAAGAGTTTTTATAGCCGAGAGTCATTCACAGACCCTGACCAAGTCTCATATCCTAGAATAATCCAACAACCCTGAAGCCTTTAGAAAGGATAAGACATTAGGTTAAAGGAAGGGCAGAGGGGGTTGACACTCGATTAAAGAACAGATTCAAGCTTTGTAGTAACAAACTCATTTCCCTTGACCAGCAACTTGCTACTCTTGGATTTCTGAGTTCTTGAATTTCTGACTGCTTTGATCTCAGACCAACATATCTTGTATTTGCGTCAACTTCTCTCATGCTTATGAACTCTTCTAGGTGATTCAGATCAGTTTACCTCATTGTTTCTCATCTATTACCTAACTTAAGACATTTTGCCTGTGGCTTAACTTCCTCACCGTATTGTTTGCAAACTCACAGCTATGGACTATCTTGCCCAGAATCAGGCTCATAGTCAAATAATGCATCTGGTTGCCAGAGGAAGGTTGGGACAGGAGTCAGCCTTGAACCCACTCCTGCTGCTCCCCATCCAAGAGGACAATAAAGACCTTAGAAATTGACATGACAAAATGAAGCATCTTTGATCTTACCTTAGGAGACGGAGTCAAATGCTGAATTGGAATAAGTACCAGGTACCCCCAAATCACTAAAAAGCAACAGATAAATAGTTATCATTGTATAATTCACGTCTCTTAGGAAAATAGAGCTGAATGCCTCAAGGCACACTTTACAATTAGAGTTTTGAAATCTCAGAATTAATTTAATATTTGATGTTCCTAGTGCTTGAAATTGCTACATAATTTTTTGAAATGTGGAGTGAGGAAAAAAACTCATCCTGTAATTTGCTTCTATTCTCAATAGTGCAACATCTTTTGTACTGAGCTTCTAGGAACAACAATTTAGACCAAAATAAGAATGAGTCTTCTGACACCTTAAAAACTAACACATTCATATCATTTAACATTTGTGTAATCAAAATCCACTGAAAAGTTAGTAGTTTGACACAAAACTGTTCCAGTGCAATTCTTACAAATCAGGTCATCTATTCTATAGCATTGGCTGTTGGCCTAGCTTGTGAATAGATGTTATGCTGTTTGCTTTAATTTGCACAGTAACCTGGTCAGCTAAAGTCCCCAACCCTGGGCCACGGCCCATTGGGAACCAGGCTATTGGAGCGGTGGGTAAATTTGCGAAGCTTCGTTTGTGCATGCATAGGATTTAGGTTGTGTGCACAAAACCATTCCCCCTACCACTGAAGCCGTCACTGCTGCCGCCAGTCCACAGAACCAAAAAGGTTGGGGACACCTGTTACAAATGAGACACCCACTCACACAGCAAGACAACTTATCCATCTCTCACCCATCTATTCCCATAGGTACCCCCAGTTGCTCCAGGATGTTTCCAAATCCCCTGTTTCTTTACTGTGATGGTACATAAATTAAAAGCCAATTTGCAAAGTGTTGGGAGAAGCCTTTCAGTCCTAAGCAAATATAGTAAGCAGCAAGTTCTATTTGTCCTAAGGTACGTATTTCTATATAGATTCATGCTATGAGTCTGGCTACCTTAAATTGTTCAATTCACAAATGAAATATCTACTTTTTGTATATACCAGTATTTGTTCATCTTTACATGTTTTTTGGGGGGAAAGTTCCACTCTATCCCCTATCTTTCATTTTATTGGCATGGTATTTTACTGACTTAGTATTTCATATATTTAACCATCAATCAGCATAGAGCTGGAAAGGACCTTGGAGGTCTTCTATTCCAACTCCCTGCTCAAGCAGGAGACATTATACCATTTAAGACAGGTGGCTATCCAATCTTTTCTCAAAAACCTCTAGTGATGAAGCTCCACAAGTTCTGAAGGCAAGCCATTCCACCGATTAATTGTCCTGACTGTTAGGAAGTTTCTCCTTAATTCTAGGTTGCTTCTCTCCTTGATTAGTTTCCATCCATTGTTTCTTGTTTTGCCTTTTGGTGCTTTGGAAAATAAGTTGGTCCCCCTCTTCTTTGTGGCAGCCCCTCAAATACTGGAATACTGCTATCGTGTCACTCCTAGACCTCTTTTCTCTAGACTGGCCATGCCCAATTCCTGTAATGGCTCTTGATATGTTTTTGTCTCCAAGCCCTTAATCATGTTAGTTGCTCTTCTTTGCACTTTTTCCAAAGTCTCAACATCTTTTTTGTAATGTAGTGACCAAAACTGGATGCATATTCCAGGTGCGGTCTTACTAAAGATTTATAAAGCGGTACTAATACTTCACATGATTTTGATTCTATGCCTCTGTTTATACAACCAAATATTGTATTAGCTTTTTTGGCTGTTGCCACACACTGCTGGCTCATGTTTAAGTGATCGTCCACTAGGACTCCATGGTCCCTCTCACAGTTACTGTTTTTGAGTCAGGTTTCGCCTAATCTGTACTTGTACCTTTGGTTTTTCCTGCCTAAGTGTAAACCCTTGCTTTTCGCCAAATTAAATTCCATGTTGTTGGATAGGGCCCATTGTTCAAGTCTGTCAAGATCTTTTTGGATCCTGAGCTTCTCTTTTGGGGTGTTGGCTATTTTTGCCAGCTTAGTGTCATTTGCATATTTGATGGGTTCCCCTTCTATTCCCTCATCTAAGTCATTTATGAAGATACTGAAGAGTACTGGGCCTAAGATGGAACCTCCTGGTACCCCACTTCTTACTTCCCACCATATAGATGTAGTACCATTAAGGACTACTCTTTGAGTACGGTTTCTTAGCCAGTTACAAATCCATCTGGTGGTGATTCCGTCTATCCCATATTTTTCTAGTTTACCAAGACGTAGGCTGTGGTCTACTTTGATGAATGCCTTGTTGAAGTCTAAGTATACTATGTCCACAGAATTTTGCTGGTCTACTAATTTAACAAAGTATAATAAAATCTATAAAATCTTATGCAATGATAAATGAATTAGTTTTGAATCTTTGTGGAAATTTGCATTGTTTTGCAGCTTAATTTAAGAAATTTAATGTAATTTCATATTGCAGTCAGTACCTGGTATGACTTAACAGCTTCTTTCTCTCCTCTAATGGAGTCATAGTTCCCATTGGATGATGTAAAAAGACAAAAAGATAGATTAATCCAGTGGATTACAATATTACAATTACAATTATTAATATAAGCATTATTTAAAAATAGAAGCCATTCTGATGCAAGGATGTAAATATTTATATCACATATTCTCTTCTTCAAGTTCAGGGAACCTTTCTTTGTTATTTCTGTAATAAGTCTTATTATTATTCTCTACTAGATAACACAATAATTTTCCAGAAAGGAAATTTTACAGAACATTTGGTTAATCATGTCAGTTGCTCCTCTGCTAACTAGCCAAACTACATTAGGGAGGAAAAAGACAGATTTTTGGACTGACCCATATTAATAAACTAAACATGGTAGAGTCATCATGGTTAATTTAAACTTAGCCATTCCCATTGACTGGAGGGTCAGTTAATAGTAATAGCACTTAGATTCCTATACCACTCCATTATGGTTTACAGCCCTCTCTAAGCGGTTTACAGAGTCAGCATATTGCCCCCAACAATTTGGGTCCTCATTTTACCGACCTTGGAAGGATGGAAGGCTGAGTCAACCTTGAGCCGTTCAGGATCAAACTCCTGGCAATGGACAGTTAGTCTGCCATACTCCATTCTATCGACTGGGCCACCACAACTCTCTAAGCAACATTATGCTGCTTGTTTACAGGAAACACAAATTCTGAAGAATTCTGGCTGACCATGCCATATGAATACATTGTTTTGGCTCACTAAAAGTGTTATTCTAATGTCAGTGTTGGATTTTTTTAGGTCAATACAATGCTAGTAGTGAACTTACAATTATCTGGTTTTGAACTACAGACTACAATTAAGCCCAACCTTTGTTGCTAAGCAAGACAGTAGTTAAATGAGTTTTGCACTATTTTATAACCCCCAATTGGATAATGTAAATCTCCTTACCTCTTTTGCCAAGACGCTTAATTGCTAGAGCTATCAGACCCCCAGAGATCATAACAACAATAAGGGATGCTGTGATTCCACCAGTATAAAGCAAAAGTTGCTTTAGGTAAATGGCAGCATTTTCTGAAATTTAATATATTAGAAATGAAATAAGTCAACTAAAAAGTACATTCTTCTCTTATAAGACTCCAATATTCTAATATTGGCTCTATAGCTCTACAGATCTCCATCTGTTTACCTCAGATCTAAATGCCCTTTACCTGAGAATCTGAACAATGCCTCACATACTTTGTATACTTGGAAGTAACATTATGAGGAAATGCACCAAGCTAAACTTTCTGAGAAAATGGAAGAAATTGGGGGTGGATGAGTGGGGAAGATATTTTTTTTAAAAAAAACTTCATCTTATCTTTATGAGTCATTTTAGAGAAATAAATATTACAGCAAAATAATGCTATGATTTTAAATATATTAATTAGTAAATGCTTTCTAAGTTATTCCTTGTGATCACTATGTCAAAAGAAACATGTTAAGTTCTTATAAATTAAAGAGTTCAGTTTTGAAATGTTGTCTACATGCTTTATTATATTTCTAAGAAAGGAGACAATAACAGCAGCTGTAAAACATAGACTGTTGTGAAAGTAAATATAAATTACTTTTTCTCTGAAAATAATTAGAGTAAACCAGCAGAGGGCAGCACTAATACACACTTCTTTGGCAAAAGTCCTACCCCACCCACTACAGAATTGTTTTGCAATTATTTTTTGCAATTATTTTAGTAAGATTAAAAGAAAAATGTATATTGGACTACTGTACCGTGATCCTTAAAAAAAATTAAGTGGGCACCAAAACAGAATAACTGAGGAAATGTCAGCAACCACTGACCCAATATTGGCTTAATGGAGCAGATGATTCTCAAGCAAATTGCAGTTTGCGTAGAAAGAGATCCTGGTACCTTGACAAACGGGCATCTCAGCAGACCATCGGCCATCAGGTTGGCACTGCGTCCTACTCGTTCCATTGAGAATGAAGCCCTCCGTGCAGTAGAAGCGACATGCGGAGCTGTAGCTGAAGTGGCCCCAGCGATGGGAGCAGTTCTTTTTCATATTCTCCGTCTCTTTAAGGGGGGGACACTTTATGGCTGTGGGGCAGGCAGGAATTAAAATTAAGAAAAGTAGAGTACATCACAGGATCTTTTAGAGCTGGAGAAAGGCTGATCAAATGATCACAATGTGAGGAAAGGTCACAATGTTGGTTGTAGCTTATTGAAGGAGGGCTTTTGCAGATGGTCTTACTGCAAGGTGAAGATGAAAAAGGTTAGATGCTCCTTCACAATTAATATAGGAGGAGAACCATGTTGGTCTGTGGTGGAAAAAAAAAACAGAAGTCTGAAAGCACCTTTCTCGTGAACTGCAGCTCATTTTATCAGATGCACAAAGTGGCTAGACTGATGCAGGATTTAAATTGACTATTTAAAATAGTCATTTTGAAGTCTGCTACTTTATGAAACCATTGAGTGAGAAAGTGTTGTGTTCACAGACATCAAAAAGTTTTAGACATTTTCAGAATGGGTTGTTAACATATTAGGTTTTTAATACAGTACAACTATGATATATTGCTTGTAATCTGTTTTACACATTATCTATCTTCCTTTCACCCACCTCAAACTTAGCCCAGTTTTAATCCTACATCTGTCTGATCATTTTGTGCTTCTGCTGAAGTAAGTTTGAGCTCACAAAATCATATGGCTGTTAATAATATTTGTTAATTGGAAAAGGTGCTACCAGACTCCTGTTTTTTGCCTTGTGACATGAAACCAAGAAGGAGCAGAAAAATCTCCCATAAGTCACAGGAAGTGGAATAGGAAACCATCTTAATATATTTTGTTCATGTACGTTCATTTATTAAACAATTTCTCCAATAGAAGAGAAGCTCAGCGTTGAACTGTGGAATTGTTTGTTCTCTCTGAGCTTAGTTGTTTGCTTGCAAATGTTTCCCTCCTGCATTTCAAGCAGTATATAGCACTCAGTGTGGTAAGTTCTCTGACCTTCACAAAACGGTGCAAATCCTGTCCACTCTCCTGTGGCCGTACAGTTAAGCCTTTTGGATCCAATTTTTTTAAAACCCATGTCACAGGAGAAGACGCAGCTGGAGTTATATGTGAAGTTTCCATAAGATTGAGAACATTTGAGCTGTCCATTCTTTGGAGCTTGCAATTCAGGGCACTTGAGAGCTGGCGAAAAACAAATTGAAACCTTAGGGGAAAGATCTACAAATGTTGCAGAAAGAGGCAGGAGGAAGAAAATATTAAGCAATTAATAACAGAGCGAATGAAGGAGTGACTGATGAGCTACTGCACATTAAATTCACAAACTAGAAACATCTGGGAATATTAGATGCTAGGCCAAAAAAATAACACTAAGCTTATATGAAACTTGCTTATTTATTTTAAGATTTTTAAATTATTTGCATCATTTCTACAGAAAGTTCATATTCTACCTATCATTTATTATTTAATTTGATTGTGGGAGAGCACTGCTTCTTTGGTGCTAAATGCTTAAGCCTCAATTATATCTGTAGCTTATTCACTAGGATTGTTTCTTTATGGGAGAGAGGGAAAACGGAGGGAAAAAACGAACAATCAATGAAAAATAAATGTGGTGTTCTGCATAGAGCATTTGCATATATACTTTGGTGTATTACTTCATATTATTATATTCTGATTTTTATTATGTCAGGCACCCAGAGTCACTGGGAGGTGGGTGGTTTCTAAATCCAATAAATTTTTTAAAAAATGTTGTATATGCTTGTAATAAACTAAACATACAGAAAGCGTTTCTGTTGGTAAGGTGTGGAAAGATATCAAATTTGTTGTCTCTGCTGCTTGTTTGGAATTATAAACCAAGAAGCCTGCTCAAACAGGCAGTGTGCCGTAAGAGTAAACTATGTTATGTAGCTTTATATCTGTCAAAGGCTACAAAAATAAGGCCAAGGGCATTATAGGATACATAGAAATCGGGAAAATTGACTTACTGAAAATTAAACACTTCTTTCATTTTTTTGCAATTCTCAACAAATTATATTTTTCATCTTCTGAAGCTTTTATGACTTTACCACCTCTAAAAATAAGGCTACATTCAATTTGGAGATGAACCACCATTATAGAGATGGAGAATTTCTAGCCTTCAATCCACATTGTTTCCTAAAGCCTACCTTCACAGATGGGTGTATCTCCAGTCCAATTTCCCTGATCTGTGCAATTCAGCTTCTCGGATCCAGCTAGCTCAAACCCAGAGTTGCAGGAGAACATGCAGCTGGAGTAATATGCAAAATGTCCATAAGGATTAGAGCAATTTTCTTTGCCATTCTCTGGGTTTTTCAATGGCGGGCATTGGACAGCTAAAACAGGTACAAGCACAAATTTTAAAAGTATATCATCATCTTGGATGAATCAAATATGTTCTCACAGGTAATCAACTAGTTCCATACTGTAAAAAGGCAGTTATGCTACTTTCTGCTCCTGTCTTTCATCAACAATAAGTGATTTCAGAATTACACTTTTGAAGATACAGCATTGCAGACTTATTGTATTTTAACTATTTCTTTTAATTTGCAAGTTGATTAGAAGGAAACAGGCAAATTTAGGCTAATTATTAAAGTTTTATCACCTCTTCTGAAAGTAAGCCCCTTGCAGTGCTTGAAGGCTCACAAAGCTATGTAATGCTTCCCAGTCTGGTGGTAAACTCTTATCATCTTTTTTTGTCTTCCATTAAATGAATTATTTCATCTCTCACCTGAATAAATAGCAATGTATTCAGTCACTAGCCAACACTAGATGTTAAAGCCACTAAGACATGCAGACTATAAGAAGTGGAATGTTGTTGAAATGGGACCTCCTCCTTTCCACCCAAAGCATTCATTGAAAATGGGAAAGAATATTGGCACATAAACTCCATGGACTTCATTGTCTACACATTAATGCTTCTAGCATGGAAATAGAACAAATATAGAAGAGCAAATATGATTTAGTAGACATAATGAAGACAGGCTAGGCTGACTACTCTGATTGAAATAAACACTGAAGTGTATTATTTATTGAAAGTCTTTAAAGCCAAGTCTTTAAAGGTTTAATTGATTAAAACCAACAATTCAGTTATACTTCAAACTGAATCAATAATAACAGCAAGGCCTGTAATATCAATGTTAAATTCTCCCAGCATTTGGAGACTATTAACAAATGGGCTGCTGCATTCAGGATCAGATATAATTTATAAGTGGTCTTTAAAGACAGCCCCAAGTAGTCTATATGGGTGGTGATGAGGACATAAGTTATTGCAGCTAAATCCTCCTATACCATGTAAGGTTGATGCTCCAGTTCAGCTAAGCAAAATCCTTCTAGACATAGTTTCCATCTCCTCTTCATGCACCTGCCCATAAGTCCAGAAGAATTCCGAAATGGAGAACCTATTTTTTCACAGGTGGCACCTGCTCATCCAGAGGCATTGTTGGGATTGGTGGTGAACCAATGCACAAATAACAATTCTGTCTTGCTTCCATTCAACTTTAGCCCATTTACTCCCATCCAGACCTTTGCAGTCTCTAGACACCAGGATAAAACATCAACAGCATCTCTCCTATAGTCTGGGGTAGCAATGTATAATTGGGTATCATCAGCTGATAGTAATGATACTGCACCCAACTATTGGATGACTCCTCCAGTAGTTTCATGCAGATATTAAGAATGAAATCTGACATCTCTGGTACCCCATAAATCCAGGGCAACCCCTTCATTTCCCAAAGTAACAGATTAGAACCTTCACTGAGGAAGAAGAGGAATTATTGCAAAATAGCATTCCTGTCCCCAACCACTGCAAGCAAAATATCATGACAGATCAAATAAAAAGCCATAAAGAGCCCTAAAAGGACCAGGCAAGGAACACTACATCCAACGAGATCATCTAGAAGAGTGACAAAAGTCATCTTTGTCTTCTATCTGTGTCTGAACCCTGATTGAAAAGAATACAGATAATCTGCTTCTTCTAGGGCAGGGGTCGGCCACCTGAAACATTGAACGAGCCGCATGGACCCGTTTCCCTAAAAAAAAAAAACCCTGGGAGCCGCACCGGTCCGCGCATGCGCGCCCGTCCACGCATGCGCACGCGCGCCCGTCCACGCACGCGCACCCGTCCATGCATGTGCACCCGTCCGCGCATGCGCACCCGTCCGCACCCGCCCGCGCATGCGCACCCGCCCGCGCATGCGCGCATGCGCTCCCCCAAATGGCGGAGGAGGCTCCGGAGCCGCAGGTGATGGCTCAAAGAGCCGCATGCGGCTCCGGAGCCGCGGGTTGCCGACCCGTGTTCTAGGGTGCTATGTACTTGATCCATCACCACTGATTCAACAAGTAACATATTCAAGTGGTCACCTTTCTACTTATTCCTTGCCATAGTCAGGATGAACAGAAGTTCACATTATATGTTTGAAGGACAATCTAGAAAATACCCTATCCACTTTTTTGAAGGTAAAGAATCAAAAGGAATCCCAGATAATATGGCAATATGGCAAAAAACTCTTGCCCATGAGAAAAGATTTTGATGAATATGAGCAACTGTTGAGCAATTATGCCAATTGGTCAAAATGCTCAGACAGGAGTTGGTTACCCTAAACCAGGGCTTTTCAGCCGGTGGTACGCGTACCACTTGTGGTACATTAATGAGTGGCAGGTGGTACGCAGCCCTGCCTAGCCAAGTGTAGTGGGGGAGGAAAAGAGCCAGCGCAGGCAAGGACTTACTGTGAGAGTCCTCTGGAGCTGCAGAGTGGCTGGGGCGAGGCAAAAGCCCCAGGCTCACTTCTGGCTCACCCTCCACCATGAGAAAGGAGGAGGAGGAGGGCGGAGACAGGAGAGGCTATAAAAGGAGGCAATTTGGATGGGAGAGGGAGAGAGAGAAAAAGCAGCAGCCTTGGGAGGAGGCAGAGTCAGCTCTAGCTGCACCAAAGGGAAAGAAAAAGGAGGAGGAGGGTGGGGGAGAGGAAAGGAGATCAAGCAGGCCGGCCATGAGCCGATCTACAACTGTTGTGGCAGCCACCTGTGCTGGCAGCAGCAAACAGGCAAGAAATGCAGTGGGGGAGGGGTCGATCTCCAAGAGGAATGAAAAAAGGCAGCAATGGCTGGAGGTGAGGCATGGAAGCAGGGAGATGGAGAGTGGAAGGATTCTTAGGTGCTTTTGTGACTTTGAAGTTCTGGGATTTGTGCAATGTGGGCTTTGTGTTCTGAAGGAGTGTTTGCCAATTTCTATTTGGCTGATGGCTGATGTCTCGTGTTAGCTTCTATTGCTCTGCTATTGTTAGCTGTAAGTTTTGCTGCAAGCGATTTTGAAGTATTTTTCTCCTGAATGGATTTTGCCTGTAGCATTCCTTTACTTATGAATGGAGCCATTTGGGGAGGCTGCCTTAGCCAGCAGCCAATAGTTACTACATTTTTTTTTCTTCCTTAAGTGCCGGCTGCGCTCCTTAACTTTCCTTTCTAGCCAGTAGCTAATTCTTAAAGGGGAATGTGCCTTTTTAAGCTAGTTCGCTCAGCAGTTTGTCTTTTCTGTCTCTGGAGGCTTTTCCTTGTTTGATGAATATATGGAAGAGAGAAAATATGGGGGGGGGTTCAAATTCTTCCTTCAGAAGGAGGTGGGCATGAGAAAGAGGGAGGCAGGGAAGGAGGGAGGGAGGGAGGCAGGGAAGTCCCGCCTTAGCACTTGGCCACCAGCAGCCCTACCATTGACTTTGCTTGTCAAAAGGTTGCAAAAAGGGATCACATGACCCTGGGACACTGTGACTATCATAAATATGAATCAGTTGCCAAGCATCCAAATATAAATCACATGACCCTGGGCATGCTGCAATGGTCATAAGTGTAAAAAATGGTCATAAGTCATTTCAGTGCAATTGCTACTTTGAACAGGTTTTTTTTTGGGGGGGTCATCAAGTTTTTGACACCTTGCTAAGTGGTACTCAAATATTGCCATATCCTAAAAGTGGTACAATCGGTGAAAAGGTTGAAAAGCCCTGCCCTAAACAAGGTTGCTGGATGATAACTTGACAATGCAATAAGGAGAAGTGAGCCCACTTTGCCTCCCTTATCTTCAAGTGTAGGCTGCATGATCAGATTCACTTTAGTTTTTCTCTACAGATGTGCCAAGCATTGCATCTGGCACTTCATTTCTCAGGTGGCGTTAGAAAGTTTCTGTATCCCTAATCAGAAAGTGTACTTAATACTGACCTTTACAGAAAGGCATTTCTTGAGTCCAGTTTCCTAATGCTGTGCAATCAAGTGTTGCCAGCCCAACCAGCTGAAAACCGGCATTGCAGGAAAAGTTGCAAGTGGAGCCATATGCAAAATGACTATGAGGATGAAGACACTTTAAATGGCCATTTGCTGGCCTGTGTAGAAATGGGCACTTGGCAGCTGAAATGAACAAAGAACAAGCTGTGGCTATAATAAGCTGTATATATACTTTATATGTGCATGCTTAACAAAGGTGATATAGGTAGTCCTCAACTTATGATCACAATTGAGCCCAAAATTTATGTTGCTAAGTGAGACAACTAAGTGTTTTGCCCCATTTTATGACCTTTCTCGACACAGATGTTACGTGAATCACTGCAGTTGTTAAGTTAATAACACAGTTGTTAAGAGAATCTGTCTTCCCCATTGATTTTGCTTGTCAGAAGTTTGCAAAAGGGGATCACATGACCCCGGGACACTGCAACCGTCATGAGTCAGTTGCCAAGGGTCTGAATTTTGATCATATGATGATGGGGATGCTGCAATGGTCGTAAGTGTGAAAAACAATCATAAGTCACTTTTTCCAGTGACATTATAACTTCAAACAGTCACTAAACAAACTGTTGTAAGTCGAGGACTACCTGTAATGTATGTAATATTGGGCACTCAGCAATTGAAACTGAGAACATGTGTATAATTACTACATAGACATATAAATACACACACACAAACACACACATACATGAGTATAGTATTCTTATAAAAAAATGTCTAGCACAGAGGATGTTTCCTTAAAACAAAGAAAGTAGAATTCATTATGCATGATTCAGAGCTTAATACAATTGAAATAGTATTCTATCCAAAATTTGAGGCAGAGGTACCATTCCTCACAACTAAAGTTTAAGATCCTTTTAACGAGAAATATCTCTACTGAAAATAGGACCTTGATTTCAGCAGGCAAAACATCAGCTCTATTCTGTTTCATCATAGTGTTTATATAAGAGACCACTTTGAAAAAAGGCTATAGTTCTGAATGATTATGTCCCATTTCTTATCATTGTTGGGAGGTGGAGTGGATGACTGAAAGCAAAAATCATACATTCTAACTATTTCACTTGTCCCCACAGTAGTTACAATCATCTGTGCAAAGCCATTATTCCATTGATTATGTTTATCAACATAGAGATACTTACTGGGGCAATGTTCAAATACCGGTATCATTAAAATCATTGCCACTGTGAATAGCTTTTCCAGCCACAAGAATTATTTTTGCTTTTACACTAAAGATGAGCAGCAACTATAGTTCACTCTCTCAAAGTCTGGTATTCATGTATGTTTACTGGGAAGAAAGGGAAGTATGCAACCTTGTACTGCATTAGAGCAGTATTTCTTAAATGTTTTGCTCTCGGGTCCCCTTCTCACTTTTGAAAATTTGGAGGAATAGTGGACTGAAGAGATCTCTATGAAAGTGGAGCTGATGACTGCAGCAAAGACCAAGGAACCTGTGAGTAGACCAATTCTTTGGAATCTCTCTAGATAAGGTGAGACAGCAGCTTCCCATGAGGGGAGTGCAAGACTGCAGGATATAATAGAATAGAATATCTTTATTGTCATTGTGTAACTCACAATGAAATTAAATAGTGGTCTCCCATGTGCGTGAGCACATGTGAAATGACAATAGCTTTCTTACTTGCAACCATAGTTGGTGCTTTTTAAAGGACACTAAGTTTTCTATAACTCACTTTCTAATCACTTTTGGAAACTACTTTTAGGCTATTAGAAACCTTCAGAAAAACAAGTCTGAAAACACCCAGTAAGTTTGCATTCAATTCTGAATGAAAGAAAATGTTAAATCATAAACTTAAGAATGTAATGAATTTGAAATAAACAACCAAAAGCTAAATAATATTGTGATGTGATAAATTTATAAATGGACTAAGGATCAGGTAAATTTGGAGTATAAAAACTTTTACAATATTTTGAAATTAATGTTTTAAAACTCAAATTATGAATGACCTTGTGGAAAGAGGGGGAAGAGATGCTGTCTAGGAAGCAATCAGACAGGAGAGGCATGTTGCAACCATTTCCTGAGTTAAGATAGGCTTCCATGCCTTTCAAGTGTCCATGCCTTTTAAGTCCTGAGATAAGTCATGAGTTATGTCTTCCTGAATTATGTCTTACAAGTTATCACTTCCTAAGCTATGCCTTTAAAGTCTATATTTCCTGAGTTGAGATAAGCTACGCCTTTGAAGTTTACATTTCCTGAGTTAGGATAAGGTACCCTTTTAAGTTTAATTGCTTGGCTAAACCCGCCCTTTATGAACCTTTTGCTATGTTGTAAAATACCAATAAAAGAGAGGCAGGCAGACCCTTCTGGACTCTTGCATGCCAGCTCAACCTGAAGAAACATGTTGTCCGTGTGTTTCCTATCTACCAAACGCAAGGTCCGTTAGCCCAGGCTGACGTACGTCACTGGTCCGTCCAGCAGAAGCTGGACCCCGGGATTCGAACTCCCACAACCACTGGTCCGTCCAGCAGAAGCTGGACCCCGGGATTCGAACTCCCACAACCACTGGTCCGTCCAGCAGGCGCTGGACCCCGGGATTCGGAACTCCCACAACTGGTGACCCCGACGTGATTTACTCCACGGCGTGTTCTCTGTCTAGGGAAGCGCTGCTCTGGCTCCTGTACTACGCACCTGGCAAAGGCTTACAACGTAGGTATGGGCTCCCCGCTTTCCAAGGTTTTATCCAAGCATGTGGATGAACTTTCCTCTTTAGCCAGAAAGGCAAATTGTTTGCAAAAAGTTAACGGAACAACTGTCTATCCTTTGTCTCGCAAAGAAATTATCTCTTTCCTTCTTTACCTTCATAAACACTGTCCTGCTTATCCCGAGGACGGCTCTCTTCGCTGATCCACTTGGGAACGTATTGGTAAATGGCTTCATGAACCACCCCGGGCGCCAACTAATATTCTTTGCACGTGGCGTGGACTCATGGCTGCTCTTCAAACCTTATATCCAGACCCTTCCTCCCAACCTGTGCCTACTACGGAGGATGCTCCAAAGCCGGCACAGCCAAAAGTACCCCCCTCTTCGCTCTATCCTTCTCTCTCTCCTCCATCTGCTCCTCCGCCCTATCCTTCAATGTCGCCTTCACCCCCTCCCTCTCCTTCTCCACCCTCCTCAACTTGTGGGGGTGCTGTTCTCCGTGCCATACAACAGGCACGGAAGGATGGTTCTCTGGATCCCGAAGACCTTCCCTCTACTTCTTCTCTATTTCCAGTAGTATGGGGACGAGGCCCCCGTGGGGGTCTCGCCCCTCCAGTCTATCAAAATATTTCTTATAAAGTTATTAAGGACATAAAAGATGCTGTTCGAGACTACGGTCTTCAGTCTCGCTATGTGCAAGGCTTGCTTCATTCTCTTTCTTTTGATGCTTCAGAAATGCTTTTAATAGATTGGCAAACTTTATTTAGTATGCTTATGACTCCTGCACAGTATGTAATTTGGAACTCAGAATATGCTAAGCAAATTTCTTTCCTTGTGCAAAATGGCTTGCCTGCTAATGTATTTCAAGATGATCTGATGGGCACTGGCACGCGTTTTACCGTCACCCAGCAGACCCAATCAGATCGAGCTGCATTTCCTTTAATTAAAAACGCTGCACTTGGCGCTTATCGTAAGGTGGATGAAGCCCAGCAAATTCCCTTACAAACTTTTTCAAAAATTATACAAGCCACTAATGAGGACTATGCTTCTTTTGTCAGTCGTTTGCAATTATCTCTTGAAAGACAAATTGACAATGAAGCTGCCAGAAATGAATTAATTATGAAATTGGCTTATGAAAATGCAAATCCTGATTGTCGAAAGGTTCTTCAACCTCTTGCGAATAAGCCTGATGCTACGCTGGCTGATTTTCTCCGTGCCTGCCGTATTGTCGGCTCTAATTCTTATAACATGACCACCCTTGCTTCTGCTATCACCTCTTCATTACCCCCCACTTCTCTGCCCGTTCCCTCTTCCCCTCCCGATACTTATGCCTTTTCTCGTCCTGCTGGCAATTGTTTTAATTGTGGCAAACCTGGTCACTTCAAAGGTCAGTGCAGAGCACCGGGAGGGGGGGAGCGCCGCGTGGGCGACCCCCTCCCCCTGCTGCTAAACCAAAAACTGTTTGCCCTCGCTGTCGCAAAGGTTTTCACTGGGCTTCTCAATGTCGGTCAAACCCCCCTTTTCAACGCCAAAACCAGTCGGAAAACTAATTGCGGGGCCATCAGCTAGCCCCACCAAAAAGGCTGAAATGTCTCCTCTCCTTTCTGACCCTCCCTTTTCTGCCTCCGCATTTCCTGTTGAACTTTCTGCTGATTGTTCTTATGAAGACCCTGGTTCTGTTTTCACTCTTCCTCTCTCAGTGACACTAATGAAACCGCTTCCGCCTTCATTGCCTGTTTTGCTCATGCCTAATTCCTCCCTCACTGTTGAAGGCGTGGTAGCCGCGCCTTTTCTTTATGACTCATCCTCTCTTCATCACTTGTCTCTTGCTGCTATTGGTGATCGCCCTTTTTTCCTTCCAAAGGGCTCAATTGTTGCTACGCTTATTTTACTTCCCTCCTCTGCCTCTGCCTCTGTTTCTACCTCTTCTCTCCTTGCTTTACACTGCCCTGTTGAACCTTTCAAGCCAATGCTTACCATTTCATTAAATGGCCGTCCCTTTACAGGCTTGGTTGACACGGGTGCGGACGCTTCTGTCATTCGTACCAAGGACTGGCCCTCTACTTGGGCGCTTTCTGATTCTCCTTCTGTTCAAGGAGTTGGTGGATCCCAAGCGGCAAAGGTCAGCACTGATTGGCTCTCTGCTTCTGTCCCTGATACTTCTACCACAGCTTACCTTAAACCTTTTGTCCTTCCTCTTGCTTTTAATCTATGGGGTCGTGATTTGCTTTCTCAGCTACATGCTACTTTACACATCCCCTAACCAATGGCTATTACACCTCTTAAACTGTCTCTCATTTCTTCCACCCCTGTATGGGTGGATCAATGGCCTCTTGTTGCTGAAAAACTTGAGGCCCTACATGAATTGGTATCTCAACAACTGGCTCTAGCCCACATTGAATTTTCTACCAGTCCTTATAACACTCCTGTTTTTGTCATTAAAAAGAAAAGTGGCAAATGGCGCCTCCTACAGGATTTACGTGCTGTGAATGCTGTTATTCAACCAATGGGAGCACTACAATGTGGGCTGCCTAATCCAAATTTGATTCCTGAAACTTTTGATTTGATCATTATTGATTTAAAGGACTGTTTTTTTTCTATCCCACTGGATCCAAGGGATAGATTATTGTTTGTATTCACTATTCCAGAATTGAATAATTCAAAGCCAACTACACGATACCACTGGAAAGTGTTGCCACAGGGTATGCTCAATTCTCCTACAATGTGCCAATATTATGTGAATAAAGCAGTCCAGCCTTATAGAGATCGCTACCCTTCCTTTCTGGTGTATCATTACATGGATGATATTTTAATTGCAGCTGACGGTCCGAAGGGGACAGTATTAAAAACACTTCCATATCTTACATCTATATTGAATGAGGCGGGGCTTCACATAGCTCCTGACAAAATCCAATCTCAATATCCCTTTCAATATCTAGGACATAAGATGTTAGCCTCTGCGGCCACACCTGAGCTGCCAAAACTCAATTTTCCAAACAACCCTACATTAGTACAATTGCAACAATATTTAGGAACACTTAATTGGGCACGATCTTATCTTTCTCTTACCACGGCTGTTCTTTCTCCCTTTTTCCAAGCTTTAGCTACACTCAAACACCCTGCTGACACTTTGCATCTTACTGATGTTCATCACACCACTCTCCAACATATAAATTCAATACTGCAGACCACTTGGGTTGACCGTGTCTTGAACAACACACCTTTTTCCCTTGCAATTTTATCAACACCTTCTCTATTCACTGCCATTCTTGTTCAAATATCTGACAAAAAATTACACATTGTTGAATGGCTACACCTTCCACACACTCCACGCAACACCCTCACCACAAGACCTTTACAAATGGCACTTTTGATTGATAAAGGAAGAAAGCGAGCCAAAACATTAATTGGATATGAACCAATTGCTATATATATTCCCTTTAAGCTAACACAATGGGAACCTTTATTCCAAAATTCAGATGTGTTGCAAGATTCATTGGAAAACTGGCATGGGCATGTCTCATGTCATTTGCCCGCAGATCCTCGCTTACAACTTGTCAAGACAGTCCCTATTTCCTTTTCTTCTCCTATTGCTCCTTCACCCCTTAAGGACTGTCTTACCATTTTTACTGATGGTTCAAAAACATATGGTGCTTGTACTTGGCAATACAAAGGAACATGGCACAAAAAGCAAACTTCGCCTCAACAATCAGCTCAACAAGCAGAACTAGCTGCTCTTATTTTGGCTTTAAGCTCCTTTTCTTTACAACCTTTAAACATCATTACAGATAGCTTATATGTTTCCCATATCACTCACAACATTTTTGACTCTTATCTGTCTCCCTCCATTCCACCTGTCCTTATGAAACTCTTTCTTTCACTACAAACACTATTACATGATCGTGTCCATCCTTTATTTCTAGCACACATTCGAAGTCACCAACATTTACCAGGATTTCTTTCAGAAGGGAATCATATGGCTGACGAAGCCTGCAAACTTTTACCTGTTGTCATCAAAGTTCCACAGCCAGCTCCCATGACAGCGGGGGAAAGTCACAGCTATTTTCATCAAAATAAGAAGGCCTTAATGAAACAATTTGGAATCACTATGGCTGAAGCTACAGCCATAATTCAACAATGCCCAACCTGTAGCCTACAGTCTAAAGGTATCCCACAGGGCGTTAACCCTAGAGGCACTGAAGCCTGTGATACCTGGCAAATGGATGTAATTCAATATCCTCCATTTGCCTCGTGGAAATATCTACATGTTACAGTAGATACGTTCTCCGGATTTATTTTGGCAACCCCACAAAAAGGGAAAGCTGCAAAACAAGTGATTAATCACTGTATTCGTACCTTTACGGTGCTGGGATGTCCAAAAATATTAAAAACAGACAATGGCCCAGCTTATGTCAGCTCACAATTTTCACAGTTTTGTCATCACTGGTCCATTGTCCACAAATTTGGAATTCCTTTCAATAGCCAAGGGCAGGCTATTGTTGAGCGAGCAAATCAAACTTTAAAAAATGCATTAGATCGTTATATGGGGTCCAAGGGCTTATGCCCCCCAAACCTCCCGGCACTGCAAAACGTGTTAAATGTTTGTCTGTATAATCTCAATTTTCTAAATCTCACTGGCACTCCTTCTTTGTCTGCTGCGTCTCGACACTTTACTAAACCTGTTGTCCCAACTTCAAGACCACTTGTATACTACAGGCAGCTCCCGGATCCAACTTGGAAAGGTCCAGCCGAACTCATCACCTGGGGAAGAGGCTACGCTGCAGTTCAACTACCTGACAGAGTTTTGTGGGTCCCTGCTCGTTGTATTCGCCTATATTTCATCACTCCACACAACCCACCAACTCCATCGGATGTGCCATCATTGCCTTTGTGAGTGTGGATGTACATGCTGTTATTGGTGTAACAACTGCATATTGCACCACCCATATTGTCCAGGGGTCCAACACTTTTGCATCAATCATGTGGACCCTGCTTTTGATGACACTCTTGACAAGTTCCTTCCCCATAATATCCACACTGCACCTTCCCATGATGACAAAGCACCTGAGAATTCCTCTAAATTTTCATAAAGGCCTATATTGTGGTCCTGTTTTTTTTCTTTTCTTGATCTCAATACTACTGCCCTTTTTCATTGTTATGACCGAGGTCAATCCTTTTGTCCCTTTGTGTTTTCTCAGTATCCTACTCGTGGCATTCCTCTTCCACCATCTCCCTCTATTTCCCTCACCTATGCTCATTACCCTTGTCACATGACTCTTGCTATTCTTGTGACCCCTGAGACTACGGGGCGCTATTATGTGTCTGGATTTTCATCCTATGGTACTTATACTACACATTCTTTTGAACTCGCATCAGTGGCGAGCTATGCAAAACCTCCTTTGTCTCCTCGTTTACTTGCCTACAACTTTGTTCCTCATCCCCGCTCCTTCCTAGACCTGACCGCCCGTATTTTTACCTCACCTCACTTAAACACTTTCATTCCACAAAGCAACCTCGCTCACACCAACGCATCATTCATTCTCGACGACGGCGATCTCCTGATCCTAATCCTCATCGACCTCTCAACTACACATGGACTGTTCGTGACTTTGAAAATCAGGTATTATTCCAAATCTCCAAATACACAATATGGCCCTGGTTCCCTATCTTACATTTTGACTTTGCTGAAATGGGTACCGGGGTCAACAAATTTGCTTCAAAATTTCTCCAAACTAACAAATGGGACAAACAAGGTTCGTGCACGCCTTCTCCACTAGAAGCAACATGGTGGGACCTGTATTTTTGTCCCGAACCAAAGACACCTGAGGAAAAATATCAATGTGGCACTTTTTTGGATAAATATTGTGCCTCATGGTCTTGTGTTTCTACGGGCGCTATATCCTGGACTGCCCCTCGCTCAAATGATTATATCGCCATTACCCGTAGTAATGGCAAACCCCCTTCTTTTTCCTGCCCTTCTAATTTGCATTGTTGTGGTGAGTGGAAAAATCCAATGAACATTACCTTTACATCCCAAGGAAAGACTTTGACTGCAGAGCAATGGGCTGTCGGATATTCTTGGGGTGGTAGAGAATGGAGCGGTTCTGAAGACGACGGCGGAGTTTTTTCCATTCGTCTCACAATCCAGTCACCACATTCCCCTCCTATAGGTCCTAACAAAAGCATTCAACCTGTTTTTTTTACAGTCCGTTGTACATAATATGCCTAATCCCTTGATTAACCTTGTCAATGCTTCTTCCTTTTTGCTAAAAAATGCTGTTAATTCTTCTTCACAAACCGACCACTGTTGGCTCTGTTTATCAGCCACTCCACCCTTTTATGATGCCGTTGGCTCTATTGAACCTATTAAGAATGCTACAAAAGATGACTCCTGCAGATGGAACTCAACGTCTATTACTATTACTTCCATTATGGGACATGGTTGTTGCTTGGGAAACATTCCTGCAAATTATTCTCAATATTGTGCTAATATCACCACTGGCAAATACCAATGTGATGTTTGGCTCAACCAGAAAAGATCGGGCAGTGTAAATACGGCAGGTTATAACTCTCTTTTTACTTTGAGTAATGGTAATATTTCTGCCAGCTTAAAGGGCCAATTCTTTATCCCCGGTAACAACTCCATCTGGGCTTGCTCTACAGGTGCCACAGCCTGTGTATCAGGGGATGTCCTTATACAACAAAAAGCCTTTTGTATTCAGGTACGCTTAGTCCCTAGAATCACTTATTATTCCCCCTCTGATTTTGTTTCCCTTATGGAACCACCGGAATACCACCTACGTGTAAAACGTGAATTTGTTACAGCCCTAACCCTTTCAGTTCTTTTAGGATTAGGTGTTGCAGGAGCAGCTACTGGAGCTGCGGCTTTAGTTGTTAATCAACAACAAATACAAAAACTCAGTCTAGAAATAGATAATGATCTTTCCCGCATTGAGACTTCAATTTCTGCCCTTCAAACTTCTTTGTCGTCTCTTGCTGAAGTAGTTTTGCAGAATAGGCGTGCCCTCGACCTTTTATTTTTAAAGGAAGGTGGAACGTGTGTAGCCTTAAAAGAAGAATGTTGTTTTTATTCTGATCAATCTGGCATTGTGGGTGATTCTATGAATGAGTTACGCAAACGATTAAAAGACAGGGAACAGGAAAGGTTCTCCCAACAATCCTGGTATCAAAGCATGTTTAATTTCTCTCCCTGGATTACTACACTGCTTTCTGCTATTTTAGGACCTTGTATAATTTTGCTTATAATATGTATGATTGGTCCATGTGTTTTTTCACGCCTTTTGCAATTTCTCAAGGATCGTTTGAATGGTTTGGATTCTAATCTTTCTAAGATTAATGTTATGCTTGCCTCAAACAATATATATGAACCCTTGAAACCCAAATTCCACCCCTCTGAAAAGGTTGCCCTACTGACGCTATCTGACACGGACTCCAACTGTTCCGATACTGAATCAGACTTAGCCATGGAGGCTCTTGCCCCCAAGCAAGAATCTCGTATTCTTATGGAGTTGCCCTTTTCTGTTTCGGAGGATGCAGATTATGGCCACAAGTAGGATAGAGATTGAACTTTAAAAAATAAAAACAGTGGAGATGTTGCAACCATTTCCTGAGTTAAGATAGGCTTCCATGCCTTTCACGTGTCCATGCCTTTTAAGTCCTGAGATAAGTCATGAGTTATGTCTTCCTGAATTATGTCTTACAAGTTATCACTTCCTAAGCTATGCCTTTAAAGTCTATATTTCCTGAGTTGAGATAAGCTATGCCTTATTAAGTTTCCATTTCCTGAGTTAAGTTAAGGTATGCCTTTTAAGTTTCATTTCCTGGCAAAACCCACCCTTTACAACCTCCTGCTGTGACGTAAGTGTACCAATAAAAGAGAGGCACGCAGATCCTTCTGCGCTCTTGCTTGCTGATTCAACCTGAAGAAACATGTTGTCCGTGTGTTTCCTATCTACCAAACGCAAGGTCCGTTAGCCCAGGCTGACGTACGTCACTGGTCCGTCCAGCAGAAGCTGGACCCCGGGATTCGAACTCCCACAACCACTGGTCCGTCCAGCAGAAGCTGGACCCCGGGATTCGAACTCCCACAACCACTGGTCCGTCCAGCAGGCGCTGGACCCCGGGATTCGGAACTCCCACAGAGGCAGGAGCCCCCAGTGGCTTAATGGTCAAAGAAAGAAATGAAGGGAGGACCCACCCTAATGAATCAAATAGTTAAAAGTAGAGGAAAGTTTGTACTTTCAGACTTTCAAAATTCTGTTAATGTAGCCTTACAATAAAATAGAATTTGTTTATCTGGTTGTGTTTCCTGTCTGGTTTACCTGGAAGGGCAGACATCATTCTTACCTCCCTTTTTCCATCTCCTTCCTCTACTAATAAAAATCTGTACTAAATAAAATAATTGTTTGTTTCTAGTTTAGTAGATAAGAGTCTGTTTCTTGTTCTACATTACCATCTACACAGCACTGCCTTCTCTGTCTAACTGCCAAGGTTGTATTCTCTGTTTACCTTCACAACTGGGTGTGGCTGCAGCCCACTTTCCCAAATCTGTGCACTGAAGTTGACTTGTTCCAATGCGTACAAAACCCATATCACAGGAGAAGGCACAGCTGGAATTATAAGCAAAACGTCCATGTGGATGAGAACAGTTTAATTCTCCATTCTGAGGAGCATCCAGGTTTGGGCATTCAATAACTAGAATGAGAGAGATTATTGGTGAAAAAAAGAATTATGACAGCCAGCCCAATCATTCCAAAAGAAAGTCCAAGAATGATAGCAATGCTCTTCAGAAAAAAGTGGAGACAATTATTCCAGATTACAGTATGGTGGTTAAGTTGAAATTGTCCAAAGTTGAAAGAGCTGACCAATTACAGAAAGTTATTAAATTTCATTGCAGAAAACAGCAACAAAAATCAAGGCGGGGAGAAAGAACATTACCCTGGCATGCTGGTAATGGAGAACTCCAGTGCCTGGTTGCCAAGCAGAAGGTTGTGTTTGCTCCAGCCAAGAGAAAGCCAGGTTCACATACAAATTGACAGGTGGATTGGTAAGCAAACTCTGCAAATGGGTGTGAGCAGGCCATCTCCCCATTTTTAGGATTCTGCAAATGATGGCATTGCATAATTTCAAGCATGGCTCAGTTTTATGATGGATTTTTCTTAAAAGAAATCATGCTTAGATATTCATTCAGTTATTGCTATACATGCTGCAATTACCCTTGTTGAACAAGGTCCATTCCTAATCTTTCCTGATGTCTGAGCACTCACTTTCACAGCAGGGTGATGTTGTAGTCCAGGGGGCTTCAAACTTGGCCCTTTTATGACTTGTGGACTTCAACTCCCAGAATTCCTCAGCCAGGCACGCTGAGTTTCACATACAATTGCACATCACAGAGCTTCTCGAGCACTGCTCTCACTAAATTGAAGTGCTCCTCCATAGTCTCCGTGTAAATCAAAATGTCAATCCAGAAAGACCAAAACTCCTTTATATAAATGTTCATGCAAGACCTCATTTATCAGCTGCATGAACACTGCCAGGGCTCCCTGTAGTCCAAAAGGGAGGACCCAGAACTGGAAACAGCCCAGGGGACAATTAAAAGCAGTCTTCCACTCATCCCCCTTCTTAATCCACACCTGGTAATAAGCTTCCCTCAGGTCCAATTTCTTGAAGATTCTCCCCTTGGCCATTCTCATTAGCAACAGGGGGTATGCCTTCTCTATGCAAATAGCATTTAGCCCCCAGGGATCGACACACAATCTCAGGAAGCCATCTTTCTTTTCTCCACCATTTAACTATAATGTAAATCAGGCATGTCAAACTCGCTACATCACGTGACGTCGCACGATGTATCGTGACTTTTCCCCCATTGCTGGCAATGGGGTGGGCGCGGTTTCGGCGTGAAGCATCCGGCCCGCAGGCCGGCAGTTTGACATGTCTGATGTAAATAGCTGCAGAAGACTAATAAACTTTAAGTGAATTGTAATCTGTGAATTCTTAATATTAAAGTGTAATAGGAGTTAGGGTTTGTTTAATTCTAAACAAGAATGGGTTAACTGAATCTCTGTTGTACTTGAATTATATCTACTGAAATCTATTGAAGTCACTGAGAGCAATTATTCATGGCTAATCTAAATCTCATTGATTTGCATGCATCTTATAAAAATCTTCAGACATAACTCAAGTTATGAATAAATAGACTAAACAGAAATTTAGACATCAGATTTCAGAAAAGACCCATACAATTCCATTAGATACCATACCTTGACATGTTGGTACGGGAGAAGTCCACTGACCAGATGCACGGCAAATCAAAGGCTGGGAATCACTAAGTTCAAAGCCCACTTCACAAGCAAAGCTGCAAGTGGAGTTGTAACTATAATAACCAATTGGGTTTACACAATCCATCATTCCTCTTGCAGGTCGCTGAATTGACTGACATTGCTCAACTAAAAAATAATAATAAGAATGAATGTGAATGCAATTAGAACACATAGAATACATACCAGCAAAACATGCATAAAAAGACTGTGCAAAAGATAATACTTTCATCTGATTATATGTTTAGTAAATGGGAACAATAAATTATTACTACATTTCCCAAGGTTCCTAGCCTTCCCTCATACCAGCATGACAATTTCTCAGTGAACCCAGAATTTGTAAAAGGTCTTCATGACACAAATTAACATATTTCAAATCTAACTTAATCCTATGCTAGCCACCCATTTTCCTGGAAGTAAAAATTATTGCACCAATTGATTGACTTCTGAAAGCATAGGCCTGCCCTATTGAAAGAATCTTTTCCAAACTTAATATACCCACTATTCGTCTACAACACCACAGCGTAATGCCGTGTATTTCTAGCCTCCAGGTTCTAAAACAATCGCAACATGTCTTTCTTGTCTTTTGGAGCCTGACATCAGAACAACTTGTGCATTTTGTAACAATGGGAACATAGTAAGTCAATCAGAAGGTCTCCTCATCATCTTGCTATGCCTGCTAAATATTACTCAGTTCTCATCCCTAACACCAGAATCCTGAAATGGAAATTAAGGAGAAACAGAAAGCCCCAAACCTTGGCAGATTGGCTCTGACGCACTCCATGTTCCAGACGCTTCACACATAGTGGTTCCTGCTCCATTGATCAGAAAGCCTTCTTGGCATTTAAAGTTGCAACTAGACTGGTAATGAAATTCCCCATGGATATGGATGCAGCTGAGGTTTCCATGTACAGGGATATTTAATGGCTGGCACTGGACAGCTAAGGGCAGGAAAGAAAGAAATCAGGTACAATGCTTTATAACACCACAAAAGATGTAAACATTCTGGAAAATTTGAATGATGAACAATAATTTTTTAGAAAACTGGAGACAAAACAGAATTATACAAAGAACTTATTTTTAGCACATTTAGCACATATATTATGGCCTTACTTTATAAAATATTATTTCATAGAAGCATATTTAGCCTATAACAATCAAAAGTATAACTTTATTATTAAAATATATATTTTATTTTTGTCAGAAATGGAACTGCAAGCTGCTGAATTTTACACAATACAGCATCACTTCAGCCATGTTGGGAAAGATACAGACACACAGTGAAGCCTGGGGACACAGTCATGGTACATAGAGAAGGAAATAAGAGGGGCTGTAAGACATGTAAGCATATGTATAAAAACATACTATTCTATCATAAAATTCAAGATACCTGTAAGGACCTACCTCAGCTAAGCCACCCAAGAAAGCAGAACTCTTGAAACAAGAGAGGGATGGAAATCGATGAGAGAGGGAAGGGGAATTTCTGCCCCACTCCCTCAGGAAAAGAAAAGTGGCGATTTAATTACTTGGGGAGAGAGAACGTTTTTTACGGTCAGACCGGTCTAGTTAATGCACCTTGGTATTTTAACTGCTATACTGCAGTTTTAACTTTATAATCACTTTTGCCTTGCAGCCCCCCAAACTAGGGGCGTTAAGCAGGCTCAAATCGCTACCGCGATACATTACAAATTCAATTTTTTTTTGGTTGGCAGAATGAGCCCGAAATAGCTATTCTAGTCTCCCATTTAATTCTTTAACTCTTTGTCAACAAAAAAGGAATTTGAATATATATATATTAAGTATATATATATATACTTTTTTTTTTTTTTAAGAGACTTGAAAAGTCTGCAATATACGTTTTGGATTTAAAAAATAAAAAAACGGGAAAATGCTATCACTGACATCTAGTGGTGAATCTACAGCACTACAACTTATCATTATGCCTAAAAGAAACCTGGCTCAAAGTCCAGATTTAGATAAGACTCTGGCTGGTCCTGGAAGCTTCTACTTTTGAAGATTGCAGCTGGAAAAGGCTTGGGGGCTGCTTATCTGTGTAGCAGAGACAATAACCTAGTCTAAAATTGGCCTGTCTGAACTACGAATGCAAATACTGACTTTCAGAACTGTATTGTGGAACTACTTTCCTGTAGAAGAAATATACACTATTGCCTGATATGATAGAACATTTTGGATTATAAATCTTGACTGATAAACAGTTTTTAATGGTTCTTTCTTCTCCCTGGGCAGAAAGGATATATTTCTCATTGGACATAAAAAATTGAATTTTACTTATATTTGCTTAGGGGAGGTTTAAGAAAGGATTGATAAGTTGGTTGGATAATCTGGAGCTCCAATAATAATTAACTGAAACTTCCTAAGTTTTCAAACAGATTTCTATAAAGACCATTTACAAAAAATAAAATGAATGTTCCATATTTGGCTCTAAATGGTAAAAAACCCACCCTTAACATTTGTCTCCAAAAGCCTCAGTTTGACGTATCACCACGAAAATACTGATGAATCACAGAAAGAAATTCTCTCCATGTTGAAATTAATACAAGAAACAATTGCTTTAGCTCATGATGAGATTAAAACTAACACAAAGGAGATAAAAGAATAATTTTCTAATTTAAATCTACAAACTCAGAAAATAACCACAGAGAAGGAACTAGCAACCGAGAAAATAGAAGGAAAACTAGAGAAAGCTGACCCAAATATGGAAAAAAGGAAAAGGGAAAAAAAAGGAAAAGGAAAAGGAAAAAAAGGGGGAAAAAACTAATGGCCAGACTCAAGACAGATGAAGAATTAGAAGACATAACAATAATATTGGAAAAAAGACATTTTATCAACCAAGATTTCAGAGCATACTGGAGGATAAGGAAGGAAAGCCGATGGAATGGAAGATAGAGCTGTTACCAGAACTGTGGGGAACTGGAGAAGGAGGGAGGCTGTTTAATGAATATCAATGGGCTAGCTTTTCCAAAAATACTTTAACTAAATTGTTTCTTTTGCTCCAAATAATATGCAGAAAAATAGAGGAAGAATTATTTGATGACCCAAATGCACTGACTTGGAAAGTTAGTTGGCAAAGGAAGAAAGCTAGAGTAAGACTGAAGAAAACAGAAGCTTTGACTATTAGAGGGGATATTATATTATCAATTAGATGTTTGAATATGGTTAAGAATAGATTGCTAGAAATAGAAATATTATTACAACTAAATAGATAAGACTGATAATCAGAATATTATATTTTGGCATGAAAAGGGAAATAAGAAAATGCTAAGAAGTTTGAATAAGGGAAGCTTTTGGTTAGCCAAATATAACTTGTTTTGAAACAATAAATGATTGGGGTATTTTGAATATGGATGGGAAATTAAAACTTTAAAAAAAGGGAAAATAGGATACTGACTGAATAAATGGATATTGAGTGCAAATGCAATTAAGATATGTTTTGGTTAGAAAAGATATTTTAAACTGATATCATTGATATTATTAGAAAACTGTAATAATGCTGATATTCAATTGTATAAAAATTGTATTTGCTTAATGTGAAAAAATGTTTATTACCGGAAGAAGAGAGGAGGTATTGGATGGTGTAATATTGGATTTAGTTTGAAGAAGCGTATATGTACCACGGAATTATTAATGGACCCAGTCAACAGGTTGTCTATTAAGCACTTGTTTATAAAAATAGAAAATTAATAAAATATTTATATAAAAAAGTAGCATTCAATACTCCTCCCCCTAGTGTCCCAGTGTTCATTTGAATCTCAGCCAATCCACAGGTGGCATCGTGTTTTGGTAACCGATCTTTTCAGTGGGCTCTTCAAGGCCTCTCTCACTTTCGATTTCTTCTGGCTCCAAGCACAAACTGTCTCTCAGATAAGGGTGAGACATTTCATCCCCTGGGAAAGGGCAACAAGGCAACAAAGCAGACAGTGAAAAGCATCCCCAAAGGCTCCCCCCTCCCAACAGAATGGCAGGCAACAAAGAAAGCTACAAAGCTGAAATAACTGAGGATGCATTTCTTTGGGGCCTGACAATACCATTTTGATCTGATAATCATTCAAGGAGAGATTTTTTTAATTACCTAAAGTCAAAAACTTTTCAACTACTATACTAGTCAGTTGCCCTCTCCTGTTATGCATAAAATGAGCTCAAGGATATGTACTGCTACCAGTTGATGATCATTAGCTAAGATAGAAATGCTTTCTCCACCCCAAAAATTGTGGGGGGTCAGCTGGGTCACCTCTGGTCAGTGGTGGGATTCAAATAATTAAACAACTGGTTCTGTTCATCATCATCACCGGCGCGATGCACCTCGTATATTTGTCATCACCGCATTGTTGTCATCACTGGCACGATGCGTGTTGCATTGACGTCATCACTGGTGCGACACAATCTCGCAGATTTATTCTAACTGGTTTGCCAAATTCAACAAAAAGTATCGGTTCTGCCGAACCGGTGTGAACCGGCTGAATCCCACCGCTGCCTCCGCTCTCCCTGAAGACATATCAGGTTCTGGTATCAGGTTGCAAGGATTATTATTTCCAATACCTTAAGCAAAGAGAGCCTTGCTTATTCTAATAAATGGCTGGAAGAAGGGAGGATGCTGAGAATCAACCTATAACAATTCTAACTTATTTTTCAAATCTGCCTTTAAACAGCTAGCTGTTATTCACCGAGGTAGTAAACCTGCATGGTGTGAAAGGTCAAAGTATGATATAGATAGTGTAGCATATTTTGGACCTGTCACTATTCAGACACATGGGGAGTGTTACACTATGCAGCATACACAAGACTCCTATCTGTAATTCTTATCAGTATCCTTCCTGTAATCAAAATTCTATTCACAAGAATCCCCTTCCTACCTCTTTCTTGGTTTCCTACTTTTTTTTCTTTCCTTCAATGCAAATGCTAAGGGTTAAACAAGAATCCATTCCTTTTCCTAAATGTTGAAAGATGAGTTGTTTCTTTTTTTCAAAATAATTTCTACATGGGCAAGAAGGGCCTTAAGAGGAAACTCCCAACCTTGGCAAACTGGGGCTGGGGCTGTCCATTCTCCAGAAGCTGTACACTCAGTGACCTCTTTTCCAAGTAACCGAAAACCCTTGGTGCAAAGAAAACTGCAGCTGGATTGGTACTGAAATCCCCCGTGGAGATGAACACAGGTGGTATTTCCATGAGCAAATGCCTCTACGGACTGGCACTGAATAGCTAAGGAGGGGAACAGAAAAGTCAGTCAGGATGAATACAGATAACAGGTTTAAAGAGCATTGAAGATGGCCTGGAAAAGATACTGCTTATTTGTTTATTTATACACTCATATACTGTCCCTAGTTACATTGTTTCAGCTGGAGCTTAAGATGAGTCACGTGATAGCAAAATGGATCCTCCATCAACCAAAGAATTCATCTTTGCCTTTCATTGCAGGAGGAGAACCATGTTGGTCTATGGTGGCAAAAATCATATATATATATATATATATATATATATATATATATATATATATATATATATATATATATATATATATATATATATATATATATATATATATATAAGCGCATCCTGGGAAGCCAGACTCCATTTCCTTTAGCATATGGAAGGAAGCAGAAGCACTAGGAAGAATCCTGCCTAATCTGGGGCACACGGTCACCTGAGGACAAACCCACATCCCATACACACAGCATCGCTGGTGAGATTTAGAGTTATCTTTATTTGTTAATTGTTATGTTCACCAGCAACTCAATACTGCTTATTTTGTATTTGGGTTATTACTGTATGTATTTCTATTTTTCCCAGTTTCACCATCATTTTCCTTTAATAAAGCATTAGTACATGGTCTGTTTTATTGGAGTATAGGTAGGTTTAGCTGCATGTCAAGCTGCACACAGAGTAATGTGCAGTAAGGATAGAACAAAGATTAAGCTTTCACGAGCAAGTTCTAACTTGCACCTGCACATCCAACCTGTATTCACTTCTCCCCACCCCATCCCTGTTCACCCCAGTTTAAATACTACATTATTTTAGGCACTTTATGTATTTGAAGTGAGTGTAGCTCACAAAAATATATTCATTTTAATAGAATTGGTTAGTCAGAAAAGGTGCCACCAGGTGCTTTCTGATTCTTTGCCTTTCAGCCAACTCATTTGCACTTTAAATCAATCCTATCACATGAAGATACTCATATTCTATATGTAATTGGAAGGACTTGATTTAAAACTGATGTCATTTTATCCAAATAACCAACCTCTGTACATTTTAAATACTTGTGCTAATGAGTCCTGGATTTCCTTAAACACAAACATGATTTTTTTTTTGGTTTAGTAATGAGTCAGTTGGTGTTGGTCTTCTCCTTCTCACCAATTAGTTCACAACATCAGTTCCACCATTTAACTATAATGTAAATCAGGCATGTCAAATTCGCTACATCACGTAACATCGCGCGATGTATCGCGACTTTTTCCCCATTGCTGGCAATGAGGTGGGCGTGGTTTTGGCGTGAAGCATCCGGCCCGCAGGCCGGCAGTTTGACATGTCTGATGTAAATAGCTGCAGAAGACTAATAAACTTTAAGTGAATTGTAATCTGTGAATTCTTAATATTAAAGTGTAATAGGAGTTAGGGTTTGTTTAATTCTAAACAAGAATGGGTTAACTGAATCTCTGTTGTACTTGAATTATATCTACTGAAATCTATTGAAGTCACTGAGAGCAATTATTCATGGCTAATCTAAATCTCATTGATTTGCATGCATCTTATAAAAATCTTCAGACATAACTCAAGTTATGAATAAATAGACTAAACAGAAATTTAGACATCAGATTTCAGAAAAGACCCATACAATTCCATTAGATACCATACCTTGACATGTTGGTACGGGAGAAGTCCACTGACCAGATGCACGGCAAATCAAAGGCTGGGAATCACTAAGTTCAAAGCCCACTTCACAAGCAAAGCTGCAAGTGGAGTTGTAACTATAATAACCAATTGGGTTTACACAATCCATCATTCCTCTTGCAGGTGGCTGAATTGACTGACATTGCTCAACTAAAAAATAATAATAAGAAAGAATGTGAATGCAATTAGAACACATAGAATACATACCAGCAAAACATGCATAAAAAGACTGTGCAAAAGATAACACTTTCATCTGATTATATGTTTAGTAAATGGGAACAATAAATTATTATTACATTTCCCAAGGTTCCTAGCCTTCCCTCATACCAGCATGACAATTTCTCAGTGAACCCAGAATTTGTAAAAGGTCTTCATGACACAAATTAACATATTTCAAATCTAACTTAATCCTATGCTAGCCACCCATTTTCCTGGAAGTAAAAATTATTGCACCAATTGATTGACTTCTGAAAGCATAGGCCTGCCCTATTGAAAGAATCTTTTCCAAACTTAATATACCCACTATTCGTCTACAACACCACAGCGTAATGCCGTGTATTTCTAGCCTCCAGGTTCTAAAACAATCGCAACATGTCTTTCTTGTCTTTTGGAGCCTGACATCAGAACAACTTGTGCATTTTGTAACAATGGGAACATAGTAAGTCAATCAGAAGGTCTCCTCATCATCTTGCTATGCCTGCTAAATATTACTCAGTTCTCATCCCTAACACCAGAATCCTGAAATGGAAATTAAGGAGAAACAGAAAGCCCCAAACCTTGGCAGATTGGCTCTGACGCACTCCATGTTCCAGACGCTTCACACATAGTGGTTCCTGCTCCATTGATCAGAAAGCCTTCTTGGCATTTAAAGTTGCAACTAGACTGGTAATGAAATTCCCCATGGATATGGATGCAGCTGAGGTTTCCATGTACAGGGATATTTAATGGCTGGCACTGGACAGCTAAGGGCAGGAAAGAAAGAAATCAGGTACAATGCTTTATAACACCACAAAAGATGTAAACATTCTGGAAAATTTGAATGATGAACAATAATTTTTTAGAAAACACAGAAAATTTGAGACAAAACTGAAATATACAGAGCACTTATTTTTAGCACATTTTACATATATGTTGTTACTTTATAAAATATTAGTATGTAAAAGTATATTTAGTATATTACACACAAAAGTATAGTTGTATAATTAAATTATTTCTTATTGTTGTTACAAATGAGGCTGCAAGCTGTTGAATTTTACAGAATCCAGTACAGCCTGTTTAGGAAAGGTAGGTAGGTAAACAGTTAACACTGGATTTCTCACACATCTATTGCCCATGGTAAAAAAAAACTGGCATTCTGGGCCAGAAAAAAAGGAACTAAAGATGAATGCAAAACTGGTGGAAAATAAGAAAGTGGGGAAAAATAAATAGTAATTATTTTAAGAAAGTTTTATTTCATATATGCATTGATGTGTAATTTTTAAGGCCTACATCAAAATCAAGATACATGGTCAATACATTTCTTTTATATATACATAAGTTTTCCTTTTAAATCAGTTATGATAAGCAAATAGCCCTATCTAATGCATTATATTCACACAGCTGTTTCTATTTATAGCTTAATACCAAATTCAGAGGAGTACAGATAGCAGCAATTTAGTTTACATAGTAGTTTGAGAAATATGGGTTTTTAAATTTTCACATTAAAATACAATCTGGATAAACTTTGTTTTCATCCCTAATTCTTTTCTAAATAATAAAATACCAAGGATAGATTAGAATTGTACTTGATTCCCAAACACAGCAAGGTTGTAAAAGCCTCCATCCATTTTTATTCAGCTAACCTATTACCAATGTATGGCCTTGGCAAGGATCCATTATGCCAACACTTGGCACCAATCATGTTGGGTCATACCTGCACACTGAGGTACTTCCGTTGTCCATTGCCCAGATGACAAACATTGCAAGTTGACTGGGCCAGTTATTGTAAAACCTTTATCACACCTGAAGCTGCAATGAGATCTGTAACTGAACTGCTCCAATGGATGAGTGCAATTCATGAGCAGGGCCTGATGGAGAGGGCCAAACAGGTTGCATTTTACAACTAAACAAAGACATGAAAAGATAACATTAAGCCTCATCATCACTGACAAAACTGTTTTTCCTATATTGCAACAAAGGGAGGGAAGTTCTTCAATTCTGCTGAATTCAAGGGCGTGGCATCTAAATTGTCCATTAACACAAAACCTCAATTATTTTAAAAGCTCCCAAAAGAATATGACAATTATTTTAATAGCAAGAGATTTGATTTTCTTGAAAACATGGGTTCATCACTTTCTCTGTTGAATAAAATTGCTGAAAGAAAGACCAACCTAAAATATCTTAGGGCACTTCTTGACAAACCTTTACTCTAAGCCTATAAACCCTACCTTGTCCTGTTGTTTTCAGTGTATTGCTAGACTATTTCTTTAAGTCACTGATATTTTTCATTAAGCTTGCAAATAACTTAATAGAAAAACAGATGTTGTTACATTGAATAATTTAAAGTTCTGATGTATTATCAGACTTAAAGATCTCTAAAGAGAAATTCAACTGCTTATTCAGTGCTAACCATAGGAATCCATGCTCTCTTCCCCCCACAGCACCCCTATGATATAACCGATGCAGCTTTCCTGATGCTACTTTACAGAATGTTAGCACAGTGAATTCCTTTAAATATTGTTTCAAATAAAATCAATAGGTTTCATCAACACTAAACAAAAATCACAACATAGGAGTTCCCACTAACAAAAGAGAAAACATTTTCTTCCTTTGTGACCAAGGTCTTCTTGGAAAAATAACTGGGAGACTGTTCAGCCTATTCCCCCAGAGCTGAAATAGAATGCTTGTAATGCTTTAAAGACTGAGGACCAAAGTGGACGTGACATTTTTCATGTAGTTTGCTCTTGCATGAGGAAATCACATTGATTGTATCAGTACTGGAATACTTAATTTTGTTATCCTTGCTGAGAACATGCCTCCTCCCCTTATGGTCGCTGCCTCTATACCATCTAATCACAATAGGAGGAAAATTTCATTGGTTCCAACAGACTCACCATTTTCACACCAAGGGCCATAAAAACCAGGGTAGCATTGGCAGGTGTAGTTCCCGATGGTCTCCACACATTCACTACGTTCGTTGCAGGAGGAAGGTTGACAAGAAGCTGCATAAAAAATGGAATTGGATTAGAATTATGTAATGAGCTTTTTTTTTTCTTCCATTCAACCATGTCCAATTCCTGGACATGTCCCTGCAGCTTTCTTAGCAAGGTTTTTCAGAAATGGCTTGCCATTGCCTCCTTCCCAGGGCTGAGGTAAAGTGACTGGCTCAAGGTCACCCAGCTGGCTTTGTGCCTAAGAAGGGACTACAATTCATAGTCTCCTACTCTCTAATTTGATGCCTTAGCCACTACACCAAACTGTCTCTTGTCATGAACATACTAGATATTTAAAACTTCTTTGGCTTCTTTCAATTACAAGAATTCTTTTGGGACAGAAAGCCATGTCAATAAAACTGGGAAATAATCTTATGACCAATTTCTCTTGCATACAATCCAACATATGATCATTCACAAATGGGATCCATTGTAATGCTGACATATCAAAAGTGATGGTAAACTAGGAAAAACGGGACTTTGGCATGTACTTTACCCATAAAAATAATCATTCTCAATTAGCAATATCTGAAAATCAAAAGGTGACAATTTTTTGTTTCATTTCCATTCGTTCCCATCAGATTGTGGAACTGCTAGTCTTGCATCTATCAAAGATTAATGTGCTGTATGAATACACAACTATGGTATGAAAGACAATATTTGACATGACTGACACAAAAAATAAAGTATGTTACTATTTTTAACCCTCACTAATTTCTCTGTTCTCAGAACAGTATGTTTTTGTTCAAGAACATTCTTTAGAAAATTCCATTGCAACTGAACTCTTGCTAGCCATTTTCATGCTTCTTTATTTGTGTCAGAAGCACCTCCAAATTATAGACAAATTAGGTCTATAATTTTCATACTAAGAATACACTTATTTAAACCTTAACATTGAAAATCAATTTCATCTTTGTACAACCAGTATTTTATAGTACCTTTGTAGGATCTAGAATTGTTTTGCTATGTACTTCTATTTCTTTAGATATCAAATTTATCATACATTCAATAAATGCAATATATCTTTTATTATGCATTTCAGATAATCCTCAATGTTAATTTCTTCTTTGACTCAAAAATGCCTTCTATGTTATTGTTTACTTTTAAGAAATAATTTCCAACACAATGCTCATTAATGGATACAACATATTTGCTCAGTTCCTAGGAGAGACAAGCTGCTGTTAAAACAGGGACCGAGATCAGTGAAACAAATGGCAAACAATATTAGAGACTTATGATATGATATGACATTTCCTCTTTTTTCTGTTGATTGCATTATAACACTCAATCCAAGTAAATCCATTTCAAAGTTCATAAATCTTTCTTTTTTTCTTCCCTCATTTCAGTTGCACATGAATGTTGGATTCCAGTAGCCTAACCTATGCTCATGAGCATTTGCTTTCTCTTTAGAAGAGTGTCATCTCCAGATCCATTTCTCATCACCTCAAGATCCATTTCTACTGGCGTATCGCAGAAGAAACCCTGAAATAAATTTCCAGTGCAAAGTCTTCAGTGGGCTTGCAGATTTGAGTGATGCAACCTGCCTACAATCTCAATCTAGCCTCATAGAGTGAAGTTGACTTGTCAATGTGTTACCAGTTGCTAACAATTTCAAAAATCAGTCTTTCCTTGCAACTATTCCATATAAGCACATCAAAAAGAGTGCTTTGAAGACTACTGGACAAAATATATTCAGGAATTAATTGAAAATGGAATGGCTGGTGATGAGGTAGTATTGCTAGCATTTTCTGTAGAGATTGCAATATTTATCTTGAAGTAACCACACAAAAAAAGGTCAACTTAATTTGGATGTGCATTATATTGATTTTCTTATGACCTTCATGAACTGTTTGGTGTAATTGTTAATGGGCAGACTTACTATTCCAGAATACTTCCAGTGAAGTTATGGGCATATCTATATTGCCTAACTTGCCCCCAGAAATTGTGGGCGCTCCATCACTGGAGATTTTTAAGAAGAGACTAGACAGTCACTTGTCTGAGATGGTATAGGTTCTCCTGCTTAAGCAGGGGGCTGGACTAGAAGACCTCCAAGTCCCTTCCAGCTCTATTCTATTCTATTTAGGCAAGAAAAACCAAATGCACAGGTGCAGAATAGGTGGTACCTCGCTCAATAGTAGTAACTGTGAGAGGGACCTTGGAGTCCTAGTGGACAATCACTTAAGTATGAGTCAGCAGTGTGCGGCAGCCTCCAAAAAAGCCAACACAATCCTAGGTTGCATTATCAGAGAGATAGAATCAAGATCATGTGAAGCATTAGTACCACTTTATAATGCCTTGGTAAGGCCACACTTGTAATATTGCATCCAGTTTTGGTCACCACAATGTAAACAAGATGTTGAGACTCTGAAAAGAGTGCAGAGAAGAGCAACAAAGATGATTAGTAGGTTGGAGGCTAAAACATACAAAGAACGGTTGCAAGAACTGTGTATGTCTAGTCTAATGAAAAGGATCAGAGGTCACATAATAGCAGTGTTCCAATATTTGAGGGGCTGCCACAAAAAAGAGGGGGGTCAACCTATTCTCCAAAGCACCTGAGAGCAGAACAAGAATCAACAGATGGAAACTAACCAAGGAGAGAAGCAACCTAGAACTAAGGAGAAATTTCCTGACAGTGAGGACAATTAACCAGTGGAACAAACGTTGTCTCCAGAAGTTGTGCTGCGCTATCACTGGAGGTTTTTAAGAAGAGATTGGGCAGCCATTTGTCTGAAATGGTATAGGGTTTCCTACTTGAGCAGGGGGTTGGACTAGAAGACCTCCAAGGTCCCTTCCAATTCTGCTAACCTGTTAGTTGTGCCATTGCTAGAAATGGACAGTGCCAGGCCTTACCTATCTCCCATTGTAAATTTTATACCAAGTTTATTTTCCTGATGTAGTCTTTTCTTCTGAAAAGTAGTCTTTTCCTCATAGGTCCTCTTGATTGCTTTTGTCCTCTTTAGTGGACTCTTTTACTTCCTTACAGATTAACTTCAACAAGTTGTCCATTAGCTACTTCACTCCCAGAGGAAGAAATGCTCCTTCAACTGAGGCAATAGTTGCTCTAATCTAAGAGTATTCTCGCCCACAATTAGTATTAAAATAACATAGTGGCTAAGAGTATTGCCTAGTATGTAAAAAGTTGCTGTTTTGAAACCAAGCATTACCTTTTAATTTTGAATTTTTGTATATGCATGCATATACATTTTACTTACGTGCATCTCTTTCTGTTTATATTTATGAACACATAAAAATATTCCCAGGAAGGAAAGTTTCCTTGAAACAAAAGGGAGATAACACAGCAGCTAAAGAATTGCCCTTTAGAAGGATGTGACAGCCTGCAGCAGGCCTTAATGATTTACAAGCTGTTTTAGAGCCTTTCAGTCTTGACAAGTTTCTTGATCCAGCTTAATCTAATCGGCCATGAGCACAACACAGGAATAACCTCAATCATAAGTGTAAATATGCCCTAAGAGCAAAGGTGTATAATAATTATGGATTCTTTTCATCTCATCATTTTTATAGTATAAGAGAATGCAAAGTTGATTTCTGTATCCCTAGTATTTTTTTTTCCAGGACTCTGATTTCAGTGTTGCAAACTCTAATTTCCCAGTTATCTTGTTGCCTGTAATTGGATCTTCTGCACCCTGAAGAACCTGATAAGCATGGGACTGATTATAATTCTGATAGCAAGAAACTCCGCATCTCTCTCTTTGAACAACAAAGTTACTTGGATATGAACAATTGTAGTGTTCTGAGATCGTATCTGTTTAATCTTATCTTGGTAGATTATTTGAAGCTGCAGTTCAAACTCTGGACAAACTTAAAATCAAAATAGTTTAAGTTTCATTGAGGTCCATCCCCCTGTGCCTAACATTAGCTAAGATTATATTCATGTAACACACTATACCACAGATTTAGCCAAGCAAATGTTGACCTAGCATTTTTGGGGAATGCAACTTGTGCTGTCAATTTATAGTTCAACACATCAAACAATTCCAGAAAACTGGAATCATGCCCAAACTAATCCCAAGCTGGTACATTAGGCAAACATTGCCTAGAAGTATACAGAAGCTCTTATAAGCCACTCAGTATGGAATATTTCACTACCTTTATAGCACAGTGCCCGTTTCTTCTTCCCACAAGGCTCGTCATTCCATTTTCCAGCTTCAAAGTCCCTCTTAATATAAATCTCAACACAGTCTTGGTTGGACAGCCTGTTGTTAGGTTCCCGATAAGCCCAGTTCTCTGCCTCTTTGGTCAGGGCCTTTCTGGTTCCTACCCATGTCCAGGTGTTGTTTATTTTCCGGATCCCAATCCAGTAGTATTTTGAATGTTTTGGTAAGACTTCATTGAGATAGGCAATTTCTTCTTTGTTCTGGATTGCTACCAGGTCAGTATACCAGGTCTGGCAAAATGTCCGTGCATCTTCCCAGGTTAGGTCTGATTTGGCCCCATAGTGGTAAGTCCAGGCATCTACGTGAAAGAGGAGTCCTGCCAGAGGAACAAATAGCATCAGGAAAGAAGAAGCTTCAGCTAGACTATACTAATATTATTGGAAATAATAATGTACCAGACTATTTAAAGACTGCAAGACTATCTTTACCCTGAAAAGGGAAGAGTGATTTGTGCCACCTGTTTAATAATAAGAGTGAGGTTCTCTGATCCTAATAATTGCTACATGACAGGAGTTCAACAAATGCAACTTTTCTGAAATAATATAGAACAATTGCTGTTAACAGTTTCTGGCAATTAAAACTTCTTGAGGGAGCAACGTACCACTTACAAAGGAATTATCTCTGATTAACCATTCTTTAGTCAAATATAAATAGATCAGGCTTGTGTGATGTCTCAGTTTCATGCCTTATATCTTTTCTTCATAACCTTCCTTAGACAAAAAAATCCAGTTTTATGTAACTGGGCAAGTCAAAATCTATGAAATCTACAATCAATTGTTGTATATGATTTTCAATGTTATTTTAATAAAGTAAAATGACTACCTTTAGATTATTATCTCCAAATAAAATAAATAAGCATTCTATTTTTATTATTCAACTAGACAACCATGACCCTTTGGGTCAACCTTTCAGAGAGATTTCCTCTCTCCTCAATGCCTTCAACCATAACAGCACTTCTAATGTACTTCCTTCACTGGAAAAGCTAGGATACATTTAAAGCTGTTTTATAATAATTTGTATGTCATAAAATTTGTCTCGGGACTCTTGGGCCTCAGATTTTCGATGCATTATGTAAGTTAGCCCATTTGACATACCTTGGTTCAAAATGTTTTGCCCTGTGGTGCACCTCTTTTCCCAGTTAAAAATTATAGGAAAGAGGATTTTACTATTATATACATTTTTAACACTCCTATGAAACCACTGTTAAGCATTAGCATTTTTTTAAAAAATATTTTATTTTTCACTGATGATGTCACCTAGTTTCGGTAATGAAATGTCTGCAAGAAAACAACCAAGCTCAGAGAGCACCAACGACCCTTATGTTTGATTTTTTTAAAAAAAACAAAGCAGTAACTGCTATTTCTTTGTAAATTTTTAATTTTTGAGATTTAAATATCATTTTATTCTTATCAAAACCACTTTGAGCTTAGAAAATAGCGTATAAGATTTTGCATTAATGAATTTTTTTTCCTGATAACTACAGGAAAGAAGACTTTGCTTTCTAAAAGATTACATGCTACAAGCAAAATGTCACAATTGTGACCATTTCAGGAAATTGTCCCTGATAATAAGAAGTAAAACATCTGGTTTAACATGATTTCCAGTGCAATATACTATTTTTTTTTCCTGGAATGGTGCCCATGTCAGAATCAAGCTGGCCACAAATACATTTTGGTTATACAACTTCTAACCTAGAGTTTCTTCTTTTTTTAACTCCATAGTTTGTGCATTTCATTGCATAAAATCAAAATGTTATTTTCACTAAGTTTAAAGATTACTTACCCCAACTAATAATAGTAAGCAAAAAGCAGTCATCTGCCCATCTGTACCAGAACTGCCCATTGACCAAAGCCTGTGGATGAAAAATAAGCATGTACTATTCAGCCATGACCTTAAGGTCCAAATTAATGGAAGTCCAACAGCCTCCATATTTGTTAGTAAACTATAGATTTCTCAACCATTGATTGGATGCACTCAGAGAATATCTTGGCTACTGAACAAACAAGGTTTAGATCAGGATGCTTTACAGAGGAGTGATGTCCAATTCTATACCATTTAGCGAAAAGTATTTTAGCACTTCTAAAGTGGCCTTTGTTGCCTTCATTGATTTAAAGGTGATCTTTCACTCCATCCCTCATGGCCGGTTCTGCAATAAATTAGCCAGAATATCTTTGGATCATCAGTCTTCTCACCTTGATAATTTCATTATATCAAACCTCTGTGATGCAGAGTCTGTTAAGGACTTAAAATATCTAGGCAGTGACTTCTAATATCTCTTGGAATAATGCACTGAGTTCTATCAGATCTCAAGAAGTCATATTTAGTGTGCCTCAATCAACTTCAAATATCGTTACTCAGTTAACAGCTTAACTACATCTCTCCTAAGGCCTAACCCTTATTATGGTGTGATTTCAGGTTCATCATGGACAATTCGTAGTTTATAGCATCTTCGCAAGATATGGATTCAAGTTTAAGAAAGGGGATTTTTACTCTAGCTCAACTTGATGTACTATGAAGATAGTAGGCTACAGTATATACTACTTTCCCATAAAGTAACCATGTGTTTGCTCCAATATAGAGGTTGAGTCAGTACCCCCATGTATTGTTACACTGTTCTTTGTATTATCTATGGTATCTGGCATTCATAAATCAGATTGTTAAAAACTTTAGTTCTCGCTGATCAAGAAATTAGTGTTTTCCTTCTGCAGATCTGTGGATCTTTACTACACCGTCAGCCACTCCCAATGTAGCAGACCCCTTCCCCCCAGCCAGGTAACAGCAGAGCCAAATTTTCAGGTTCTTCTTGAAGGCCAGGAATATGGAAGCAACCTCACCTTCAGCAGGAAAATATTCCAGAGAATGGGGGCCACAGAAGAAAAGGCTCTTCTATTGGACCCCACCAGCCAAAATTTGGCAGGATCTGAAGTAGACTTTTCCACTGGAATGAGTAGAGCTTATTAAAGAAACTTAATAAACTCATCTTTGGACAAGGTGACAAGTACAAAAGGGAAAACATGTCAAATCTAATCAAAGTAACATTTAAATAGATACAGTCATATATCAAAGAAATATTTCTTGACATTATTAATCTATTCCACCATTGCTTCTCTATGAATGGGAGAGAAAGAGTACTCTGCTGAAACAAAACCCCAAATCAGCAACTTAAGAAATTAAACTTCTTTGTCACAAATTCCCAGATATGTTTTCTTCTCTCTCTTTTCTTAGAATGCAATAATCCCCTACAAAGTTAGAGCTAATACAGAACAGAAAAAGGACTGGAGGCATCTGTCCGAAAGAAGTATTCTATCCACAGTAACCACCAGATGCTTATCGGAAAGCTACAAAAAAAGACATGAAAACAATGACACTTCCCCACTCCTCTCGTCTTGCTACAACTCTTGAAAACCGTTTATTAGTTAAGGTGGGCCACATAAGTGGAAGGTATACTAGCACTGCTTTCATTCTATGCATTTTATGTTGGACCATGGTCCACCCAGTGTGATGCTATAGACTGATAGTGATGTTCCAGAGTTTCAGACAGGAATAACTTCAGGATCCACTACATCCAAAGCAATGGTTCTTCTGTTGAGCCATGATTCTGATTACAGTGGGACTCATGCAGGAAATGGTAAAAATATTAGAGACTCTCTAGAATTGTACTAAAATATAAGAATTAAACTATATTATTAATGAATTTGAATACAATTTTTAAAGTTAAATCAGAGAAATCTAGTATAACATTTTTCAGTTGGATCAGATCATTCAAATCTGCTTATGCATGTAAACATATAAGTCATATTGAATCTCATCCAACTATGTAACCTAGAGGTCCATGCCAGTACACATCTGGCTAATTACAGTTGTACTTAATGCCATTCAAGATAGTAGTTCAGCCATACTCCTCCCCCGCCCCATTTTATATACCTAGAATCATAGCTGCAGAGTTGACTGCATGTATCTAGACAAAATGCTGTAATGCATTCTTCTAATGAGAACAATTAGTAGTTTTACACAGGATACACTGAATTTTCTCAATTGCAGTGCTATTGCAGAGAGGAGCTTACACCATCCTCTGACTATTTAACTATAATCTGGGCTATGTCACATACCTAGGAAAAAAGAGCACCTACCATTTTCATGGAGATTCTTTTTATTTCCTCTTACACACCTTTCCTTATGCGGCTTCTTGTATCAGCACTTCCTCTAAAAGTGCCTAGAAGCTGATTGCATCCTTTTCCTATTGCCTTCTTCACTGGACCGCCCTGCCACAGCCACATGCAGTTAACTCCTTGCCAGCTATTGGCCTGAATATTTAAGCCCTGCTTTTCTCAGATTTGGGCATAAATTTAGCTACATGGTGATATACTTTAATTTTTAAGGCTGTTATAACAAATAGTATCCATAGTATAAACCTGAAAGCAGTAAGTGTACCTATTCATGGGCTACACGTAAATATGCTTATATATATATAGAAGCACTAAAATCCAGGAATAGTCAGATGTGGTAGATTCATAAAAACATTTTGATAAGACTCAGGAATAAATTCTAAGAGGCACTGTTTTCTGTCACCTTAATACTAAGTACAAAGGTTGTCTAAGTTTACAATAGCCCAGTGCTATGTGTTTTGCCAATTAATTAATTTTCATGAAAAACTACAACATCCTGTGCAAAAACATTAAAAACTAAAGAGAACAGCAGCAATTGAAATCCAGCAGCCATAAGGGATTTGGAAATGGGGGGTGGGCAGGAGGGCTGGAGGACTATGCATGATTTTTTTTCAAAGTAATATTTTTATTAAGGCTCTTCTCTCTGCTGTTTCATACATTCCTAGAACTAAGTGCCGAGTTACTATGTTTGCATGTTTGTAAATAAATTTTGTTTTTCTCAGTCAGGACCCTTGTTCATTATTCTATGCTTAAATATCAGCTATATAAAGTCGTGCAGTCAGTCCTAATGTCAGGCCCACACCTAAATTAAATATAATTCTATATCCATCTACAATTCTGTGTTGTGATAAGGATGGTGTGGACTTCTACAACTGCTATAGGAAGAAAATATTTAACAGAAAATATTCTGATAAAAAAATTAAAGAGTGCAACAGTCACTTTATTTTGGCTTGCATTTGTCACTTTCAAACTGTGCTTAATGTTCTCATACTAAGCTCTTTATCTAATTCAATATTATTTTACAAATCTTTGATTCTGTAGTGTTTGATTCCTACATTTGCTACAGCTTACATATCTGGATTGCATACATCTAAATGACCCTTTTAGAGGACAGTAAAGGCATAGAGGAAACAAACTCTTCAGTATCATCTAGTTGTGACTGAGATTTTTGCAAATTAGATCTGATCACTTGTACTTCTTTGCAAACTGTTGTGCTATTGCAACCCATAGGAAACATCAGTGTATATTATACATGTATACAAACCACACAAAAAAAAACCCCAGGATTAAAATAGAAACAAAATCCAATACAACATAAGCCAAAGACATTGCCAAAAAAATTCCTCTGAGTCATATTGGTACAGCTTTGGCAAATGGTTTTACAACCTCTGTTTGTGATTCTGGCAAGACTAATAGATGACTTAGATAGGTCAACCTCTTATTTTCCTTTCTTTCTAATATGGTGATTGTTCTGTTTCAGCCGAAGAGACATCGAGGCGAGGCAGGAGTAACAACACAAGTCTTTATTGAGATCACGAACAGAAAACAAAACGGCGCCAGGGCCTTTTATAGCCCCTTGCAAGGGACAGCATCAACCAATCAATGCAAGGCTAGTCTCCCGCCTTGCACATGCGCGCAAGGCTGGAGACAGCCTGTCTGGTCCCGGGCAACCACGTGGATTGCCCGGGCCTTCTGCAGCCTCCTGAGCCTGCTGAGTCATTCAGCAGTCCCAGGACATAACAATGACAATCTCTATTACTGTCTATGGTTCTATCATGGTCTGATTTCAAGGGATCTCCTCAGATGAAGAAGAGAACCAGGAAGATGCACTGCAAAAATTTGGACCCTGCACTGCCGCATTATATAAACCAGGAAGCAGGCTGTAACTGTAAGCATACATGCTTGGATCCAGCTGATTCTGATCTACACCAGGAGCCTTTCCCCCCAACCTTCAGGAAGAAGACCTAAGACCTAAGAAGACCTAATGATCCAAAGACAAGAGGAAGAAGAGTGCTGGGCTACACTAAGATACTACTAGACTTTGCAGGACTCCTCAGAGGTAACTTGCTGAAAGAAACCAGGCCTGAGTGGTTGTGGCTTTTCTCGCTGCCAGCGGGCTCACCATGAGAGGGTCCGGGCAGACCCGCGCCGGACGGAGTGAGAAATAAGACACAGAGTCAATTTCTCCTCGGGATGAAATGAGCCCAGAACAAAGCCAGGCAAATCTCTTTTATTAGTTCAGCAAAATATAGGTGGTGACATGGGGCAAGCAAGGGGGGTTGCATTCTAGCTCAGCAAACTATAGGTGATTTCATGAAGCAAGTACAAGTTACAAGAAGCGAACAAAAGTGGTTACATGAAGCAGGCAAAAGGCTGTTACATTCTTTCAGATAAGCATTCCATTCGAAGGCAGTTTGTGTGTGTGATGCAGTTACTTTGTTCAGCTATTTGCTTATGTTACAATTTGTTGCTAAACAGCTTTGTGCAGAGTTTCTCATGTCCTTGGCTCCTGTTTCATGTGAGAGCCATTGGCCTAGTCACACTGCAGGAGCCTGAACCAAACATTTTCCCAACATCTCCTCTGTTTTTGTTTTAAAAGTAGGTTTCCTGCCCTGTGAGTTGGTGGTCCTCCGACCCCCTCCCATCCAGGGTAGGTGTTGACCTACATAATTGCATATTGACAGATTCTGAGTCATCGTCAGAGGCTGGTGTGCAGAGGGATGCTTTCTCCACATCTTCTTCAGATGGTACTGGTTGGTAGTGGTGACGTTCCAGTATCATGTTTTCCAAAGTACCTATTTTGCTTTGCACAAAGTTTTTTAAGCGAGATAAAATACAAGGGCCAAATATGCATGCAAGGAATAACAATACCAGTGGTCCTGCTATGGCACTCATCAGGGTGGTCAACCATGGAGAAAAATCATGGAGTCCTGTACTATACCGGAGTGGTCTGCATAAAGGCAACATTCTTCTCCTAAGGCCACACATAACCCCCCGTCTTTTAGAAAAAGCAAATCAAGTCCCCTTCTGTTTTGCAAGACTACTTCAGAGAGGGAGGTTAAGGACTTTTGTAAGTGCGAGATAGAAGTTTCTATTCTCTCTAAATCTTCATCGATGGCTGCTCTAAGGTTATGGTATTGAATATACTGATGTGCGAAAGAAGCTACTCCAGTTCCTGCTCCTGTCAGGCCAAGTCCTACCAAAAGAGCTATTGTGAGAGTGGAGATAGGTTCTCGCTTGTGTCTTATGAGTTCTGACCCTGAGTAGGTGTTATAAACTTCTTCTGCTGTGTGGATGTATATGCGTGGTATGACCTGGACAAGGATGCAAAAGCCTTTGGTGGTTAGCACATGGCCGTGGGCACAGGCTGTAAGGCCTGTGGAGCAGGCCCACCATCCGTCTCTAGGTGGTATGTAAAAGAGTGTTGTGTTAATCGTGGTATGTGTGGTGTTGCAGTATTGTTCGTATTGCGTGGGTACCAGTCCAATGCAGGTTCCCTTACCTGACATTGACTGCAGTGTTTGTGAGCCATGTTTCCATCTGCATGCGTTGTCATCTGAGGAGGTGTTGTATGGAGAGACAAACCCTACAGCCTCATAATATGGGGGTTGAACATTGTAACAAAACCAGCAGGCTGTAGTAAGGTTAGGATGGGTGCTATGTACCAATTGATAGGTGGCAGAAACAATGTCCCAAAGAGGGTTCCCAGGGCGTCTCTGTGAAGGAGAGTAAGAATGAGCAAAAGGAGTAGGCGGATTGTTCTCAAAAGTACCGGTGGGTTGAGAGGGTGGCACCTTACGGTCAGTTAGTATATTGTTGGGGCCTATCGGTACCGGGGGTTCTATGGGGGTTTGTATTAGTTTTATGGTAAAAATGTTCCCTAGTTTATTGGTTTTATCATAAACATGACCTCCCCAAGTAATTCCAACCTGCCACCCCCCGTGCCTTTTTCCCTGGGTGGTGAAGGAAATCTTAACCGGATTACAGTTAAAGTGTACTCTGCTTGGGTCTTTTTCACATTTGACATTCTCACCAGTCCGTTTGAGTATAATAAAATCACCTGTGAGGGGGGGGGTCCCATGTTATTTCCCCCGTGGAGACACAGTCCCAGTGTGCGCAAAAATAGGCGCTTTCCCCCCCACACTTGTTCCGGTGTGCTGTATCTTTTATATAGCCAGGGCAAACATAGAGGGACCACCGCTTGATCCATTGGTGGCTAGTGATGATGGTGGCCCCCAGCATGATGCCAAAGTCAAAGTACAGGTCAGGAAACCAGGATCCCGGCACAGCTATGGACGAAGTGGAGTTCAGGATGTTTGCGTGTTTGTCCAATACTACCCACGTAAAATTCAGGGGCTGGTGAGGATTGTGGAGGGCAAGAAAGGCGTCAAGATGCTGTCTCTCCGTCAGTAGACAAAGTGTTGTTAGGAACATTGTTTTTAGGATCAGGCTTGGGATGATGTGGGTGAACATGGCGACCTGGAACTCACAAGGTGTTGTCTGGGAGTACAAAGTCACACATCAAGGGTTGCAGGCTCAGGAGACAGGGAGGCTGCCGGCAGGGATGGATGGGGTGCTGGTGCAAAATAGGGCCGGACGCAGCGACCAGGAACCCACAAGACTTTTTCAGGCAGTTGGACAGCTGCGTAGCCTCTCCCCCAAGTGATGAGATCAACGGGCCCTTTCCAGGTAGGATCAGGGAGTTGACGATACCAAACCTGTGGTCGGGGAAGAGAAAGGGAGGAGGAAGAAAAATGCCTCTCGGCTGCAGAGGTAGGCGGGGTGCCTGTTAAGTTGAAGAAATTTAAGGTATGAAGACAAAGATTAAGGACATTTTGCACTGCTGGGAGGCTAGGGGCAATTTTCCCTTGTGTCTGATTATATCTTTCCAGCGCATGTTTTAGCATCTGGTGGGCGCGCTCAACCAAGGCTTGGCCTTGGGAGTTGTAGTTCCTTTGGGCATCCCAACGTTGCAAATGAACGAATACAGTGATCAATGACATGCTTAGTGGCTTCACCCCGTTGAGGGGTAGCAATGATGAAGCCAGAAAAGGTGTCAATGGAAACATGAAGATATTTCCATGGGGCAAATGGGGCATATTGTGTAACATCCATTTGCCAGATTTGGCAACACTCGGTTCCTCTGGGGTTAACCCCCATTGGGAGCGAGTGGGCCTGCTTGCTGCAAGTGGCACACTGCTGGAAAATAGCAGTTGCTTCTGCAGTGATTTTTCCAAATTGGTTCACAAGCGCCTATTTATTTTGATGGAAATAAGCATGACTGTCCCAAGGAGAGACAGGAGAAAGAGACATAAGACAGGTAGCAGAGGCTGCAGCGTCTGCAATGTATTTATGATGATGATGAGTAAATATTGTTGGAGCTGCACTAATGTGGTATCCTTCTCTAAAAAAAAATGTGAGGAAAAATGGGTGTTGAGTGAGAAGAAAGGAGTGTGTGACCCAGATATGAAAAAGGTTCCAATTTGATCAAATTCCATTCAGATGAAACAAATGTCCATTAAATAGGGAAAACATTTACAAATCTAAGCAAAACAATTCTGAGTCATTTCTTGTGATTGATGGATGTATATGTCTAACTAAACAATTTAAAACTCAAAAATTTGCAAAAGAATTGCCCAACAATTACTGCCTCCTCTTTGGAGTAAAAAAAATTGCAAGCTGAAACTGCAAGAGTGGGCATTAAATTTCACATCCACCCCCCTTCCTCAACCCAGACTTCTAGGCAGAGGAAGAAGAGAAAAAAAAATAGTTAAAACGAACAGCTGCCCCCCCTCTCCTTTCGCCTGTCCTTCGCTCTTAAAGCAAGACAGCCAGCGAAAAACGAAAGAGGCAGGAGGGGGGGAAAAGAAAAAGAAACTTTACAAAAATCTCACCACCAAAAAAATTCACATCATTTTCCATAAATTCTTTTATACCTCCTCCATAAACTTTTCACATGCAAACTCATGCCATTGCGTTCCCATGTTACAACAATAAAACTACAGTTTTACTGTTCCTTTACACCAGCAAATCAACTCATTCACTTCCACTCCGCTTGCTTACACCATTTCACATACAAATATTTCAACTTACGTTTCCATCTTTATTCAAGGCCTTTTTGTTTGTTGTTATCAAAGAGGGTTTGGACCCTTTTCCAAGTCTTGGAAATAACACAGAACAACACAGACAGACATATATACACAAGTACCATTAAAACAACATTTATTTAGACATATAACTTGTCCTGCAAATAGCGAGAAAAATCAAGAGCTGATGTCAACCAAACATGTGGTTCTTGTATAGGGCCCTTTACCAACTCCCATTTTTCTCACCATTCCAAGGTTAAACATAATATTCCGGGTGGCCACACATACACAGACACATATATATGAACAAAATACAATACATATTAACACACTTAGCACCGTCAGACATTGTCTGACAGGGTTAAACTTAACAGCCACTTGAAGTTTCAAGGCATCCTAATTGTTCCTCTAAATTTTGCCTTATGGGGGTGTACAATGGCTGTGGAAAAACAAAAGAATTAGCCTCTCCAGGAGGAGCTGAAGGTCCAACTGGAGATGATTTAGGGGTGACAATTTTATCTGATCGTAACCAGGCAGATGATCAGCAGTGATGGCAACTGGGAGGTTCCCGCGGGCCACTGCCGCACGTACCCCTTGCCGCCAAACGGACTCAAAGATTAGGAATTGCGAAGAAGAAAGAAGCATGGTAGCAATATTTTTCCAATCTTCCGGGATCAGTTCTGCAAATCCTTTAAAGAAAGGTTTCCTGTCGCCATCGCTCTCTTCAGTCCAGCTGTAAAAGCAGACTGAGGCGAGGTCTCCGCGTCTCCACTTGGTGGAGGCGGAGGGGGGGCAGATGGCGGAGATGTTTCATTTGAAGAAACAATGTTGGAGCATTTGACCTGAGGACTTTTATGCTGCGTAAAGTTGTCCTGATATGGAGGTGGAAGTGCAGCGTTGAGCGCCATGGCATCGCTCGAGTCCTTGATTGCTTTTTCATAAATTTTCAAACTGTCAACAATTACTTGACAAGTTAAAATCAAGTCATAGGAAGCTTTAGGAGGTTCATTTAAATATTTCAATATGCGCTTCCATTTTTTAGACGTGATATCCCCTGAGGGAGGATAAGTGGGATATTTTCTCCAAATAAATTTCAACAATTTGACCAGATCATTCCCTGAAATTGAAGATAAGGGCTTGCCATGGTTCATAGAAATAATTTTTGCAGCCTTGACTAGGTCTCCAAGTTCTTGGAGGTGCGTAACCTGGCCCTTGGACAACCCTTTCCCCATACTCACTAAGTCTGACGACTGCGGAGCGCCTCACTGGCGATGGTATGGGGGCGTCGAGGCGAACAACTAGGACCAGCATCACGTCGGGGTCACCAGTTGTGGCTTTTCTCGCTGCCAGCGGGCTCACCATGAGGGGGCCCGGGCAGACCCGCGCCGGACGGAGTGAGAAATAAGACACAGAGTCAATTTCTCCTCGGGATGAAATGAGCCCAGAACAAAGCCAGGCAAATCTCTTTTATTAGTTCAGCAAAATATAGGTGGTGACATGGGGCAAGCAAGGGGGGTTGCATTCTAGCTCAGCAAACTATAGGTGATTTCATGAAGCAAGTACAAGTTACAAGAAGCGAACAAAAGTGGTTACATGAAGCAGGCAAAAGGCTGTTACATTCTTTCAGATAAGCATTCCATTCGAAGGCAGTTTGTGTGTGTGATGCAGTTACTTTGTTCAGCTATTTGCTTATGTTACAATTTGTTGCTAAACAGCTTTGTGCAGAGTTTCTCATGTCCTTGGCTCCTGTTTCATGTGAGAGCCATTGGCCTAGTCACACTGCAGGAGCCTGAACCAAACATTTTCCCAACAAGTGGTAGTCAGAGGCTGCTGATATTTAAGGAGCAACCTGGATTTGTTAAGCTTTGCTGGAATAGAGATGCCCTGTGAAGGGTTGTGTGTCTCAAATCTCCCAGCTGCAGACTGGAAATTGACTTGGATTGTCTATAGATAGTCTCTCTTTTTAGTTATATCTTTGGATACTGTCTGCAGAGTAAATCTGTTTAGGTAGATGAAGCCTAAGCTGAATTCATGATTTGATGAAGGATTTACTACAAGGGTACACCAAATAAGGACTACTATTTTTAAGGCTAAGAGCAAAATATTAATACAGGTAGTCCTCATTTAAAGACCCTAATTAGGACGAGCATTATGTGAAGCAGGCATTAAGCAAAACATCATATAACCACCCCACTTAGTGACCATCCTACATAGTGACCACTGGGGGAGGCCATTAAGCAAATCACATGCAGTTGTTAAGCAAGACATCCATGACTGTGACTTGTGCTTCCTGCTGGATTCCCCATTGACTTTGCTTGTCAGAAGCCAGATGGAAATGTTGGAAGTGGTGACTTCAACGGTCGTAAGTGGGCACTGCAATGGTCATTAAGTGTGAGAAATAGTTGTAAGTCATTTTTTCAGCACTGTCATAACTTCAAACAGTCACTAAACAAATAGTTGTTAGGTGAGTATATATATTTTCCTACAAATGGATAGAGTGTTACCTAGTGAAAGTGTTGCTTTTTATTATTATATCTTTTCCTGACTACTCACACTGTTCGATATATATATACTCATGTTTGACTAGCTGAAAAGAGCACTATCCTATAAGTACATGCTGAAATTCCCTTTTTTTTCCCCAGAAAAGAATTCTAAAGCAAATTCATTTTCAACAAATTACAGAAGTAGTAGTAGAAGAAACGTCAAGAGGATTGGAATCGGCAAAGGACTGGTTACAACATTGATTAAGAAGACATGATAGTTACATAGGTATATGTCGTAGAAAATGAATTTGTACTAGAATGGGTGTCAGAATCCAATTATATTTTATTTCTAACTAATCTACTCTGGGAAAACCCAATTCTTACTCTCTTTTGGATTCTGTCATACTACAAAGGGGGGGGGAGTAAACATGGGTGTTTATGACTGGCATTCCTCCAAAGAAACATCCTCTCTGGATTCCCTCTCTGGAGTACTAACCATAACAATACGGCAATCAGCCTTTGATCTCACTCCCTATGAAGCTTCCTTTTACCGGCAGAAAGGAGAAAGGGGGGGAAGATTGCAACGTTTGGGATCCGATGGATTTAACACCCAGCCATCTGCCAATTTGGATTGACCGGAAGGAATGTGGGGTGGGACTGCTTGGGAACACTTTAAAACATTGAATGATCAGGGGGGTCCCCCAGATCCTGTCTAGCACACCTTCAGTCAGTTTTTCTTAATAAAGATTCCTGTTGGAAAACCCGTTCCAAGAGTTCTGTCTTCTTAAGATGTAAATCGAGGTGGGTCCTTACAATGGGGTCATTTTGCCCTCTGCAACAAATTTTTTGGAACAAGAGATTTCTTTAGAAATCAAATAGTTTGTTGGAGTGTTAATGATGCTATGAATCTTTTTCTTATGTTCAACTGGTACATCTTAGAACACCACCATGCCATGCATTTCCAATTGCTTCTTTCCTGGAAAATGTGTCTGGAGTAAGTCCCAAAAATTATTATTCCTTCTGGAATGGGGATACATGATTTAAAGAATAATGCTAGAACACACCCAAAATCTAGTGCAAACAACTGGAGAGCTAGTTCTGACTCTTCCCAATTTATTTTTTCCTCACTTGAAATGCCTTAGCTCTATAGGAAACTCTTTGATTCATCTGATTTTTCCCAGACACAAAGCCCACTTGAATTAAAACAAAACAACCATGTTTCCGATATTCTCCATCAGCTTTGAGTAGACAAAAGGAGGAAGTGACTTTTCAATGTACTTTCTAGAAATGTCTTTAGTAGATTCTTTAGTTGACCAGACACAAAGGACATGCAAAGAAGACAGAAATTCTCCACAAAGATTGTTTATTTGGATCCAGAACAAGAACAGAAAAAAAGCTGATGAAAGACAGAATGAAAAGTCAGTTACCAATGATGGGGGGCATTCGAATGGACTTGGGAAGTATACACTCAGTTGTTTCCAGTGTCATTTTATATGTGATGAGAAAACAAAATGGGATGCAACAAATGTGAAATAATTTGTAATGCTCAGGATGGGTATAGATGAAGGCTATTGAATTCTTCTCATCTCTTGATTCTATCAGTTCAGGCACTCCCCCCCCCCCCGTTCATTTTCTGTATCTGAGCAGGCTGGAATGACAGAGAAGAAGGAAGGGATGTAGATGAAAGTAGAGAGACTCCTTAAAGTTATGGTTTAGGTATCTGCTTGACTACTGCCTCTTCAGGGGGGACCATCCTGTCTTGTGTGATCAGCTACAAGGAGATGCTAAGAAGACTGGAGGAGGAGTGGGTGGGTTTTGTGTTATGCCCATATATATGAAGCAAGATGCTCCTGTAGATCCCAAATTTCATTCTAGAAAGCAGTAAAGAAAGCCCAAACATTTTGTAGCGCCTTTGATGTCCATATTTTGGACACCAGGATGTGGCTTTATATTTGGGACAATTTATTACTATTTGATGATATTTTAATGCTTGAAACTGCCATGAGTTTAAGTTGGTAGTTTATAAATAAGGTACGTAAGTTAATATATTTCTTTAGTCTTCCATTGTACTTTTATTGAATCAGATATGTAGATCTTTATTGTTATAAAACCTCAAACTGTACTTGATCAGAAATAATAGCCACATAAATATACAGCTCTGGGTAGCATTCAAACTATCCTTACTTTCCTTTAATATACATACAATTAGTACAATTGCATTTCAACAAGCACAGAACACATAGATCTGCTGGAAATGATAAGAGTTTAAGGCTGACTTACCTGAGGAGACCTAGTGTGTAGAGACAAGCAAAAAAAAAAAAAAGCTTCAAATTCAATGTAATCTTTCTTCAGAGCAAGTCTCATTGAATAGGGCTAAACTTTCTAACTGAAGTGAACATTTGCAAACATATTTCTGTGTTTTGACTTTTTTTATATGCTTGAGAATGAAGAATTCCATCTGCACTAGTTGCCAGTGTAATTCTGAGAGTGATTCAAGTTGCTAATTATGACCTACAAAGCATAGGGCCTAGTTGTTTAAGGGGCCATTTTATCTCCCATGATTTCTGCCCATCTGGTACAAGTTGATAGAGTTGGTATGCTGCAAGTCCCCTGAACTAAACAGCTTCATCTTTTGCAACCTGGGAAGCACTCCTCCTCTTGTGCAGTCTTTCCCTTCCAGAATGAGATCCCCTCTGAGACCCCTGACCCTGATAGCCTTGCGGTAGAATGAGCGGAACCCTTGTTAGATATATTTGACATCTGTTGTACATATTGTGGGATTGTCCAGATTTTCCAATTTAGTTATTTTCTTTATAGGAAAATACATTTTTATTTTCATTATTGGGCTTTTGTCTTATTTATTTTAATTTTGTTTCCTGCCCAGAGTCAGTTTGGAGCTGGACAGCAACAAAGTCAAATAAAAAAAAATCCTCTGCTAAACTGCATTTTGTTTTGTTTTTTTTCCTCTTGCCCAATTGCTTGATGGTTTGGGGAAGCTGTTTGCAATCTCTTCTATGACCTTTTTGTGATATCTTTTTATTTGTAAGCAATAAATGAAGAAAGTATGTTTAATGCAGAGAGGCAGGTCCAAGCCGTTGCTTTGCTTCTAATATGTAATGCTGATTGTTTGGTATCAGCTCAAAAATTTCTATAGACAGCTATACACTATAGAATGTAAACACATACACACAAGGGGGGGGGAATTAACAAGAGTTGCTAAGAAAAAAAATGAAATCTGGAATTGGCAGACAGGAAGTTTAAAAAATTGCATAAAAACTATTGCACAGGACAAAAGAAGGTGGCACCCATCTATCTTAGAACTGCCAGTGCTATCTCACAATTTGAGGAAATGAACTTTTGCTCTTTTCTGTAAATTTGGCTTCTAAATGAAAGCTGACTATTTCCCTTGTCTGCTCATACACTCTTCCTTTGTGTAGCAAACAAGAAAAGTAAAAAAAAAAGGTCATAAAATTGGCAACAGCTCAATGACTTAGTGATGGAAGCTCTGGTCCCAATTTTGGTCATAAGACAAGGACTACCTGTCCATCCACAAAATTGTTTCCTCCATCGTCTGCTGTGTCTATTGCTGCTGTTTCGTGCATAGAAATGTTAAGGCCCACTTTGGGACTCACTTATTTTAAAATATATATATATATATTTTAAAAAGCCTACAGATAGACAAATCAAAAGAAAATAAAGTTAAGAAATATGGCTTCTGACCTTTTCAACAGTTACAATGTAATAGTCCCACCTCCCTCTTAGATATTATAAAAGTCCCCCTCGCCTCTCATTTTATCTATGTCTTTCTTCAAACCCTTAAAGCATCATGTAATTTTACCACTTTACAATTCTCCATGCCAGCTATTGTTTGCAGTGGTCCCAGTGAGCCTTTTGATATAGTAAATTGCATAAAAATGTAAATTGTTGCTTGGCATTAATTTCTCTTTCCCTCACTGGTTTTGTTTGCCTTTTGTCCCATTTTGCCAGTTAACTGTTGGATGTTTGCTAATCTGTAATAAATAAGCATTAAGCTACATTTTTGCTGGCTGAAATGAGAAGCATGTGCGCTTGCTCTGATCTGGATATAAGGAATGATTGGGCATGTGCTCAGTCAACTACAAGTTACGCAACTAGAAATCTCACCCAGCAATTTCCCAACAAATATTGCCACAAACTAAGTAATTTTAGGATTTCTGTCAGATATAAGGTAACTTGTGTAAAAGTATAATGCCAAAATTCTTTAATAAAGGCTGCAGTAGCCATTGGCTCAAATAAGAGTAAAGGACACATTTTAAAGATCACATTCCAAGGGTTCAGTCATACATGATATGTTCCACATGGGCATTGCCTCTGTAATACTAGATTTGGGGGGGGGGGATCTGCTCTCCAAGGTGGCTGAAGAACCCTAATAAAGGCCCATCTACAGTAGAACTAAGTAAGATAACACAACTATATGGCAGGTATGAGACAATGTATTCCTCCAAGGGTCAAGACATTTTTGTGATAAAAATGTAATGTATTGGGAATGAAGGTCTCAAAACTCAGGCTGCACTTTTTTACAGGATGCAAAACAGGAACAGGTCCCAGCTATGTCTCATGGATTGATTGATTGATTGATTGATTGATTGATTATGGGTCATCAAATCATTTTTCACTATTAGCAACCCCATAAATAGAGTCACCTGAAATGTCAAATGATTATAAATATATTTGCTCCATTCTCTGTTTTATGTTTTGCTTTTTGTTTTGTAAGTTTTGACATTGAAAAGTATGTAAACTGTTTTAAAGGGTTGAATTGAAACCTGCTTTAGGTTTGAAGAAAACTCAGAAAATCCAAGCCAGCTCAGGAAAAAAAAGTAATATATCTGGTTTTTACCCAAAAGATGTTCTTTCAGTTTCAAATTCCAGCTGCAAGAGTGGAAGAATTAAGAATTGCCTAAGAGAGGGATTTTGGCAAAGGAGACTGGTGGTCAAAGCAAGAGAAAAACAGGTCTATCTACATGTGGCTCCTTCTCGGAAAACATTGTCTACATATCTGCATTAACGAGAAATTCAGGGCAAAAACCTCTCACATGGTCCTGCAGAAAAGAGCAGGAGAAGAAAGCAACACTTTTTGAACAGTGCTGAAAATTTGTTTGGTATAATGTGATCTATTTGGTCTTGTAGTTTTAGATCTTGAAAGTTCTTCTTCTTCTTCTTCTTCTTCTTCTTCTTCTTCTTCTTCTTCTTCTTCTTCTTCTTCTTCTTCTTCTTCTTCTTCTTCTTCTTCTTCTTCTTCTTCTTCTTCTTCTTCTTCTTCTTCTTCTTCTTCTTCTTCTTCTTCTTCTTCTTCTTCTTCTTCTTCTTCTTCTTCTTCTTCTTCTTTTCTTCTTCTTCTTCTTCTTCTTCTTCTTCTTCTTCTTCTCTTCCTCCTCCTCCTCCTCCTCCTCCTCCTCCTCCTCCAATCAGAATAGAGCTGGAAGGGACCTTGAAGGTCTTCTAGTCCAACCCCCTGATCAAGCAGGAGACCATTTCAGACAAGTGACTGTCCAGACTTTTCTTAAAAATCTCCAGTGATGAAGCACCTACAACTTCTGAAGGCAAGCTGTTCCACTAGTTAATTGTCCTTACTGTTTCTCCTAAATTCCAGGTTGCTTCTCTCCTTGATTATTCTAGGAGAACTTAAGCATGGTGAAGTAGCGGTCATGGGCTAATAGAAATGGAAGGATCCTGCAAAAAGGAGGAAATGAAACGTATGCCATACAGCAAAGCAAGGCATAACGGGGCGTAGCAAACCACACAGGAAGCCAGTCACCCTGGCTTAGTAATTGTGCAAGACTTGTGGGATACTGAAAACAAGAGTTGATAAAGTTATTTTCTCATAACCCAGTACCTATATTTTTTTTTCTGCTAAAATCTTTGCTGCATTACTATGATTGCATCACTACTGCACTTTTTTTTTCTATATTAGAACCCAATGCATATTTGCACAACTCTGCCTTAGCAACAAGATCCTTGCCTTTATTATCACAATGAACAGCTTTGTCAAGGAAGCAGTATCTTTGTGCACTGAGGTGTTAACTCTTTTTGTGTACAATTAAGCCTTGCATTTCCCACTATGACACCTTGATGTAAGACATTGTTTTATTCTGGAAATATTTGCAGAACCAGAGGCTTGGTCATCTGCTAGATGCATTCATTACACTGGGCAGGAATGTAGGAGCCAGGGCCTCATTATTTATGCCAGCCTCCCTCAACTTGAAATCTACCAGAAGTGCTTGGACTACCAAAGTTCCAGCCATTGTATCCATCGACTTACATGGTTCCTCATTTTAAGTTCTGTGTGCCCTCCATTCATTAGAACTATCTGTTTGATTTTTACCCCAACATTATTTTTGGCCAACTCAGTGCATAATGCTCCCAGCTCCTATTTTTCCCACAATCACCATCAGATGAGATGGACCTGGCTGAGAGAGAGGAAGTGGCCCAAAGTCACCCAGCTGGCTTTCTTACCTAAGGGAGGACTAGAACTCAAGGTCTCCCAGTTTCTAGTTTAGGACCTTAGCCGCTACATCAAACTGGTTTTAAAAAGTAAAAGAAAAAAATAAAAAAAAATAAGCCAACTGCGCACACACCCCTTTGACAATTACTGGAATACCAAACTTTCACCGCCTGGATGGCTACCCTTAAAGGACTGCAACTTTTCCCATCCATCCAAGGCCACAGCCAGAAAAACAAACCAGTTCTGAAACAAGTCCACTTCCAGCTTATCGAATAAACTAAGACTTTCCTTTCAATTCTCCAAACAGAATAAGGGGTTGCTCTTGCCTGGCCAATCCTTTTCATTCCTTCTTTCAAAGCCTATAAATTCTCTGGATACAATTTTTCTTTTCTATTTTCTGGCATAAATTCTTAGCATAATTGTGTTTAGCTCAAAATGGACTAGAGCTTCTATGATCATTTCTTATCACATTTTCTAGCACTTCCCTTGCTCTACTATGGGCCTATTTCTTTCCCTTTCCTTTGAACCATTTGATTGTTTCATTTGATTAGAGAGATCTGTTGGCCAGATACAGGCAAGAATCTAAGGAATAGCTTCCAGTATGGTGTTGTGCACCCTGAGAGCCCCTCTCTCTTTTTTTTCTTTTTTGAAGGGAGCAGTACTGATATACCAGCTGCAAGGCCTCACTGCAAGCATCTGCATATTATCAGAGGGTATGTTTATTCTTGGCATGTGAAGAGATGCTCACTGCAAACAAAAAAGAAGTAAGACTTCATCCCATCAGATGTAGTTAGTGGTCCAGGAACTGCCTCACTAGGACTGCTTGCACACCATTGGAGGATTCTGGGAGAGGAACTCATCATGAGCAACAACACAGAAGTGGGACTTTGTCTCATTGGACCAAACTAGCAGCCTGGGAACTGCATATTGTAGACTACTGGGAGAATTCTGAAAGAGTGAAGAGTTCACAATAAGCATCAGTGAAATGGACTTTGTCTCCTTAGAAAAATAGTGGACTAAGGAAATTCTATGGATATAATATACTTAGATAGCACAATGATCACTGTGTATTGCAGAATGACAGAACAGAATTAGAATACTGTAAGTGGAAAGGTGGGTGTAGCACTTTCACAAGAATGACATGATTTGGAAGAACATCTAAATGTACTCTTGGGGACTGAAGATGGGAAAGAGTTGTGCAAGTTAAATTGTGAAAGAAGATTACATACATGGTAGTAACTCAATCTTGTGCTCCTTTTAACCTGGGTTGAAATCTCTGGAGCAGTTAATGGGTTTTATAGAAGCTATCCAAAAAGATTTCAATAAGCAATACATAAACATAAATGTATATGTGGTACCTTTCGTTTGTTAGAGGAAAAGTGCCAACTAAGCCATGGGGAGAGAGATGTAACTAAGGGCAGAACTAGCGTTTCTTTTATTAATACAGTTTGCACCATTCCCTTTACAAACTGGAAGGAAGTTCATTTCACATTGTAGATGAGGATCCTGTTTTTGTCTCTATCTTTAACATAGTTCTCTAAATGAAGTGTGAGTGATGTTGTTTCTTCTTTGCCATCTAGTGGTGAAGAAAAGTCCAGCAACTGCACACCACTCACTGCTTGCTTCTCCCACATAGTGCTTCTATGTAATTTATTAGAACACTTTTATTTGCTTATGCTCTGAGATAAATGCTGCAGAGAATACTTCCAGGCAACATTTCTATAGAATTATTGTTCTACTTCCTTCAGGAATTTCACAGAGATTCCATAGACTGCTTCATCAAGTGGTAAAAATGCAGTCCTTCTCTGTCCTTTGTAGAATGAAAGCAAATATGATTCTAACTCTTCCTTCATTCCTTTTCCCAGTCAATGCATTTGTGTGCGTGTACAATTGCCTTATCATTTGCACAATATTCCTCCCAATATTGCTATTATTAATCAAATTTATATAGCTGTCTATCTTTCCTAAGGCAACTCTGGGCAATATACAGCAATAGACAAAAATGAGAATATAAAAATAGCAAATACAAATATAACAATCATAATAATAAATATCCTGAAAAACTGAAAATCCCATCATTGAAGGAACTAAAAATAGTCCCCTCAACAATGGAGCCATCTAGATAGATCTGTCAGAATCCAATTAGATCTTATTTCTAGCTATCTACTTTGAGAAAACCCAATTCTTACTCTCTTTTGGATTCTGTCATACTACAAGGGGGGAAGTAAACACGGGTGTTTATGACTGACATTCCTACTATCAACTACAAAGCAACATCCTCTGTGGATTCCCTCTGTGGGGTACTAACAATAACGGCCATCAGCCTTTGATCTCACTTCTTATGAAGCCTCCTTTTACTGGCAGCAAGGAAAAGGGGGGGAAAGATTGCAATGTTTAGGATTCCGATAGATTTAACACCCAGCCATCTGCCAATTTGAATTGACCGGAAGGAATGTGGGGTGGGACTGCTTGGGAACACTTTAAAACATTGAATGGTCAGTGGGGTTTCTCAGATCCTGTCTAGCATGCCTTCAGTCAGTTTTTCTTAATAAAGATTCCTGTTGGAAGAAACGTTCCAAGAGTTCTGTCTTCTTAAGATGTAAATTGAGGTGGGTCCTTACAAGATCTCTCTAATTCCATGGGAGCCCCAAGCCTTATTACATAACCAGGTGTTAAGAGCCTTCCAGAAGATCAAAAGTGATGGGGGCAATCTAATTTGGGGTGAAAGAATATTTCATAAGGCAGGCATCACAGCAGGGAAGGCATGTTTCCTGAGACCTACCACATGCACCTAGAATTGGACCCCAAGGCAACTGGCAATCAATGCAGCTCACAGTGCTGAGATCTAATATGTGTTGCCCTATGAGTGCACATAACTGTCCATATTGCTGCATACGAACCATCTGAAGCTTCCAGATAATTTTCAAGGACAGCCCTATGTACAGTCCATTGCAGTAGTCCAATTTGGCAGTCACTAGGACATGAGTGACTGAAAGCAGGGCCTGCTGATCCAAGAATGGGCACAACTAGCATACATGACAAATTGTGCAAAGGCCCCTGTAGCTATGACTGCCACCTGCTCTTGAATAGGAGTTGTGAGTCTAAATTGTGCTTTGGATGTATCTGGAGTAGTGCAACCCCATCCAGCCTCAAAGATGGCATAGTCCTGAACAGTGGTGGGATTCAAATATGTGAACAACCGGTTCTCTGTGTAGATGCCGCTTCCAGAAGTCCATTCTGGACCTTAGCTACCGGTTCTGCCAAACTGGTGCGAACTGGCTGAATCCCACTACTGGTCCTGAATCAGTAGACTCTAAACACCAAAGCCATTTGGTTGTGCCAGGGGTCAACTTAAGCTTGTTGTCCCTCATCCAGACCCTCACAGCCTCCAGAACTGGGATAAGATATTAATGGCAATGCTTAATTCACTGGGGGTAGAGATGTACATTGGCTATTATCAGCATACTAATGACAGTCAGCATCACCACCAGATGGATTTATAACTGGCTGACAAACCATACTCAATGATAGTCCTTAATGGTACTACACCTACATGGAGGGAAGTAAGCAATGGGGTACCACAAGGTTCCGTCTTAGGCCCAGTACTCTTCAATATCTTCATAAATGACTTAGATGAGGGAATAGAAAGGGAACCCATCAAATCTGCTGATGACACTAAGCTGGCAGGAATAACCAATACCCCAGAAGACAAGCTCCAGATCCAAAAAGATCTTGACAGACTCTAACAATGGGCCCTATTCAATAACATGAAATTTAATGTGGAGAAAAGCAAAGTTTTACACTTAGGCAAGAAAAACCAAAGGTACAAGTACAAATTAGGCAAAACCTGGCTCAAAAACAATAATTGTGAGAGAGACTTTGGAGTCCTAGTGGACAATCACTTAAACATGAGTCAGCAATGTGCGGCAGTAGCCAAAAAAGCGAATACAATCCTTGGTTGTATAAACAGAGACATAGACTCAAAATCATGTGAAGTATTAGTACTACTTTATAAAGCCTTAGTAAGATCACACCTGGAATACTGCATCCAGTTTTGGTCACCACATTACAAAAAGGTTTTTGAGACTTTTGGAAAAAGTACAAAGAAGAGCAACTAAGATGATTAAAGGCCTGGAGACTAAAACATATGAAGAACGTTTGCAGGATTTTAGTTTGGCCAGTCTAGAGAAAAGAAGGACTAGCAGTGACATGATAGCACTATTCCAGTATTTGAGAGGCTGCCACAAGGAGGAGGGGGTCAATTTATTTTCAAAAGCACCAGAAGGCAAGACAAGAAACAATGGATGGAAACTAATCAAGGAGAGAAGCAACCTGGAATTAAGGAGAAACTTCCTAACAGTGAGGACAATTAACCATTCGAACAGCTTGCCTTCAGAAATCGTGGGCGCTCCATCATTGGAGGTTTTTAAGAAGAGACTGGACAGTCACTTGTCTGAGATGATATAGGGTCTCCTGCTTGAGCAGGGGGCTGGATTAGAAGACCTCCAAGGTCCCTTCCAGCTCTATTCTGATTGTAAGGACCCACTTCAATCCACATCTTAAGAAAGCAGAACTCTTGGAAACGGTTTCTTCCAACAGGAACTTTTATTAAAAAAAACTGATAGCAGGCATGATAGACAGGATCTGAGGGATTCCCTTACAATTCGATGTTTTAAAGTATTCCTAAGCAGCCTCCCCACCCCACAGTTCTTCCGGACGATTCAAACCGGCAGATTTCTAGGTGTTAACTCCAGGACAGATAACGTCAATCCGGCTCCGTTGGCACATCATTCAACATCACCTCACACAGATCCCAGATGCTGCATCTTCCCCCCCCCCCTTTCTCTCGCTGGCCGTAAGGAGGAGAAGTTAAGAGGGGCATAGGATGAAAGGCAAATGGCTACATTGTTATGGTTAGCAGATCCGAAGTGAATCAACAAAAGGTTACTTTGTAGTGAATAGAGGAAGTGAAAGTAATAAAAAAAAAACATGCATACCCCCCTCCCCCTTAGTAGTATGACAGGATCCAGGAGAGAGTAATAATTGGTTTTATATCAGAGAAGATAGATAGAAATGAAATATAACTGGATTCTGACACTGATTCTGATATCTAATCCTGTGGCACCCCACATAGTAGGTGCCAAGGATGGGACCCCCCCCCCATCATCACTGACTGAAATCAACCCCGAAAGAAGGAGGGAAATCAGCATAATACCCAACTGTATAATAAGCTACAATGGGATGGTGACAAGAAAGATTGACTGCAGAAGCGGAAAGCCATCTTATTTCATGGTACCAGATCACAGATGCAGGAGAGATGTGTTATCCATAGTTGCAAACTCAAACCTCATGCTAGCAGAACTGCTTCGTAATGCTTATCCCCAGGCTCTACTATCTGAAACACAGCTGAGAGGTGGAAAGTCCTTACAGTGGGAAATGAAATATTCATAAATATAGGATGGATTCATGAGAAAATACTCGTTACATAGCAGAGTGCTGAGGCAGTACAGCAGCCATGAACCAAAATTGCTGTCAATTTTTTTCCCCAAAACAGCCATTTCACAATAAGCCTGGGAAGTGAGTTAAACAGCTTGTAAAATACTAAAATGTAGGAGTAAATAATTGTAGAATTGTACAATCATAATTGCAAAGTGTGCAGCATAGGACATGTGCAATTTAATTACAAATGATTAGGCATATACTATCAGGCTGAACTGAAATCTACTTAATACAATCCCATATCAATTAAACATATAAATATATGAAATGAAATTTTCTTATTATAGCTAAAGATCAGTTGGATAAAAGTCTAATATAAATCAATACAAACAATAAATCAAGCCCTACATATACTGTATGCACACATATATATCTATGATCTAAAACCAGTCCAAGACAGAAAAAGATAAAATCAGATGAACTAGAAGTCAAATAACTGTTCACAATCATTCACAACTCTGGCCTAAATATCTCGTGCTGGATTCTAAATGTTTCCCCAATAAATTGGGATTTTAAAAATATCTCAATGAAGTAACTTTATTTGATTTCAGTAATATATTCTCTTAACATCTTCATCTGATCCAAATCCATTTCAGTGTTGCTGCTATGTTATTTTAGTCTTTCCTACTAAGAATGGAATATCCATAGTAATAGTATCTAATTTTAATTAAAAGTAATTCAAAACAAATAGATTTTCCTCCTGATCCCACACTATTTCATGACCTAACTCCACATAGTTTTTGAAAATTCAGTTCTCATGCTACAGAAAGATAAAATGCAGTCCCCCACAGGAAAAAAATATCTGGTTTCATTGAATAGCTGCATCTCTGATCAGTAATCTAGTCCAGGGGTGTCAAACTCGTAACGTCACGTGACATGTCGCGACATATCGTGACTTTTTTTCCATTGCCAGCAATGGGGTGGGCGCGGTTTCAGCATGATGCATCCGGCCTGTGGGCCGGCAATTTGACACCCCTGATCTAGTCCATCTAAACTGAAATTTCATAGCTAGACATTTTTTATTTTGGAAAAAAAAAAACCAATAGCACTTTATCAGCTTTGGTAGTTCAGCAGTTACGAGCTGATGAGTTGCTACCGTACTGCCTTTCCTGTTCAGACTGTTGATGATTAAATGGATAGGGTTGACCTGCAAGTTTGGTCTTGTGCAATTCATTTTTTTCTGCTTATATGTTCCAGGATTAGTTCCATTTTTTTTCTGGGATTATGATTTGAAGCAGAGGTTAACCTTTTTTTTCTGCCTGCAGTCACAAGTAGAGTCTGCCCCTCTCAAAAACCATAAATGCTATTTACAGAGGTATAATTCTGGCCATTGGTTGGTACTATCATTTTTTTATCTGCTATTTACATGCTTCCTGTTTGTTAAAATCCAGTTAAAATACTGCTTCAGGGTGCATCATTTTTCTCTTAGCCAACCAATTAGATTTAGGGGGCATAAATAATTAGTAAACATCAATGGTAGAAATGCTAGCAATGGGATTATTTCAATTAGTTGTTTACTTTATTTACTCTAGGGAAAAAGTTAACAGCTAGGATTTTGCAATATAAAGTTATTATAGATGGTTGCAACTGAATTTATCCCAGAAAAAAACATAAGTAAGATGATGGATGTGATTTAGCTTGACTTTGATGATCCAGAATAAGATACTATACTCATAAAAGGCTACATCAGTTAACATCCCAATAAAGGGGATGAGAATTAATTAATGAAGGCAAGACAAGAAGCAATGGATGGAAACCAACCAATGAGAGAAGCAACCTAGAACTAAGGAGAAATTTCTTGACAGTTAGAACAATTAATTAGTGGAACAACCTGCCTCCAGAAGCTGTGAATGCTCCAACACTGGAAGTTTTTAAGAAGAGACTGAACAGCCATTTGTCTGAAATGGTATAAGGTTTCCTGCCTGAGCAGGGGGTTGGACTAGATGACCTCCAAGGTCCCTTCCAATTATTATTATTATTATTATTATTATTATTATTATTATTATTATTATTATTATTATTATTATTATTATTATTATTATTATTATTATTATTATTATTATTATTATGATGCATAAGTATGGATGAGGGATGAAAGTATGGATGAGGGATGAAATGTAGGCTCCTCGTGTGAGCATGAAGCTCTTTAAAGGTGTTTCTAAACAGCTGGCTCTTATTTCTACTGATCAGCCATGGTATCTTAACCCTCTGATTTTTTTTCTTTTCTAAGTGGTGAGGAAAGGAACCAGTGCTTTTTTTGTAAAAAAAAAAAAAAGGTGCCGGAACTCACACATGTCATACAACCCACTTTGCCTACCCTGCAAGGTTCCATCCAAAAAAGGTGCCGGAACTCCGTTCTGAGCGTTCTATGAGAAAAAAAGCCCTGGGAAGAACCACCTGGGAAACATAGAAAAGTTTTAAATGGCTGGACCACTGTTTCTCAACCTTGTCTGGACTCTCCATAAAAACTTGTGGTGAATGAATAATGGAATAAAACTGAACAATATAGGCCTCATGGTGTAATCCCTAAAATGATCAAAAACAGACTTTTAATTTTTTTTCTTTAATTGTTTTTAAAGTAATGATAGAGAAATAGAAAAAAGCAAAACCCTAAAATACATGTCAAAGAAAAGAGAGAGAAAAAGTTTTCACTATTTAAAAAAGTGCAAAATACACTAAAAGAAAAAAGATATAGAATTTTAACTGTAGTTACAAATCTATATATAGCTATCTTATTATTCAAATACATAACATATAATTATGTTTTAACCTAGTGTATTTTGTATAATTAATGCAATACATATACTATATAAACATATATAATCTAATACATTGATATAACTAACTTGTTTTTTAACCTACTGTATTTTGTATCATATGTCATTATATTTATCCATACAAAGTCTATTTTTATAGGCAATCTGTTCATAGGTGGCAAATGCAATCAGGTCCTCAATCCATTAATAAAAGGGGGCATACATTTATCTTTCCAATGCTGCAGGATCAGTCTTTTGGCCATAATAAGGGCACAGAGGATCGATTTTTTGTTGCCCTGATCAAATTATTGACAAACTTAATCTTAAATGTTATTTTGAAGTAAACATGGAATTGAGTAATTTTGGGTTTAGTGGCTTTCCAGTCATGCAGCTTCTGAAAAAAGAAAGGTAGGGAATGAAAATGTAAAGAATCTAGAATGTAGAGTTTATGGATTCTGATGACAGCACTCAATCAACACCTTGTTCTCAGGTGGCAGCTTGCAGATAGGCAGGACTGACTGCTAAGATTTGAGCTGCATCATACTTGCCACTATCTCAGGTCAGATATAGGAGAGAAAGAGAACTGAGAGGTAAATTAAGCTGAGAATAAATTGACATACTTCCACTGTTTTCACTCTCTAATCCCTCAGAAAATCCCAGTCTAATTCACTTTTGCTAACCTTAGAATGAGAACACCATGATTCACTTTGGTGTTTTCTCCAACTGTCCAATACGAAACTACAAAAACAGGGCATACCCCACACATGAACTTCAATTTCAAAATCTCTTCAGCCAACATACACCAAAGGGAAAGGGAAATACTGTAAACTGCACATCTTAGCCTTAGCCTTCCTCACTCCATTCTTGCAGATTTGGGCTATTTGCTGGTATTCTGTTCTAGGTATGTGTCCTCTTTCCATTTTTTATACTTGTCTTTTTTGTCCCTCAGTTTGTTCAGAGTTCTTTATTGAACCATGCTGGTTTTGTCTGGGAATCTCTTATTTTTCTTTCTCCGTGATATTGTTTTTGTTTGGGCATTTATTATCTCATTTTTGAGATAATAACTCAGTAATAATAACCTGAGCATGTTTCATCGGGACTAAAATTCTTCAAGTTGTATTATCTGTGTATTTTAGTCATTTCTACAAGCCAAATGAGTTATGTGTCCAAATATTCCCACTGTTTTTAGTTTTTGAAAAGGGCATTGCTCCTATTTATTAGAATAAACTCTCTTGGAAATTGCATTTACAAAGAAAGTACTTGTTTTCTAAAGAAGGTACTTGTTATCACCTTTGGTGGACTTGTGACAAAGCAAAGAAGTATTGGACTCAGATTCATGTTACAGTGCAGAAGATTCTTAAGATTAACCTAAAATTGAAACCTGTAGGGGTTTTTTAAGGACTACTAAAGAGTTGGCAAAACATTTGGAACTTTGTTATTGTGCATGTTGACTATGGCAAGAATTCTGCATGCACAGAAATGGAAAAAAAACGTCAATCCCCACAACAGAGAAATAGATGGAAATCGTGAAGGAGCTAGCAGAAATGGCAAAATTGACTGTTTTAATTAGAGAAAAGACTGCTTTTGGACTTTGGACTTGACATAGAAAAAATGAACTTTTGATTTTGAGTTTTGCTGATTAATATAGTTTGTTGATATAGAAATGGCTAGTATTTATTAAGTTAGTAAAGTAAAAAGCTGAAGTTGTACTTTATTGTGTTAAAAAAGTTGGAAGTCGATACTTTTTCTTTCATCCTTTATCTACAAATCTCTTCCCCATTTTTTCTCCTTCCCTATTTCCCTATCATCTTTATTTTCATTTGTATTGTATATTATGGTAACTTTAATATAATTCTTTAAAAAAGTAATTGTATTTGCATGCATACTGTCTTCAGAGAAAAAATTAACTCTGATCTGTTCAAAGTCTTTTGAATATATTAATGAAGTTTTAAAGATTTATATCAAAAGTTTAACTTTGCTAATTTCTTTTTGTAGCTGTTTGATTCTCTTTGGTAAAAGTGTAATATAAATTAAACAAATTAACAAACTATGGATAGGAATTAAAGCTGGAAAAAGTAGACCTTTGAAATATGAATTGGGTTTTCCTCCAAACAGCTAAAAATGAAACTTTTAATTATATATAGAAACACGTTCCAGACTATTTTCCACTGCCAAAAACAATCCTATTTCTCAAAGTGTTTACAAGAGAGAATAATTAATAGAATGGAGTGGAGAATTTCCATTACGCAGTCAGTGCAGGGAACCCACTTGCTAGTGTTTTGATGTTTTTATGGGTCCTGCATACCACCCTCCTTACAAGGTTGCAAACTTTAACCAACACATTGCAGTGCATTCAAAGACCATGTATGGAGAAAATAAATCTGCTACTCCTGCAAGAGTATGTCAGGAATCACTGCTATATTATCACCTTAAACTTTTCATTTCCTACCCTAATGTGTTGGAGAAAGTCTCCGGACTCTTTTGTTTACGAGTAAGAATGGCAGCAAAGCTACTAATCATTGGGAAAGTATGTTTGATACAGTGTATGTGGCACAAGATATTCCAGATAAAAGTATATCATTTTTCAGATACAAATGGTCAGCAACCTTTAATGAAAGTTTACAGAGGCTCTAATCCATAAGGAAATTCTTCTCAGTGAACAAAATAAAAAATCTTGCGTATCTGTCTTACATATTATAATAGAAACAGGAAGCAGGATAGAAAGTTTATTTGATACTTTTGAATTTTGGAATTGGAGAAGATTCTGGAGAATACTGTGGACAGTCAAAAAACAAACCAAGAAATCATCAAAGAAATCAAATCGAAGTTCTCCCTGAAGGCACAAATGATCAGGCTCAAATTATCCTACTCTGGATACATTATGTGAAGACCCAGCTCTCTGCAAAAGACTCTAATCTGGGGAAGATGGAAGGAAAGAAAAGAAAAGGACAACCAGCAACAAGGTGGATGGATTCAGTAGCAGTGGCGATGAGACTTGAAAGAAGAGGTTAGGGATAAATCATCATGAAGAAAATCTATCCATGTGGTTACCGGGAGTCCAAAGTGAGTTGATGGCACATAACCAATCAGGTCACTCTGAATCAGGACATCAGCATGGGTTAATGTGAGGTTTTTAAAGAGATTAGCTTTTTACTTTAGGGCAAGAGCTACACTTGCTTTTGAAGGTATATCAAGGCCTCCATACAGAAACTTGATTTTATTTAAATCGGCATTAATTACATTGTGTAAATAGTTCACATGTTTATTCCTCTTCTGCCACATTAAAAAAAATTAATCAGCAACTTTTGAAAGATTTAAAAAACCATACCCTAAGTTTTGATGGACCATATACAGCCTTGCAGCTGTAAATTGTGTACTTAGGAATAAGGCAATATTTGCATACAATCTGTCAGGACCCACTTCAACAACCACCCAAGAAAGCAGAACTCTTGGAACAGGCATTGTCTCAAAAGGAACGTTTATTAGGGACTAGTGACAGTAGGGAGTGTAAGGCAAGATCTGAAGAAAAGTTTGTGTGAATGATATAATTAAAGCAAGCAATATGCCCCCTCCCACCAAAGTCATAATGTCCGTTTGAACTCCAGCCAATCCACAGGTGGCTTGATGGCCGGCTGACTGGTATGGTAGGCACACATCTCAAGGTCTTCTCCAGCTTTCGTTTCCTTGCAACTGTCTCCCAGATAAGGAGATGCATTCCATACTCAAAGGGAGGAGGCCAGACAAAGAAAGAGGAAAGCGAAAGTTACCAACATAATCCCCTATGCACCCCCTCCCCCCAACAGAATGGCAGGCCCCAAAAGAATAGAAGACAAAAGAGAATAGGCGTGTAAGGAACCACTTCAATCCACATCTTAAGAAAGCAGAACTCTTGGAAACGGTCTCTTCCAACAGGAACTTTTATTACGAGAAAATAATAGACAGGATTTGAGGGATTTCCTTACAATTTGATGCTTTAAAGTGTCCCTAAGCAACCCCCACCCCGTAGTTCTTCTGGGAGATTCAGACCGGCAGATTTCTAGGTGTTAAATCCAGGAAAGATAACATCAATCCAGCTCCGTTGTGCATGATCATTCAACAGCTCCTCACACCTTATTTTGATGACGGATAAATAAACCAGATCCCGGAGGCTGTATCTTTTCACACACACACCCTTTTCCTAGCTGGCTGGTAAGGAGGAGAAGTTCAGAGGGGCATAGGATGAAAAGCAAATGGTTACATTGTGATGATTAGCAGACCCAAAAGCGAATAAACAAAAGGTTACTTTGTAGTGAATAGAGGAAGTGAAAGTAATGAAACCCGCATGCATACCCCCCTCCCCCTTAGGAGTATGGCAAGATCCAGGAGAGAGTAAGAATTGATTTTATATCCGAGAAGATAGATAGAAAGGAAATATAACTGGATTCTGACATCGCGAGGAGTTTTGAGGTCTGACACAATCTGCTGCAATTAAAAAGGAATGGTAATTGTCTAGGATATAAATAGGGCATATCTGTCTAGGGTGTAATTATTTCAGAACTGCATCTTGATGTAGAAGCACTCTGGGAAATTCAGAATAGGAAAAAATTGATCAGAAAAAGAAATACCAGGCATATGTTTCACATGCACTAAGAGTACTAAACTCTAGGAGTCTAGGAAGGTAAAATAAAAGGTGAATTTCAGCAAAAATGTCAGTGAGGTAGTATTTCTCTGGGGATCTGACCCAATGACCTGTTTCACAACACACTTATAATATCTCTGGCAGTACATAAATATACTACCTAATCCAAAAAAAATTCATCCTTTGGGTAACAAAGGATGCTCACCCACTTTATGGAGAAAATGATTGCTATGCCATGAAGTCTTACATATCAAGAATGTTGCTAATATTAGCATCACTAGTCAGATCCTCATCAATGCACTAGCATTGTTTTGCCACTACAAGGAATGGAATTTTCTGAAAAAAACTCTGTTTTGTCATTTATTGTATTTATTTATTTATTTATTTATTTTATTTTATTTGTCACCCATCTCATACCAAATGATGAACTTAATTATATGCCAGATTATTTTATTATTTTGGGTGCCTACAAGTCAGTGTTGACTCCTGGCAACTGCCTGGAGAAGTCCCTGCAGTTTTCTTGGCAAGATTTCAAAAATGGTTTGCTATTGCCTTGTTTCTAGGGTTGAGAGAGAATTAACCTAAGGTCATCCACCTGACCTTGTGCCTAAAATGGGGCTCACAGTTTCCCAATTTCTAGCCTGGTGCCTTAACCACTGGCTCTCTATATGCAATGCTACTTGGAGCTAAACTAAGTCCTTGAGGTGGGTTAATTGTCTGGGTCAGTTTATCTTTTTTGGGAGTATCCACATATTAACCTCCTCACTGAACCAATTAAGCATGCCATGAGAATAGGGCCATCCAATCTGTTAAGAGTATATCAACATGTTTTTCATTTGTAAATAAATTCAAATTCTCAAAAATGCCATAAGTCTCCATAAGTCTCTATACGTTTCTTCTATAAGTAACCAAGCCCAGTTAAATATTCCTTACTGGAATAATTTACTGGCAGAAGCAATGAATTTATATATGTCTCTTTAATTGATTTATTTTTCTTGAAGGAACCCTAGCAATTTGATTTATTTATTTACTGATCATAAATCATAGAGTACTTTTCAACCCCTAACAACCACATACTGTAACTAGATCTTCTATCCCTAACCTAGGAATTTAATTTGTGAGAAAATGCAAGAAATTCTGTAATAGCATCATTCAGTAAAGAGCACGCTCTTAAAATATTGTCAGAAAAAAAATCTGATGTGCTAGGTCGGATAATGAATAATCATTCATCTAACCTTGGATAGTTTACTTAGTGGAACTATAGCAGTGAAGAGCTCTTCCAATTAGTAAGTTTTGAACGTTACACCTGCAAATCTAGATGTTCCTCTCTTTCATTTTATTTATAGGATTCTGTTTTATTTTATTTCATTTCATTTCATTTTATTATTTTATTTTATTTTCTCTTGAACTGCTTTATTAAGCCACCTAGAGTTTAAGATAGGTAGCCATATAAGTTTTCTAAATAAATCAATACATGAATCTGCATTCAGGTTAAGTTTCCTATTGTGGGAAGTCAGCCCCTCAGAAGGAAATATTAAAAGGGCAGAAAAATATATTTCCTCAAAAGGATTTTTAAAAGCAGAAGCCAACCCTGCCTGCAAGTCTCTCTGCCCCAAAGCAGGAGCCAGCCCTATACAAATGCAGATGTAACCATCAGAAAGCTGGAGCCAGCTAGGAAATCAAGAAGACAAAAAACCTAAAAATCTGCATACCCCACCTGAGATGGGACATAATAGGACTAACCCATTACCATCAAGAATACCAGAGAGGCACACCTAAACTCAGGAGGTCAGAATACGTGACACAGGAAATAGCCTCCAAGTTCATGCCACAGGAACAGGAAACTTCCAAACAAAAGGCTTTCAGAGGGTATAAAAACCTACTCCACATGTGCTCAGCCCTTCTTCCTTGATTTCTCTCCTTCCTGCAAGAACCATCTTTCTGGCTCTTCAATAAACTGTAACCTTCTTCCCAAAGCAGTCGCCATGTTGTTTTATTTATCCCCGGCTTGGATGAACCAGGATGAAGACTTTTCTTTCCACACTATGACCTAGCCATATGTTAAATGAGTACTGGAAAAATGATCTCTGATATTTTACTGTTTAGTCAGTGTTTCTTCCCGGAAGCTCCTTCCAATCCCTTCATCTGCCCCTTCCAGGAAACATTTGCTGGATAAAACTGTCTATTTCTTTGAGTTGGCAAAAAGTAAACGACTGACCTTTCTATGAACTCCCATGGAATTTCCCATATGTATGACCTTTCTGTGCTCTTCCATTGAATGTCTTTGCAAAGCACAGTGTGACATAGAACAGGGTATGGTTGTATCTTGTGCATGGCATACTGCATATCAAACCATGTATGAATTCTACAAGCTACAAATGTAAACTTTGCATCAGCAAAGCCAGGGCTTTTTTTCTCATAGAACACTCAGAACAGAGTTCCGGCACCTTTTTTGGATGGAACCTTGTAGGGTAGGCAAAGTGGGTTGTATGACATGTGTGAGTTCCGGCACCTTTTTTTTTTACAAAAAAAGCACTGAGCAAAGCTATCTAAATTTATCAACAATCTTAAAGAATGAAGATACATATAGGAGGTTCCATGGGAGGTCATTGCAAGGTCATGTGAAGAAGACATTGCACTTTGCAAATAAACCTGTGGATTATAAGAAATCCGGTCTGAGTCATCCATATGAGATGGGACTTGGTTACACTCTTTTATAGCACTCTTCTTGAAGTGCAATGTCAAAAGACGATTCCAAGGGGCATCTTGTTCCACTCTTTATTACAAGCCTATAGCATCCTTCATGCTTTCTAATAGATACACATAACTGCTGGGAGGGTTGATGCCCAAATCTTGTTTCCTTCCATCAAAATCAGAATTCAGGAAAGCCATACAAATTTTAAATCAGTGTCTCATATTGGAGGTGGATGGGTTGTAAAAGATAAACAAAAGAATCCAGATAGGATAGAGGTGTTCCTGGTTCAACAAAAGACACACACAATAGGGTTGCATCCTTTTTGAAGATTCAGGTTTGTGATCTGCTGAATTCAAGTATGTTTTCAGCTTCTCTGTTCGATGGCAGCCAAGTAGGCAATTGCACAGCTAAAGCTAATACGCCTCTCTTATTTAGTCTTATTTAAAGAAAGAAAGAAACAAGCATACAAATTCTTATTCAGTCGATCAGTTTGGTCAGAGTAACACATAGATTAGTTTCATCCTATCTGGAGTACTATTAACATTTATCAATTCTTAAAAGGATGGGATCTGAGTACTTGAGAGACTGTCTTTTGTGCCCAATGGCTTCTGAAAAAGTTATCTGGGGGAAACAAAACATAATATTTTTAGTAGCTCCTCTCTAGCTTTGAAAATTCCCACCAAGGCAAGTTAAACAGATTCTTCCATTATCACATTTTTTCAATTACAATCAAACTTTGTTGAGTTGGGTTTTTTTGAGAATATGTTGGTCTGACTACTCAACTGAATGAGACTGTGTTTAATTGTGTTTAATTTTTTTATATAAAATTGTCTTTCTACTATTTTTTATATTTTATTCTTATAAGTAACTTCCTCAAGCACCATTATTTGGTTAAAAAAGCCAGGCTGGTAAAATAGACAGGAAAAACACAGGAAATTGCATCAGCGAACTAGGAATTAATTGCTTCTCACTTATGCTTACCACTAGATGGCAAAAAACGTAATCCAACTGACTAGTTTTTATGGATGTCCATATTGTTATTTGTTTTGTTTTGTATTTATGGGGTTTTTTGATTGTCAAAAGAGGCTGGTAAGGCAAACTTGGTTTACTCTTCTTTTATTACATTAACTGCTTTTCCCCTGAAGAACTAAATCAAAAGAGCTGAGCAAATGAGATGTAATCTTATTTACAATGGTTTCTGCATTAATCTGACAAGCAGCAGGTTTTTGTGGGTAAATAAGCCAACACATGAATTGCTAATTTTATTTTACTTTATCTGAACTCCAGTGCCTAAGGAGAAGTTCTAACTTAAATGTTTCTTTCAATATTCTAGATCTAGAAGAAGACATTTTCTTGTTTTCCTTTTTGTTCCTAGGAAACTTGTCAGATCTTGAAATGAAAAGTTGTAGTTCCTGCCTAGAGCTTAATGTGAAGTTAATTAGCTAAAAGTTAACAGCTATCAAACTTAGTGTCCAAACATGGTATCAGCCTCCATATCCCAATGTAACCCAGAGGCAATTGTGACTAGTCATAAAGGAAAAGCTAATAAAGTGACTGAAAAACAAGTATCTCAAGAAAGTAAGCCAGGGCATAAAATCAAGCCACACACCGACCAGCTTCAGGCATTCTAAAAAATATTTATTGTATTTTACAGATGTAAAATTGTGTAATTCCCAAGTAATCACAGTTGATCCATAAAAAAAGATTTCCGACACATGTAACATAACATTTTTTTAAAATGTCATCAACTAAAGGTCTAGTAACATATATATATTATAAGAATAAGGAATTTAGCATATAGAAAAGGCATCAGAAAACATGTACCCATTGTATAGATGAGGAATAATGAGACTGAAAAGTACAGAGTCCCTCTGTGAGGGAGATGGGCAATTTTACAATTAATAAATAATAAATAAATAAATTTGAACCCATGCATTCATCACAACTTGCCAACATTCCATTCCAAAAAAGGCAGAGAAAGAGAGAAAGGCAGAAAAATCCCAGCTTCTGCTGCTGTTTTCGAAGAAAGTTATAGGCGAGGCAGAATTTTTGGCCCAGAACAAGTACCGTAAGAAGGCTAGAATAAACTGTTTTTGTCCTATTGTTTCCCCAGTTTAGAATAAAATAGAATAGAAGTTTCCATAGCCCAATAAGAGACTGGATCTGATCAAAAGTGGCCAAAGTTTGATGAACCAAATTTAACGATTCTAGTTAAATATTTTTCCCAACAGGCTTAACTCCTTTAAAACTAGAGTTGGCTTCCTGGAAGCCATCATTGTCAACGTTACCACATCTTCTTCCTATCTCCTTAGGAGTAAGAAGATGAGTAGATCTCTTTAACAATAGCAAATAAAGGATGTAGAGCATGAAAATGATGTAAGAAGCCATCCAGTTCCCCTTTTACTGATTGGCAAAGGAGTATAGTCTCGCAGCTTATCTTGGGCAGCTAGAAATTCCCCAGCATGAGCCTTCATCCTAGCATAGTACAATGCTCTTCCTCCTTGATGGAAGCCATTGGAAGATTTCTCATCTCCCCAATATTTACAAGGCTGCCTGGCCATGCTCAGCAGCATGATATCTTTGCACTTGGGCCTCTGACTGTAATCACAGTGGATAACATAAGGTCTTGCTAAGTTCTGCAAAGTAGCTTGTAAAATTTGGCAGAAATTGACTGCTAAGAATGAAACAGATTCAGCACAATTCTTACATATTGTGTTGTGTTTCTATTATGTTTAACCTTCTAGTCACCTTCTTCATTATTATAGACTACTAGTACAGAATAATACTTTACTACTATCATTTCAATATGCAGAGAATCAAAGCATCTGTGTCAAACCTGACTCAACTCCATAGTTGCCTGTACTTGCTTTCGCTCACAATTTGCCAAACAGTGACGGGAAGAGGGATGGTGAATTCCTGAGGGGTGGGTGGGAGGCTAGAGAATGCAAGAGAGCCTTCTGTTGCTGGCGCAACGTTATCCACCAAGGTCAAGCTATGAAAATGTTTGAGCAACGCAGACAGCTTTTCCCAAAACAAAAGAACTAAACTCAAGTGGTGAACTATGAACTGTGGGTGGCCTGGAGGGGAAAAGGGGTTTTACCTATGTGTTTTTTTGGCAGGAAAATCTCAGAAGAAAATCTCAGAATCACAGCTTCTGCTGTGCCTAGATGGATCTTTCAGTAAAGCTACACTCTTGGTCATCCTAAAGGGCTGGGAGTTTTTTTTGTTGAATGTACCAAATGGGACATTTGACATTAGTGCCTACCTGGATCCCACCAGGAGGCCAAAAAGACCAAGATGTCAGCAACAGGCAAAGACTCAGAGGATAGGAAGAAGTCAGAGGAGCCTCTGGCTCAAGAAGCCCCAGCAACACTGCAGACCAGGGCAGGGATGCAGTTGGCAGGAGCACGTCCCAAACTGAGAGCTGAAAATTCAGAGAGGGAGTGGCTGTGGGACTGAAGACTCACTGGGTGGCAAATGTGGGGAAGGCAGGGAAGGCGGCAGAGGCAGAGGAGTTAATGTGACCCGAGGGAGCAAATGGAAGGCAAGACAAGGGACAGGCCAATCAAGGGGAAGCTCCCCGCTGCCGCCTGCAGCTCATCGATGGAGCAGCTGGGAGAGAAGTTTGGAGGCCTGGAGACCAAGGGAGTGGCGTCACTGGGAGCCAAGGCAACAGTGGCCAGGACAGGGGAGTGAAATCGCTAACTACCCCGCCTCCTCCCCTCCTATAGCTGGTGGAGCCAGCAGCTGCTGGGGCAATTGGATCCCCCTCGCAGGGACAGCAGCAGCAGATTTTGCCCTCTTTCCCCCAGCATGGCAGCAAGCAGTCCCAATGGCTCAAGCAGGGGTTGGGGCTCCTTCACATCCCCTCCCTGTGGGAGCAGTGGTCTTACCACCTGTGTACGTCATGGTGAGAGACGAGCAACCACCGTCCCCCCCATGGTCCAGTTTGATGGGGATTTGGGCAAGCTGGCTTACTTCTTAGCCCAGACATGGCATCACATGGAATGCTATGGGGGAATGTACCCAGATGATGCAGCCAGGGTTCACGCAGTCCAACTTGGAGGGCAGAGCAGCCAGATGGCTAGTGTCCCTGCACCATGCTGGGATGCAGGAGCTGGATGACCTAGATGCATTCATGCAGATTCTGTGAGGGCAGTTCGAGGATCCTGTGGCGGATTGGAGCACTGAATCCCGCATCCGCACTATTAAGCAGAGAAAGCAGCCGGTGGCAGAGTACATCCAGGACTTTCGCAGCCTGGCCAGCCACCTTCTTGAATGGCCTGAGCACATGCTGCTCTCCTACTTCCAAGGGAGGCTAGATCGAGAGCTACCATTCCTCCACCCACCAGGCAACCCAAGAAAGTCCATGAAGCTGAAGGAGAAGACATGTATAGAACAGCAAGTCGTTGAGTTCTCTCCTCAGTCTAGTGAGGAGGAGGGAACTCCAACCAAACCCAGAATGGGTCCAGTCTTCTACAAGAGCAACAGCGAGGGTGAAGACGACCCAATGGTAAGTGGCATCATCATCCCCATGATGGCAAGGGTGGAGACCTAAGCTTTAATTGTTTTTTTTCTCTCTCTCTCTCTCTCTCTCTCTCTCTCTCTCTCTCTCTCTCTCTCTCTCACACACACACACACACACACACACACACACAAACACACACACACACACACACACACACTTTCTCACACAAACACATGGACGTATGCATACCCGCATAGATAGCATAGTTCTCCTTTCTAATACAGCCCTCAGGTACCTTCCACATGGTTTCAAACTGAAAAAGAGAACAAAGGCATAACAAACAGCCAAAAATTAAAATTACAGGGAAAAAGAAGATGAGAAGGAGGGAGGGAAGACATTGGCAAGGAAGGCAAACAAAGGTGTCTTGGAAATAATGGATAAGACAACTTTCCTTCCATAAAATACATTTGAGATACAGATAGTCCTTGACTTACGACCACAACTGAGCCCAACATTTTGGTTGTTAAGCAAGGCAGTTGTTAAGTGAGTTTTGCCCCATTTTATGACCCTTCTTGCCACAGTTCTTAAGTGAATCATTGCACTGTTTGCTTAGTAACATGGTTGCCTGTTGGTTTTCCCATTGGCTTTGCTTTTCAGAAGATCACAAAAGGTGATCACATGGCCCCAGGACACTGCAGCCATCATAAATATGAGTCAGTTGCCAAGTGTCTGAATTTTGATCATGTGACCATGGGGTGCTGCAATAGTTATAAATGTGGAAAATGGTCATAGGTCACTGTTTTCAGTGTCAGTGTAACTTTGAATGGTCACTAAACAAATGGTTGTAAATCGAGGACTATCTGTAAAAATAATTTCCTTTCTCATTCATGCATTAAATTCCAGTATCTTCATTATGAAGAAATCTAAAAAGAAAGCTTCTTAACATTCATCTTTAACAACGATAAACTTTTCTCTGCTTTTTTGACAGTGTGTCTGTTCAACATTCTAAATACCAGAAGCAGTAAAAAGACAGGATTATCAGCCATGATACAGAGAAGCTGACACTGTTGACAACTCAAAGTTGTTGGCATTGAAAGAACAAGAATTATTTAGCAGGGAGGCTTTCAAAGATGAAACTATTACAAACCTAAATGAAACACTGATGTTGAAAGGAATTCAATTAATAATGATCTGATGCTGAAACTTTTGCCTGGAAATAGTTTACAGGATGCTAAAGACAAACATTAATCTGACACAACATTCTCTAGAATATTAAAAGATCGCTCAGCTTAACAAGGTATTTTAAACCATTTTCTTGGAATAGACAATAAATACAAGAATGTGAGAAAATCATGTGTAGCGGGGCTGGCTGAAAGGCTTTGCGGGAGCCTGCCTGAAGAGAGGGAAGCTTGGACAGTTCCTCCTCGCTTTGCGTGAGCTCCCACTGGAAAAGACACTTTATTAACACCTTGAGAGGGTAGCTGCAGAGCGTGACGGAGGGGAGTGGGGCTGGGAGGGCCTGGGCTTTGGCGGCCTCTGAGGGGGTAATGCTACATGTGGGGGCTCATCTGGGATGGCCTTGGGGGGTGTTATATCAGGAACATGATCAACAGTTGAAGCCCGTTGCATATATCAGCAGCAGCTTAACCCCCGGGGAAAAGAATTATCCCACTCATAAGTTGGAATTTTTGGCACTCAAGTGGGTGGTTGTGGATAAGTTGAAGGATTATTTGTATGGGGCAGAGTTTGAGGTTAAGACAGATAATAATCCACTCACATACTTGCTCACAACCGCTAAACTTGATGCCACGGGGCATTGATGGTTGGCCGCTCTTTCTGCATTTAGGTTCAGTTGAGATATCGCCCGGGGGTGAGGAACATGGATGCAGATGCTTTGTCAAGGAGGCCCCGGGATTCAGGGGCAGGTGTCAGAGAGTGGATACAATTGCCTCCTGATGGCATTCAAGCGCTGTATTGAGGGGTCGAGCATCGAGCTAGGGGAGCAATTGGGGCTGAATCGGTGGGGGTTACTATTGCAGGTGTCCCCAAATTATACTGTAATCCCATTCAGGTCAGAGGGGAGGGTAGGTTTGCCCTGACTAAGAAAGATCTGAGGAGGGGCCAGGCGGAAGATCCCCTCTGTGGCCTGGTCGAAAGAGCTTTGAGAAGTGGTCAGCGGGAGGTTTTACTTGCCAATTCGCCGAGAAGAACCCAAGTGCTGTATAAGGAGTGGGATCGCTTACAGCTTCGCGATGGAGTGGTTTATCGGAGGGGCCCTTCGGATGGGCCTGAAGAAAGGTGGCAACTTTTGTTTCTGGAGAAACACAGAGAAGCAGTGTGGATTGCGCTACACGACGAGCACGGGCATTTGGGGCCGGATAAGACTTTTAAGTTAGTAATGGATTGATTCTACTGGCCCTGTATTAAGACGGAAGTCGGGGACTATTGCAGATCTTGCCTGCGTTGCATTCAGAGGAAAACCCTACCTTCAAGGACTGCACCGATGGGCCATCTGCAAAGTTATGGGACCTTGGATTTGGTTTGCATTGATTTTCTTTGCCTGGAACCAGATGTAAGTGGGCAAGGAAACGTATTGGTCGTGACTGATCATTTTATCCGTTATGCTCAGGCCTTCCCGACAAAAGATCAGCGCGCTGTTACGGTAACCAAAGTATTGGTGGAGAAGTTTTTTGTACATTATGGGCTGCCTCAGCACATACATTCTGACCAAGGGAGAGACTTTGAAAGCAGGTTTGTTAAGCAACTACTGGGCTTACTGGGCATTCGGAAGTCTCGTACCACCCTGTATCATCCACAAGGAGATCCGCAGCCCGAGAGGTTTAATTGTAGTCTTTTGGATATGTTGGGGACACTCACTGAAGAACAGAAGCAACACTGGATGCCACATATTTCTACCGTCGTGCATGCATATAATAGCACGAGGAATGATGCCACCGGGTATTCCCCGTTTCGATTGATGTTTGGTAGGGAAGCCTGCCTGCCGGTAGACATAGTCTTTGGCACCTCAATGGATGAGACCTCAGTTAGGTCACATCATAACTATGTAGATAGATTGAGGAAGAATTTGAAGGGGGCTTATGAAAAGGCCGCAGAGGCCGCAGGGGTTCGGGAATGGTGGAATAAGAGGAACTATGACTTGAAAGTAAGAATTCAGGACTTGCAGTCTGGTGATCGGGTGCTATTAAGGAATTTGGGTCCCTCTGGGAAGCGCAAACTGGCAGATCGGTGGGGCCCCCAGTTGTATGCTGTTAATGAGAAGCTGCCGGGACTACCAGTGTATCAGATACGACCAGAGGGATGTTCAGGGCCTTTGAAAGTGTGGCACCGGAACTATTTATTGTCCTTGAATGAGGCAGTACGAGTCACCCAGCCAGTCATCGCAACTGAGTCCCGTATAGTGGGAAGAAGGTTAGGAACTAGGGCAAAACCCGATCCGTCTGTAGGAAGGGAAACGGAAGACTCTGAAGAAGAAGTTGTATAGGTTGGTTGTGGTCATCGGGGGATATTGGAATCACATACCCCACCGTGGGTAGTGAGGCAGAATTAGAACAGCCTGGGCCTGACATTTTGGAAACCATGCCTAGAGCTTGTGAATGGGAGAGAACTCCTCAAAGATTTGAGGTAGAGGATCAGCCTGGGGGATTATTGGGACAGGAGGGGTTGTTGACCCTGGAGATCACAGAGTTAGGGGAACTGTTAGAGATGGATCGGGTCAATTCACATGGTCCGCGATCACCAGCATTAGAGGAGGAGCCGCCAGTCCCGGGTACCTCCGGGGGTCGGGAGTTATGAGGGGATGGTGCCCGTGATATTGCCGAGCCTAAAGTGCAGAGACCAAGGCGGGTGATACACCCGGTGAAGAGATTAACATACGATGCCCCGGGCCATAGCATAGAGAGAGAGAGTGATGCTTACTGTGTAATGAAGGTTGATTCACTCCCGGATAATATAGATGCTTAGCAGAAAGTTTGCTATTCTTTGGGGGACCAAAGAAACTGCTTAGGTGGGGGGAGTGTGTAGTGGGGCTGGCTGAAAGGCTTTGCGGGAGCCTGCCTGAGGAGAGGGAAGCTTGGACAGCTGTTGCCAGTTTTGGGCGTGGCAGGCATGGATCGGGCGGAAGGAAAGAAAAAGGAGGAAAGAAAGGGAGTGGGGGGGGTTGCTGTTGCTGTTGTCGGGGAGAGATCAAGTGAAGCTGAAGAGGGATTTGAGGTTTTAGTTGATCCTTTTCTCAGAAGGAGAGGGAAGGAGAGACTGAGAGAGAGTGAGAAGGTGGAATTTTATTGCTTCTTTCGCAGGGGGGGGATATCCTGAGTGGAGGCAACAGAGAGAGTGAGGAGAGAGAAAGTTGCTGGGGTTGCTAAATTCAGTTTTTAACAATAAAGGAAAGGGGGCAGGGGTTTTGACATCGACGAGACCTGAGAGTGCGAGCGACGACAGAAGAGAAGGAGAGGCTGGTCGCTATTGCTTTGGAGACCAGCGGCCATCCGAACTTTGATTACTGTTACTTGTGCAAATTATAGTCATTGTGGGGAGTTGCCCTCATAGGACAAGCTGTTACTGCAGAGTGCTGACTACCTTCGTTTGTGTTTCCATTGCTACCTGGAGCCGGGGTTTTCCCCACCCCCTTGTATCCAAACTGTCGCTGTAAAATCATTGACTATTGCTGCTATGACTGCCTGGGGCTGTTAAACAACGCCACGTATTGACTATCGAGGCTAGGGGCTGGTCATCTTTGTTCCTGAAAGCCCCCCCATTGATGACGAGAATCTGCCACCTCACTTCGCGTGAGCTCCCGCTGGAAAAGACACTTTATTAACACCTTGAGAGGGTAGCTGCAGAGCGCGACGGAGGGGAGCGGGGCTGGGAGGGCCTGGGCTTTGGCGGCCGCTAAGGGGGTAACGCTACACATGGTTCATCTCATAACAGCTAAACCTCATAGTTTTGAATGCTGTGTTGGCACATGTGTCATGTTGAAATTCAAAACTAAAGAAGAATTTCAGTGGGAATCAGAAAAACAATACTATATCACAGTGTCTCACTCAACAGTTTCGTAGATATTAGTATTTTTGTGCGTGACAAAATAAGACCATAGAACTGAGGATGCTGCAGAAACACGAGTGCCAATAAGGTTTCAAAGAATTTAGTGAGTCTTCCAAGCACCAGCATTTCTCCCACCCAGATTCAAATGCACCAACTATCTCAGTGGTGGCAAACCTATGGCACGGGTGCCAGAGGCGGCACTCAGAGCCCTCTCTGTGGGCACACCTGCCATGCCCCAGAGATGGCAACCGTCCCTCTTCAACCAGCCACCTGCTAACTCGCCGAGGTCCCACGTGGCCGGATGCATCCCAGTACCCATGCGCTCGCTGGCCTCTGTGTGCGGGGGCCGATGGTATCAGGCAGCAGCCACCCTGGCCCCTGCCTCACCTTGCTCTGTGACAATGGCACCCCCGCCCTATCTCGCCTTGCCTCACCTCATCCTGCAGGACAAACCTCCTGCCTACTGCCCCACCTGCCAGAGACCCCCTGGATCTCCCCCAACCCTGCCCAGCCCCCACAGGTGTCCCCACGAGCAACATCGAGGTGATCATGCCCACCTTGGCCACACCCACCTAGTCTGCCATGACCACCACAGCCACGCCCACCCAGTGGGCCACGCCCACCTGGCACCCGGCGATAAATAAGTGGGTTTTGGGTTGCAGTTTGGGCACTCGGTCTCTAAAAGGTTCGCCATCACTGAACTATCTTGAAACAAAAGAAAAATGCACATGTTCAATATAACATTAGAGGAAGCATGGCAGATGGTGCTATGATAGGTTTCTTTAACTTTACAGTATATAGCTGTAGAATAACTACATGTCGCATTTATATACAATTCAAGCATCAGTGCATTTAACCAATTAAGTAATTGGACTCCATAATACACTGCTAACACAAAAGAATAAAAAAATCATATGTTATGCAATAATGAAATAATATAATATGATTGAAAGGAAAAATACTAATTTTCTATGGTTTTTCTTTTTTCTTTTTCTGATAAATTTCTTGTATTTTTTTCCTACTGCATAATTTTTTCCAACAATACAAAAAGCAGCTGACTGCATGTTAGAATAAACTCTGATTTCTTCTAAACTTCCTTTGTAATCCAGAGTCAGACATTTGTCTCCTTCAGTTTTTCTATTTTTGTGATGACGAGATTGGACTGCAATCACCAAGAATTAAGGGATTACATCCCTTCATTGGAATGTTGAAAGCCTTTTGCCTTGAGAAAAGAAAATGAAATGAATTCTCTCTATATATATATGAATAAAGCAAATATAACATTAATGTTTACTCATTTGGTTAGACTGTTACCAGTGCTTAGCAAAGTAAATGCTAATTTTTGGAGTAAGACACAATTTAAAATCAAACTGCCTCCCAGCAAAGCCCAGGCTCCATGACACCATTAAATTTCAACAGGGCTACTGTACGTGATGAAAGTCATAGAGCAGTAACAATTATGCATAGCTGAAAAGAATTTGAAATATAATTATTTATCCTTTTTGCAAAACCCAATTTTAATTGGCTATGCATAGTTTTGTAACTAGTTCAGTTAAACTGCACATTTTAATCCAGCAGATTTTTCAGGCACTGTGTTATCTTTGGCTAAACAACCATTAAGATAGCCTAGTGTGCTGGGCCATTGTATGATCATGAGATTTAGGTCATGGATTTTATTTATTTGTTTGTTTGTTTTTCATATTTCTAAACCACCCATCTCCCTCAGATGCATTAGGAGGTGCTGGCTTTAGGTCTGGGGTTTTTCTTTTTCAAAAAAAAAATGTTAAGCAGGTTAACAGTGAAAAGTGTAAATACATGCAAAACCTTAACAATAAAACTCCAGAATTAATAACAATGATGATAAAAAGGGGAAAAAAGAAAATAACTGGAAAAAAATACGTTATTTTAAAAAACTGTAATATATTGCCAAACAATAGATATCAATAATCCAGTGGTGGGATTCAAATATGTGAACAACCAGTTCTCTGTGTGGATGCCGCTTCCGGAAGTCCATTCTGGGCCTGGGCAACAAAAAATTAGCTACCAATTCTGCCGAAGTGGTGCAAATTGGCTGAATCCCACCACTGCAATAATCCATTACTACAAATCAGGACTAAATTTTTTCATCCAAAGTAGTTTCATAGTCTCTAAATTTTAAAAATCCACAACTCTTTATTTTTTTAATTTATTAAACAGATTTATATAACTGCCCAACTCAGACAGTGACTCCACAGGCCAGTGCACAGCATTAAAACTCTACAGTTAAACATCTACAGTTTTAAAAAAAAACCTCTAGCCACCCCTACTCCTACAGCCAGATAGGCTCCTATTTCTGGGGATTTAGCCAAAGAAACATATGCACTTTTAATGCACTTTTAATTAGTCCGCATCATAATGACAAGCCAAAGGACAACATGTTGATGTCAAGCCAAAGGACAACAATAATTGAAGAGTCCTTGGTGCACTCTGGACTTGGTGGTTTTCTTGCAGCAGTACCAACTGATGGCCAAATATGGCTCTATGTTTGTGCCTCAGTTTCTGGATATCAATTAAGCAACCGAACAGAAAGATCATTTATGATTTATTTGAAATGTTCCAGGATAAAAAGGATTCCTTTATACAAGAGAGAGAATGAGAAAAAGAAAACATATCTTCCCCTTTAAATTTAGCATAATAAAAAGTTTATTTTTTATTTATAAAAGAACATTTTGATTAGATTAGGGGGGAAAATCATCTGTCCAGTTACATCATAAGAATAAAGTATCCAATAATATGTAAGCATAAAGATTAAAATGACTTTATATTCTGAATAAAAGTAAAACCATTAGAATGGGTATTGGTGAAGATCACGGTCGCTTCTTAGCGCTGGGTTTAATGCTTCGTTTGTTCCTCCTTGCTTGGGAATGGCTGAAAATGAAAGTGCTTTATCTACAATGTATCAAGCATTCCAGCAAGATCCTGGTATCTATAATAGAAGCTTTTTACATTCTTCCTGCAAGGGTAGGCTTATAGCCAATTATTAACAATATATAAATAAGGCAAATTAAAAAACAAGAAAAACCATGTTATATAGCCAGGGCAACAATACTACAAAGTCTATATTACAAGCATTACAAAGGCCATCTTGCAGGGCCCTCACAAGGCTGAGCCAGAAATAGCCCGGGCCTCTCCTTCACCCCCTAACACCACCACTGCCACTTGAAAAGGCTGCCCTGGCACCATTCTCCAAGGCGCATGAGTCTTGCGGAACAGCAAGATTGTCCCTGCAGCCCAGGATTTGCTGGGCAACACTTACCTTCAGGTGGTGTTCCGTGTCTATTGACAGGCTTCTACGACCTACCTGAGGCTGCTCCACGTTGCACGAAGCCTTCATTTTTTAACAGTTTTGGGGAATGTTCTTTGCAGCCTCAGAAAACTGCCCAAAAGCACAGCCTGTTTCTTGTGTGATTTTCAGAGGCTCCACAGGCCACACAAAAGCACAGACATCTCGTGTGACCTCTTGAGGGTTTCTCATGCAGCCTCTGCAGCTTCCGAAAACTGCATTAAAAACACGCTTTCAAGAACAGTTGTTGGGTGCTGGAAAACATGGCATGTTACCTACGTGTGTTATAACTTCAGCATCACTGCTCCAGTTGGTTTTGCAGGAGCTCTATTTGTCAAGTTTCAAAAACTTAAATATGTGTCATTATCATTAGCAGCTTAGAGACACATTGAGCTTTTATGGGTGTTTCATAATAAAAGAGACACTTCTTTCATACTGCTTTCAACATTTTGCATGAACTAATTTTAACTCTCTATATCAGGGGTCCCCAAGCCCCGGTCCGTGGACCAGTACCGGGCCGCGGCATGTCAGCAACTGAGCCACACAAACAAGCAAAGCCCCATCCGTGGGATGCAGGCAGCACACAAAACCACACCCCCTCCGGTCTGTGGAAAAACCTCTCTCCACAGAACTGGTCCCTGGTGCCCAAAAGATTGGGGACCTCTGTTCTATATCAACTAGTCTTGATATGCGAGAAGTTAAGGAGATGGTGGATTTGCCAAAGCAGCATTAATGGTCTGCACTTGCTTTCCTCCAAGTCTTGTTTTCAATCTATTTCCTCTTACCAAATTATCTGGCCTTACCTCTTAATTCTACAGTTTCTTTGCCCTGATCTAAATAAAATGATGTATGTACAGAGCAACCAGTCAGAGGTTGACAAAGGATGAATTGTAGGATGCTGTTGAAGGAGGAGAGTGCGGAGTGGAGGGAGGGACCACTGATGTACAGAACAGAGGCTTGTTTCTGTATTTGTATGCCTTTGTTACGTTTCCTAAAGGCAGTTGCCTAACAGTATCGCACAAAACAACAAACACCTGATGAAATGGGAAAGCATGCTTTATTTAAGATTGGATGAAAAGCTGGTTAAATATTTTTAATCTGACATCCATCTGTGACCTGCACTTTTCAAATCACAAATTACTGCACTCTAGCAAAAATTACCATACAAATTTAACTACATAATTAAAGTTTTCTGCTTAGTCCGAATGCAATGAATAAAAGTGTCAGAAGCATACAATTGCATACTTTCTATTCATTTATGCAGTTTGTGCAGGAGAAGAATTTAGAGGTCTTTGCCAATATTTATTATATCTGAGCCTACGAGTATTAATAAAGAAGTAAGATGAATATAAATATATAACCAATGTGTGTTATTTAATAATAAAAATAAGATAACTAATATCAGCTATGACAAGACCACTATCTCACTAGCAGACTGTAAAATAATCAGAATAAAAATCTGCCATGCTCTCTTCTTCCCCCCACCTCCCATCCCCCATACACAATCTGACATGCAGACCCTTCAAAATTAAATAGAATACAAACATGTTTTACAACTCCACTTTTATGGGAAAGATTGGAAGCTTGTCTGGCAGGACATCTCTATTACCAAAAAGCAAATAGTAGTTTGGATCTACTGATATTGTTAAAATATGTCTCAAAGATCAGGAAACATTTCGCACTAGTATTTGCTGTAGGAAACCAAAGAATGACACAATTTTCAATGGAATCCTTAAGTCCTTGCAAGAATAACGTGCAACGTGTCAAAGTTGTAATTCTGACTTACTTGATTTTTCTTTGTTCACAATAAAGTTCTTATACCACCTGATGAAGGTTTTTCTTTCACTGCCTCCAAAATGGTGGGCAGCACTAGGTGACCTAAACCCTGCCACATTTTAGCATTGCCCACGTTGCATGCATGTAAAAAGGCATGGGGCTTCACTTGCCCAGTTTCACCTGTCAACCTGAAGCCAGTGACCATTGCTATGGATACTCCTATCTGACAGGCCAAATCAAAATAATGGATGTCTGCTAATATGATAAGTAATCTATTTAAAAATTGGAAAAGGAAATGGGGCAGATTTTTTTTCCTGTTCAGAAAATAGGCTCAATTAAAGAAAATCCAGAAATATCAAGAGAACTGATGATTAATGGCATTTTAGAGATTACTGAGAATCTATTGTTGTAGAGCACAGCACCCTAAATTTCTTTGAAACTAATATCTTTCTTAGTATTTGACCTCTTTCAGTCTTGGATAGCAATTCCAAATATAAAGAATGTTTGAGAGTATTCCATTAGTTTTATTAAGTGCTGCTCAGCTGTTAGTTGTTATAGCGGCTTTGAAATGAGGAGCAGAGTGTCTCCTAGGGTATTGGGCTTTGGATGTTGAAAACCAGTTAGGGAATTTATTGGACAGCTTTCAACAGCTTCCTTTTGCTCAGCCTGATCTACCTCATGGCGTTGTTGGTATGGGATTAAAATATGAAAACCACATACATGCCATGCACCCAGGGCTTAAAGAAGAGGCAGGGTGAACAGGAGAAAAGTATATTGGACCATCTGAACCTAAATTCCATGCCATATTCATTTACCTTGAGGAACACTAGTTTATGTGCTTCTGTCAAGCCACCCTCAGTGATGTCTCTAGTCCAGTTGCTAGCAACTGGTGCCCTAGGCCAGGGCTTTTCAACTGATGGTACGCGTACCACCTGTGGTACTTTGCCATGTGGCAGGTGGTACGCAACTGTCCTAGAGAAGTGTAGCAGGGGAAGGGAATGAGCCGAAGCGACCCAAGCCTGAAAGAGAGGCAGCTGCAGCTGCAGGACTGTCTGGGCTCGGCAGAAGCCCCAGGAGCTGGCAGGGCTCCAGCTGATTGGTGCTTCCGGAAGCAGCTTGGAGCTGGAGGTGAACTGAAGAAAAAGGGGGGGAGGAGAGGAGAGGCTATAAAAGGAGGTGGTTTGAGCGGGAAAGGGGGAAAAAAACAACAGGGAAAGGTTTAAACAAATGTAATTAGTTTTACTCCCTTTAATTGAGTCTGTCTATGACTTTTAGAAAGTTTTCTTTGAAGGTAAAGAGGCTTAATTTAAAGCTAAAGCGTTTCGCAATTGCCGGAGACTTTCAGTCTTGAGTTGCAACATTGTGAAACGTGACACGCCTGAGGCAGCTTAAAGAGAGAAAACCCCCAGAGTTTATGTGTTTCTTTATTTTGTGAGCCTTTCTTGCTTTGCACTTGATTCCTGTGTCTTTAAGGGTACAGGGAAGGGATTGTGTGTGTGTGTGTGTGTGTGTGCATTCTTACTACACTGTGGAAAGAGCTCAGAAGGGAGAGAGGAAGAAGGGCGACCAGCTAGCTCAGGGGTCTACAAACTTAGCAACCTGTGGACTTCAACTCCCAGAATTCCTCAACTAGCCATGATGGCTGAGGAATTCTGGGAGTTGAAGTCCACAAGTCTTAAAAGTGCCAAGTTTGAAGACCCCTGAGCTAGCTGGTAGTGGTGCATATTAATAAACATGGATAAATTCATCATACATTTATCAGTGCAAAGGGAAAGTAATTCAGCAAAGGAACAGCCACCGAAGAAATTAAAACTGGTACTTTTTTACTTTTTTCTACAGTTTGTAATATTTTATTAGATTATAGAATAAAATACAAAAATACAAAAGCAAGTAGTAGGACACAGTGGGGAGGAAAAAGGGGGGAAAAGTGAGCGGGAGAAGGGAAAAAGTACAGACTTCCTCTGTTGCAGTAGAAGGAGGAGGCATTAACATTGAACCTCAACTTTTTACTTTTCCATAATATTATAAACTAGCCATTTCTATAACAACAAATGAATCTAATCAGTAAAACCCAAAATCCCTCCCCTTTTTTTTAGTCATCAAGTTTTTGATACCTTGCTAAGCACTGGTGGTACTCAAATATTGTCATGTCCTAAAAGTGGTACAATCTGTGAAAAGGTTGAAAAGCCCTGCTCTAGTATATGACTGAGAGACCCTGGATCTGGTTGTCCATGATCCCATTCCATTGATATTGTCACTGTTTTCTATTCAGATTGGAAAAGACACAGACTTTATTTTGAAATTATTTGTTACAGCCAGCATTTCTTATTTCTCTTTCAACCAAAAGTTGAAGCTGCTTTAAAACCATGGATTATGAATATACCTATATGGAATTAAAACAGGACAACTCCTAAAGGTAAACCTTTTGTACAGAATTCTCATAGTTATAACTGATTCAGATCTCATACAATTATAATCACATTGCTTTATATCCAGAATAAGCCCGAACCCACAACAGCCACTGAGAATAATATAATAATGAACTAGAGAAGTCTGTATAATTATCATGTTCTGATACAAATTTAATTCCAAACTCTGTACCTACTTCAAGAGACAAAACAAACCTAAATATTTCCATTTTTAGATGCATGGCGAGAATTTAGCCCAATATATTCTGTGCTGTGAAATTAGGGGGAAAATGATGCATAACTCTTTAATTTTCATGATGTTGCTGACATTTAACCCTAATTTTTAGCTATGCCTGATATATTTAGTCTGTTAGGGTGGAAGCAAAATTTATAAGTTATTTTTACTACAATTTTAACAAGCTTGTTGAACCTTTGTTTATTTCAAGTCACCAGGAATATCACAGAGCCAAGTAAGTAGGCTGCTGGGTTAAACTTATTGACAAGATCCTTCAGACTTCAGGATAGAGTAGCCTATGGCTGTAATTGGAAAATCTCCCTCCAGCATCTTAATAACTTGTGAGTCACCAGGATGGATGTGCTCTCCAAAATGGACCCTGGAAATAATTACATAATCCCCTCACAATTTCACAAGGCTGATGGCCTAAATCTCTCATTTTGTCATTTTTTTTTCAAGAGAAGAAGATAATTAAATCATTTTAGAGTAGTTCTTCTGTGGTATTTCCTTTCAACTTGACTTTTCTTAAAAGGCCAGACAGTATGCTAATATTTCTAGCTTGGTGGAACAGACGTTTTTTATTGAGCAGTTCAAGAGAATTGGAAATGATGACCTAGCTGGTGAAATTTTCTGGCACTTAACTTTTTGGATATATTTAAGAGGTCAAATCTACATTTGTTAAGCTATTAAATGCTCATTCAATTGAGAGCACTCTAAGAAGAGAGATGCAAGACCCAGTGCTATTTAGATCTGGGTCACTATTGGCAGCTGGATTGGCTGCCTAAGTACTAAAGGCTGGCACTTAGCAGTTGGAAAACGGAATATTATGGGGCGGGAATGAGGCAACTGAGGCCTAGTGAAGTAAGAAGAGGATAGTGATGGTGCAGAAGGACAGAGTAAGGAAAAAAAATAAGGGAAGCCAAGCACTTGGGACCTCTTCCTCCTGTTTTTTTTTTCTTCTGCTACTCAGGATGCAGGAAAAAAACCTAAACCATGTAAAGACCCCATACTGGGCCCAATCCAGTATGACCATCGTTTGCATGAACTCCACTAAATCATGTAAAGGGCATGGTAGCAATTATGGCTTACCTCCCCTTTTGATAAAAATAAAATATTACAATTATATTACAATCAGAAAAAAATATTAGGTTAGAGAGGAATTTAAATCAACCTCTAGTTGGGTGATGTTAGGCAACTTGTCAGCTTGAAATTGGCTTCTGTGCACATCCTGTCATAACACTAAATCACCATGGCTGTCAGGCAGAGTCACCACAGCTGATGGGCAAACAGCATTGAGAGATTTAGTCACTCTCTCACCTATATTGAATGGTTGACTGGTACTTTTCAAAGTAGAGGCTTTGACTGTAAACTGATTTTTAGACTAGTACAATTGGTCTATTATTTAAAAAATGAAATGCATTTTTCATCTCTATCTGGATGCCTTTTCTATTCATATCACTGCAGGCTAAATACCTTGAACTGACTAATACATATATTACAAGAACATTTAAATCTTGTGGTTAAAGTGTGTGGTAAAATAATACTTTGGGAAGTATGCTACAGACAGAGGTTCAGCTATGGTTCAGCTTAAATATTTCTATCATAATTCATAAGAAGATTTCAGGGAGGTTATTTAAAGCTATGCATGGGCACTGGAATTTGTGCAGGGCCATTATAAAAATATAACACTTATAAATTTAATACGGAAAAGAAATAGATAAGAGAGGTAACAAAAGGCCTGGGTTGTTAAACAAGTCATACTGTTTGAGCAGGTCTGCTGATTTATTCTCAGTCTTACCCCTTCCCTAAATATTTTAGTAATAGCCATTTAGCACAGGATCTGAATTTATCTCACATCTCTAGCACTGCAGAATGGTTCTGAATCCATCACTGTTATTCCAAGAATGATTCTCTATTCTCTGTTTAATAATAGATAGAACTTTCACAACTGAAATCCCCTAAACTGTGTATATTCCACAGGAAGCTTAAAAACTGGTTTTATTGACTGATTAAATCTGCAAAAATAGAAGATTTAATCAAGTAGTGGACAAATTTTAGTGGAATGCATTTAGTTTGATGGGTGACAAATTGTCCAGATTTACATTCTTCTATGAAGAAACTTTTTATTTAAAATGGATTCTGTAATTGTTTCATTATTGTACGATTGCTATTGTCTGCTAGCTATGAGGGTATCTATCAATTTATGATTTTCATTAAGCTGCTCTTTTAGTAACAAATTAGCCCAGGATTTTGATCAACTGCTTAAGTCAGATCAGCTGCTTATTTAACTCCAATAATATATAATTGCTCTTTGTCATATCATTAACTTTGGGTTTTTTTTTTCATAAACCCAAAATCATCCCCTTCTTGCTACAAATTGCAAATATAATTCAAGGATTCTCATATTAGGGTAACTTGGTTTCATTTGAGGGATATGTTGTTAAATATTTCCTTATTATATGTAGCAAATGCTGGTATTTACCAGTTTACATTGGCCATAACAACATAGCAAATACTAGCTGTCATCAGAAAAGGATGCAGTCAAATGAGATATTCATCCGTTAAATCACTGAACTAAAACTAATAATGAGAGCATTATTTCTGGTAGTAATATGAAGTACAATTCACTGAAAGAATATCTAAAAAGCAAAAGACATTCTGTATTTTTGTTTTGTTGTATTTTTGTTTTGTATTCCCTCAACTAAGTCATGCTGTTTTTTTTTATCTTCTCCACAGCTATAAGTGATGTTTAACACAGGCTTGATTTTTCCTTCTTTAGCACATGTTTGCATTTTAAAAGGCACCCCATCCTCCCTTATGTTTGTCTATGACACTGCGTAACTTGTGATTGCTGATCAGTGGCAATAACATATATTTGTCACATGGATTGAAAACTATGTGCATATTGTTTATCTGATTACTAACTTGCTAACTGAACAATGATTGAAGGCTACCCAGTTCAGAATTCTAGTTTTTTAGGACAGGTGGTACATCCCTAAAATTTCAAAATCTGGGCTATCCTTGACTCTACAAAGCTGACATCAAAGGCAGACAGATGGTCCTACAAACAATTTGGTCTTTTTGCATGTAAATAATTGGTGTCATATTTTTGATTGAGGTACTCATCTAACCCAATTTTGTGCCAGCGACCTTGAGTAGTAAAATAATCTTGAAGGAATAAAAGAAAGACCAAAACAGTACAGTATGATTGCCATGTTTAACAACACAGACTTTGAGTTTTCAAAGCCTGGAATAAATACAAAGCAAAGCAACTATCCATATAAATAAGACATGTTGATTACTAGTGATTGGAGGAGGCAATGACCCTGTGTTGATGTACCAATGCCTTGCACAGCTCGCCACACTGCTACTTTACTAATTCTTCATATAAATTGGATCGCACAAATCTGGGCAGAGAATCCTTCTCCATCAGCATGAAGATTCTCTTCTGGGCCAGGTCAAAAGTGCTTATAGATGGTTCCACCAGATTCTTCATGGTCACTGACTTGGTGAAATGGTCAATATTCACCTGACAAGAGGGAGATAGAGTAGATAGCTGTAGGAATTACATAGGACATATCTCACAAAAATCAAGTGATGTGCCAACAATATACTTTACATGGGGCATTTGCCAAAATGCCTCCCTGATGGAAAAAAACTGAAGCTAATAGCAATTCCATATGTGAAGCTAACAGCTAATAAATATCCCTTGATAAACTACAGCTGAAATAAATATATATTTAATATTTATAACAAAAAGTCAAATAAGAAACATTTGATTCACATAAATAGATTTTTGTTAGAGATGTTAAAAACATGAAGCTAACTGTCATCAAATCTAACTATAGAGTTTATGATACACCCCTGTAGTGGTGCAAAATAATACCCTCCCTCCACTAATTACATAATGTCAGCACCAGTGCTTTGTGATCATAATCTATTGATGCCATTTTAATCTTAATTAAAGGAAATGCCACTTTAAAAATAGCACTCTACCACTTCTTTGTGCTTCAGAGGACAGTGTATAACCTCGCTGATGAAGTTCTCGCCTTGTCTTGCCTTCCAGTTCATGGATTCTCTGCAGTAATATGTTGGTGTGCCTTGTATGATGACTGGTTCACTTTTCAATGCATTTGTTTATACTGTAATTTTTAATGACTAATCTTCCCTTGCACAGCTTCCTTAGACTTGTTTCTGATGTCTGTTTTGTAACATTCACAAATAGTCTTTGTTCAGTATAGTGTAGAACTGGAACAAACCAGTAATTTCTTCTGTGACAAGGGAAGGGATCTGTGTTTAGGTGTGCACCCCATAGAATCTAATCACAGGGGCACTTTCAAGAGATTAATTCCCTAATTCTTAACAAAAGCCAGGGTTTTATCTCCATTCAGGTAATGGCAATCAACTAACCTCTTTCGGAGCCTCACTTTGGATAAACTCTTCATAGATCTTTTTGGTCTTTTCAGCCATTTTGGTAGGCAGTTTGGTCTTCTTATAATCTTCACATGCAATCCAGAATTCAATGTTCTCTTCACTGAATTCAGATTGGAGGAAAGTCCGGAAGCAGGAAAGGCCATCTGCACAGAGGAAAAAATTATTTAAAAAAATGTCAATTACAATTGTGAAATAACACTTTTTTTTCAAATTATAGTTTCCTAATTAATCCTCTATTGTGCAACAGTCCTTGATAACTTTTTCTTTGATCAGATACTTATAAGATTGTTTGTAATACTGGAACAACATCATTCAGCCCTACTGATGTGACTCTGTCCTATCAGTTTTGTCAAAACAAATTTTGGAAGATAACATAGTATGGTTAGCAAACCATGTTAACTGATTATAAAAATAGGGAATGAAAGAATCCAGACATCAATGACTTCAACCACACTATAACTCATACTATAACTTTTTTTCGTATCAATTTTCCTTAATTCTTTGCTGTGAGACAAGGAATATGGTGAGGAATCAGCCTTGCCCCAACAGTTACAATCAAGAAGAGAAGGCTAGACCATACACCCACCAATATACATTTCTAAAGAAGCTGAGGCAACTGGAAGAGAAAAGAACAACTTTTGCTTGCAGAAGCTCCTGAGCAGCCACAATTTTTCACTACTTCTAGTACCCAAGCACTGATGCAGCTGGTATTCTTGGAGCACCAAAAGCATGCCTTGTATTAGATATCCAGTGAAACTCAGTAGCATTATCCCTTTGTTAACTGCAAATGAAGATCATAAAGATATTGCGTGCATAGTTGTATGCTGATTAAAAAGGTAGATAGAGCGCAGAAGAAAAGAAAGGGGGGATATGAGATTGATATCTATAATGCGAGATAATTCTAAACTGGAGATTCAAAGAACTTTCAGAACAATTAACACAAAATTCAATTCAATTCAAAATTCAACTAGCAGTAATATGGAAGAGTTGCTTGAAGATTATGAAAGTGATGCTTTGGAAGATGTTGGATAATCCTTTCTTTCCATATATTTAATTACAATCATTTGTTGTAATTTCTCTTGCTTCCTGCCAGTTATCTTATCTTATGGATTATGTTATCTTATGAAAGGGCTTAGTATCCTTTTTTCTCTGTAATCTTCAAAGCAGCGAGAAAAAATACATAATCGAATAACAGAGTTGAAAGGGACCTTGGAGGTTTTCTAGTCCAACCCTCTGCTCAAGCAAGAAATCAGTGCGGTAATCTCTTTTGCCAGTCTTGAATTTATTTATATAAAATAATAAAATGCAAGAAATAGTTGAAATAAAAATAGTTGATACTGTCAATGCAGCACTCTGCACAAAAGTAATTTGATTGGTAGTGTTGTAAATTTAAGTAGCTAGGCTTACTGGCATTTACATACAGCATAGCTAAGTATGATATTGTACTATACAGTAGCTTGAGTTTTTTCAGAGAGTTTTACCACCAGCAGCACCTTTGGCCATTGCAGAGAGTTTTCTTTTAGTCCCTTGAAAAGAGTTTTTTTTCCTTTTGTCCCTAAGTGGAAAACTCTTTTTCCTTAGTCTTCCTGCCACTAACTTTCTTGCAGAAAGTTCTATTTCCTTACTCCCTTACAGAGAGTACTTTTTTCCCTTAGTCTTGCCACAAGGAATAAGGGACTATTTTTTTTAAATAGTATTTTATTAATTTTCTATTATTACAATTCATTAGTGCTTAATGAACAATGTGTTGTCTGGGTTGATTTGTTTTGCTTAGTAATATGAGTTAAGTTCTTACTCTCTATCCCGTTTTTCCAGCCATTGATAAAATAAGTTCCATGTTTGAAAATATTCTGTATCTTCTTTTTCTTTGATTCTCAATGTAAGTCTATCCATTTCAGCACAGTCCGGTATTTTCTTGATTATCTCTTCATCCAATGGTGTTTTTTTCATTTTTCCAGTGCTGAGCAAATACAATCCTCGCTGCTGTTAATACATGTAATGTTAAATATACACTTTGTTTATCATTTTTTTCTGGAACTATATCTAATTTAAAAAGTTCAGGTTTAAAGTCTACATGTTTCACTAACATTTTTTCTAACCAAGTATGTATTTTTGTCCAAAAAATTTTTGCTTTAACACACGTCCATCATAGGTGATAATATGTACCAGGATTTTGATTACACTTCCAACATTTACTAGACATATTTTTAAAACATTTTTGCTAATCTGACAGGTGGAAGATGCCATCTATAAAACATTTTATATAAGTTTTCTTTATATAAAGTTGCCATTGTCAATTTATAGTTTCTTTCCCAAAGGTTTTGCCATTTCTCTAATTCTATATTGTATCCAAAGTTTTTCGCCCGTATTATCATTGTTTCTTTCACTTGTTCGTCTTCCATTTTCAAATTCAATAAAAAGTTATACAATTTTTTAATCATTTTTTCATCAGAAGTCAACAACACCTGGTCAAACATTGTCTGGTCTTTGTAAAAACCATATATTTTAACTTCTTTATCATACCTCGATTGCATTTGCAGTCGAGGCCACCATGATAAGTCAACACCCTGATCTTCTAACTCTTGTTTAGATTTTAATTTCCTGTTTGTATTCAGAATATCCTTATATGTTAGAATTTTCTCAAGTTTAACTTAGTTTGGGTGAATGAATGCTTTCATCGTTGATAGCCATCCTGGTATTTTCGTATAGATTTTTGGTTTTATCTTTTCCCATACAAATAATAATGCGCTTCTTATGTAGTGGTTTTGGAAATATCTGTGGATTTTATTCTTTTCATACCATAAAAATGTGTGCCATCCAAGTTGCAAGTCATGTCCTTCTAAATATAACAATCTTTTATTTCTGAGGGTTATCCATTCTTTTAACCATGTTAGAGCACATGCTTGGTAGTATAAGACCCAATCCGGTAGTCCAACTCCTCCATTTTCTCTAGGGACTAAGGGACTAAGTTTTAATTACAAGTAATCCTTAACCTGGAACATACTTTTCCTTAGTATAGAGCTGACTTACTTTTCCTAATCAGCTCTATACTAAGCAGCTTACATATGCAGGTAGTCCTCACTGAAAAAAGTAACTTATGACCATTTTTTGCACTTACAACCGCTGCAGCATCCCCATGGTCAGGTGATCAAAATTTGAGTACTTGGCAATTGGCATGTATTTATGACAGTTGCAATGTTCTGGAGTCATGTGATCACCATTTTTAAAAACATTTTATTGAATTATAGAGTAAAATACAAAATACAAAGCAAGTAGTAGGACACAATGGGGAGGAAAAAGGGAAAAGAAAGTGAGGGAGAGAGGGGGGAAAGAAAAAAAAAGTAATTGACTTCCGACTTCCTCTGTTGCAGTAGAATAAAGCATTAACTTCGAGCCACAACTTTTTACTTTTTCACAATAGTATAAACTGGCCATTTCTGTAACAACAAATCAATCTAATCGGTGAAACACAAAATCAAAGTTTCATTTTTTTCCACCTCAAGCACAAAATCCAGAAGCGGTCTCCATGTAGAAACAAAAGTACTTGTATTCTTTTCTTTAATCAAAACAGTCAATTTAGCCATCTCTGCCAGCTCCATCAACTTCTGTAGCCATTCGTCCATAGCGGGAATCGAAATGTCTTTCCATTTTTGTGCATACAGTAATCTTGCTGCCGTCAATATATACAAGATCAAAGTTCCAAATTTTTTTACCAAGTCTTTTTCCATTAGACCCAAAAGAAAAAATTCTGGTTTCATATTTATTTTTATTTTAAAGATTTTCTGTACCAAAATGTGAATCCTTCTCCAATATTTCTTTGCTTTATCACATGTCCACCATAAATGGTAAAAGGTCCCTTCTTTCCCTTTAGATTTCCAGCATTCCTTTGAAATACCTTTATACATTCTAGACAGCTTGTCTGGTGTTAAATACCAGCGATACATTATCTTATAGAAGTTTTCTTTTAAATTGTAGTTCAATGTAAATTTTAAACTTTTCATTCACCTATTCTCCCATTGTTCCAGCATCACATTATAACCAAAGTTCCTTGCCCATTGTATCATACCATATTTTACATGTTCACTTTCCAAATTTAATTTCAATAGCATTTCATAAGCCTTAGCATACTCTTAGTATGGCACGTTTAGTGAAGTGATTATTAAAATCATCATTAACTTTAACTTTATCATACCATAAATAACTGTGCCATCCACGCCTTAGTTCATGACCTTCCAAATCAAGTATTATTCTGGAAGCTCACCCATTCTTTTGACCAAGCCAGGCAACATGCCTCAAAATAAAATTTCAAATCTGGTAAACCCAAACCCTCTCTTTCCTCAGCATCTTGCAATAACTTATATCTAATATCCCTTTGACATTGTTTGAATGGGACATCAGTTGCAAGTACTGGAAATGTCTGGAACAGAAAAAGCATCTTCGGTAGAACATTCATCTTGATTACAGAGATCCTCCCCAATAATGATAAATGCAGTTTATCCCATCTTTGTAAAGGGATTACCATTTGTAACCTTCCCAGCTGGCTTCCAACAAGCAAAGTTAGAGTGGGGAGCCAGACTCGCTTAATGACTGCATTGATCTGTGGTAAAAAAAAAATGGTCATAAAATGGGGTGCAACTCACTTAACAACTGCTTAGAAGTGGAATTTTGGGGCTTAATTGTGATCATAAGTCAAGTATCACCTGTATCTTATTCACTAAGATACAGTATAGAGAAAGGGTTAGGGTTAGAGTATTATATACATCCCAAGTGATTCTTCTGCTTCTGATCTGAGATACAGGCTGATATAATTTTATATTGCATATAAGACTCATGCAAATATACTAAATGACAAAGATGACAATAAGTTTTTATTTCAGTTGCAATCTTAGCACTCCTCCATAGATGACATAACAATGCTTTATCATAGTTTCTCAATATCTTATTATTCTTAGGATAAATGTTCTCAATAGGTTGAGATCTTTAGAAAAGACTTACAAGGGTTTTGAAGGAGCTTTTCCAAGGAATTGTGCCACTGCCAAGCTTCTTCTGGGGAAGGTCTGGAAATATTAAAATGAAAATATATAAAATATATAAAAGCATATTCTTTAGATCAACAAGTCAGAAAAGGAGTCTTTTATTGAACTATTGCTCTGCCTTATTCATGATTTTACAACCTCTTTATAATCTCTTTCACTAGTTCTGTAACTTTTCTTAGCCTTGAAGCTAACTGTGGCACAAATATGGCCCAGCAACCTCCTTCTTATGCTATGCCTTTATAATGTCTTTATCTGACGCAGCCTTAAGTTGTCCTTAGGTGTTCTGATTTCAAAGTAGTATTCTTCCTTTGAAGATGATATGATTTTGGTATAGAAATTATCTGGCACACTAAGCTCCTGTAGGTCATATTAAGCTAGTGCAGATATACTCCTTTCCCCCCCCCCTTCAAAACTATTTTTGAGTGGTATGAAAATTCATTTTTTTCAAGCCAGCTTCACCCTCTGTAGACACCAAGTCTCTGAGTCAATGGCAGCAGAGAAAGGTCATGGGATGAAGTTGGAGTGATTGAATAAGACATTTGCTATTTCATACTGCAACCCCTTTTTTATTATATGGAAGAGCATTACACCATAACCAAAACGAGCCCAATTACCAGCTAGTATTAGTGAATAATCAAGTTTCCATCAAGTCTAAGAAAAACGGTTGCTAAAATAGAATGAGTTTTGACAGAGTCTAAACCTACTGTCTGTCTGCCATCTGTCAAGGTTTACCTACCCTATAGCCCTGTTCCCAACCCTGTTAAGATTCCTGTTTTCCCACTGGCTGGTTGAGTTTGATGGAGAACCCTGAGCCAGGGAATTCTCCGATTTCTAATATTAAAGTGCACTGTATACTGTAAATAAGGACTACTCTATTTGGTGACATGATGACAATGGAAGGATGACATGGATGACAGTGGAAGGTAACAAATTTTAGGGTAGCTCAAGGACTGGTGGACAAGAGCTTAACTTGATGAGGAAAAGCCTTATTTGAAAGAACTAAAAATATGTGCAGTTTACATGGAACTGATGCCAATGACTTGTTAAATCCATCTAATAATGGATGTAAGTCTCATATATCTTTCAAACTGTAAAAAGCAGTTAGATGGTGTAATGTATTGAGTTGAATTTATGAAGCAGGTGGCTGGGATTGTGCAGGAATGGTTAGCAGACCACGTGGCCTGCCAGCCAAACTTCCTGTCTACAAGCTTGTTAGCCTGCAATTGAGCGGGAGAATACGGTGCATTCATTGGCTGACGCCGCCCAAAGCTAAATGTATAAATAGGAGTGGAGCAATGTTTGTTAGTTTCTGTTTTGACCTTCAATAAAGAAGTACTTGTTCCTACTACTGTCTCTTCAATGCTGAACCCAGCAGAAAACAGAACATTGGCGACGAAGGTGGGATCGTGCTGCCACAATTCGAAGAGCTGAGTCACTACGGGGGAAAGGCCTAGCAAGCACTTGGTTGGAACGGCGTTTCCCCCCCCTCACTCTATCCTGCCAGTACAGAAACGCTGCAGGAGAGTGCTTCCAAGACTTCACCCTGGAAGTCCTATGGAAGCCTGTGCAGCATGAGGCATTGAAAAGGCCGCGAAAGATTCACCATGGCGAAGATCAGGAAACTCTCCGAATTTGACGTCGCTCATCCAGAGAGGTGGAGCTCCTACGTCACGAGAGTTGAAAACTACCTGAGGGTAAACCAAGTTCGAGATGACGGGTTGAAGGCCGCGACACTCCTGTGTGTTTGCAGTCAAGAAACTTTCGATATTGCCGAGAACCTGGATGCGCCAGCGCCACTTGAGTCCATTGCATACACAGAACTGAAGAAGATGCTCAAAGAACATTTTGAGCCCAAGCTTTCGGTCATTGTTTGGCAGCACGCTTTTGAGCAGCGAGACCAGCGCCCCGGAGTGTCCGCTGCCAACTTCATAGCTGTTCTTCGCCAAGCTGCACGGCCGTGCAAGTTCAAAGACCTTGAAGAGAGGCTGCGGGACTGTTTAGTCTGTGGTCTAAGGAGCCGAGAATTGCAACAGAAGATCTTTGCTAAAGAGACCATCTCTTTCCAAGATGTGCTGAGGGAGATAACGGCCGAAGAAGCAGCAGGCGGAGCTGTTAAGGCCTTGCGACTCTCCAAGAACCCTTCTTGCACGGCGGCCATCCACCACGAGGATGCCAAGACTGCTGAAGACTCCGAATCGGACCACAAAGTCGATCGGTTACAGCAACCACCAGGAAGAAGGCCTCAACGACAAGTTGACAAGACAGTTTCCTTCTCTCAATGCATCGGGTGTGGAGGCTGTCACAAACGGGCTGACTGCCATTTCTGCACAGCAACTTGCCGGGCTGTGGCAAGCAAGGCCACATCGCTACCATTTGTTTGGGTCGCAGGAAAGAACATTCCTCAGAAGAGTTGCCTCAGAAAGGTACCGGGGTCCCCAGTCAGAATAGGGTGGGTTTTTGCGCGAGTAGAAGGAGCGTCTTTAAGACAGGCGCCCATCGCCCACTCAAAAAGAAGTTACACCTCAAAGTCAAGCTGCAAGGGGTTCCTTCTGATATGGAGTTGGACACGGGTTCAGCTCTTTCGATAATTTCCCAAAGGACACTTCAGCAGATTTGCAGTCAAAGTGGCAAACAAGTGAAGCTCAGGCCGTCGAACCTCGTTTTAACCGACTTCCAAAATTCCCGGGTAAACGTCAAGGGGGAGGCCACACTCAGGGTACGGTTCAGGAATTTTGAGGGTCCCTTGGAAGTCGTAATTGTTGAGGGCAACCGCACTAGCCTAATTGGGCTCGATTGGTTTGATGCTTTGGGAATTCAAGTGATTGGGGTAAATAGCTTGCAAACGTCGAGCCTCTCAGCGGTGTGTAAGGAGTTTGCTGATGTGTTCAGCCCGGAGTTAGGGGCTTACAAAGGGCCTCCCATTGCACTATGGTTAGATCCTTCAATAGAACCGATAAGTATTAAGCCTCGTCGGGTGCCTTTTGCCCTAAAGCAGAGAATCAATGCAGAGCTGGACAAGCTGTTGCAACAAGGCATTTTAGAACCAGTTGATAGCAGTCCATGGGAAACTCCCATTGTCACGCCACTTAAGGCCAGTGGAGAAGTCCACATTTGTGCTGACTATAAATGCACGCTAAACAAAGCTCTCTAGCAGCACTCCTATCTGGTGCCTGTAGTCAGCCACATTTTGGCATCTCTACAGGGAGGTCGCATTTTCGCTAAGTTAGATTTGGCCCAGGCCTATCAGCAGCTGCCGGTGGACGACGCCATGGCAGAGGCCCAAACCATTGTGACCCACTGGGGAGCTTCAAGGTGCGAAGGTTACAGTTTGAGGTTAATATAGCCCCTGGCATCTTCCAGAGCATAATGGAGCGCATGCTCCACAATATTCCGGGTGTATGCCCATATTTCGATGATGTCCTCATCGCAGGGGAATCAGTCGAAAACCTCGCTGACAGGCTCCGGGCTGTCTTGCGGCGTTTCCGCGAAGCAGGGCTGAGGCTCAAATAGGAGAAATGCAAAATTGGAGTCACTTCCACAGAATTCCTGGGGTTTCGTATAGATGCCGAAGGCATTCATCCTGCTGAATCCAAGCTCAAAGCAATTCAGCAGGCACCCAGTCCCAAAATGAAGGGAGAGCTTCAGGCCTTCCTGGGACTCCTTAACTTCTATCATGCTTTCCTCCCCCACAAGGCCGCAGTGGCAGAGCCATTACACCGGCTCTTGGACAAGAAGGCCCCATGGAAGTGGACGAGTGTCCACGAGAGGAGTTTTGCAGCAGTTAAAGCATTGCTGTCATCAAATGCGGTGTTGGCTCATTTTAATGAGCAGCTTCCAATCAGCATTGCCTGCGATGCATCCCCGTTTGGGATCGGAGCTGTGTTAAGCCATCTTAAGGCTGATGGAACACAAGTTTCCATAGCATATTATTCCAGGACCCTCTCTTCCACGGAGTGGAATTACATGCAAATAGATAGGGAGGCATTGGCCATCGTGGCTGGCATCAAAAGGTTTCATGACTTTTTGTATGGCCGCCATTTACGGTCTTCACTGACCATAAGCCACTCTTGGGGTTGTTCACCACGAACAAGCAGACACCCCAGATCATCTCTCCTAGAATGTTGAGGTGGTCAATATTCCTATCTGCTTATGACTATTGTCTGGTTCACAAACCAGGTAAAGAAATGGGCACACAGACGGCCTTAGCAGGTTGCCTCTACCGCTATTGGAGTCAGATCCTGCTCCAGCCAACCACATCCTGGCTATCCAGGACTTGCCAGAGTCTCCCCTGAATGCAGGGGATGTTGTTGCAGAAACAGCTTCTGACAGCACGTTGAGCCGCATGTTGAACTGTGTGCTCACGGGATGGCCTGACACGTGTCCTGGCCCTAACCTCCAGAGCTTTTGGAAAAGGAAGCATGAGTTATCCACCTTTAAGGGTTTTATTCTGTGGGGCAGTAGGGTAGTAATCCCGACCTCACTGAGGACTAGGATCCTTGATTCTCTGCATGAGGGACATCCGGGAATAGTCCGGATGAAGGCACTCCTGCGCAGCTACCTTTGGTGGCCTGGGCTCGATAAAGATATCGAGGCCCAGGTCCACGGGTGCCTCATTTGCCAGCAGTCAAGGCCAGAAATGCCACATGCTCCTGTACATAGATGGGAGACCACACAAGCCCCTTGGTCACGGATTCATATTGATTTTGCTGGCCCCTTTCAGGGGCAACTCTTCCTCATTGTTGTGGACAGTCACTCTAAGTGGCTGGAGGTCATTCTAGTGTCCACTACGACGACCGCCAAAACCATTCAGGTTCTGCGTGGCATCTTTGCCACGCATGGGCTTCCAGATGTCATAGTCTCTGACAATGGAGCTCAATTTACTTCTGCAGAGTTCAAGTCCTTTTTAAGGGCGAATATGATTAAGCATGCCACTTTGGCTCCTTTTCACCAGGCCTCTAACGGTCAAGCGGAGCGCATGGTTCGAACCACAAAGGAATCCCTGAAGAGGATCACAAATGGCAATTGGCACCACAGGTTGGCAGATTTCCTACTCTGCCAATGCACAACACCCTGCAAAAGCCCAGCTGAGTTAAGATGGGGGAGACGCCTGATCACAAAGCTGGATCGTTTGCACCTGGACTGGGTTGCTTCACAGGTGCCGCAGCCTAAGACACTGAGGCGCTTGCAAGTGGGTGATCCAGTTTGGGCGTGCAATTATGGACAAGGGGCACTGTGGGTGGTAGCTGTGGTTTGCAAGGTGTCAGGGCAGCTCTCATACGAAGTGGCCCTGGAAGACGGTCGTGTGCTCCACAGGCACATTGACCAGCTGCGTTGGAGGTTGCCACGCCACTCTTCCACTCCTGGCTCTGCTCTCAGGGGGGAGGAGGGACACGATTACGATCGTGCTTCGGACTCTCTCAGCGAAAGCGGGACATTGCAATCGCCGAACGGGTTTTTTGCCAACAAGGCTGCTCCTAACTCAGGCATTGCATGATCGCCAAACGGGGGTTTTGCCAATGAGGCTGCTCCTAACTCAGGCATTGCGCCCATGGGACATTACTCTCAATTGGCTTTTCATGCCGATCCGGTGGATTCTATACCACCACGGAACTCTGGTTCAGGCCTACCGGAACAGGCCAGCCAAAGGGAAATGGACACAGGCTTGGGTCTACCGGAACAGGCCAGCCTTCACGAATTGGCTTTACACGTGTCGGATGGGTCCCACAGCCCCAGTCTGCCGAGTCTGGCAGGCAAGCTTGCAGATCGGGAGTTAGCAGCAGCTCCGAGATGTTCGGAGTGGGTGAAAGGCTCACCGAAATATTTAAAGGACTATGTAAGGTTTTTGGCATTGCAAACTTAAAATGCTTATGTATTTTAGTGCAAACTTAAATGCTTATGTATGGTTCTTTGAAATGTAAATGCTTATGTATGATCCTTTGAAATGTGAATGCTTATGTGTTCCTTACAAACTGAAATGCTTAAGTATTCTTGATGCTGAACGGAGTAATGTCCGGTCTATGTAACACTGAGTGCCAGTGTGCCTTTTTTTGAATGTGTGTAGTCTTTGACAACCAAACAATGCTTTGTAAATGTCAAAGAGCCAGGGGGGAGGGGTGTAATGTATTGAGTTGAATTTATGAAGCAGGTGGCTGGGATTGTGCAGGAACGGTTAGCAGACCACGTGGCCTGCCAGCCAAACTTCCTGTCTACAAGCTTGTTAGCCTGCAATTGAACGGGAGAATACGGTGCATTCATTGGCTGACGCCGCCCAAAGCTAAATGTATAAATAGGAGTGGAGCAATGTTTGTTAGTTTCTGTTTTGACCTTCAATAAAGAAGTACTTGTTCCTACTACTGTCTCTTCAATGCTGAACCCAGCAGAAAACAGAACAGATGGTAGACTTTGTACTAGGTCTACTCTAGGCAAAACTAGGAACATATAGATTGCCCCAGGCAGGCAGTTCATGGTCATGTGGCCATTTCAGCAAAATGTACTTTCCTCTGCTTTTCAGTATGATCAGATAAACATGTCTATGAATTTGTTAATTGAAAATGAATAGAAAAACAGCAGGAAAATTGGTATGGCCAAGAAAATTGGTAAGGCTGGAAATTAGTCTACAAAAGCTGACCATTGACTTGAAGTAGTGGAACTTGAGGAAAAGATACATGGAGATCAAACAGAATAATAGCGTTGGAAGGACCTTGAAGGTATTCTAGTACAACCCCCTGCTCAAGCAGGAGATCCTTAAGGGGCATCTTATGGAGCAAGAGAGAAAGCAGTTTACATAGGGCTGGAGTGATAACACTATTTTCGGTTATTCTCTGATACTGAAAGATTACATATACATTTAAAGTACGGTTCTTCACATTCTTCCTTTAACATTTCAGCTTTTGTCATTCCTCTCATCCTTTTTATTTCCAACTCTACACTGTCCTCTATGAAGCAGAATGGGTCTGAATGGAGGATAATTGTACTCCATGCAGAGAGTATTCCTTCTGAGTATTCCCCTGAGTATTCATTCTTTCATTTTATTTTTCAAAATCTGAAGTTTGAATTTTTCCCCTGCTTTGGCTGTGGCTTTGGGATCTGGTTTTGTCTCTCCCACAGATTTATCATCAGTTCCCACGCTGGTCAAAAAAATGATTGCTTTTGTCTCAAGTGAGTATGCTACAGACTCCCATAGCAAAGTGGATGCTAATTATCTGATTTTACTCAGGCTGTAAGGATTTGATATTAAAGTATTAACATAAAACAAAATAGCAACTACTATAGAAGTCCATACAGATACCAACAAGCCTAAGAGAGAAAAGAGCTCACTGGTGAGATACTTTGAGATTGACTACTATGCCTCAAAAGACATAAAACTGTGTGTAGATCTGGGAAATTCTGGAATCAAGAAACAGAAGTTTGAATCTGCTATTTCTTGCACTCTAAATGCCATCACAGTACTTTTATTAAGCACTTTTAATAAATGAAAGGATGCATATAAAAAGTAGAATGGGAATGTTCATTAATGAATAAGATTATAGGTCAACTGCTATAGAACTGCAGTCTCGCTGGACTGACTGCAAACACAAATTTTTCTGCATGATAATGAGTAGAAAGCTGCTATTTAAAATCATTTATTCTGTTAAAAAGAGGATAAAACATAAAATGGAAAAAGTGGCAACTATAACATCAGAGGTTAGTCAATGGTTTGGAAAGTTGTTTTTGTGTCAATTAATGGGTGGGCTCATCCTCATGTCTCCTACCTACAGCACAAAGATGTCCCACGAACCATTTTTAGTGGGCATAATGTCATGACATCTCCTTCAGTCAGTGGCTTGGCCTGCTCTAATGTCATGGAACCAATTAAATTCATATTTAGCAGCTCCAGTTTTAAAGTGTGTTTTGCCTCTTCTCCTGACACAGGTCTTGCCATGTGAGCCGTCTGCAACGCCTCAGTGATTATGCTGGTGATCATGAAGTCATAAACTACCATTTGCCCAGCTTCCTGTCTGCCTCATTAGACTGCAGCTGCCATGCTTTCCCCCTCACATTGCTAAGCATTGCCCTCCATGGCTTAGTTTGCCAGAGAGATCTCACACCTTGTTCCCATAATTGTATCTGCTCGTGTAATTATACCTAACTGGCACTTGGTAAGAGTGGTGAGGCATTACACATGCTTCTTTTTCTATACACTGGTTTAGCAAGCCTTTGAAAGAACTATAGACCTATTTGCATTTATTTGTTTACTTATTTTATTGTTTATCTCAAATAAATGTGTTCCACATTTTTGTTGCTTTTTCTCACGAGGACTTTCACGTGATGTTACTTTCTACTGTCTTTCTTACTTTACAGGAGCAACACCATTTTTGCCTATTCTAATCCATGCTCTGCATCTAGGTGCTGCTAATGTTGTCACTCCCTTGCAGCATTTATAATTTTTTCTTTCCTGCTTCACCCTGTGCCTGACTGACAAGTAGGATATGTGGCATAGGAGTGTAGAATAAATGGGGGAAGAACCCCAGGAAATGCCTATAGATTTCAGCCTGTAGTACTTCACTGCAGATGAGAACTGTCAGTCAGACCATGGTTTTTGACCCAGATTTAGTGTTTTTCCAAAATAGTGATAGACCTGTGTTAGAAAGAGCCCAAGGGGCAGGTCAATAATGCAGGGAACCTCTATTCCAGCAACCTCTAGTTGGACAATTTTAAAAGTGGCTAAGGCCTTCATCCCTGGTACTTGCCTATATAATCAACCAAATCTCCCCACCTCATGTTAATGAGTGATTAATGAATGTTTTTCTTACCAGCAACATATCCTTTTTTAATAAACTTAACTGTTTGTTTAACCTCTTCCCTGTTTAATCAAGCAGTTTGTACTGGGATGAACTACCCTAAAGAAATCATTTCCATTTTACTGGATTAAGCTGAGGAGTTTTATCTTCTCAATAGACAAAATAATTTTTCCTGGCCTTAATCCAGGACTCATAGGCCTCCCTCCGTTCTGTATAAGTGCAGGAAGTGGTTTGGGGCATGACATTCAAGTTCATGAGAATCAGCTTTCATCAAATAAAAGTTTCTGTCCACGTGGATAAGATCTGCTTAATTGTTTGGGGCAAAGGCTCTTCAGGCCAAAAAAGGGGCAGAAAATAATCAGGGGAAGAAACCTCAAACATTTGCATCTTTGCACTCTGAGAAAAATCAGACCGAATTATGAAACATGGTTCTATTTTTAAAAAGTAATTAGGCAAAAAAGGCTAATTTGCTCAGGAAATTTTATTTCTCAGAGTGATGTACTGCCAGAATCCAGCTGGGGTTGGGATAGAATACCTACAATCTTGTTCTCATCACTAGAGCAGCCTAGTCTTCCTTTTCCACCCCAATGGGAAACCAAACACTTTCCTTCCCGAAGACCCGTGGAGAACCCACCTCACCACATCTGTTTCCATTGCCATGACAAGATCTGCTTAATTATGATGTTCAAAACAGCCCATAAACCCACAGCCTAATTTGTTCCAAATGGCTCTGAAAAGAGTGCATGATCTACCTAATTTGTCTGTAGCAGTGGTTAAAATTAAGCTATTATCAACAGTGCCAGTCACCATGCAATCTTTAGATCAGCCTGTCTGCTGAGCCTTTTTTTTTACAGCCTAATTGGAAACAGATTCAGGGACAATCAGCCAGGAGAGGTTCCCCTTGTGCATTAAGGCCACTTTTTTCCCTAATAGCTACTGGTGTTCATTTTGTTCCAGTTCCTGGAACTGCTTTGTCTTTCATACAGATGGGAGACTGCGTTCTCACAGAAAAAAATTACAGTGATTAATGTTGGCAATTTGCCTTTGGCAGCGGCAGCAGCAACAGCAAGTTTCTTGAAGTCTACAGATAAACACAAATGGAGCCACTTTTTCTAATTGTCTCGTATCAATGTATCAGAACCATTTAACATTGTTTTCATTCATATAGCTCTTCTTAAATTTGCCTGCTTCCAATCTAGTTGAACAATAATGATATAAAACGTTCTAAAGGGACTAATTGTGTCAGTTTGTTGTAGCAAAGAAAATAAATAAAAAAACAAGAATAAAAAGCAAGCAAACAATCTGAGGGTCTTAACAGCACCTTAAATATTAACACATTTTAACTATTCAAGCTCTTGTAGATGATAATCTACTTCTCCAGAAGCACAGATGTTTTCTTGTGTTTATAGTTGTTCTTCTGTGAAGTAGGGATGAAAGATTTTAAAGCTTTCAGCATCTGACAACAACACCCTCAGGAAAATAATTCTTAGTATTCTTTATAATTAACATACAAAGCAATTTTGCCTTTCTGTAGGGAGATATGCCTGCCCCCTTTCTTCCCTCTTTCTTTTCCGCACTCCCTCCAAAGTAACTGTGACCACATTCCACACTACTAATGAAATGAGTGGATTTGGATCTTTAAAAAAAAATAAGGGTTTCTTATTTCAAGTTTCTTCATTACTAAAACCGGTCTTCTTTTTTTATTTTTTATAATGTTTTATTAGTTTATTAGTTTTCTAATTTTACAATTAAGTATTTAAAAAGCAATGTGGTAACTGGGTTGATCAATGGTTCAATAACATACATAAATCTTTAGTATAAATCTCAAGTTACAACATCATATATTTCCTCTCTTTTTCCCTTAATATCTACTATCTCATATTAGGTTAATACCTTATTGTTAGGTTAATATTCTTATTGTTATCAACTAAGTAAAACCATCTTTGTTACATTTATCAATAATTTTTAGCTTATACATATCTTAATTGTGTTTGCATTCAATCCTTATATACAATCAATGTCCTGTTATTGCTTTCTTCCCAAGCTTTAATTCCCCATCAATATTCAAATTAATATTTGGTATTTATAATTTCCAAGCTTTAGATAACCAAACTTTTCCTTATCTCAACTTCTTCCTTTTTCCCTTTTCATAACAAAATCTAATATTCTAAATACACATCTTATCTATTTGAATATAGTCTTATTCTGTTTTCTAAAAGTTATCTATTTTCCACCATATTAAACCATCTAATTAATAATACAGTATACCCTCTAATAGATCAAAATCATTATATGTATTGTCTGGGTTAACCAATAAATCAGTAATATACATCAATTTTTTCATCTAGGTCTAATTTTTTAAAGCTCAAATACTCCCTCTCTTTTTCTGGTAATATCTATTATCTCATATTGGGCAAACAGAATTCTTATTTTCAACTGATTTCCAAATATTTTATATTAGGTGACCAAAATTTCCCTTATCTCAACTTCTCCCTTTTTCCCTTTTCATACCAAAGTCTATTAGTCTTGTTACACATCTTACCTATTCAATTATAATGTTACTTTATTTTCTAAAAATTATCTATTTTCCACCATATTCAACCCTCTAGTTAGTAATATGAGATCAAAACCCTTATTTTCTTCAGCCTTACTCTGGCTTTCTTCCTTTGCCAACTAACCTTCCATGTCAATGCTTTTGAATCATCAAAAAACACCCTTTGTTATTATATATATTATTTGGAATAAGAAAGACCAGTTGGTTGCAGTTTTTTTGGAAGAACTAGCCCATTTGTCTCCTTCATGGATTACTGCCTTGTCGTGGCGAAGGGGCTTGCGTAACTCAATGAAGCTATGAGCTATGCCATGCAGGGCCACCCAAGATGGACAGGTCATAACAAAGAGTTCTGACAAAATGTGACCCACTGGAGAAGGAAATGGCAACCCACTCCAGTATCTTTGCCATGAAAACCCCACGGACAGTACTAAAAGGCAAAAAGATATGATGCTGGAAGATGAGCCCCTCAGGTCGGAAGGTGTCCAATATGCTACTGGGGAAGAGCAGAGGGCTAGTACTAATAGCGCCAGAAAGAGTGAAGCAACTGGGCCAAAGCCGAAAGGACGCTCAGCTGTGGATGCATCTGGTGGTGAAAGGAAAGTCCGATGCTGTAAAGATGTTTTCTCCATAGGAACCTGGAATGTAAGATCCATGAATCAAGGCAAACTGGACATGGTCAAACAAGAGATGACAAGACTGAACATCGACATCTTAGGAATCAGCGAACTAAAATGGACAGGAATGGGTGAATTTAATTCAGAAGATCATCAGGTATACTACTGCGGGCAAGAATCCCTCAGAAGAAATGGAGTAGCCTTCATAGTCAATAAAAGAGTAGGAAAAGCAATACTGGGATACAATCCCCAAAATGACAGAATGATCTCAGTGCGAATCCAAGGCAAACCATTCAATATCACAGTAGTCCAAGTCTATGCCCCAACCACTGGTGCTGAAGAGGATGAAATTGACCGATTCTATGAAGCCCTACAGCACCTTATAGAATCAACACCAAAAAAATGATGTCCTTATCATCATGGGGGATTGGAATGCTAAAGTAGGAAGCCAAAAGATAAACGGAATAACAGGCAAGTTTGGCCTTGGAGTATAAAATGAAGCAGGGCACAGGCTTATAGAATTTTGTCAAGAGAATACGATGGTCATAGCAAACACTCTTTTTCAACAACCCAAGAGACAGAGTGCCTAAAGAACTATGGACGGAGGTTCACAACGTTGTACAAGAGGTAGCAACTAAAACCATTCCAAAGGGGAAAAAAATGCAAGAAAGCAAAATGGCTGTCTGAGGAAGCTTTGCAAATAGCTGAGGAAAGAAGGGAAGTGAAAGGCAAGGGAGAAAGAGAATGATATGCCCAATTGAATGCAGAATTCCAGAGAATAGCTAGAAGAGATAAGAATGCCCTCTTAAATGAACAGTGCAAAGAAATAGAAGAGAACAATAGAATAGGGAGAACCAGAGATCTCTTCAAGAAAATTGGAGATATAAAGGGAACGTTTCATGCAAAGATGGGCATGATAAAGGACCAACATGGCAGGGACCTAACAGAGGCAGAAGAGATTAACAAGAGGTGGCAAAATTACACAGAAGAACTATACAAGAACGAGCTTAGCGTCCCTGATAACCACGATGGGATGGTTACTGACCTCGAGCCAGACATCCTAGAATGTGAAGTGAAATGGGCCTTAGGAAAGCTGAGCAACAACAAAGCTAGTGGAGGTGACAGTATTCCAGCTGAGCTATTCAAAATCTTAAAAGACGATGCAGTAAAAGTGCTACACTCAATTTGCCAGCAAATTTGGAAAACTCAACAGTGGCCACAGGACTGGAAAACATCCGTTTACATTCCAATTCCAAAGAAAGGCAATGCCAAAGAATGTTCAAACTATCGCACCATTGCACTCATTTCACATGCAAGTAAAGTTATGTTTAAAATACTACAAGCTAGACTCCAGCAGTATGTAGATCAAGAACTTCCAGAAGTACAGGCAGGATTTCGAAGAGGCAGAGGAACTAGAAATCAAATTGCCAACATACGCTGGATCATGGAGAAAGCTAGGGAGTTCCAGAAAAACATCTACTTCTGCTTCATTGACTATGCTAAAGCCTTTGATTGTGTGGATCACAACAAATTGTGGCAAGTTCTTAAAGAGATGGGAGTACCAGACCATCTTATTTGTCTCTTGAGAAACCTATATGCGGGTCAAGAAGCAACAGTGAAAACTGGACACGGAACCACTGATTGGTTCAAAATTGGGAAAGGAGTCCGGCAAGGCTGTATTCTGTCGCCCTGCCTATTTAACCTATATGCAGAGCACATCGTGAGAAAGGCAGGGCTAGATGAATCAAAAGTTGGAATTAAGATTGCCGGGAGAAATATCAACAACCTAAGATATGCAGATGATACCACTCTAATGGCAGAAAGTGAAGAGGAACTAAAGAGCCTCTTGATGCGGGTGAAGAAGGAGAGTGCAAAAGTTGGCTTGAAACTCAACATCAAGAAAACCAAGATCATGGCATCTGGCCCTCTCAATTCCTTGCAAATAGATGGGGAAGAAATGGAGGTAGTGACAGATTTTATCTTCCTGGGCTCCAAGATCACCACAGATGGGGACTGCAGTCGAGAAATTAAAAGACGCTTGCACCTGGGGAGGAAAGCTATGGCAAATTTAGACAGCATACTAAAAAGCAGAGACATCACCCTGCCAACAAAAGTACGTATAGTCAAGGCCATGGTTTTCCCAGTTGCAATGTATGGCTGTGAAAGTTGGACCATAAGAAAGGCTGAGCGCCAAAGAATTGAGGCCTTTGAACTATAGTGCTGGAGAAGACTCCTGCGAGTCCCTTGGACTGCAAGGCAATCAAACCGGTCAGTCCTAGAGGAGATCAACCCTGACTGCTCCTTAGAAGGCCAGATCCTGAGGTTGAAATTCAAGTACTTTGGCCACCTAATGAGAAGGAAGGACTCACTGGAGAAGAGCCTAATGCTGGGAAAGATTGAGGGCAATAGAAGAAGGGGACGACAGAGAATGAGGTGGCTGGATGGAGTCACTGAAGCAGTAGGCGTGAGCTTAAATGGACTCCAGAAGATGGTAGAGGACAGGAAGGCCTGGAGGAACGTTGTCCATGGGGTCGTGATGGGTCGGACACGACTTCGCAACTAACAACAACAACAGCCCATTTGTATTCATTAGATCACCTCCCTATTATTCCAATTTCCCACAATTGTCCTGATAAGTTTATCTTCCATTCTATCTGTTCTTCCTTTTCCTCAAATTTCTTCTGATTTTTGTAAAAAGTCTTTTCCATTTTCAGTGTTGTCACTCCCTTTTCTGATTTTTCCATTGGCTGGATCTATTGGTCAATTGGGTCCTCTATCTTAGTATTTAGTTGTTCCACTTCTCTTCTTATTTTCTGCATTGTTAGTTTTTTGGTTGTAGCCAAAACCTGGGTTTGTATATTTAAGCTGGCATCTTGTTCCTTTATGTTGCATCTTATTTTGTCACAAGCTGAAAGAATGGTTTTGTGTATTGATTTCAACATGGAAAGGATTTTTTTCCTGATCTTCATCCATATTCTCTTGATAGTATGTTAAGTTGAAGACTTTAGAATCAAACATTAAGAATAGTTTTTTGTTTTTTATAGCTAGGTATGGGACATCTATTTCACATGTTATAGGTGGTCTTTATAGTAGAAATTGTTTGTCAAGTAAGAGTTTATAGTTTATAGTCCAAGGTATTCCACCATTTCGTGTGATAACATGTGCTTCTCATGTAAAGAAATAGGAAAGCAATTCCCCACGTATAGCTCTGAAAGTCAGTAAAAGTTTACATTGATAGTTCAAACAGGCCAGATATGCCGCCCAGAAGTTCCTTCTTTGCAGCTATGTTTTTCACAGGTGGTAGCTGTCAAGGTCAGAGAGGTTTTTTTTCTGGGGTCTGGGCTTCAAGCCAAGTCTCTTTTAAGCAATAACAAGTTGTAATACCATACTTTGCCACAAGATGTCACCAATGCTGTTTAAACTTTTTTAAGTCCAAAGTTTTTATGATAGTTTTTCAAGTCTTATTTCTTTTTTTAGATAAAAACAAATGTCTCCAGTAAGAATAGGAATACTTTGAGGACTGATTTCCGGGACGTCGCTGAGCTTAGACCTAGGGAGATGATCGTGCGCTCCTTAGGTCCGATATTCTTCTGCTGGTGGGTCCGTTTGGGCCGAATGCCACCCCGGAGAGGTGGCCACTGAAGGGTGAATCTTTGAGGAACACGGGCCGGCAGTAGCCGGCCCACAGAACTCAAAGCAACCCCTGGAACCAATGGAAGAAAGGCGGACTGCATTTATGCGTTCCGCCATTAACAGCTGTTTTGTGGAGACGGAGAAACAGCTGATTTTGACAGCAAGCAGCCAGTCTGGGTGAGACTTTGCTTCCTTTACTTCAGCAATGTGGATTTTGTCGTTAAATACTTTTTAAACAGTCTGTCTTCAATTAAACCGGGAAGCCTGAAGGGAGGAAGGAGGGTTTTTTTTCCTTCCCCCCCCCGTACAAGCGGTGGTTTAAACTTCTACTACAAAAAGAAGAACAATTTGATTTACTTTAAAGTCTTTAAAAGTCTAAAACTGAGGGAATTTACTTGCTTTTTAAGAGAAAAGATATATTTGATTGGGAAAGCCATTCTTGTTTTAATCTGGTTTCTCTTTAAAAAACTTTAGAACTTTTTTTCATCTACTCTGAATAACTTTCTATTTTTTTTTTTTATTTTTTTGTTTTTTTCCCCCGTCTAAAGCCTGGGAAAGTTACATTATAGCCAGGTTTTTTTTTCCTTTGTTCTCTGGCAGCTGCTGTTTGTTTAGAGTGAAAGTTTGGCTGAACGTCCAGACACTTGGCTGAATGCCCAGATATTCTAATCACTTGCTACAAAGTATCCAAAGAGACTTTTTTTTTTCCTTTCTGTCTGTGGCTGTATAATGCTTTTTGTAAGAAGAATTGAACATCAAGAATTGAATTAGTTGGATTATAAATTGGATAAATTTTACTACATAGTTTTTTCTTATTTTTTCTTTTTTCTTTTGCCTTTTGGGCTTGTTTCCTGTTGTGTCATTTTTAATTTTTGTTCTTTTTGTTTTGGATCTTCTCCTGTTTTCTTTTTTACTATTTTTATCAATCTGGGATTGCTTCTTTACTTTTTATTTTTATTTTATTTTTGTTTTTCGGGTTTTGCCTCTAGGTAAAAAAAAAAATTCTGCTTTTTTTAAGATTAGGGGGGCTTCCTGCTACCCCGCGTCTTTTTCTTTTGGAACTATTTTTTTTCTTTTCTTCTGCCTTTTGAATTATATTTGGCTTCCCCTTCTAACAATAGAAGGGTAAGGGATTACAACTGGCCATCGGGCCATCTGGCCATCTGGTGGATTACAATTGGCCATTGGGCCACCTGGTGGATTACAAAACAATAGAACAACCAAAAGATGGCGACTTCAAATTTGGCGAAGGGGAGTAAAAAGGCAACTTCCGCCCCTGCTTCATCATCGGTGAGTCCTGTCCCTTAAAAATCAATTACTACATTTTTACAACAAGAAAAGGTGGAACCCCAATCAAAAGATATTCAAGCAATATTACAAGCAATTGCAGAGATGAAAATGGATATGAAAAAGGAGTTAGATAAAAATACTGAAGATTTGAAAAAGGAGTCAGATAAAAATTTTGAGGATTTGAAAAATGATCTCGTTAAAATGGATCAAAAAATGGATCAAAAATTGGAAACTTTCCAACAGGAAATTATAGATAACCAACAAAGAATGCAAAAAATAGAAGACAAGTCGGTGGAAGTGGATCAGAAACTAGAATACCTCCAAGGAGAGAATCAGAGATTGGCGCAAGTAAATGCAGAACTGGAAGACAGCATGGCCATGGTGATGGAAAGATCATCATACTTTTTAAGATTCCAAAATGTTATAGAAGAGAAAGATAAGAACCTGTTGCATCTGATGAGTGAGCTATTGGCGGAGCTGCTTGGAACAGAAAAGGATCAAACGGAAAGAGAGATAGATCAGGTCTTCAGAGTTAATTCAAGCTATGCTAGAAGAAATAGAGTCCCTAGGGAAATTCATGTAAGATTTGTCAAAAGATCCACAAGAGATGAAATCTTGAGAGCAATAAGAGATCAACCACTGAAATATAAAGAAAAAGAACTTGTAGTTCTTAAGCAAATTCCTAGAAGGATAAGAGAAGCCCGAAGAGAATATCAATTCTTAACAAAGAAATTGTTCAATAAAGGAGTCAATTTCAGATGGTTGATTCCAGAAGGATTGTTAATTTTTTGGGATACGAAAAGATACAGATTGAATACACCACTTCAAGCAGAGGAATTTTTCAACAATCATAGAGATTTTTTGAAAAGAGGTGAATCGGAGCCTAAGAAGCAAGAGGAAATGACCGCCGCAGGAACATCTAAACAGATGGAAGAGGACGAACCCAAAAAGACTCAAACAGAAGACGATGTGAGACCAAAAGATCAGAGGCAGATAACCTTGCCTAGAAGATTGAGGACTAAATATAACTGGAGCTATGGAGGAGATTGGAATTTTTTCAATAAACATAAATGGTTTGAATTCTCCTTCAAAAAGGAGTAAAATATTTACTAGATTACAAAAACTGAAAATGGATATAATTTGTATTCAAGAGACACATACTAAGAGACAACATTTTAGAACAACCTAAATTGGGTAAACTTTATGCTTCTTTGGCACTTCAAAAGAAAAGAGGTATAGCTCTGTATATAAAAGAAAAGTTGAATCCAAAACAAATTTACGCTGATGAAGAGGGGAGAGTATTAATAGTAGAAATTACATGGAATCAAAAACAAATATTGATGGTGGCAATATACGCACCCAATGAGAAGCAAGATCAGTTTTACCAACAATTACATGATAAACTAGTGGATTTAAATCATCAAAATCTTTGTATATTAGGAGACTTTAATGTAGTAGCTGATGCAATACAAGACTATAAAAGTTACAAACAAGGGAAAAAAGGAGGAAATGTGTTACCGAAGACCTTTTTAAAAATGAAGGAGGAATTGTTTCTACAAGATGTTTGGAGAGAGATGAATCCAGAAAAGTTACAGTATACATTCTACTCAAATCGGCATAAATCATGGTCAAGAATTGATATGATATGGATGTCTCAAAATTTGAAGACTATAATACAAGAGGTTGAAATAGAACCTAATATCTGGGCAGATCATAATCCAATTAAAATGATCTGGAAAGGAATAAAGAAACAATTAAGATGGTCATTAAACAAATCTATATTGAAAGAGAAAGAATTTTTACAATTAGCAACAAAAGAAATGGAATTTTTCTTTAAAGTAAATAAGAAAGAAGAAACCTCTCTCCAAAATGTATGGGACATGGCAAAAGCATATTTTAGAGGTTTGGCTATAACGTATACTGCCAAAAAGAACAAAGAAAAGAAACAAGTACAATTGAGGCTGAAAGAAGAAATTAAAAAATTGGAATTTGAATTGCGAACTGATCCACAAAAGAAGGAATTGAAGGCACAAATGCAATTAATAAAACATAAATTAAACTTATCTGAGATGGATATGATGGCACAACAGATTAAACAATCTAAACAGAATTTTTTTGAAAATGCTAATAAACCAGGAAGATGGCTTGCATATAGATTGAAGAAAGAAAGAGAAAAGAGAATGATAAGTAAACTACAAGACTCAAAAGGTGAGATATATTGCCATAATGATGTGATGAAAAAAATTGTTAAAGACTACTATGAGACATTGTATAAGGCAGAGGTGGTCTCCAAAGAGGCAACAAAAGATTATTTAATTATATCTAAAACAAAGTATTGTTACAAAGGGTATCCTCTTAGAAATTTCACGTGCTCCATTAGTTATTAACTCAGTCAAAAAGTCAAAGCCTTTTTAAACCCATTAAATAAAACTTTAAAATACATTTTTAAATCTAACTCTAGGTTTCTTTCTGTGCCATATCGGTTTCCATAATAAAATTCCTGCATCATCAAACCACAATATTAAAAGGTCCATATTCTTTAACGCTTCAAATTGGTCAGAGTTTTCTTTCCTTTCTTCTAGTAGCCTTTGGATGGTAACAATGATGGAGATCACAGAGGCAATAAAAAGACAAAAGAAGGATAAAACTCCGGGGCCTGACGGGCTCCCTGCAGACGTTTATGTAGCTTTACAAGATATAGTAAGCCCGATTTTGAAAGAATTGTGCAATGAAATTTTTTTAGAGACAAAAATACCAAACTCGTGGACTGAAGCTAATATTACTTTGATACCTAAAGAAGATACTGATCTTACACAAATTAAAAACTATAGACCAATATCGTTATTAAATGTGGATTATAAAATTTTTACTTCAATAATGGCAGAAAGATTGAAGAAATTCCTGACTGAATTTATTCATACAGATCAAAATGGTTTTTTGCCTAAAAGACAGATAAAGAACAATTTAAGGATTATTCTAAATGTTTTAGAATATTATGAAAATCATCCAGGGAAACAGATGGCGCTTATATTTCTTGATGCACAAAAAGCTTTTGATAATTTAAATTGGCAATTTATGTTTCAACAGTTGACGGAAATAGACTTTGGTAAAAACTTTATAAACGAGATTCAAGCAATATATAATAAACAAACAGCAAAGATATCTTTAAATGGAGAATATACAGATGGCTTTGATATCAAAAAAGGCACAAGACAGGGATGCCCACTATCCCCACTGTTATTCATTCTTACATTGGAGGTGTTGGCTAGAGACATTAGACAAGACATGGAAATTAAAGGATTGGAAATAAAAGAACAGAAATACAAACTACAGGCTTTTGCGGATGATCTAGTTTTTATTATAGAGGAACCATTGGAAACAGTTACTACACTTCTGCAGAAAATAGAGGAATTTGGAGAAGTAGCAGGCTTGAAGATAAATAAAGAAAAGACTAAAGTATTAACAAAAAACCTAACAGACAAACAGAGAACACAACTTGCAGAAAGATCAAATCTTCAAATGGCTAAAAAAGTTAAATATTTAGGTATTTATTTAACATCAAAATATACAACAATAAAAGAAGATAATTATGAAAAACTAATGAAACAAATAAAAGTAGATTTGGAAAAGTGGAAAAATTTTCAATTGACATTGTTAGGCAGAATAGCGACCGTGAAGATGAACATTTTACCAAAAATACTTTTCCTATTTCAAACGGTACCGGTTAAACTGGGTAAGAATTTTTTTGATGACTTAAATTCAACAATATTGAAATTTATATGGCAAGGGAAGAAAGCACGAATTAAAACTAAACTACTACAAGAAACAAAAGGGGGGGGGGGCTTTGGACTTCCGGACTGGAGACTTTATTACCAAGCATCTATTTTGCTTTGGCTCAAAGAATGGATTACATTGAGAAATAAATGACTTCTTTATTTAGAGGGACATGACTTACAATTGGGTTGGCATGCGTTCTTATGGTACGAGAAAAACAAAGTACATAGATATTTTCAAAGCCATGCCATAAGGAATGCTTTGTTCTCAGAGTGGGAGAAAATCAAACATAAAATTTATATGAAAATTCCAGAGTGGCTTTCAACAATGGAAGCATTTGCTTATCCAAATCTAATTAACTATGATAAACTTGTTACTTATAAAGACATTTTGGATAAAGATGGAAAACTTAAAGACAGACTAACTCTTTATCAACAAGGCATTGACTTAACATGGTGGTCCTATCTGCAAATTCAAACAAGATATGAAAAAGATGTAAAAGTGAGGGATTTTTATAAAGAACTGACACTATTTGACAAAATACTTTTGAAAACAGATGAAAATTTGATTAAGAAGCTTTACAAATTTCTACTAAATTGGAAGATGGAAGAACAAGAAGTAAAAGAAACAATGATAGTGTGGGCAAAAAACTTTGGATATTCCATAGACTTAGAAGATTGAGAAAAGCTTTGGGAGAGAAATATTAAACTTACTAAAGCAGCTTCATATAAAGAGAATTTATATAAAATGTTTTATAGATGGCATATGACACCAGTTAGATTAGCGAAAATGTTTAAAAATGTATCGGATATTTGTTGGAAATGTAAAGAAAAACCAGGTACTTATTATCATATTTGGTGGATATGTCCTAAAGCTAAAAAATTTTGGTTTAAAATTCATAAATGGCTAGAAAAGATGACTAAAATACAAATAGAATATAAGCCAGAATTATTTTTGCTAGGAATATTAGGACTTAATTATGGTAAAGAGAATGAATATTTAATATTACATGTATTGACAGCAGCGAGAATTGTATTTGCCCAATTTTGGAAAAATGAAAATTTACCACACGATCAGATTATAATTATGAAAATTTTAGAATGTGCAGAATGGATAGATTGACGTTGGAAATTAAAGAGAAAGAGAATTCAGTGTATTTTAGGACATGGGAAAATTTTTATCAATGGTTAGTATTACGCTAGAGCTAAAATATACTTAATTAGTAAGCTTAACTTTATGACTATTTTCAGTATTATGACTATAATTGTTTAGTATTGTATTAACTACTGTTATTTAATATGTGTACCCGGATGAGAGTCTGCTTGTTTAAGCTTTGGATTTTTTGTGTGGGAGTAACCCCACTATTGTACTTATTCCTATCCCTATTCCCATCCCTATCCTAATTCCATTCCCTAACCCCATCCTTTACCCATACTATCCCTATCCTTCCCATACCCATAGAAAATCTAATAAAATATATTAAAAAAAAAAAAAGAATAGGAATACTTTTAGTCCCCAAGTTTCAAAAGCATATACATCCAATTAGATTAAAATTGCTCTTATAGTTGCTCTGTTTCCCTTGGGTAGTTAGTCGCCGCTGTTCTCCTCACAGGGGAAAAAATACTTTGGGCAATTTTTCCAGGGAAAAAAAAATAAAGTCTTAAAGAGAAGATCAGATCTCACCCAGTTTCACCTGCGTTGCTTTAAAGGTGCTTGATGGTGATTTTGACTTCGGCTGTCAGCAGCATAGTGACGAACCATATTGCTATGGCCGGTCTTTCCCCCGCCGGTTTGGAGGGCTTCCCAAGATCAAACAGAAGGGCCGCCGCCCTCCTGAAATCAAGCAGGGGTCCCCTCCTTGCTCGTCACCCCTACAGGGTGACTTTCAACCCTTTCCAGGGTCCCCCAGCGGGATGAATTTGGACGCAAAAGACAGAGCTCGTCTTCCAGCATCCGCAGCGTCGCAATGGCAAACCAGAAGTCCAGTAAAACCAGTCTTCTTGATACCATCAGTTTCAAATGTATCAGAATTATAAGACAAGCACAGAAATATTTTTCAGGCTGATCTGATTTTGCCTTTTCCAAAATGAAAAATGTATCTTGTCCCATGTATCAGGAAATAAATTTGTTATCAAATGTTTGTTTTAAATCTCTGTTGAGTTCTGTATCATTTACCTACCAGTGAAAGCACAATGTGTGATTTCCTTTTCTAAGGTATGGTGAATGTTACAGTATAAGAATCAGTGGAATATAACAATTCCAGGTAGTTCTCTTGCTAAATGAGTCAGTTGTTAAGTGAATTTTGCCCCATTTTACAAACTTTCTTGCCACAGTTGTTAAGTAAATCACCACAGTTGTGACATTAGTAACACAGTTATTAAGCGAATCCGGTTCCCCATTGACTTTGCTTGTCACAAGGTCACAAAAGGTGATCACGACCCCAAGATACTGCAACCATCATAAATATGAGTCAGTTGTCAAATGTCCGAATTTTGATTATATGGCCATGGGGATGTTGCAATGGTCATGTGAAAAACGGTCATATGTCATTTTTTTAGTGCCATTGTAACTTTGAATGGTCACTAAATAAACTGTTGTAAGTCGAGGACCTATGCTCTGCATTTGAATAGTAGTCTTATAGAATTGGGCATGGCAACACTTCCCGTCTAGCTCCATGTCAGGAAAAGTTCCACATGTTAAATCTATGTCAGTCTGCTGCTTTGAGTGAAGCCAAAAAAAAGTGAGGCAGTTCTGGATATTCATGCACACATGTCCTATGAGCATAATCTGACAAAATTGTCAAAGAGAATAAATATCGACAGTAAGGAGCACACTCTTACTTCCTTAACTCCAGATCTCACACTGGAAGCCTGAAGAATCCAAGCCACCTTTGCCCTATGAAATGTCATTATGTGATGGTAGTAAAATGCTTAGGGACACTTGTTTCTTCCACCAAGCTACCTCTGAACATACTGTAGTGAGAGGCGATTGGCTGGTCTTCATAATTCAAAACCAACAATTATGCACTCTTATTGTCTTTCCATAACTCACCTAAACTTTCTTAATTCATTGCTTTAAAATCAGCAGTACATCTGAATACTATGAAAAAGATAAATTACATATGTAGAGAATCGATTTTCTGTGATATTATATGTAATGTAGACATATATTTGTAAAAGATCATGTGGTGCAAATGTTCAGTTTTAATGGGTCTTCAGTCTATGATTTGAAATTGCATTCCAAGGAAGATATCTGGTGATTCTGACATTCTTTTTGCATAATGCAAATGATTTTGTCAGTGTTTAAAGTAACATTATGAAAAGTGTACCTTAGTAAAATGCAAAAGCAATGTTGAAAGGAAATAAGATCACAGAACTGGCTGCAGATTAAAGCATATCTTAATCAGGGATGGGGAACCGTCCCTCCGTCCCCTAAACTGTTAAATATGGACATGTGGTAAATAGACTAATAATTATATACCTACTTTTGAACCTTTGCTGGCTTCTCTGGGTAAGGGATAATCAGGTCAATAGCAGAGTCTGGCTTCTGGAGGAGCGTGCCTAACTTTGTCTTGATTTCTTTGGCTCTGGAGAGAAAAATTATGAAATAATACATGAACACACAGTAGTTTTCACTAAATGCAAAATTGAAAAAGATGCTCCATTTGAGTGGCAGGGCATTCTCCTGAAAGCTATGAGATCCAAATATGTTACATTCTTTCTACATACTGAAAATAGCACAGTACGTTCAATTAAGATGACCTGATCAAACCTCAGATAACTTGGTATCTCTAGATCGGTTTGACCACAGCTCCTGTCATTCCCAGTCAGTAGATTGACTGATCCTATTTCATTTAATTTCAGCTGAAGTCATTAATTTTTAAAATAATATTTTTCCTACTTATCTTTCACTCATTTAGAATAAATGGCAGAAGAGTTATGATAAATTGTGAAATAATTCTCCACCACAGAGGGTCTTATAGTTTTAAAGGGGGATGGAAGTCAGGTATTTTTTATTATAGCTATATGATGGTTTTAATATTTATTTATTAAATAAATTTATATGGCTGCCAAACTCTATATGGTTACTCTGGGGAGGCTTACAACATCCACAGAAAAAAAACCTCACAATATAAATCCATACCCCCCTCCTCCCCGCAGCAGCAGCAACCAACACAATCAAACCAGTTACTTGATCGGCTCCGTATCAGGCCGGTATCCCCTCAGACCGACGACAAATCACGTATCTACCAAAGTCCAGGACTGCCTGAGCAGGGCTATCACAGCAAGAGACAGAATTGAGGAAGGCTTAGCCATCCCATCCTTGCTTTCCATTTTCAACTGCCCTATGAAGCTTGGGAGAATGGACAGGACATGAAATATAAAGAAACAGAATTCTTACAGGAGTCCTTTGTGGTGGGCAATCTGCTAAGATTTTGCTTTTCTACTAGGAACAGGAAAAGAGGATTAATTTCAAATATGTCTCTTCCATGTTTGCAAAATATGATTAACCAAAAGAGAATACTTAGGCCATTACTTAGGCTAGCCCTCTGGCATACACTCCCTCTGATTTGATTTTGCTGTTTGCATGCCTTTTTTTTTACTTAAAAGTAACTCAAAACACTGAACATACAAAATACTCCTTCTTCTTTTTATTTTCCTCACAACAATCAGCTCTACCTAGTCATCCCACATATCATCTGTACTAATTAGTGTTAATGAAGCCTATTGATTATCAGGACAAAGCCTGATTGGTGACACATGAAATAAAATATATTTATCTGCTTGTGTTCATGGAATACACAAAGTTATGATTTGCTTAATCATAGTTTGTGGACTAGGCCATAATTCCTTGGGTTCATACAAAATGCTAAATCATAAAATCTGGATTGCCATTTGGAATTACTACCTTGGATTAGCACATTAAGCAAAAAAAATAAGGTCATATTATAGCCTTGATTCAGTGCTGGCTTTAGTCGAACCCAGCTTTAGAGTACTTCCAGACAGACAATTGCATCTATGGATTCTTTTTCTCCATGATGGACCATCTCCGGAAACAAACTTATGGAAAATATGATGGGGAAATGGAGAAGGCACAAGTACTGTAGGGAGATAAGGAAGGGTACATCATGGTACACGGATGCAAGTAAGATAATTCATGTCATTTGTGTGATGGCAATAGCTTACACCTGATGACTCCTTGGCTTGGGCAGGGGGTTGGACTAGAAGACCTCCAAAGTCTACTAAAGTCTACTAACTCTATGCTTCTATGTCATTGTGACTTGTACCAGATATTTATAATCTGGAACTCATAGTATAAATAAGGCAGAGAGATTGCACAATACTAATCTTGCCAGATATCTGTTATAAAATTATCTTATAAATAGTCCTTATAAACCTTAAGTCTGCTAGGGATCTGTTCTGCTCTTGTATGCCATGCTTTGGGATAAATAGAATGAACCAAACTATACGCCCTCCATGTCGTATAATAGGGAACAGCAGATGTTTAAATTAAAAGCAAGCACAAAAATTATTCCCGTAAAGTGCCTTGGCTTAGCTCATTATTTCATCTCAAGTCTTATCCTCATTCACACCCTCTCATTATTTTGCTGACAAAAAACTTCAGCTGTAATGCTTAAAGGAAGCGCAGCACCTCTGAACACGGAAGCTCCTTAGAGACTTCTGGCAAGTTAGTAGCAGCTGAACCCAAAGCTCTGCTGCTCAGAATGCAATCTCAGGGAAATTTGCTCTCACACCTAAAAAAATTATTTTCATGCTAGTTTAGTTGTTAGAACTCTTGCAAAGAAATTTTGAAACATTTGTTAGTTTACCCCTATTATTGTAAAATAGACAGTGACTTTAAATGTAAAGAATAGCCTATCCAATCAATCAATCAATCAATCATACAGGCAACTTTTGTTTTTTTTTCTTCCTCAGGTGTTTCAAAAGTAAATCATCAAATGATGTAATGTGTTATGGAGCCTTTGAAAGTCTCTTTATGTCATTAATTATCAGCCTTTTAAGTTGCTTTAATTTCTATTTCCATAGGCAGGAAACCTCTGAGTTTTCCAGATGTTATCCTTTTAACTGTTCTTCAGATCTTGAAATGAAAGCTTTACACATCCATCTCTTTGGAGGATGTCAGCATATACTAAGGCCACTTTCCTAATCAGCTGTTCCAAGAAATCTATTCATTTAACCCAGGAAGAGTCTTCTTCATAGGCCAAAGGGTGGTTAAGTGCCCATGCTTCTTGTTGAAACTGCAGAGTGTATTCAAGCCCCTGCCCTTATAATAGAAATAATACTTTTTATAAACTACAAAATAAAAAACCAAACATATATCCTTGTGCATGCATGCATACATGCACATAAACATACCTGATAAAATTTAAGTTTGGATGTTTTAGATATTTACACATTAAAAAAAACAGCAATTTGTTGCCCATTTTGGTTGAATATTTTGGTAATATGGGTCACACTCCAGTTGGAGGTTCTAAAGATAACACAACCCAAAAAATAAATACACCTAGTTTTATATATTAGAGAGGCTTAAAATAAGGCCATTACCTTTTTAGATGCTAATTTCCCATTTATTCCTTATGGATAAAAGAATATAAACTCATATCCATATACCTCAGGGCTGTCATTAAACACACTAAGATAATAACCTGAAAAGGCAAATATTGAGATGATGGAGATGAACGGAACAGAGTGGAAGAGGCTAGGGGGCCATTCTATGACCAATAACTAGCCTTTTTCAGCTGGTCAAGATCCTTTTGAATCCTGATCCTGTCTTCTGTAGAATTTTGTTATCCCTCTTAGCTTTGTGCCCTCTGCAAAGAGATTGAAAAGTTCTCTCTCTCTCTCTCTCTCTCTCTCTCTCTCTCTCTCTCTCTCTCTCTCTCTCTCTCTCTCTCTCTCTCTCTCCCTCTCCCTCTCCCTCTCCCTCTCACCCCCCTTCTATTCATCCTAAGTGCTTCCACTTAGGGGGGTTTCTCTCCAGGTTGATACAGACTCTTTAATGTAAAAATGTTGAGTAGGCTGCTTAAACAGTGGCTGAAAAATCTAGCAAGTGTAGGGTTATTTTGTAAGGGTAAATATACTGGAGGACGTCATCAAATGCATTGTTGAAATCATTATACACTTCACTATAAACTCTGGCAGTGTGAGAACTAGTCTCCAGTTAGATCTATTTCTCATTTTGAATTTATAAGCAATAGCAGATAAAGTTTAACATTTTAAAATAGTTGTCCCATGTCAAAAGCATATGAATGGGAGAATTAGATTTCCTATTCCAATTCATTTAAAAAAACAACAAATTCAGATAGATGCTAATAGTGAATCATTAATCCTATTCTTATTACTGTCCTGAAACTATTTTTAAGAAATCTACCCATGGGTAGAGTCATCAAAGTCAAGAGTCAAATCTTAATGCAGATCCAAGCTAAGAAATAAAAGACAATACCATATATGCATAATGGATACGAACATAGCATATTCCATTTCTTTCTCTGTAGCAGTACATAGGGCAATTTTTTCATTGCAAAGCAGCATTGTTCTGATGATGCCAAAGATGTGACAAAACATGTCTTCAGACATTAAGCAAACACAAAGTTAAATAAAATAAACCAACTGGCAAAAAATATAAGAGAACAATTAAATGACTTGGCTTTTCCACTATCAATCAATGGAATCTCACTTTGTATCATATTCCATGCCATAACTCAGAGAAGAATGTCTGCAAAAATTAATTGGCCGTCACACAGTCACACTCGGAAATAAAAACTACTCTAGTGAGGTTTGATATGTATATTTGCACCCTCTTGTTTTCCATATGTATTTTCAGGAACCCTAGATGGAATAATACAAAAATAATTAGGATGGCTAATTATTCTGTCTTCCTCCACATAGCCTTCTATGAAAAAAATCTTCCTGAATCAAAATAGCTCATAGACAGTAGATAAAATCATAGAAAGAGAAATATACAGAAAGAAGATCCAGAATCTATAGATTCTAATCACCTTGAAGCAAAGTTATTCGTGGTTTTGTTACTCCTGCATTATGCTGGGCCATTGTGATAAGTAATTCACTACTCTCAAGTTTTTATACCAGTTTTTGGGTTGTTTCAGGCTAATTAAAAGTGCTGGTGAAACGTTTTTGAAACTCATGACTCTTCATCATATATACATTTCATTTTTGAGATCCTGCTTTTTTATTTTATTCCATAATTTTATCATAGTGTTTATGTATCAGGGCCTGCAATTATCTAAGTCACTTCTTTCCTTATCTAGTACTAGAAATACAAAGAGATTGCATTTAAACCTGCTTTTCTTTTCTTTTAGTTGAAGAATAGCATAACTCTGCATTGATGCAAACCAAGTTGTGAAAGTGATAATGAGTAAACTCATTATCAATGGATAAGGGTTATATCATTTAAAATCATAAGCTGATGGTGATTTGCTGGAATGTTTCCCCCAAAAATAAGTTACTCTCAATACTATGATAGAATTCTGCTATTTTATGATAGTTAACAAATAAACTATCAACACTTGAAGACAATGTCCTCACCTGTATTTTAAATTTAATTTTAATTTTATTCTTCTTTATAATAGCTACAAGTGTGTGTCAGGGTTTATAGACTGTTTATATGAATGAGTAAATGAGTGGATAGATGGGCGAGTGAATGAAAGCTCGAAAAATTATCTTCTTTTTTCCTTGTATTCGATGATGGATGGAAACTTAAGAGAAATCAGTGTCTTATGATCTCTGAAAACCTTTTGAGCAATATGGTGATGATGATTTAATTGTCATAAGATATTTATCTCAATAGCTTTCTGCTTATATCTTGGGTTTTAGCATGAAGCTGGGAGGAAAATAATTAAAAACATGAGAAAAAGCCAAACAAAATATGACAAGAACAGTTCATGTAAGACTATCTGTCATCATATTCTTGTGAAATAGTGTCTCTGTGTGTGAGATAGAGTTTTAAAGTGCATCATATCTTTAACTGAAAATCAATCTTTCCCTTAGTCACAATTTTCCCTTTCAAAAGCTCTTTTACATTTTTGCTGAAGAAAAAAAAGCTTTTAATTATGCTAGTTTGGATGAGAAATTCATATTAATAACCCATGCTCTGCATTACATCACACACACCCCCTATAGTAGATTTAACAAGATTTTGAGTGATTTGGCTCCTCATTCTTTAACCATTTCTTAACACTTTTTTTTTTAGGGTTATGCATCCAAATGTAATTTGCCTTTCTCATCTCAAGCCCAATGAGAAATAAAGGCCATTAGTTTGGTCAGTTCACTTGCTTAATTCCTCCAAAACTAAATGAGAACCGAACTTCCCAACATTTCTTTAAGCAGGCATCTTTTCTGCACAGAGATGGGCTAAGCTTTTATTCTGCCAGATTTCTGCAGGGTCTCCACTATCTCCATCACCCTCATCACTTTCCTCATTGATAGGCATAAATTTGTTCTCTCACCTCTCCAGACATGTGTGAGGCAAGGCTGCTAATCCTTTGCACATCTTGCCGTGTGGTTATTGTATCCTTGAAGACAACCAGATGGTGTGTGAGAAGGCAGAAGCTCTCGCTGTCTGTAACACAGCCTATCTTTTTCAGAAAGATATAAAGCGGCTGTCTTGAATCCCAGCCAGCCCCTTTGGCCAATCACAATCAGTCTAGTGTTTTTGAGCAGAGGAGCAGAGATGAGAGAGAGTCACAGATCAATCACCAGGCAGAGAGATGGGACTTTTCCTTTCCCTCTTTTTGTGTTTCACAAATTAATTACTGCTCACTCAAAATCACTTAAAGTGGGCTTGCCCCATCTTTCATCCTGTCAAATTATGGGCAAATTGTTTTCTTCTATTTGTGGAACAAAATAAATGGAGTAAATGGAATTAGCCCCCAAGGGACTAATTGTGATCATAGTCATGGACATTCTAAATGCACATTTCTAACTGTGAAATTGTGGTGGTAATAGAACTAACTCGGGGCAATGTGGTATTTGCTTGGGTGCACCTAGAGAAGAAAACTCAAGTCATTTTCATATATAGGTATCTATATTAGATATCTATTAAAATAACTATCAGGTTTTAGGACTAGACAAATTAGGGATGTTTCCAGGATGAAAGATGAAACTCCCGTGTTTTATTTTCTCAAGGAATACAAAAGAAAGCTCAAACTACATTTTAGCTTCCTATTGTTTCTGTCCTTCTCTAGCAAATGAAAAGTACTGCAAAAGGGCATTGTTGCAGATATGTAACGACTAGCTGCAGAGGTGTCCGCAGGATGTAGTAAAAAAAGATGAGACATTGTCTTTTACACACGTTATCAAAAAATGGAGCTTTGATTGCAGTCATTCTATCTTGACTTTTTTAACCAAATCTTGTGGACATCCTATTTATTTCATTGATGTTATCATGTCGAAAGTGTTAGCACAACTACTTCTGTGTAGAAATATAGCCATTTTGGTATGACTGACAGCTCAACCCTCCCCCAGTGGATGTAATGATTTAAAAGTTCATCATTATTTATCTCCATGTAGATATGGAAGATCAAAGGCTTAAAGTCACTGATATTTAATAGCTAAAGTGGGATTTGAACTGGGCACTTCCACATTTGTAACTGATTTTATTAGCCATGGATTTTATCAGGGCAAATGGACTTAGGCAAGACACAAACTGCCCACTTCAAATCCTTTTTCAATTGTAAATGTATACTTTGGATTAAGACATACTGAGAAAGATGAAACTTTATTTCTAAGTAAACATACACAGGACTGGACAGTAAGGCCTCAGGACACATTTCCACTGACATCAACAGCGATTGTTTGGAAATGAACTTGTTTACCACAGTTCTGAAAAATGTATGTTATGAGCAATCTGATCTTTTGCTCCTGAAATGGAATACTTCCATTTCACTTATTAAAGAGAGGTTTGATGAACAGTCTGTGCTGGGAGTTCTTTTAAGCATCTGAGTAATGAAGAATCATGCTTACAGGAATGAATCGGCCATTAAGTTCATTTATTGGATATGTTTGCACTCTCTTCCTTTAGAATTGACAACAAATCACCTTCCTTGTATTTCTTCTAAGTCCTTTTAGTACAGAACACATTCAAATTATTCTGTATGGCAATAATTCCTCCCTATGTAACCCCCCCCTTCTCACTTTCACTGAAGAAAATAACCAACAGATTCAAGATGTTCTTCTGCTGGGATCTTCACTGTGCCAGAGCTTTGTAAAATCGAACAGCTTTTTTATTTATTTCTATTATTTATTTGTTAGAAATAAGTGGAAATTTTTCTTTGCACTGGAGACTCAGGCACCCTCTAGACAGATCTGCAGAACAAAAAATATGCTTCCTATGGTACAACCCCAACTAGTTCTGGGTTTTGTGAAGTTATCATTTGTGGCTAAGGAACTTTTCACCATTCCATTTGGCAAGTCTTTACCTCATTTAGATATATTGCAAAATACTGCTGATTCACAAATAAAAAAAAATCTCTATTCTGTATTTCTGCTGTGAAACATTATGTAGGGTGAAGGAGATTCAATTTTAAAGAGTTATGAATTCTGTTGAAGGATAACTAAGCAAACAACTTGGTTATTTTTGTCTTTCAGAGAGGCAAAATATACTTAAAAAGATAATTATATATTTTAAGGTCTTTTCACAGATTTAAATATTGCTGTTTTTGTAAAAAAAAAAAAAATTATAATGAAAATTATCTTGCAACAAAGTTTATTTTAATGAATCAGGACTTCTCCAATATGTAATAAACCCAAATTATACAAAACAATTACCAACAAAACAAAGTTTTGTGCAGTATATTTACAATGTATATGTTTGTAAAAACAACCGAAAGCAATAGCTTAGATGGCTTACGTATCTGGCAACTGTAGGAACTTTATCCTGCAGATATTGACAGAACATCATCTTATATATTAAGGACAGAATAAAAACAAAAATGTGGTTTTTGCTACAACATCCATTTTCCAGTGGAACAGAAAGATTTTCAGAATTAATGATATTCAGTTTGTTGAAAGCTATCAGCAAAGTAGTCAATCTTCTAAGCAGTCAAGGCTTTGTTTTACCCTTAAATGCTCTTCAGTTTGAGTCATATTTCCATGGGAAACATGTTCACGCTTCTGCCTGGAAGTGCTCATAAAATAGCACAAATGTTGAGATTCTAAAGTCAAAATGCCAGCCCAAAGTCAGCACTGGAAACAGTCTTAGCACATTAAGAGGCCTTCCTTTGCAGCCAACATCTGCCGATGGATTTTGTCTTGCTGAAGCTCCTCGTGGTTTGGATGCCAGAGTTTCAGGATGATCCTTTCAATGTTGAGGGCATAAACAGTATGGGCAGGGACCACTTCCCGGTGGATCTGCAAGTACACAAATGAAAATCTTACTGGCCACAAATTATTATCTTAAATGTCCACATTCACAAATTGAAACTAGTGATCATATGTTCATAGATGTACAGTATATAACCTTGCAATAAACAGATGGGGGGGGAACAGATGAGCATTTTGGATATCTAATATACTGTTAACACAGAAGCATTTCAAGCAAATCAATGAACCTTTCTCACTTGCTTCCTCAGGCTCACCTGATCTCAGTGAGACATTGGTTAACTGCCCAGAGGAAAAAGAAGGGAAATTATTTAGAGCATACAAAACAAGCATCAGGAGCTGCAGTGGAGTAATTGTATAATTGATAGGCAATGTTGCAGGGGGAGAGCAGTGTTAGAACTTTCCATATTAGCCTCAAATAATCACATTTACTTTATTGGGCCAAACAATATAGAGTATTACACCAGTCTTTCCAGAACGTTTTATACTTGCATCTGTGGATACAAATGGAGTTCACTGGTATAGATACATATTTTACATCATTTTGAGGAACAGAGTATGGTAGATGCTTTGCATAACATGACTTAATTTTTCAAGAAATGTATCCACATTTCTTTACAGTTCATAATTTGGATTTAATTGTAATACATTACATCATGCAGACATTATACAATATGAATATCAGTATAACTAGGTTTGAAAATTTCTCTCTTCCAGTAAAACCTGAAATTTATAAAAAAAAAAACTAGCTAAGTGAAGAATATCAGAGGTATCCGGAATATTGTTTAATAATTAGTTATAACTGTTTGGAAAATGTGATTTACAAATTTGAATTGAATTATGTTCTTATTCAGATTAAAGTTATGTGTTATGTTCTTGTAAGACACCATGAATCTAAAAACGTGGCAGCATACACATTTAAGAACAAATAGAAAGCAAGCTATTTATTTTCTTTCTGGATATTCTTTCCTATCCCCCCATTATTTGGTAGTAACTTCTTTATCGAACAACATCTCCATCAGGAGAGCAGCAACTGAAATTAAAATACGTAATCTGTGAAAGTTACCTGCAGTGCCTCAAAGAGATCATACATGTTCACTGGGGACAGAGTTGCTGGTGAGGTGTCCCCAGAACAGGCCAAAAGGAGGGCTGCTTGTTGCTCTGCATCGTCAGGTGGTAGATGGGAAGCAAGGTTTTGACCAGGTGGGGGAGCCAAGCAGGTAGGAGGGCTAGGAAAAGGAACAAGTTGGAGAAAAATGGATTTGGCATCCTATGATGGGAAAAAGAAGAGTCCACTTTTGTTCTTCTTCCCACTGCTGGCTCAGATTCTGTTCTGAATATCAGAAGTGTGAATTGGCACATAGCCCCCAGCAGGTCACTTGAAGGTCATGTGCAATGTCTGCTCTGAATAATGTTGTATAAGATTAGGCTACATTTGGATAAAAATGAAACTTTGGAGTGGCATTTAGTGATAGCATTTTTCAACAGAACCTAAAGCAAATATTATGCACACTATGAAAATATTTACAATTATCAAAATGGTATGAAGGTTAGGGATAATCTGGATTGTGGTTCTTTATCTATGCACAAAACCAAGTGATCTAAAATAAATAATAGAAAAATTAAAAGGTAGGAAATATAGTACTGAATTCAGGAGAGGCATAACTTTTCTTCATGATTATATAATTCAAAGGCAATAGCACTTAAGACTTTTATACTGCTCCATAGTGTTTTACAGCCCTCTCCAAGCAGTTTACACAGTCAGCATATTGCCCCCAACAATCTGGGTCCTCATTTTACTGACCTTAGAAGGATGGAAGGCTGAGTCAACCTCAGGATCAAACTCCAGGCTGTGGGCAGAGTTGTCCTGAAAAATGCATTCTAACCACTGCACCACCAAGCTCTTTATGATATGTAACATGTGATAATACTTGGTCCAAGAGCACAAATGTATAACAAAAGTTTTACAAACCCAAAAACAAAGAGCAACTGTAACATTAATATACAAAATATTGCAGCAGAACTAGATTTAAATCTATGGTTCATCTTTTATATTACCTGCATGACTATTTGTTTCCCAATAAATATGGTCCCAGAAAATTTGTTGCTTAGTTAAGTAATGCCTAGATTGGTCAATTTCTCATTTTTTCAAAACCTCTGAATATTAGGACATGTAGGTGTTTCTGTTAAAAGGTAAATTTCATATTCTCATATTCTCTCTTATGCTGCATTAGTATTAAGCAAATCCTTACCACTCAGTTAAGTTATTGTAAGCAATGACACTATTCTTCAGATACGGCTGTGGATTGATATTGCTTCCAAAGGCATATTTGAAGTGACCGTCCCTCACACGGTAAGCCTTTCTTCTTGATATTACAGAGCTAAGGATATCCTTAAGATGCTTCTACAGAGAAAGAAATGTCTATTTATTGCATGCAAAAAAAAACACCTCCTGAAGTATACAGTGTTGCCAAGCATATTATCCAATGCTTACACTATGTAAGATTGCAACATAAAGGCCACTGCGTGGATTCCCCCTTGCTTCTGGTCATCAATCTGGAATCCTTGCCTATCCCCAGGTATAGCTCCACTGTGAAAGCCCTTTATTTGGATGATGGCTTGCTCTCATTTAACCTCTGGACACCCATCTTGTTCCCTTAGATCTATAAGACCCAACTATAGTCAATGTGGTACTCAAGTTGACTCAAAAAGTTGATTCTGTCAAGTGTCCAGCTAGCAACAACTTCTGCATGTGAGGAGCTAATGAAAGACGTTGCAAAGAACTAAATATACAAATAATATTTGTGGATTAAATTTGTCTGAATCCTGCTATCAAAAATCTGTTTTGCAGATTTTATTCATTTGTGGGAAGCCTACATTGGTAAGGCAAAGAACTTTGAAGAGAGAGTTCAAGAGGGCGTGAAACTGTTAAGAGGTAAACAGGTGAGGTCCGCGCGCCCGCGGACGGTGTGAGGCCAGTGGCGGCCCCCGGCGCGCCAGAACCGGGTCTTCTCGGAGTCGGGTTGCTTGGGAATGCAGCCCAAAGCGGGTGGTAAACTCCATCTAAGGCTAAATACCGGCACGAGACCGATAGTCGACAAGTACCGTAAGGGAAAGTTGAAAAGAACTTATTATTAATTTAGCAAGAATATGTTGTCGGAAATTCTAAGAGTCAAAATTACTAACTCCTGCATCCGGAAACAAGTGAGAATTAAGAATGGCCACATCTCTTTATTCCTATTTTCCTCTTTCAAGAATAAAGTAAGAAAGGTGACATCAAGGTTCTGGTCTGAACATCAAGAGGTGCTTAACCAGCAACATAGTCTGTCATCTCCTTCTTAGCCTCCAGGGTCATTTCCAAAAGTCCTTGAAGAAATTTTCCAGAATTATTCATTTTGATGAAAAAGTTAGATGGGCCCCTTCAAACTGTACATTTCACATATGAATAGAAAAGACAGGTGAGAAACACAAATGATGACATCATCACATAACATTTTTTTGGATTCTGCATTCTGCAGAGTGTTGTTATAAGAGAACCAGTCGATATAGTGGTTAAGGTGTTGGCCTAAAAACCAGGAGATTGAGTTTTAATCCTGCCTTAGGTATGAAAACCAGCTGAGTGACTCTAAGCCAGCCATCTAATAAATAAGCTAAAAAAAAGTCCTTATAAAAGGTTACATAAGGCACTGTCCTTCTCTAAGATTCTGAATTGTAAATAAGAGGAAATAAATCACAAAATAAAGAAGCCATAGGGGAAAAGAGCTTGTCTATTTATAATATTGATCTCAATTGAACTTCAGATAAAGCATAAAGTGATAAAAACAAAAGCTTTCTTTAAAAGCAAAAATAAAATTTCCCAAGAAAACAAACAGGCAAATCAAACTTAGCCCATACTTTTGTTCCTTAAATAGCGCAATCTTACTTTGCCTACATATACTTACAACAAGAAAGTATTCAATCTTGGCCATATGTGGAAAAATAATCCCCCAAATTAATATTAATAAGCAAACAAAATAGTTTTCATAGGTCTGTTTTCTTGTAATATGGATATTCTTTTTGCTCCTATTTTTAGAAAGGCAGATAATCAATGCTGAACTTCACATCATACACAAGGTATCTGAGTATTCATGACTAAAATTGTCATTGTGTGTAATCTCACCTCTACGGCATAGACAACAACTGTAACTGCTTCTTCAGTGACATTATCCAACCCATGCTCATAAGCAGTGACAATCATCCTTCCCTCGAGCTGGCCCCAAGTGGGAAGCATCATTGTGTGTGAACAAAGCTTCAGGTCATCATCTTCCTGGGGATCTTTCGCCACAAACTGCTGAGCTCCAGACAAGGGATTCTGGGGCTGGAACCGGTGCTATAAAAAAACAAAGAAACAAAAAGCTTCCATTATCTAGACAACATCATTTAGAATCAAAATGTTGTGACTTCTGGTGAAGATGGCCAACTGACAATACGCCCAGGGAGGGCTCCCTGGGACTCCCTCTGGACTGTCGCTTTTTCAATTTACTAACAGAAGAAATTGCCTTTTCTTTAGTTTATATGACTCTCCTGGGTTAGGAAGAGTTCCAGAATCACCCCACAAGATCCTCCATACAGCAACGGTAGCTTCAGGAGCTGTGCTTCGGAGTGAGTTGGTGAACAGCTGGGGGGGCGGAGCTCCTATCATTTTGTTGTTGAAAAAACAGCCATTTTGGAATTTACTTTTCAAACAGACAACAAGTTGTGCCTTTCATTTCTTAATCAGTTTTAGGGATTATTATCTTTCTTAAACTAAAAGATGGTCTCTTCAGTCACAGCCTGTTATTCCTTTTTGAAGATGAGCCATTTGGCGGCCTTCTTTATTGTTAAATGACAAAAAAGAGGGCTACTGAAGGCAAGCTAAAATAAGGAAGCATGGAGTATCTTTTTTAAAAAAACTTTGATCGAGAAAGTTGTGAATTTCATTTTAGTGTTTTTAAGTAATTTGTAGCTTGGTCTGCTTTGATATGGGGGGGGGGCCCTAAAACCTTCTGATTTTTATGAATTCTGATTGGTCAGCAATTCTTAAGTAACTTACAAAAAATCTACTCTTTGACCACAAGAGGGAGCTAAGAAGATGGCGCATGGACTTAAGCAAATCATCAGAGATGTGTTTGAAAAATTCTTTATAGATCAACTGTGTTCTAAGAATGTTATAAAAACTACTCAGATTGCTTCAGAGATGCAATTATGTGTAGAAAATTACCAAACCACTGAGCAATTTCACAAGCAGCTGACAATGCAAAGCAACTGCAATTTTGGAATATAAACCTGACACCAAACTTTATTATGATAATTTAAGTATAAACCTCACAACACAATTGAAAGAAGAGTACCAAGAAAATCTGCAACTTTTAAGAGGACAAGTTTGGGATTTTTTCTTCATGCATACTAATAAGGCTGAGAAATCCTTGAGAAAAAGAGAAGTTTATAATTACTTTATAGACATTTTAGAGAAGAAAAAGATTTTATTTTATGAAGATAAGCTGGAAAGAATGACTTAAACTTAATGAGTTAATTGGAATTAGGATGGATTTTTATCAGTCTGATATATATAATTTTTATAATTTTTATATTTATATGTATTTATATTTATAAGTTTTAATGTAAAGTGGGGTTTAATGAAAGTGTATTTTTTTCTTTATATACTATATAATGCTTAAGTAATTCCTAAAGCATTTAAAATATTATTGAAAGTATATTTGAAAGTATTATGTTAAGAGGAAGTTTAAAAAAGGTGTATTAGAATTTATTGATGTTATAAATATTCTTAAAGAAAAGTTTAGCGTTGGGAGTGACAAACTTAATGAGTTAATTGGAGTTAGTTGGATTTTTATTGGTTTGATCTATGTAATCGGAAGAAACCTTTAATGTAGTTTTATGTTTTGTTTGTGCTTATAAAGAGGGTTTGAAAATGTTTTTTTTTCTTTCATATATAATTAATTTTTAAAGCTTGTAAAATATTACTGAAAGTGAATTTTAAAGTATGTATGTTAAGACGAAGTTGAAAAAAGATGTACTAGAACTTATTGATTATAAAAACGTTTTTGAAGAAAAAATTAGTGTTTTAAAATGGATGTAAAAAAAGTGTTTTTTCCCTTTAAGATTAAAGAATCTGAAAGAATATAGTGAATTTTGTTAATATAAATGATGATAGTTTATAAAGATTAATAAATGCAAACATTATATATATATATATTTCCACAGCAAGGAAGAAAAAGCAGAGATGGTTAAATTGATTGCTTTATTTGAAGAATATATCTAATTATGTTTCTATTTGGAAATTGTTTCTGGATTTTGTGCTTGTGAAGGAAAAAAGTGAAACTTTGATTTTGGTTTTGCCAATTAGATAGATTAGTTGCTATAGAAATGGCTAGTATACACTAATATGTAAAAGTAAGAAGTTGAGCCTGTAATATTGCTATATTCTACTGTGCTAAAGAGTCGGAAGTCAACACCTTTTCTTTCTTTTCTTTTTCTCCCCTTCTACCTCACATTTTCTCTTCCCTTTCCTTTTTCCCCCTTCCCCTATTTTCCCATTATTTTTATTTTTCTTTGTATTTTATATTTTGATAAACTAACAAATTTGTAAATTTGTAAATTGAAAATGTTATGTCATTTGTATGTACTGATTATCACTCAGCTATGGCCTAAAGTTAAAAAATAATCATTTTTGTATTAGATTTCATTACAGTACCCCCCATGATGCTAATCTGGACTAGGCAATTTTTTTTTATTATCTTCACTAAAAAAAATCTGAAACAATAATTAAAATTCAGTTTCTACTCTTTATGATAATGGTTTAAATGCCTTGAAACTAAACAGAGAGATAGCAGAAATAATTAAGTCAGAGTTATCTCTGATGAAATAGGTGGCACATAAATTATAAATAAATAGATAAATAAATAAATAAATAAAATCACTATGAATGCTACTTTAGTGCCCAATTCCTTTTCCACAGCCATTCCCTACCCAATTAGAAAAACTTAAATATTTTATACAATTATAGAAACACAAAGAAATGATATATTTATCATATTTGGGCCTTTGGGCCATAAAATACTCATAATAGTCATCCAGTGCTGCCAGAAGATAGATTGATTGCAAATAATAGCATGACAAACTAGCAACAATGATGCATTGGAGTATCTGCAAGAAATACCATTTGCCTGCAAACAAGAACTAGTGGGAGCACAAAATAGACAGAGTTATAGAAAATGAAGAAGTGCTCTGGGACTTTAAAATTCAGATCGACAACATAACACCCCAGACTTAATAATTGTTAATCAAAAAGACAAAAAGTCTGGATAGTGGATGTTGCAGTACCTGGAGACAAGCAGAATAGAAGAGAAAGGATGGATAAAATCACAAACTACAAAGACCTGCAAATAGGAGTAGATCAACTGTGGTCAAAGAAAGCAAAGATAGTATTAACAGTAGTAGGCACCTTGGGTGCAATCCCAAAATATCTGGAGCACCACTGGAACACCACTGGCACTGACAAAATCACCAACAGTCCATTGTAAAAGGCAGCTTTACTTGGAACAGCTTACATCCTGTGATGGTACCTTTAACAACCTTGAAGTCTATCGATTTGATTCCTTCCTGTGCCTTGCATGAATTTACCAGGGAAGTTGGGTGTACTTGTGTATGTTTAGATTCCTTTCTTTCCTCCTCTACTGCCAGCTCCTGTTCTGGGGGAGACTCAAAAAGAAAGCCTCCGTCTCCCTCCTCTCTATTTTATCTCAATGGGAGAGAAGTTGTCTGTAGTCAGGAATTTAGTCACCTAATCCTTCTAAGTTCCCCTTTAGAGATAAAACAGTTTAGTCTATGGGTTAATTGTGAGTTACTTCTGCTCTCTCTAAAGCTTGCACTGCTCTCACCAAAGTGAAGGCCCCTGCTTCACAAGGGTGTTGTCTAAGCAGTTCTGAAATGGATCAAAGTGATTAGACAACCTTCCTAGCTCTATACAACAAACAAACCAAAAAGATGGGCAGGAAAGGAATAAAAGTTTGCTGTCCTGTCCGCTATCCTCTGTAGTGCAGAATTCAACCAACCTAGACTGCTCTGAGAAGGCATGGGCAACCAACATCCATATTATTGCCACTGCCCAATGGACAAGTCTATGCAGCCACTAAGAGTCAAGTTTGATTCAAGAGACCCATTTTTCTTTTTCTTACCTGCCCACTCAGAAGGTCTCCCCTACCTCAGTAGCCCCAATTTTAAAGTGTACTGCCCATTACAATGTCTTAATTGCAATCTATGGATCCTAGTCTAGATCTGAAAAAATGAAGGGAATTCATTCAATTCTACCCTAAATTCTGGAAGACATCATTAATCAATAGAAACCATGATGGAAAAAAACTGGAACTTTGAAGTAATAATGTTCTGAAACTCCCTGCCCAAAATTACCATCTAGCTCTCATCACATCTCATCACATTTAAAAACATTTGCAAGTTTTGGTTAAAATCACTTTACTTTTTGCAAATGTTAGTGCTTGTTAGATTACTCTATCTATTCCCACTATAGCTACAAATTTTGTTAATTTTATTGCCATTCATTTAATTTATATGCTGTCGTGAACATTTGCATGGGATAAAACAAGTCTCAGTTTTAATGCCATCTTCCTTCCTTATCTTTTTTTATTACCATTCAGATCATTGTAAAAGTCTATCACATTTTTCTGAAAGTCTTTCTGTGACTTACATTAAATAAGAGAAATAAAGGTATGCAAATATTTCTGGTTGTGCTACAACCTAGGGCATCATTGCATATGTGCTATGTGGCTGTTGCCCAAATTAGAAGCAATGTACTGAATTACCCATGCTTTCCCATACTCTACTCTGTACTGGTAAAGGGGGAAAATTGGAAAGTGTAACAAATGCTTGTGGGTGTACCAGGTATTCTGGTGTGATAACAAGGACCCTGAAATAGAACTGCTGTGTGTTTCCAATTCTCATAAGAATAACTTACATCCCCAGTCGAGCAGGAGCCTCCCCTAACGGTGGTCGCCTCTACGGGGCGACTTTCGACCCGATTAAGGGTCTACCGGCGGAGGGAAAGCAGCCGGTGGGAGAGAGAGATCTCTCCGTACGACTGCTGGTGTCGCGATCCGGAACCGGAAGTTCGAGCTTTCTCCTTAGGGCCGCCGGAGGAAAAGATCGCCCAATAAAATGGACGATCACTTCGCCGCACCAGCTGAAAGCCAGAAGAACATCTAAGCGAAAGAACCCCCGTGGAGAATCCGGGTGAGACCTTTCCTACCCCCTTTTTTTTTCCCTAACTACTTTCCTGTTAAAAGCTTTCTTTGAACTATTTCCCTGTCGTGAGGAAGCAGCGTTTGGGCAACGGGGAAAAACAGCGTTGGAAAAAAATATATATAAATAAAAACCAGTTAATTTTGATGGACTATTTAAATTTTGGAATACTGAGGGGACCTGAAAACACTTTATTCTTGACTATTATTGTTACAACTACGCATTTATTATTTTGAACCCTTTCTTCATCTCTTTCAACACGAAAAATAAAAAATCTATTATTTGGAAAGGAAAAAAAAAAAAAGATTTTTTGGTTTGCTGAGGACATCTTGTGTCGAAAAGTGGTACTGCAATTATATTTCTTTATGGCTGGGAATGGCTATGACCCTGAAAGAGTGATAACTACAAGATAACGGATGCAGCTGGCCTATTGAAAATTGAAGGTGAATGCTTGCTTGATTCTTATGAAGTAGAGCCTTCTTTAAAGATTAAAGATTAAAAAGCCTTATTACTATCGATATGGAACTTAATACACAACTGGACTATGAACTTATATTGGAAACAATTTTAGAAGCTGCAGAGGATGTGAGCTCCTATTTTCAATCCCTTTTCCCTACACTGAGAGAAACCGTGGAAACCACAAAACAAACTAATTTTATTCAACTTCCAACACAACCTATCGAGAAGTCTGATGACTATACAACAACTTCAACAGAGATGTCTGAAGCATCAATACCAATACCAACAGAGACTGACACTCAGATACAACTTATTGAAAATCGAGAAAAGGTGGATAAACAATTGGCAAATATAACATGGAATAAAACAGCTTTTACCATCCAAAGGCTATTAGAAGAAAGGAAAGAGAACTTTGACCAATTTGAAGCGTTAAAGAATATGGACCTTTTAATATTGTGGTTTGATTATGTAGGAACCTTACTATGGAAACCACTATGGCATAGAAAGAAGCCTAGAGTTAGATTTAAAAATGTATTTTAAAGTCTTATTTAATGGGATTAAAAAGGCTTTGATTTCTTGACTGACTTAACAACTAATGGAACACGTGAAATTTTTAAGAGGATACCCTTTGTAATATTACTCTGTTTTAGATATGATATGTATTGGAGAAGTAAACTTTATCTACTGGTTTAAAAAGATTTTTATAGATATAGAGGCATTGATAGAATATATATTTAAATTAGATAGAAATTTATTTGTTGGCCTGATATTTTTATTTTAAGAGAATTATTTGGAAATAAAAGGAGAATAAGAGGGATGGGTGATAAGAGAAAAAAATGGTATCAATGAAGAAGATATGGGAATGTTGTTGCGAGAACAATATACCAGATATAATTATGTAAAAAAAAAAAGGGCACCCGAAGTGTTAATAATATGTCTATTTAAGGCTAATTGAAATATAGTAATTGTAAGTTAGTAAAGCTTAAAAAACAGGATTTGGATTTTTAGAATTGAAATGTAACTGATATTTGATAGGATCGTTTGAAACTTATATAGAATTTATTAATTTGAATAAGTAAAATTAAATGAGGGAATTAGAGAGGGAAGTTTAAAAGATTTGATTTGAGTTATATATTTGTGATTGTCTTTCTTTTTTGGGATGTTTAATATACCCACCTCCATGGTGGTTCCTAAGCACCTTAATGTAATCCCTGTACCCCTATAAAATCTAATAAAATATATTTTTTTTTAAAAAAAAAGAATAACTTACATCAAACTTCTGCCGAACCGAAGAAAACTTTTTCTTCCCTTTAGGCTTGCCAGGTTTTGGTGCAGAACCTCCTGTCCAAGGTAGAGAGCCAGCACCTTCTGAAATTAAGAAATAGAGAAAAACATAAAGTTTTATAATTAGTACATTACCAAATCGTGCCCTCCCCAATTTAAGTATATCTTAGCTTTTTCCATTCCGCAAGCCATCTCTCTTAATCATCACCTACCCATTTCTTATCTTATCTTATCTTATCTTATCTTACTGTAAGTTAGATATTCTCATTTTCATTCCAGATGACTCAACAATGACATTTTAAACTGTACTTAACATGATGTTTTCTATCAAGACAGAGCTAATGACCAAGTAAAATTAAAAAATCAGCAGCATGGGTATCTCTCTGAAGTCATGTATTTTAGGCTGCATTCTTCAGTAAACCTTTAAAATATATCCTATTATTTATATTAGGGGACTAGTAACTGATTATAATACCTACAAACAAAATAGCAATTATAAAACAGCTTTTCTTGATTTGATCCACTGGGGAGAGCCAAGTTCTAGTTCATCCTCAGTCATTGAAGCTCACTGGGTGACTTTGGGACAGTCACTGTCTCAGCCCAGCCTACTTACAGGAGTGTTATTGGCTGCCTTGAGCTATATATGCCACTTTGATACTGAACAAAAAAGCAGGATATAAAAAATTTAGCTAAAAATTAATTAAATGCAGTAAGGAAATTTATTGACAAGTAAAATTACAAATAAAATCAGATTCAGATTATCTAACGGAAAACGTGGAAAATGATCACTGTAATTAACAACCATCCTCCTTCCTCTTTCAATGCAATTCTGCTGATAAGTATGTTAAGCAATTACACTGCACTGGTGGCTAAGGGACCAGGCAGTTAGAAACCAGGGGACTGTGAGTTCTAGTCCCAGTTTGGTCTAGTCTAGCCATGAAAGCCACCTGGATGTCAGGCCAGTCACTTTCACTGCACCCAACTATAGGCAGGTTTATATATTAATTATATATATATATAAATAATATGTTATATCATATTAGACAAAGTCTTCATGAAGATGTCCTGATGTCTGACCCAAGTATGCAATTCATAGCATTTGTCATATCATCACACATATACCACTATTTAGCTCCCTCTGGGATGCCTGTTCTCCAAGTATTAATTCCAAGCCCCAATGTTTGGGAGAAAGGAAAAATTCATCTCCACAGTTTGGTAATCTCATAAAGAAAAGGAGAGAAGGGGGGGGGGGGAGAGAAATGCCGATCTTATTTTCATTTGTATTCTTTAGTGCTATATAATTTATCATCTGTAAATCCACTCTTCTGCAAATTGATTCAGCCAAGCCTGCTATCTAGCTGTTGTCACATATGGTAGTCATTGTGCATTTATTAGAAGTCTGTAGTGTGTAGTCAGGCACTTTTGAGTTTTCATTTATGTTGATATGTCATGAAATAATCTGGAGTTGAGCTAGACTTGAAGGAGATCTTATTAATTAATTAGATTTATATCCTGTCTCAACAGCTCACAAGAAGCCATACCTCTTGGTGAATCTGCCATGATGGTAGCCCACACAACCAAACTCTTTGTTCTACTAAGGATAAAGCCCATCAGAAGATTTTCCCATAGGAGAGAGAAAGTAGGGATGCCAAGCTATCAAAGGGAAACCAGTGTTTTGGAAAACAAATCTCTGGGAAGAAAGAAAAGTACTTTCTAGAGGAACAGACAGCAACCTGTGATCTAGAGACAGTGCTAGCCTTTGAAGACACTGCTGTTATAGTACTGAACAATGTTGGTTGGTGTACTTTGGATGGGTTGGGTTCAGGTTCAAGGATAGGCCAGGATTGTTCTTGAAGTGATCATTAGTAGGAGGAGCTGAAGACCTCCTGAGCAATCGGAGACCAGCATGAGAGAGAATCTATTTGGGGGGGGGGGAGCCAGAAGAGAGGAAAACTGTTCTCCCAGCCAAAAGAAAAACACCACCATCAGCCTCAAAAAGGAAGGAAACCAGCCAGTAAGTTTAGATCTATCTTATTTCTCAACAGAAAATAGATAGAGGATTTTGAAGTAGAGCAGGTTGCATATTTGCTAAGCCAACATTACATGCATATATACAGAGAAAATGCAGAGATATTCTGCCGTTTTTTTCATGAAATCCTTAGAACACACAAAATGCACATTCAGGAATTCAAAGTAGTATTTATAAATCTCCCTCCCCTTATTTTTCCCAATGAGGTCTAAGAGCAAAGTCTTCCAGCAACCTCCTACTCTCATCTGATTTGGATCTTCAGATATCATTATGCCTTACTATGTGTTACTATTTATCATATTTATATGGTACCTAGCTTTTGTCTGACAGCTCAAGATCCCATATATTGGTGTATCTCCCCTTTTTATCCCCAGGAAAATGCTAAGAATTCAGTTGATCAGACAGGTGGCCCAGAGTCACCCAATAAACTCTGTAGGCAAGTAAAAGCTGGAAAGTCAAGTCCCCTGATATATAGATTTGTATACAATTCAGTCATAGAGAGAATTGTATAGTTTTGATTCTTTTCCCAGTAAAGGTTTGTATTGTGCAACGAATGTATTAGCATTTCTTAGATACTGCTACCTCCAATATTCTGTATTTGTTAGCCTTGGGAAAAATGAGTGTGCTCCCATCAGCATCTTAATCTCTAGAAATATCATAAATAAGGTTAATTTAGAATCAGAAGCCTAAGGAAAAAAAGGATAATCATGAGATTTCTCTTTCCTAACTGAGCAATTAGGAAATCAGCAATAATTCTTTTACGTAACAATATACTCCCTATTTGCTAATTCAGTTGGTCAGTGAGTCCACAAACATTAAAATCACCTTTATCATTTGTCCTTGGCAAAGACAACAATCCATATAGAGAGGCAGTATCAGCACCAATATTTAAAAACTATCAAATACAGCAAAATATCTTGCAGGCTCCAGAAATATTCATCTATTGTATGCTTAAATATGTTTTATGGCCCATGGTTGCAGTAATACACTTGAAAAGGTAGCAGCAACACCATTGAAAGTCTCAATAAGATGTTGTGAATTGCAAAAGCCTCTTACTAAACAGCCTTCAAATATTTACACTGTAGATTGCCATTTTTATTGTTATGGAGCAGAGGTTTATTCAAACCTTTTGCCTATGATGGAGGCAGAAAGTTTCAAGATGACAGAGATTGGGGAGGGGGGCTAGCAATGGGGAACCTCCACATGCAAAGCAGATATTTAACAACAATACTGTTTTCTCTTCCAGTACCTAATGAAGAATATTACAATTTGGCTGCATAAAAACATCATTTATTCCAGATGAATACAACTGAGCCATAATTAAACAGTTTATCTGTTTTTCTAGGGCAAAATAGTGCTACTCATACCCAAAAAACATATTAACTCTCTCAGATCCAATAGCTTAATTTTCATTTTTGAAAAAAATGCATCATTTTCTTTGTGGGTTTGTGGGTCCCCCCCCCCCCCCCCCCCGTTAAGGATGAAGTAACCATCTGTTCGTATTTAGTGTATCCTTTATAGTTTGTATCATGTTTTCGTACTGGATTTCTAGTGAACTGTCTGTCCATTGTGAACTACACTGGTACAAAAACTGAACACTGCCAAGGGATAACATTCATGATCAGATAACTAATATGAGTAGAGAAATTTATACTTCTTCATGCATCTTTAATTCTTATTCTAGTAAGACTCAGAAACAGTTATACAAATTAATATAGCATTCACAGGAGTTAACAGGAAATCCCAGACATCAACTGTTTCCTTATTTCAGAAGATACATTTCTATATAATTTAGTCATTAAAGACACAATGTTTGATGTTTAGCATTACCTGAAAGGAACCACACATTTCGATGTGAGGCAGAGGTAGAAAGTTTATATTACATGCCTTTTCACCAAAGGTGAACAGTAAAAGTTAACAATAAAGAAAGAGTGATACATGATTAGCATTTTTATTACGGAATTACTGTAGCACTATCTCTAGTCTTCTGATGCTACATACCTAATTCTCCATCACTTCTATGAGAAATAATCCAAGTTTTAGAAATATATTATTAGCTTTAAGATATTAGAATAATACAAATCAGAGTTTTGTTCAGCAGATTATTCTAGGAAAGCAAAAAGATTCTTAAGGTTGGCTCTTCAAAAACAAACTTAGTACATGAATAATTTTGGTCTTTTCTTTTAGTACCTTTTTAATGAAATTAAATAAATATAATATTCAGTTATTTTGCTTTAAAATATTTTAATTCATTCATAAAAGGCTTCTCATGATTTATATCCTGCCTTTCCTTCTTGATCTCAAGGCAGTAGGCAAAGCATTCCTTCTTTCAATTTTTCTCTCACCAACCTGTGAGGTAGATTGGGCTGAAAGAGAATGACTGGGCCATAGTTAGCTCCCTTTGCCTGAGGATGGATTTGAATCTAGGTCCTTCTGGTCCTGTCCCAATTTTTTTTATCAATACAACAAATTAGCTCTGAATAATTGTACAGTTCTGAATACACTCTTAGAATAGAAACAAGCAACTTTTAGCATGACCTGGGATTTGTCTGACATTTGTGAGGAAGGACTGCAGCAGGTGGGATGATACAAATCCATATGCCAGTCACTATGACTAGTATAGCTAACTCACCCAATTTCTTTAGAATTACTACTTTTCAAGTTTTCCAGAAAATTCTTATTAGATCATACATAGTATTATATTCTTTAGGATTATTATGAATATTCCTCATGATCTTTCTTTGTAAGACAACATTAAAATGAAGCATTTGAATTTCTTACCTTCTCCAGACACTTAAGGTAAGATATTATTCATAACATTCTATTTTTTATTAATCTAGCTGCACACTGGACTTTGGGTTCCTCAAAACCACATTTTCTTATGTTGGTTCTGAACTGTAACCTGGATCTATTTTATTTTTGTATGCTTCAAAAATGGTTCCAGTTACAGAGGTTACTAGAGGTCATCTTTAGAAGGGTTTTGCTCTAAGAGGACATAAATGTTAATAAAAAAAAATTCCCAGGACAACTGGAAAATGAAGTTTTGCTCTATGGAGGTTGTATGCAAATTCTCTTAGGTTTTTGCCAAACGTTGTCTTCAGAATAGCTTCTCCTGCTCCTAAATGCACTGCTTTGCAGTCCCTATGCGTCTCCTGCAAAGCACTTGTTCACCTTATACAGACACTAAGATGAATATATTGTGTGTAATTATATAAACATTATCTGTATTAAATCATTAGCACCACACTGAAAATCTTTCTATGGAAATCATATCATTTCAAAGTTCTACCTGGAAATTTCTGACTCTGGGTTACACATGCCTGTGATACAAGAGTTGCAATATCCTAATCTAGCAGCCTCTTTGTGTACTAAAGGTGTAGCGTGGGTTGGGCAATATCACTTTGGTATGGCATGTCCACTGTTACCTTCCACCTAAAGCTAAAATGGGTGTGTCAGTTACACTAGAAGCTGACAAAACAATTTCAAGGGACTGATAGTGCTATTATGTGGAAACTATGCAAGTATGACTTCCTTTTTTCTACACATTCTCATATTAGAGTCTTGTGTTTTATATATATATATATATTTTAAAGTGTTGGTTTCATGCTAGAGGCCTGAAGACCACCTACACTTAAGTGGGAGCTTATACTGTATATAGTCATATGAACAAGTAAGTTCACCCCATGTAAAGTTTGTTTCTTTTTAACATATGTGGACATATGCTATTTTATCTTTATTCAAGCAATATATGACTAATTGACAGAAAGTATGAAAATTGACTTGCAATAGTAGCAAATATATGAGGGTGAAGGTTCGTCCTCCGGGCTTATGGGTTAGTTTCCAAACATTTCATTACCATGCTAGGTAACATCTTCAGTGGCATTTAGGAGAAAACTGACTTTCAATAATTTATTCAACAAAAATAAATAGATATTCTATTTTCTTCTATAGAAAAAAGAAGTACACCCTTGGCTCTAATAATTGGTTTTGTCCCCTTTGTCAAGAATAACACCTCAAGTAGGCCTTTCTTTATAATGGTCTACCAATCTCTGACTTTAACTAGAATTTTTTCCCTCTACTTCATACTGATTTTTTTTTCAGCTATGTGATGTCTCAGGAGTTTCTTGCATGCACAGCATATTTCAAAGCACCCCTAGCAATTTAATGAGATTTAGATCCAGGCTTTAATTTAGCCATTCTAGAAACACACACACACACACCCGTTTCCCCTTTGTTAAATCCTTGATGGATTTAACAGAATGTTGAGGTCATTGTCATGTTGCAAGGTCCACTTTCCATTAAGCTTCAACCTTCTAGCAGAAAGTCTCACATTATCTTCCAACACCCTGTAGTACAATGAAGAATTTGTAGTAGATTCTTTGATAGTGAACTGCCGAGATCATCATGCAGCAAAGCAGCCTCAAACCATAATATTTCCACCACGCTTTATAGCTGTTAACAGGTTCCTCTGGTCTTTGGTTTTTGCCAAACATGTCTTCAAAAATTACTGGCAAATAACTGTAATTTTGCCTCATCATTGTTTCAGAAGTCCTGATCTTTGCTAGATCTACAGCAAAATTTATACAGATAGCTCTCGACTTACAACAGTTCATTTACTGACTGTTCAAAGTTATAATGGCACTGGAAAAAGTAACTTATGACCATTTTTCACACTTACAACCATTGCAACCATGTCTATGGTCATGTGATCAAAATTCAGATGCTTGGCAATTGATTCATACTTATGATGGTTGCAATGATGTGATCACCTTTTCTGACCTTCTGACAAGCAAAGTCAATGGGGAAGCCAGATTCACATAACAACCATGTTACTAACTTAACATCTGCAGTGATTCACTTAACAATTGTGCCAAGCAAAGTTGTAAAATGGAGGAAACTCACTTAACAAATGTCTCAATTAGCAACAGAAATTTTGGGCTCAATTGGGGTCTACGTCAAGGACTACCTGTACTTGTCCTGATACTGTTTCTGGACAGCAAAGGTTTCTTCCTGGTACACCTCCCATGTAGATCTAATTTACACCACTTCTTTCTAATGGTAGACTCATGCACTTTGACATCAATAATAAAGAGAGCTATCTGTAGATCTTGTGATGAAATTCTAGAGTTCTTAGAGACTTTTAAGCCAAGTTGGCAGTTGTTTGAAATCTTTTATGCTTATAGTTGATTTTCTGGACAGTGGAATGATTGGTGACCAATTGTTTGGCAATCTTTTTAAACCCCTTCCCAGATTCTGAAGGCTTCAGAGAGCTCTTTTCAATTTAGCCATGGTGATACCACACCCTTCAAAAACAAAGAATAAATCAAACTAAATGTTTGAGGTTTCAGTAAAACGGGTTCCTCCTGGATATTCTTTAACCATGTTCTAATCATTAGCCCTGACCTGATTCTAATTTCAGGTATTTGAGGTAATGATAAAGATAGGGTATAAATACTTTTTTTTCTACATGCAAAATTTGCCTTTATGTTTATTTAAATTACACAATGGAGTACAAAAAATGTAGTCAATTGATATGTTCAAAGAGCTGTATTTTGAAATATGTTGAAAAAGTCAAACATTTCAATGGAGTGTACTTTTTAACATGACTGTAACTTTAGATATGTTATTATGTTTCTACATGTTTATTCAGCTTTCCGCTTTGTTTCTAAGAGATCCAAGGAAACAAGACCAATATATTCATCTTGTCGAACTTACTAATCAGCCTGTTCACCGCATTAAGCAGGACACATGAATATCCTCTATAGCTTCAATCCTTGTTCCAGTTCAGTTTTTTTGCTTTAACAGAAGTTCAAGCCAGTAATTAGAAGATAGCCATTGCAACAGATGTGTCATGTGTAGCGCTAAGTGACTGTATTCAGAAGGTCTATATTCTTATAATAGAATAAAAAAACTGGGAAGAGTCGGGGGCTGCAATTCAGTGTTTTCATAGGCCAGGGGGCCACAAAAGGCTCTCATGTTACCAGAAGGGGCAACCAGATTTTCTGGCCGATCTTTATATTTTGGGGAACTGAGACTGGAAATCAGAGTGGGAGATATCTAGAATAGAAACTGCTTCTATTCTCACCCTGAGCTGAGTCCAACCTGAAAAAATAGTCTGAAATTTCTGTTTTAAGGTAATGAGGGATACGTGAGTAAAATTTAATAATGAGAGCATTGTTTGCTCCCATTTCCACCTTAAAATCCAAAATACATGTAAAAAAACAACACTGACACTGATCAATTTCTGGAAAGTGAAAAAGCACTATAAAGCTAAATATCTTAAAATGATATAGATGAACTTTTTAAATCATACAGCATGAAATGAACATTAGAATTACCATAAGTGAAACACACTACAGGTCTCTCAATCCAGATGCAAAATAATTAGTGGCTTACCTGGTGCAGAAACCAAGATCTGACATCGCGTAAGAATAGCTAGCAAGAAGTCATTGTGAAAATGGACTACCAAAATAAAAGACATGATCTGCATTACAATTATGACAATAATTTTTATTAGGAAACATAAATTTGCATTAACTTCATAAATTTGCACAGAAGATATAATAGCATTTTCCAAGTCCAATACCAGGCTCCTAATTCAGCAACTTAAGATTTTCAGCTTTTATTTTCTAAAAATTCTTCAAGGGTAACTTTTACTATGGTAAATTCTTGTAAAGTATTAAGTATTATGAGGCATGATTATGAGGCTAAACAAAATGGTCTCATAGTTCCCACAGTCCACTTTTTAGTAACTAAATATAATTGAGATACTGTATATTTCAAAGCATTATAATTAATCCCTAGACATTTGAAACTGAAGAATTCAGAAAACTAGGTGAGCAATTCAGTTTATTTTCATACCACTGTCTTGAGTGAGAAGTCTCCGAGCTTCCAAATCAAATTCTTCTTTGCTGATTTTTTGCTTAAACCATAGTTTCAAATTAGCCCAGTACCTGTGCAAGATATCAATAATGAATTATCAATAATGTATTTATCCTTTTAAAAGTTATCTTTTTCCTCTCTAATTGCTTTATGAGAGAGTATCATAGTTTCACAGAATTCTTATAATTGCAAGAAAATATTTAATGAGCAGAATCTCAATCGCAACCAATAGATTTGAGGTTACAGTTCATCTGGTCCTAAGACAGGGATGGGTAATCTTTTGATGGCCAAGAGTATAGGGAGGGCTAAGGACCAAAATATGAGTGGGGCCACATTAAATATTGTAAAGTTGGGTTTAGAGATATTGGGATTTTTTAATAGTGATACATCTATGTTAGGGCCCACACTATACTTTTTATCTGCTTTCCACCTTCGGTTAGCCAGAGAGGACTATAAAATCTTAGTGAAAAAAGACAGTATAAAGGTAATTTGGAGAGTGCAGTTTGCCCCACCTATCTTAAGGAAACAAAGTACTATCACCCAACATATTCCAGTTACAGTACCTTAAAAAATTATTGGAGCTTATTTCACAAAAAGGAAATTGCGGATTATGTTCTTTCTACTTTTACCCTTGGCAGTAAATCTCTTGCTTGCCTATTTCAAACATGGGAAAAGGTCAGGTATTTATTAAATGAGCATGCACAACTTGGAATTTTTCAAAATCTTAGCTATATATTTCTAGATTTTGTAGAGAAATATGTTCTGTGCATATTTATTGTAAAATGAATAATATTCAGAATGCGGAGGATATTTGTTATGTTTTCCTGTCATTGGCCCTAAAAACAACAGACTGCTTTTAACTATAAGTGAACATTTGTTCAAGATAAGAATGAGTTTATTGGACAATACTAACAGATGAGGGAAATCATAAAGGACAGTAGAACTGGTAAGAAAAAAATAGGAAGAAGACATGATGTTTTATGATTATAAACCCTCTGCACTGTCAAGCAGGATTTAAAAAGCAGAGATGAAAGGGAAAGTTAAAAGGGAGACCATCCAATGTGAAGACATTCATGAGCTGGAAGTTTTGAGGATCAGAATTCCTCATTTTGTATTAGGGAACTTCTTTTGCCTCTATCTTAATTTTTGCTCCAAACATTTGAAAACACTTTAAAAGTATGTTCCAAAATGAAACTGTCCTCCAGTGACAGTCTACCTTTTCACTGATTTTTTAAAGTAAAAGTTGAAGCTAAGGATGAATAGTTCACCAATATACTGTTTTGCTATTTGGAATCTGGACATTTGGATAAAAATCTTAGGTGACTACCGTTATAAAAGTACTATACAGCTAAATAATCAACAGGGGGAGCTCAAATTCTGCCTTTAAAAATGTCCTATATCTTGAAAAAAAAATTTTAAGAAGAAAGAAGTTTGAGAACTCCGCTGCAAAAGAAATTACATATATGACAAAACAATTCGCAGGAGAACATTTATTATTAATCTACATTTGTATTTCACATACAAACAACTGAATAGCAATATTGATAAAATGTTTTATTCAAAGATCTTGAATGCTACTGCCCAGATCCCCCTAAAATGAAGCATAACATGTCATTTCATCAACTTATGTTCACATCAGTGAAAATGTTCAAGTTCTGTGAATTTTGAATTGCATCTGAATTCTACTTCTGGTTAATCATAATGCTTATTTGCTGAAAAGATACTTTTTGGGAAATCAGTTGCAGTGCCAATTTAAAAATAAATGTTTCCTTGATTGCAAAAATATCAATTCAGATGAGCCTATCTATTAATTAAAAAAATGATAGATTTTTCATTGGAACCCTAGGATTGACCAAGATTCTCTGTTGGGATACACAAAGCCCCTCACAAAGAGGTCATGGAAGAGGGTAATGGTTATGATAGTTAAGCCAGTTAAGGTTTGTAATGTAGACCAGCCTTTCAAAAAATTGTTAAAAGACTACCTAGTTACCCAGCAAATATTTCCACGCCTGCTGGCAATAAGTATCTAATACTGTTTTCTCCTCCTCCTACATAGTTTTCTTCACTTCCTTTATTTATAAGATAGGGAATGATCAGGAGTCTGATAGCAATTTTTTTCCAACTCTTTTTTTTAATCACCATAGACTAACAAAGCTTTACTCTTATAAAATTTAAAAATAATGTATTTAAAATAGTTAATTGTATCATGATATATCACTGAAATACTGAATAGGCATGAAAACAGCAAAATAATACAGTGAAACTGGCAATTAAGTTACCAAGACAAAATACTCTCTACAAAGCAGAGATGGAAAATGACAAATTAGTATCCCAAAAAGAAAAAATCATAGTGTCTCTGGGCAGTGTACAACAAATGATTGTAACATAAGTAGAACTATAATTTGGTAATTATATTTCTATGATGCACTCTAAAATTCAATTTACTTTTTTGCAGCTATATTACAATTTTAATCAGTTTTCAATCAAATTCTATTGCAATTTTTTTTCAAAAGTATTATTAAGACAGGGATTGTACATTCTATCTATACTACATAGGATGTTGTTTCTGAAATACACTGTTTTTGTTATACCCATTTCTCTAACTGGTCAAGATTGTTCAAAATTATTCCTTCTTCAAGGATATTCAAATATTTAATTCCATTTTATGTTAATTGCAAATCTAATAAGCATTCTACCCATCTACCCCCCATTGTCCACCACCAAATCATTAAAATATGTTGAAGTATATGGAATTTCGGATTGAATGTACGGCATGTTACCTGATAGTTCAATTTGATGAGAATACATGGCGTATGATTTCTGAGCAGTTATATAGCCATTACATTGTCCTGTTATGCAGACTATATTAAACTAGCATGCTCATTTTTTTTATTAGATGCTGTGTTAAAATTGAGATACAGTTAATTTCAGGGTATAACAGCAACTGGGACCAGAATTTCTGTTGCTAAGCAAGGCGGTCGTAAAACATGTCATGTGACTGCATCACTTAGCAACAACACCAATCTTAAGAGTCCCAGCTTCTGTTGCAATCTGAGTATCATTCGGGTCATTAAGCAGGAAGAGTCGGGAGTCACAGGCAAGCAGACCAGCAGCTGCATGGGTGTGCCATGGACAGGGGTTCTGGAGCATCGGCAGATGTACAGGTGCCACAGATGGTTCCATGGGTCCAGTGCCCTGGGTCCACAGCATAGATAGGTGAAAAAGAAGCATGAGTCAGAGCAACCTTTGACTTCCTGCCAGACTCCCCATTGGCTCTGCTTGTAGGAAACAATGATTGCAGCTCGCTGTGATGTAATAATCACAAGTCAGGCACTGAGCATCTGGATTGCAATCATGTGACTGCAGGGATGCTGCGACAAACACAACTTTGAGAACTGCTCTTAAATCCCCCACCTTCAGTGTTGTTGTTACTTTGAATAGTCACTGAAAAAGTAGTCATACTGAATTAAACTATGAAATAACCTTTTAAAATGTGCTTTTGATAATTCTACACTGATAACAGTTTTGAAGGAGTTTACACCTCAATTGCTATATAATCTACGTTAGAATCTTCCCAGGTATCTATGACTGCTATGTAGCTTTTGGATCCTTTTCTCCTTTTCTGAAGCTCGGAATTCTATCATTTCTCAAGGTTGACATATAAAAGGCCAGACTTTCTATCCACTTACCCCACACTGGTTCTCCCAAGTGCCCATTTCTCTAGTACTGGTTGTGGGCAAATAAGGAGGATGGCTGAGAGTGGTATTCTCATTGTGGCCTTTGATAAATATATTAATATAAATAAAATAAAAATTTAAAATATATTATTTTGTTTCATTTTGTCTCAGTTGTACCTCTCATACAATTTTATACAATTATAGTGGTGAAAAAGGGTATTATATTATGTGGGACATCATAAATAAAGAGAAATTCATTCATTAAGTGAATTAATATTGCTATACAGTGATAGATGAAATTAAGCCAACATTTTAATTCCTGTACATTATTTCTAGAGTTAATTTGGTGTAGTGGTTAAGGCACCAGGCTAGCAATTGGGAGGCTGTGAGTTCTAAATCTACCTTAGTCATAAAGTCAGCTGGATGACTTTAGGCTAGTAGTCCTCTCTCTCAGCCCTAGGAAGGGCATTCCTGAAATCTTTCCCAGAAAACTGCTGGGACTAGTCTAGGTAGTAGCCAGGAGTTAACACTAACTCAGAGGCACACATACAAAACACAAATCTTTGTTTCTATAGAGTTTTCCAGGCATTTCCAATATTTCATTTAAATTACACACTAAAAAAACCCAATGTTTTAAAATGTGGAGGATTAATATTGGCCTATTACAAATAGCTGGCTTGTTTATTTTTGTATATGCATTAAACCCTAGTGGCTTATTTGGGCCTGACCTCTAAAAATCAAGTTGCATTAATTTATTGCAGGAAACTAGAAACTTGTTATTTTAAAGACAGACCTTCTTCATATGTCTACTCAGAAATAAGCTGCTGAATTACTTCCAGGGTATATAGTATTGCTGCTTTACAGAATTAGATAGATATTTCTGTAAATGTGGGTGTAGTAATTTTTAGGCAGCAATTCTACATATATTTGATTTAAAACCTTTAAATGTGCACATAACTATGTATCAATCTCCAAGGTGCACAAAATCACCTTTGAGAATTTGTGAAGCACTTGAGAGTGGCTACATAAGTCCTAGTTAAAATGATGATTGTGATGTCTTGAATAACTGAAAGCCTAAAGAGTCGGATGCTGTATCTTAATGACTAGTTTCTACCACCTATGAGCAGCAGGATCTTTCATCCTTCCTAATCAACATTTCGTGGAGGGGCGGGAAGGAATATTTGTATTGCCGAACAGGTTGAAATAAGGCCTGCCTATTCGGTTCTGAAGAAAAATGAAATGAAAAGTAGAAAAATATTGTTCGGAAAGGGCAATGGGTTATATACTGAGAGTAGAGGGCTGATTGGGCATCCACTTATGCTCGAGCTTAAAAAAATCCGGTGCAGAGAAAATCGAGATCGATGCTTCTCAGGGCCAACTAGGCCTCTGCTGCAAAAATACGGCTTAACGAAGAAACGACGCGGGGGGGAAAGAAAGGCGCCTGATGTTCACTTACTGCTTTACATTTTCGCCCAAAGCTTCGCTCAGGTTTTTCTTGGCCACCTCCAGCTCACTCACGAAAGTCGCCATGATAGGCTCTTGGCAGCATGCACCCGCCCGCTCTCATTTTACTGCCCGCGAGGCCGCGTCAACCTTAGTAGCAATTCTCACCGCTTAATTTGATTCTTTGTTTCGCAACTCCTGGCCGTACGGCAGCGTAACTGGAAAGAGACTTAAGTCTCTCCGATTCCAAAATAACTCTAAACCGAGTTAAAATTAAATCACGTGAATAACTGTGATCATCAGATCCTATTAGATGCTAACTTGAAAAAAACACTTCATTCTGGAAGCCATTCGGTATCTTTACCAATCGGATTGCAGCCATAAACTTTGCTCACGCGATTTTTTTTAAGAGCAGAGAATAGCGCAGGCCAGTAGGACTAAATCCAGGGACGGTGTTCGCGAATGAGATTTGCTAACAAGTGGCTTCGCATTGCTTCGTCCATCGTGATCTCAACGCTTGCAATTCATTCAAGATTTCCTTTAAGAAAGGGGGAAGCCATGCCATGCCATCTCCCCCTTCTCTAGCGTGACGCGATGGCGCTAGTCGCTTTCATGGTTCATTTATTTGTGGGCCGAAAGGAAGTTGTTTAGTTCAAAACAATTTAAAATAGCAATTTTAATTGCAATCCTAAATATTTGATTCAAGTTCTTTGGTCAGACCTCGGACTGAACATGTAGTCGATTAGGCTGTTTTATAAACTCCATTTTTACTTGTACGCTCTGCGCCCTCGCCACTTTTAACATTTCCCAGGCTGCCTCCAATTGGAGATTTTTCCTGGGGTTGAGGCGGCGTCGATTGTTTCTGCAAACACCCCACCCCCTCCCCATTACTTGCTCTTCCGATTGCCTGATTTTTTAGCCTTTCTCCCCAATTATGCTTGCAATTATATGAATATTGCCAAGAAGCACCGTCGTGCAACATAAGATGACTTGCTTCAAACAATCGGAAAACATATTCAACCCTAGCCGTAAACTCCCCTTCCTCCGCACCTACTATAAGAGCGACGTTCTGCTAAGTAACCCTAACAGCGGAAGATTCCAGCAGCTCCGCCCCTTAAGCCCCGCCCCCTCGCTAGGCTCTGTGCATCCCGCTATTACTTCACTCCTTCCACCCTGCCTTTCGGGTGTTCGGACGCAGCTGAGCAGCTTTCCCGCTCTTGCAGAAACAGTCTAGGACCATGCCGGGCCTGCTGCTAGGAGATGAGGCGCCTAATTTCCAGGCTGACACTACGCACGGTCCCATCCTCTTCCACGAATTTCTGGGAGACTCGTGAGTATGAGAAGCGACCGTGGTCGCTGGGTGAAGGCTGCTCTTAGTAGTGTTACTCTATTCCAGCGGCTCTCAACCTTTTCTATACCCCGCACCCCTGGAACGCTTCTGATATATTCTCGCACCCCTTACAAAAGTTCGAAATAACAGCAATGAATTATGCATATACACTATAATTTTGAAAACCCAAGTTTTCGCACCCCAGGTTGGGAACTCCTTCTCGATTCAGTGGTCCTCGCTTGATAGGACCGCTTTGCCATAGAGCTTTTGCTCTTTTCCTTGGTGGGAGAGTTGGCGTAGAGCCGCAACCGCAGGCGGAAAAACGGCGCTAGAGCAATTAAAAGGGCTGCGGTATCTTCGTGGAAACCGTGGATAATTGTCTTGGGTGGAGGGCGGGGATATCTCTCCTTAGCTAATTACCTCCAACGACGGGAAAAGGCAAAGTAAAACTTTGACTCTGATCCCTCTCCCTTCTGCCAAACACTTGCTTTAAAAATAAGCAATCTGGACTCTCAGGTAGTTGCCAAACTACAGCCCGGGAAGTTCGGCTAATAAGTGCTATACTTGGGAGTGTTACTTGAGGGTCTGTAGCGCCCAAAGTTGCCCAATTCTGCATGGGAAGGAACAAGAGAGGATAACAGCCAATAACGGTGGAGCGTGCCGGTTGCTTATCTTTCATCCCATCCTTAATATTGCAAGATGTCCAGCAGGAAAAAAAATGTTTTACACATAATGCATTATTGTGCCTTTAATGATCTGTCTTCTTTGAACTTAGCTTATAACCTACCATGAAAGGTGGAATGTAAGTTCTAACAATGAAGGAATAAATTGGTTATTGAAATATCTACAATGTGAAAGAAGTGGACATTTAATTCTTACTTCCTAAGGCTGGAATACAGAGTCCCATTTAAATTGGTGGGCAGAAAAGAAAAAAAAAATCATTCATGCATTGCATAGGTTGTATTTATTATCACAAAATGTGGCTTTCAACAGAGTTAATATATCAACTAGCTCTAAATTCTCAGAAACCTTTGAGCAAGTTACTGAGAATATATGCTGAGAAACGATATTGTTCACATCCTTTTGAATTTTCTAAACGGCTTTGTCCACAAAAATGAACTGAATGGTGGATTAGATAATCCTTGGCAAAGTTTTCCTATGCTGTGCTTTTGGTAAGCCGGTACAGTGTGCTTAGCTTGGAGATCTTCAGAGTTTCTTAATTTAACCTTTATTATTCTATCCTTCTAATTAAATGTATTCTGTAGCATGAAGTGCCACTACTGCACATGCTGTGTGCTATTCACATTTAGGATGTACTGTATAATATCACAATAACTGTTGACCCAAAGTAGTCAATCTCTTTGAATTATTGGAGACACATTTGGAATTTTGAGAAAGTTGAAGATCCTCTTACGTAAAGGTTGCTGTAGGGAGGGAAGGCCTCTTCATTTAGTAGTTACCATGGTAAATGTGGCCAGTTGCAGAACACCCGTTTATTAGAAGGCAAACTAGTAAGATTATTCGCAGCCACTTCCCAGTCTACCAAGTGTTGTCTACTGCCCTATTTTAAATTTTTTTCTTCTTTCTTGAGTGAATTGATAGATTTTCAGGAAAGCACTGAGCAAACACCTGCCTTATTTTTATTTTCTAACAAAACTCTCCGAGCCCTATTTTTGTAAATAAAGATGATGTTAGAAGGAGAGGCTTTGTCGGCTTCCCTCTTTTTAACTAAAAGAGATTTTTTAAAAATCCAATGGGACCGGGAAGGATTGTAGCATTGTCTATTCCTGTTGTGGTTAGAGACAAGCAGTTTTTTTTGGGAATCTGGGTAGAAAACTAACAATACTTTAATTACATTGGGGAATCATTACTAAGTATATTGATTTTGTAGGTCCCAATTAGGTCTAAATTAGTTTCTTTTACTGTATGAGCTTAATGAATGTATTAAGTTTTAATTGATCACAATCTACTTCATTAGATACTTACATTATCCACTTGAAAATAGTGTTACATATACATTAGGCTTGTGCAGTCCTTCAGATTCAATTTCAAAAAGGGGGGGAGAACATAATTACTATAACAATTTTAAAGTAGACTATATTTTCTTTGGATTTATCCATGTATCCCAGGAAAAGATGTAGATGCTTTAAAGAAAATGAAGGCCCTTTAGTTTCATGTCCATTTGTGAAAACACCTATGCTGTTGTCCTTCAGATTAACCCAAAAGGTTAATTTTGCTTCTCACTTCCTAGTCGAGGTATTGAACGTTTTAAGTTTACTATGTAATCTGATGACCATTTGGGATTTGGTTATAACTTTGGTTATAGGGCACACACAGTCCTATCAAATAAACATTGTAATCATCATTTCTTGTTTTGCCTGGCCCAGAAAACTGATTATAATTTTGATGTATGGATTTTTTCAAAGCTGCTAACCATGGTTTGAGAAAAACGGGAAACAGCAGTTGATGACTTCTAATTTGACTGCTTAGAGGATAAAGGTTTAAGAGAAATGCTGGTACATATGTCTGGTAATAAGCAAAATTCAAATTGATCAGTTTCCCTATATTAAAGGCATACCACAATGAATTTGTTGAAATGACTCTATTTGGGCCAATAGCAAGCCTGTAAGGATAAGGGACTGGAATTGTCTTTTTCATTTGAGCAGTAGTGTTACAATAGTGTTAGAACATTCTAACTTAGATCCATACATTCGTATGGGTTTATTCTTTTGATTATTGAAAACTTGAAGTCTTTCTTAAGATTGTATTAATCATTAGGCTAAGAAATATATAAAGATAGATTTTGGAATAGTTTTATAACTAGATTTATTTAAAAAAAAACTATATGCTTCTCTAATATAATAAGGTGATTACTCTGGAAATACATAAAATACAAACATTTGTTCATCATAGTTAGAATGTAAAACTCTGTTTTCTTTAAATCAGTAATATAATCCCTTGGGTTAACTATTAAATTGGTACTCTGAGACAAGTCATTTCATTCTCAGAGGTACAGACAAAAGAGCAAAGGGTAGATTCCTGTTGCTCAATAAGTTTTTTTTTCCCCTGTAGCAGCTGCTTGACTAGAGTCCAATTTGGCATCTTCCCAAGTACTAGGCATTCAGCACCCATAGTTCTTAGCCAACATAAGGATATGGTGGATGAGTTTTTCAGAAGTTGAAGTTTGATATATATGGAAGATGCCAAATTGGAAAAAACTAGAATACAAAATGAATCTTTGCAATAGGCCAAGGGTACAGGATAGAACATTATATGGTTGCAAGAGAAATAAAAGGCTTCCTATATTGGCTGATACAAATTCTGTATGTGAATGTAATTTACATCTTCATCTGATTATCATATGTTTGATGATAGTATTAAAACAAGTGTGTCAGCAGTTGTTTTACAGTATTGTAGTATGCATGCAGAAATCAACAGTGATCTATTAAAGGTTTCCAAATTTGTCCTAACATTGCTACGTACTTTTCTGCTTGAGCCTCCAAATTACAGTAGTACTATCTGCAACATTTATAGTATTACAGCAGCTTTTGTCGCCCGCACAGCCATAAATATTTGTAACAAGCCAAAGTAATCTCAAAATGATGATAAATCTACAGAATGGAAATATTACCATTGCCTTTTTAACAGTTACTCTTTAGTTTAACAAATCCTTGATAATATGAGTGACCTTTGTGTAACTTTAAAGTGAGTTCATGCATCTGAATAAGCCATAATCAGGTCTTCATTTGGACTATTTGCTAAACCATTTACTAACCCATATAATTTTATAAATCTATTTTTCTCTTGAGGTAGGTTCACACATCAGAGTAAGCCAAAAATTACCAAGACAGGAATTGTAGACATAAACTAAGCATTAAGACTTCTTAAACTTGAAATATATTTTTCTAATTTGGATTATATAACAATGTGTAGAATTTTCAATATTTTGTTTCAAATAACCCCATAGCTCCTAGAAGAAAAGATTATTTCATGAACATCTTTGATTCCATTATGCTTAATTTCTAAAAAGTAACAAAAAGGGAACAGTTAGTTTGTAACTGTAGCATATGTAATTCTGCAAATCTCCACTTTTATTGAAACTGGCTGCACTTAACCATTGTTCATGCATTGCCAAACAAAAACTGGATCTTGCACAAAGGATTTTGGGAATATTGTACTATTGTGAAAAATGTCTGGGTATGTTGTACATGTGTGTTTCCACCAAAAGACCTTGAAATGCAGGCAGACCAGTTTGGAGAGGTGGGAGGCAGCATTACCTTTTAATGGAGCAACAGTATGAAGGCTTGCCAAGGTAATAATCTCTTTGGCACTGGGCAATGCTTCAGTTGAGAAGGTATTCATGACTGAGGACTGAAAACTAAATGAAATTCTGGGTGTTGCATAATGGGGCCAGTACAACGTAAGTGGAAAGAACAAAGATATTCTGCTGGTACATAAGGAAAAAAGATATGCTAAAATTATTAAAATAACATAACAAGCTTTCTAGCTCTCCAGAATTCTGCTGTGGGCTGGCCTAGCCTCTTCCAACCAAGTGTCCTCTAGATAAATTTGATTTTAGATTCCATAATCCCTAGCAAACAAAGGATTGGGCTTTGTTCAAGATATGGGATTTAAATACCATCTTATCTGGTGAATTGTGTTGGAAATGGCTGAGTGTAGAGCTGAAAAATCAGAAAAAAGGGGAAAAGGAGTAAAATTAAGGAGAATCATTTAAATCAGGGGTCTTCAAACTTGGCCCTTTTATGACTTGTGGACTTCAACTCCCAGAATTCCTCAGCCAGGCACGCTGGCTGAAGAATTCTGGGAGTTGTAGACCACAAGTCATAAAAGGGCCAAGTTTGAAGACCCCTGATTTAAATATTCCAAGCTATAAACTTTCTAGGTGCTATTTAGTGTCAAGTCCTCTCAGCTAGCCAGATCACAGTTGACAACAAACTTTGAAATAATATTTTAAATCTGCTCTGACTTACTAGGCTTCAATGCTATCTGCCATGTGATACTTTTTCTTTCAGATGGGGCATCCTCTTCTCTCATCCAAGGGACTTTACTCCAGTGTGTACCACAGAACTTGGTCGAGCAGCAAAACTAGCACCAGAATTTGCCAAGCGTAATGTTAAGTTAATAGCCCTCTCTATTGATGATGTCAGTGACCATCTCGCTTGGTGCAAGGTATTGTGGGGAAAAAACAATGATAAGAAAGGTGGGATAAGAATTGGAAAATATTTTGATAGTCTGCATTTAATGTTTTGCATTTAATGTTCAGCAATGATTGCTGAAATGGACAGGATTAATCATGTATGTAGGCTGGGCAGTGATTTTCAGATTTTCTTTTTAAAAGAAAAGGTAAGGCTGTTTTAGAATATTGTTTCCTGTCTCAATGTGGTAAGAATGTACACTAGTAAATTTGACAACCTCATGCCAAGTTGTGACAGTGCATTTAGAGAAGGCTTTTAAATGTACAGAAAAAGAGATTTGAGGACCACAGATTGATAATCCTTACATTTGGCCTTGAATCTCCATCCTGATGCTCTTCTGTAGTTCTATTATGAAGAGATTGAAAACTTCAACATTAGTTTTACATTCATCATAATCTTTACAAATAAATTTTTAACTCTGGTTAAATTTTGAGTAATTGAAGCAAGCTAATTTCAGAAACCATGGTTTCAAGATTATTTATATATATATATATACTGCAATAAGAATGAATGCTAGAGAATTATCTGTAGACAAACCAATATTCATAGGCATCCCTATAGAATTATTTCACTGTTCTGTCCCATGTGAAAAAAAAGAACAGAACTGTTGCTGAGATTGCAGGCTGCAAAATTCAGGATTATATTTCATTTAAATATAATGTTCTACAATTCCTATCCTTATAATTGTATCATAGTTCAGATGTGAACACATTATGGCTGGCTTCACAGGTTTAAGCATACTTATCAATAAAGCAATTTTTTTTTTAATTGTAAGAAAGACAAAAACAAAACAAAAACAGTAAAGACTAGTTTGTGGATATCAATAAATATTTTGGTTTTTTTAATAAGCATTAAGACTGTTTTGGTAGTTATTCTCTTTACAGAATAGTGGGTTTAATTTCATGCTGATATATTCACATCTAACATGTCAATTTTCACAACAGGCACAACAATAAATCTCAGTTATCCTGGCTTTGAAGCCAGTATTCAGGAACTAGATTACAAGAGGAGTTTGTAGGCACATATGCTTGATGAGTTGATTTCCTACAGACAAGATACAAGCCATTAAAAAAAAATGCCTATTGCAGAATATAAAAACATTGAGCACTACAGAAAAGTTTATATTAGGGTTTAAATTCCAGAGTTTTCTCTTCTCACCTCAAAGATTGGGAGACACCTACCGGTAGCTAGTATTTATATAAAAGGGTTGTGTCCAACCTGAAAATGCTGGTTCTTGCCTCACCATTTGCAGCACTCAGTCATACTGACTTATATTTTGCAGGCGGTAATGTAGCCTTATTATAAGAAAAGTGACAAAATAAATGAACTTTATGAGGAATTTATAATTACCCTTTCCGGCGCTTTAATACATGACAGATAAAAAAAGTTAGTTTCGATATGACTATACCAGCAAATAAAAAAAAATGCATAGCAAAACTGTTACATGTGCTATTTAAACATGGTGCTAAATCATTTGTAGTATCACCATGACAGGATAGCTTGTGTTGAAAACATATATAAAGGACAGCGTCTTTAGAATGTAAACACATAGCCTACTTGTCATGAAGTTGTATTTTTGCCAGTGCTAGTATCTGCTAAACATTTCATGCAGAGGTTCATTTTTTAATACTTTCTGAACTCTTAAGCTTGAAGTGCATGTAGACCAAATTCAACCTAAGAATGCGTTTCATTATGCATATTTAATTACTCCATTATTCCCTGGTTATAACACAAGTTATATAATCATGTACTTACTATTATCTTTCTTTAAAAATGGAAATAAGTGCTTCTACAGAAATAACTAATTTTGTATATACAACATAATAACAAATAACCAAAGAGCAGCAGTGTAAAACGTTTATTAGATCTTTTGAAAGTATTATTTAGTAACATTAGATGACGCTACTGTTATGCTGCTGCTGCTGACAATTTTTTTAAAATTATTGTTCAGCTGCTTTTCCAGATAGTTGAAAAACAATTCCTTTTCTAGAGAGCACTAGCAAACATTGCCTATGCACTGCTTGAAAACAGTGTATGAAACCTACTAAAATAAAAAGTCAACCCTCATTTCTAAAAAAAGAAAATAAATTATGTTTGTCTTTTTTTAATACAAACATAGTGGGTAAGTGAGTAGGTTGACTCTTCAAAGAAATTTCAAGATGTTCCCTGCATTGGCTGGAAAAACTTAATTATTTGTATATAGACTTTTTTAAAGAGATGCTAAAATTTATAAAGAAATCATTATTTCATATGCACAAAATGCTAGCATGAAAATTTGAGTTTATAAAGCTGTACTTGCAGATCAATAAATTATACATGTAAATTAATTGGACTTTCAGTTAAAATCTTATACATAAAAAGCAGTATTCAAATAGCTGGTGTTATTTAATTAAAATGAAATCAGGAAAGGTTTTATCTTAACATTTATACATAAAGTTCAGACAAATTATTAAATGAGAAAAAGCAAAAATGTTCAGTAGCATCGTCCATAATAACTGGTTTTGCTAGTTTCCCTTCCAAAAAGCACATAAAAGTATGCTTATGTTGTCATATCTGCTACTGCCTATTCTACCTTTTTTATATGAATTACTTTATGCACACATCTTCTTAGTACACTTGCATTTAGAAGGCAATTAAAATAACATCTGATTCTTCATATTGTGGCCAGCCGTTGGAATAAACCTGGCCCTGTAGATAATGGGACATTTGAGAAGCATCGATGGAAGCATATGCAAAGTAACTTCTTGGACTGAGTTTGGCTCCTGCCGATTATAGGCAGCCCATGTACTGGTATTCCTTGAAACCAGTCGCTTAGCCACTTTTCAAAGTTACAATGGACCTCCTCAAAGATACTTACAACCCAGTTCTGATGGCCAGCCCCTTCCCATATGATCACATGACAAGATTTTGGACACTTGGCATTCAGCCCAAATTCATGGCCATTTCTAGCACCCTGTGGTCAAAACTTTTTGCTGAAACTGAAAAATGCTTAATGACTGCAGATTCACTTAACCATTGTGATTTGCTTAATGACCACTGCAAAAAATAGTCCTAAAATTAGGTCAGGTGATGATCCACTTTATGACCATTACAACTTCTGATTGTAATGGGCAGACTCTGTTAAAATTGTAAGTTGAGGACTACCTATAATAGTACAGAAATTGTCATTACCTTCTTCCAGGAAGTATTTTTTATTTCCCAGTCTAGTCCAGGGATTTCCCAATTGTCTTTTATTCGTTTTATTTATTTTTTAATTTGGCCAGCTGTTGGACGTGCTCTGTAACCTATATATAGATCAAAATTTCACTTACCAAAAATCATTCACATTTTTTTGCTGACAACGATGTCTTGTCCACCTGTATTAACCATAAAATATATCTAGATTAATTATAAAATATGCCAGCATTGTCTCCAGACTGATGGAAAATATCTCTAACTTATTTTTGTGTCTGGTTTTTAATCTTCCTTCTGCTGGCAGTATGTCACCATTACCTAGTTGACTAACTAGAATTGTGGCTCTAGGGCCTTAAATTTTCCACTTCTTTGCTTTACATCTTGTGCAAGGAACTACCGTGTTTCCCCGAAAGTAAGACCCGGTTTTATATTATTTTTGTCTCCAAAAGAGGCATTAGGACTTACTTTCGGGCGGTGTCTTGTAATTTCTGTGACACCTGCTTCACCCCGCAGCGGAGGCACCAACTGCCCCATCCAGCAGGAGCCTGCATGGCTGCTGGCCCACTTCTGCGGCCGCTCGCAGCAGGAGGCCATGCGGCACATTGTGCCACTGCCGCCACGAGGCAGGTGGGGGAGGGGGTGGAGCTGCCCCACATGCCCCGCACCCGCTTCCTTCAGGCCTCCCCAGCCAGGCCATTTGTGGGGAGGAGGCGGTGGCTGCCGCCAGGTAGGTAATCTGTGGGGCAGAGCGTGAAGAAAGCCCCTCCAGTGGTGCACAGCAGCAGCAGACTCTTGCCATCACTCCCCCCTGGCTCCGAAATGGCAGAGGGGGACCAGGTCTACCCCACCCATCCTCCGTACAGTAGCATGGCAGTCTGGCTCAGGAGGGGAGTGAATGGGAGCAAGGAACGGCCTGGCTGGGGGAGGCCTGAAGGAAGCGGGTGTGGGGCAGCTCCACCCCCTCCCCCACCTGCCTCATCTCATTGTGGCGGCAGTGGCGCAATGTGCCACGAGGCCTCCTGCCCCATTGTGGCAGCCAGGTGGGAGGAATGGGCGGTGTCCTAACTAGGGCTTATTTTTGGAGTACAGTTTATATTAGGCCCACCCCCACAAATTTTTTGGGGTGGGGTTTATTTTCGGGGAAACACGGTAGGTATGCCATTTCAGTATGGAAGCTAATGGTTGGCTTCTTGTATCAGCAAGTCACTACTGTGGAGAGCCAGTAGTTCACAGAAGAAATTGCTAGTCTGGAATGGATGTACAGATGCAAATCTTAGTTTCCCTGTTTTGAGAGTGAGTTTTCACATTTTTTCCATCAGTACCAAAATCTGTATAAATAGAATGCAATGTCTCAAAAGGTAGGCTGCCTCCTTGCAGCATTTTGCTTTTAAAAAAAATTAAGCTATGGTTTTGTTTATTTAGGTTACTCTGGCTTAAACAGTTTTGAGTGTTTTGATCATTTTTATTAATCATAATGGAAGGCTTCTGAAAACAAAGTTGAACAAATTTGTAATAAAATATTAATTTTTCCCTCTTGCAGGACATCAGTGCCTACAACAGCGACAAGCCTATTGACAAACTCCCTTTTCCAATAATTGCTGATTCAAAACGGGAACTTTCAGTCCAACTTGGCATGCTGGATCCAGATGAGATAGGCAAAGATGGAATGCCTTTGACTGCTCGTGTGGTAAATATCCATTGCCTCTTTAACATTGCTTTTTTGCAGGCTGCAGTTTTCTCAGTTGCTTATATACCATTTATTACCATTTATTACCTTATTTCTATTTAATCTGTTATTATTTAACCAGATGAGAAGCCTGTGGTCCATCAGGTCTCCCCGTGTAGCCAATAAGTATGTCTGCAAGAAATAAAATTGCTGACATATCTAATCAGAATGGAATGGGTTATTAAATAATAAAATTAGACTAACTTGTAATATTATTTAGAAACCCAATTCTATAAAATAGATTCCAGGAACTAAGAAGAGTAATAAGTCATTGTTACCAACCTCCATTTGTGACTAACTCAAAATGAAATATGTTGACAGGTGGATTCTCTTTTAATCTTTCAGTTATGAGATTTACTAATCTTCCCTTTTGTGCTTTGTTTTTATTGTGTTTTATTGTATGCATGTACAGTGGGGCAAAAAAGTATTTAGTCAGCCACCAATTGTGCAAGTTCTCCCACTTAAAAAGATGAGAGAGGCCTGTAATTGTCATCATAGGTAGACCTCAACTATGAGAGACAAAATGAGAAAACAAATCCAGACAATCACATTGTCTGATTTGGAAAGAAGTTATTTGCAAATTATGGTGGAAAATAAGTATTTGGTCACCTACAAACAAGCAAGATTTCTGGCTCTCACAGACCTGTAACTTCTTCTTTAAGAGGCTTCTCTGTCCTCCACTCATTACCTGTATTAATGGCACCTGTTTGAACTTGTTATCAGTATAAAAGACACCTGTCCACAACCTCAAACAGTCACACTCCAAACTCCACTATGGTGAAGACCAAAGAGCTGTCGAAGGATACCAGAAACAAAATTGTAGACCTGCACCAGGCTGGGAAGACTGAATCTGCAATAGGCAAGCAGCTTGGTGTGAAGAAATCAACTGGAAGCAATAATTAGAAAATGGAAGACATACAAGACCACTGATAATCTCCCTCGATCTGGGGCTCCACGCAAGATCTCACCCCGTGGGGTCAAAATGATCACAAGAACGGTGAGCAAAAATCCCAGAGCCACACAAGGGGACCTAGTGAATGACCTGCAGAGCTGGGACCAACGTAACAAAGGCTACCATCAGTAACACTACGCCGCCAGGGACTCAGATCCTGCAGTGCCAGATGTGTCCCCCTGCTTAAGCCAGTACATGTCCGGGCCCGTCTGAAGTTTGCTAGAGAGCATTTGGATGATCCAGAAGAGGATTGGGAGAATGTCATATGGTCAGATGAAACCAAAGTAGAACTGTTTGGTAGAAACACAACTCGTCGTGTTTGGAGGAGAGAGAATGCTGAGTTGCATCCAAAGAAAACCATACCCACTGTGAAGCATGGGGGTGGCAACATCATGCTTTGGGGCTGTTTCTCTGCAAAGGGACCAGGACGACTGATCCGTGTACAGGAAAGAATGAATGGGGCCATGTATCGTGAGATTTTGAGTGCAAACCTACTTCCATCAGCAAGGGCATTGAAGATGAAACGTGGCTGGGTCTTTCAGCATGACAATGATCCCAAACACACCGCCCGGGCAACGAAGGAGTGGCTTCGTAAGAAGCATTTCAAGGTCCTGGAGTGGCCTAGCCAGTCTCCAGATCTCAACCCCATAGAAAACCTTTGGAGGGAGTTGAAAGTCCGTGTTGCCCAGCGACAGCCCCAAAACATCACTGCTCTAGAGGAGATGTGCATGGAGGAATGGGCCAACATACCAGCAACAGTGTGTGCCAACCTTCTGAAGACTTACAGAAAAAGTTTGACCTCTGTCATTGCCAACAAAGGATATATAACAAAGTATTGAGATGAACGTTTGATATTGACCAAATACTTATTTTCCACCATAATTTGCAAATAAATTCTTTCCAAATCAGACAATGTGATTGTCTGGATGTTTTCTCATTTTGTCTCTCATAGTTGAGGTCTACCTATGATGACAATTACAGGCCTCTCATCTTTTTAAGTGGGAGAACTTGCACAATTGGTGGCTGATTAAATACTTTTTTGCCCCACTGTATATGTGTGAGTGTATATATGTATAATTAAAACTAGAAGGGGATAGATTGCCCTGTGTTTTAAGTTCTGCACTCAAAACCTGAGTAGGCCACTATGAAATAAATGAATTACCTAAGTTTACACATCAACCATTTCAAAAGAATGGTTGCACAGGAATGTTCCCATCTATTTCTCAAATTTCTTTCATACATAACAGCTGTAATCTTATATAAATATTTCTCATTTTAATGATAAAGAAAATTGTGCCAGGTTTAGGATTACAAATGCTGAATAAATGATTTTGGATAAGAACTTAGCCTCAAATGCTATGTGGGAAAATTCCTATCCAAGAATTACATTTTATTAAATACATTGCCCTGCCCCCAATGCATTTGCTATTTGTCTTAGGAAAAATGTAACACTAAATAGTTGGAAAATTATATAATATAATCCACAAAGGATTTGCAAGAAATTGATGATTTATAGAACAGTAATATATATGCGATAATTTGTTTTATTTACAATTCGGTAACTTTGCTCTATAGGTGTTTATTTTTGGCCCGGATAAGAAGCTGAAACTCTCTATCCTCTACCCAGCAACCACTGGCAGAAACTTTGATGAGATTCTAAGAGTTGTTGATTCCTTGAAATTAACAGCTGCTAAGAAAGTTGCTACACCTGTTGACTGGAAGGTAGCTGTTTACTTTTATAAATCCATTTAATCTAAAGTTTTATTCAGATACTGTGAAAATTGTTGAAGAAACAGATTTTCCTATATATTGTGGGAGTTGCTAAATAGAAAAATATTTAAATAGATTGGATAATGACCTCCATGAAGTTATCAGAGAAATATCTCCTGAGAGTACGATTTAGTGTTGTGAGATTACAATTACCATTGTCCTAAGTGGAAAGGTTCCTGGTCCTGATGATATTTTTTAAAAAAAAACACGCAGATATATTTATGACAGCCCTATAATCAATTGGGTGAGCTCTCCAGCCGTAATCTCTTATAAACTGTCTTCAGTTTCTTACAAGTGTACTCTGGTTTAGGCTCGTAAGACTTTGTTTTTTATCAGCATTTCCATTAAATTTTTTGCACATTAAAATGTTTGGGTATAGTTTTATATATTTATTAGAGTAACCTGAAGTTTCCACATTGGTATTATTTACTTTTTTCAAACCTATTTAAAAGCTGAAATATGGATTTCCTAATGTAGGTTCTATAATGCCTATAAGGTCATCACCTGAAAATGCCTTTTTTTAAAAAAAGCAGGGGGAGGAGAAAAATGTTAAACCTTGTGAAATCTTGGTAAATTTTATCTGTTTGGAAAATTCCATGAGAAGTGTTTTGAATATCTGTGGAAGAATATTCCAATTGGGCAATATGTTTTATGGGTGTGTGTGTGTGTGAAATGTTCTGTATGTTGTCTGTTTCTGCGTATATACAGAGCACCGAGTTTGTAAATTATTTTACATATCTTAAGGTAATATGAGACAAAATTAAGTAGCCTTTATTTAGCTATAGATTGTTTTTGTAGGCGTTTGTGGCAAGAGCTCTTTGGCAGGCACTTTTTATCTTGGAGGTCTTCTAGTCCAGCCCCCTGCTCAAGCAGGAGAACCTATACCATCTCAGACAAGTGACTGTCCAGTCTCTTCTTAAAAACCTCCAGGGATGGAGCGCCCATGATTTCTGGAGGGAAGCTGTTCCACTGGTTAATTGTCCTCACTGTCAGGAAGTTTCTCCTTAATTCCAAGATTGCTTCTCTCTTTGATCAGATTCCAACCATTGTTTCTTGTCCTGCCCTCTGGTGCTTTGGAAAATAGTTTGACCCCCTCTTCTTTGTGGCAGCCCCTCAAATATTGGAATACTGCTATCATGTCCTTCTTTTCTCTAGATTAGCCAAACCCAAATCCTTGAAGTGTTTCTCTTGTTTTGGATTGAGGTAATGTAAAGAGGTACAAAATTAAAATCCTAGTCTTAGATTTATGCATTATAACTATTTTGTCAACTACATGAAGCACATTAAATATTTCAGTTGTAGAAATGTTTATCATAATTTGAAATGTAGAATATATGCAGTAACATATACAATCCAGCTTCAACAATATATGTCTAGGAAGATGGTAGTGTATGTATGCAGTCTGATTCATTGACTGAAGGTTCTAGGCTGTCCAAATAAGAATAATTAGTAAAATTACTACTAATTTTCTTTTCTTTTCTTTTCCTTTCCTTGTGAGCCTGGAGATCAGGTCATGGTTATTCCAAGCTTATCAGATGAAGAAGCCAAAAAGCTGTTTCCAGGAGGGATTTGCACTAAGCAACTTCCATCGGGCAAGAATTATCTTCGTTATACTTCTCCATAGCAATTGTGAAGTGAAATCATATGAACAGAATGCTGATCGCTGGGATTTTGCAGGACTGGTTGCTTTAAATGTGTGGAAATATACTTTGAGAGGCTGTAGCAAAAGGGAAACAAAGTATCTATTAATGTCTTTTAACCCAGTGACTGGTGTAACTTACAGCTTCAGCTAATCAGTTTAGGCTTGTTTTGTTCAAATGTAATCAGTTTTCCTCACCTTCTTCTTGGAATAGAATATACCACTTTTAAAGCAGTACAGATTTTTCTTTAATTGATTTTCTGTTTTCCAGTGACATAAAAACTTGATTCATAAACAGCGGATTAATATTTTTTCATTAATAGGAATCAATTACTGTTATGTGTAAAAAGAAATGTACATCTTACATTATGTTTGCAAGATTATCAGAAATGAAGGTTCTTGGATTCAGTTTACAAAATAAATTGAATAAACTGTTACTTGAATTTGGGATTTTAATTTTAATCCATTATACTAATTAAAAAACTAATTCAGAAAAATGTGTGTTAATTTTGTGAATCATTAAGTCAGAGGTATGGGATAGGTTTAACAAATATATCATCTTTTATTTAGCTGGTTCAGAAAATGAATTAAAATATGTATCATTATTCACTCATTCTTAAATATGTCAATACAACGGGATTTCTGCAGGACATCATTCAAATTCATTCTAAAAACAGATTTTGCCTTCCACTTCTAGTAGAAGCATAGAGCATTCTACCTCTGTGCTAATGATTTGGTTATTTTGATCCTTCTTGAAAAATGTTTAATTCAGTTGGGCCCTGGTGATGCTTTGTTTTTGTAGAAAAGCAGAGTTTCAGATTTAAATTATTGTGGGCCCTCACTCCTCTATTTGATGTTAATGCGATTTGACAGCATTACCTTAGAATTAAACAGTGAGTCCTTGTTTTTGATTTATAGAGATATAACAGTAAAGTTTCTCACATGATAATTAAACATTTGTAGTAGACCCTTCAGATTAAGTGAACTCTTAGCCATGAAAACCAGCTGGGTGATTTTGGGCCAATCACTCTCAGCCCAATCCACCTCACAGAGGAGGAGTTGTGGAGACAGGAGCAAGAGGAAGGTGTGTTGGATATGTTTGCCGCCTTGAAAATAATAAAAGATGGGATACAAATAAATAACCACCCTATTTTAATAACTCCATCTCATACTGAAAACTAGTCTTAATGTTCTGCCATCGGATTCATACTCCATCCCAAAACTGCCCGTGTTTCTGTTGAGTTGGGATGAATGAGACAGCATTGTACTATTGCTATGGTGCCCTCAGGCTCGTTGAACTAATAATGCTCTGTTAAGCAATAGATTAGAAGTAATAAAACGTTGGTGAAATTCTTACTATTTATATTCACAAATATCTAGGAGAGTTGCCAAATTTTATGGGATTGTAATTATTATAAGAAGGTTGTCGGTTTAATTTTGGGGATGTCCAAATATATTTCTTGATTTGTTTTATTAATTATAGGGATCTTACTATATTTGATTGTGATTGTGACTGTGTTTGATCTTTGACTATAAATAAGTGAAAGCTCCAATATTGCCAGCATGCATGGAGTGAATGTGGGTTGGAAGAGAGCATAGCTGTGTGACCACCTCAAAATAATGCACTTGGTGGATATGGCAAGCAGCCTGTAGGGGCAGTGACTGACTTAATGTTTCAGGAGCATCAGTGATGAAGATTTGCGCTTGCCGGCTTGGAGGGGACTGTGGGCAGGCAGTAAAAGCCAGGTATGGCTTGGAGACAAGCAGTGGAATATTGACCTGAAACCAATGGCTTTGGTGGGAATGATTATTGCATTGCCACATTTCTTATCAACTGGAGAAAAGGAGATAGTATTTTATAATTTTAAGAGTTCCACATAAATAAAACACACTTCTGGCATATGAGGGAAATTGCACACATTTACTCAATCAACTGTGCAATATACACAGGTATATTTGAAGGATGCATCTCTTTACTACAATCCTGATTTTTTGTGGAATTTGAGAATGGTGGAATGTATAGAGTTGGAAACTGCTTGTAAATCCATGTAATCCTGAAACCTAGAGGGACAAATTATTTTGCCTTATTGCAAAGTACAGAATTCTTTTTGTGAGTAGAAATCTAATACATGACATTTCAGTTATTCAGTGAGTAAAGATTTTTTGTGTGGAATAAGTGAAATTCTTTGATTCACAGAAACCAATTTGATAGATCTCCCCTATTTAGATTTAGAATTTCCCCCCTTAAGAAATACAATAAAGTTATCCATATTCAAACCTTCAAGTGCTAAAGAGCCATGTGGTGCAGTTAGAATGCAGTATTGCAGGCTGACTCTGCCCACAGCCAGGAGTTTGATCCTGACAGGGTTCAAGGTTGACTTAGCTTTCCATCGTTCCGAGGTTGGTAAAATGAGGACCCAGATTATTGGGGGCAATATGCTGATCCTGTAAACTTCTTAAGAGAGTGCTGTAAAGCTCTATGAAGCGGTATATAGGTCTAACTGCTATTGCTATTGAAACCTCAAACATTTAGTTTGATTTGCTCTTTATTTTTGAAGGGTGTGGTATCACCATGCCTAAACTGAAAAGAGCTCTCTGAGAAGGGAAGGGGTTTAAAAAGATTGGCAAACAATTGGTCATCAATCATTCTACTGTCCAGAAAATCAACTACAGTGATGGGAAAAAGTATTTGATCCCCTGCTGATTTTGTACATTTGCCCACTGACAAATGATCAGTCTATAATTTTAATGGTTTTATTTTAACAGAGACAGAATAACAACAACAACAAATCCAAAAAAAGGCATTTCAAAAAAGTTATTTGCATTTTAATTAATGAAATAAGTATTTGATTCCCTATCAATCAGCAAGATTTCTGGCTCCCAGGTGTCTTTTATACAGGTAACGAGCTGAGATTAGGAGCACTCTCAGCTTGTTACCTGTATAAAAGACACCTGTCCACAGAAGCAAGCAATCAGATTCCAAACTCCTCCATGGCCATGACCAAAGAGCTGTCCAAGGATGTCAGGGACAAGATTGTAGACCTACACAAGACTGGAATGGGTTACAAGACTGCCCATATCAAGCAGCTTGGTGAGAAGATGACAACAGTCGGTGCGATTATTCGCAAATGGAAGAAACAACTCAAATCTCCCTCGGTCTGGGGCTCCATGCAAGATCTCACCTCCTGGAGTTTCAAGGATCATGAAAATGGTGAGGAATCAGCCCAGAACTACACGGGAGGATCTTGTCAATGATCTCAAGGCAGCTGGGACCATAGTCACCAAGAAAACAATTGGTAACACTACGCTGTGAAGGATTGAAATCCTACAGCACCCGCAAGGTCCCCCTGCTCAAGAAAGCACATGTACGGGCCCGTCTGAAGTTTGCCAATGAACATCTGAATGATTCAGAGGAGAACTGGGTGAAAGTGTTGTGGTCGGATGAGACAAAAATCGGGCTTTTTGGCATCAACTCAACTCGCCATATTTGGAGGAGGAGGAATGCTGCCTATGACCCCAAGAACACCATCCCCACCGTCAAACATGGAGGTAGAAACATGTTTTGGGTTATTTTTCTGCTAAGGGGACAGGACAACTTCACTGCATCAAAGGGACGATGGATGGTGCCAAGTACCATCAAATCTTGGGCGAGTACCTCCTTTCCCTCAGCTAGGGCATTGAAAATGGGTCATGGATGGGTATTCCAGGCATGGCATAAAGAATGGATAGAATTGCATTTTTGTAGACATGTTTTTTATATATAGAAAAAAAATGTAAATGTATTTTCAATTTTGTGTTATGGAACTACTCGTCTGCAGAGGGTGTGGGGGATTTCCCAAAGTGTGGGTGTGGTTTATGCCAATACGCTTCTGTTTTGGCCAATCAGAGCTTGTGCACGGAGGATGCAAAATGGGCAGGGTGGGTGGGGCTTAGGTGGCTCAGAATAGTCATTTCTCTACTACTCTTGGGTGAGAACCTCCTTCCCTCAGTCAGGGCACTGAAAATGGATTGTGGATGGGTATTCCAGCATGGCAATGACCCAAAACACACGGCCAAGGCAACAAAGGAGTGGCTCAAGAAGAAGCACATTAAGGTCTTGGAGTGGCCTTGTCAGTTTCCAGACCTTAATCCCATAGAAAATACGTGGAGGGAGCTGAAGGTTCGAGCTGTCAAATGTCAAACTCGAAACTTTAATGACTTGGATAGGATCTACAAAGAGGAGTGAGGCAAAATCCCTCCTGAGATATGTGCAAACCTGGTGGCCAACTACAAAAAACTGACCTCTGTGATTGCCAACAAGGGTTTTGTCACCAATTCCTAAGTCATGTTTTGCGAAGGGGTCAAATACTTATTTCACTCATTAAAATGCAAATCAATTTATAACTTTTTTGAAATGCATTTTTCTGAATTTTGTTGTTATTCTGTCTCTCACTGTTAAAATAAACCTACCATTAAAATTATAGACTGAACATTTATTTGTCAGTGGGCAAACGTACAAAATCAGCAGGGGATCAAATACTTTCCCCCCTCACTGTACAAGTGTAAAAGATTTCAAACAACTGCCAACTTGGCCAGGCTAAAAGAAGTCTCTAAGAACTCCAGAATTTCATCACAAGATCTACAGGTAGCTTTCTTTATTACTGATGTCAAGGTGCATGAGTCTATAATTAGAAAGAAGTGGTATAAATTAGATCTACATGAAAGGTGTACCAGGAAGAAACCTTTGCTGTCCAGAAAGAATATCGGGGCAAGTATAAAGTCTGCTGTAGATCTAGATTCTAGACAAAGACCAGGACTTCTGGAAGAATAATGAGGCAGAATTAGAGTTATTTGCGAGTAATTTCTGAAAACACGTTTGGCAAAAAACAAAGACCAGAAGAACCTGTTAACAGGCCTGTTCAGCAACTGTTTGAAGTATTTTGGCACTGGCAAAATAACCTTATGACCATTCCTTGCACTTATGGCAATTGTACCATCTGCTGTCATGTGATCGAAATTTGAATGCTTTCCAACAAGCAAATTTGGATGCTTTCCAACAAGCAAATGGAAAGTAAAATAACAAGTCATTGTCATATTATGTCTCACTTAACGACGTGCAGGGATCAGTTTAACCATAGTGGGAGAGACATAAATCCAACAATTCAACCTGGTCACGTAATGTTTTGCTTAGTGACAGAGTGACTGGACCCAATTGTGGTTGGTAAGCAAAGACTACTATAGATTTGTCATTTGATGGGGCCCTGGAAATCCTAGAATTGGGAGGAGTGAGGTTTTCAGTAAGCTTAATTAACAAGGTAGAAGGTAGAAGTAAATCTCTATGAGAAATTTATTCTGGATAATGCGAAGATTCAACACCTAGCATGGGCCAGCAGAAAACATTTCCTGTAAATAAAATAGTAATTAAAAATGTGAGAATTTTTTTATCCAAAGGTGAGCTTAAAAATACTCACGTGGTGCAGACAATTTTGTGAAGATAGGAAGCATGATGTCCTCTAACTGCTGCTTCTGATCAATAAATTCTTGTGTAGTAGGCTCTTTTGTATTTTCAAGCCAGTCCAACTTGGCCTGACAGGCCTTGATGGAGGTTGTCTATACAAAGAATAAACAAGAGTATCAGCAAAAAACAGCATTTTAGCAAACAGCAATCTAGCCAAAATGTAAGGCATGCAAGGTGTAGTAACTTTTGAATGATTTCAGAGAATGGAAATTGTTAACATCTTCAAATATTTATTTGTCTTCATTAGGGTTCTTGAAAAATTTCAAAATACACAAACACAGAACATTTAACATTCTAGTAACTCCAGAAATCTCTTTTTACGATAGCCTTCATGTGCATCTCCACAAAACAGAACCTGCAAAAGGAAGGGATAGGAATGCAGGCAAGCTTCCAATTTCACCATCAGCACTCTGTTGAGCTAGCCTTTATACATCATCTTCAACATATGGAGACACCACAGCAAAGTTGAGCAGTGATCAGAAAAAGTTTAACAGAAAAATGCTGTCTAAGCTTAAAACCTTGCATGAAGAAAAAAGGAAGAATGCTAAAGGTATGTGGGGTTTGAGGGATTTGTTCTATTTTAATAAAAGATGAGAAAGTAACAGCTATGGGATAATACATATAGATTTTGTATCTCCCAAAAAGATAAGTATGGCAATTCCTTTTGTAGCATTTACAAGGACAGCTGCTACCCAACAATACAATGTCTCAAGCTATATCCTGCAGAAGTTCGCTTATTTTAGCAAGCAGCAAAAGGAAATTTCATTCCTTTCACTTTTGTGTAAGAAAAGACCTATGTTTTAAAAGCCAAGTCAAATGTTGGGTAGCAAGGCATGAGAAGTACCTAAGGTAGTATAGTATTGCCCCTGTAGATAAACAATCCTGTGCCTCTGATTTCATGTTGCAATCCATAAAGATCAGGAAAAACCCAGGACAAGCAAGTAAGAATTGTTTGCTGCAAGTGATCCTTTTTTATATAAATATTTTATTAATTTTCTAGTTTTACAATCATAAGTACTTAATAAACAACGTGTTGTTCTGGTTCCATTAGTAATTCAGTGGTACATATTAACTTCTTCAATCTAGGCCCAATATTACACCATCCAATGCTTCCTCTCTTCTTCCAGTAGTACACATTTTCCCACATTAGGCCAATACAATTCTTATTGCTGTTAATACATATACAATTGAATATCAACATCTTTGTTACATTTTCCTACATTTCCATTATCAATAATGTTGGTTTAAAATATCTTTTCTAACCAAAATATATCTTAATTGCATTTGCACTTAATATCCATTTGTTCAATTAATATCCTGTTTTTCCGCTTTAAAAAAAACCACATTCCCATCAGTGTTCAAAATGTCTCTATCGCTTATAATTTCTCATAATAAATTATATTTGGGTAACCAAAAGCTTCCCTTATTCAAACCCTCGTAGCATTTTCATATTTCGCTTCTCATACCAAAATATAACATTCTAATTATAAATCCTATCTTTCTAGTTATAATAATACTTCTATTTCTAACAATTATCTATTCTCAGCCATGTTCAAACATAGTATAATATCCCATCTAATGGGTCAAAACCTCTATTTTCTTCAGTCTTACTCTAGCTTTCTTCCTTTGCCAACTAACTTTTCAAGTCAATGCATTTGAATCATCAAGTAATTCTTCCTCTATTTTTGTGTATATTGTTTGGAATAAGAAAGGCAATTTGATTAAAGTATTTTTGGAAGGACGCTCAGCCCATTGATACTCATTAAACAGCCTCCCTCCTCCAATTTCCCACAATTCTCCTAACAGCTCTATCTTCCATTCAATCAGCTCTTCTTTCTTATCCTCAAGTGTGTTTTGAGATCTTGACAGGTAAGATATCTTTTCCATTTCCGATATTATCGCTACATCTTCTAATTCTTCATTTGTCTGAGTCTGACTGTTAGTTCCTTTCTTTACGTCCTCCATCTTTGGATCTGCTTCCTCTGATTTTCCTTCGATTTTCTGGGTTGCTAGTTCCTTTTTTGTAGTCATTTTTTGAGTTTGTAGATTTAGATTAAAGAAGTGTTCTTTTATCTCCTTTGTGTTATTTTTAGTCTCATCATGAGCTAAGGCAATTGTCTCTTGTATTGATTTTAACATAGAAAGAATTTCTTTCTGAAATTTATCAACATTTTCTTGTTGGTATGTCAAGCTGGGGGTTTGGGGGACAGGTGTTAGGGATGTTTTTTTACCATTTGAAGCTAAGTATGGAACATCCATTTTGTTTTGTATGTAGTCCTTTTAGTCCATCTATTTAGAGATTTAAAAAGTTTCAGTCAATTGTCATTTGAACTCCTAATTATCTAGCCAGCCTATCAGTCCGTCCTTAAGTCTCCCCTCAGCAAATATAAGTAAAGTTCGAATTTTTCAAATTTTTCTGTCCAATGAAAAACACATCCTTTCTGTCCAGAGAGAGAGGAGCAATTAAAAATTGTTCATCAATCAAAGGTTTATAGTCCAAAGTATTCCATCATCTCAATCAATAATGCATGTTTCTTCTATAGGGAAATAGCTCCATGACACAGCTCTAAAAGTCAGTTAATATTTATATTCATAGTCCAGGCAGGCCAGTTTCAAAATAGTTTATTGTCTCTGCCACACAGATAAGCAGCCCAAGAGGTTTAAAAAGGTGAATAGTTACAAAATTGTATTAAATATGTTTCTAAATTTCCATGCATGAATTCAGATATAAAACTTTGGTAGTCATATACTGAACTTCCTAGAGATATTTCAATATAAAGAAGCATTTGTTCATATATTCACTTTAAATATCTGTGAAATTAATATTTGAAACTATAATCAACTAGTTCCAGGCTATTTGTTTTTATTTATGTGAAACAATATAGATAATATTTTTACTACAATTTCTTTTTTTTATTGTATCTTAAAAGCCATGTGTGGTTTATGAAAATGCTGTATATAACAATTAGTTATTTAGAATATATGTTATCTATAGTCACCAATAAATCTTAATTTAAAAAGATTTGGAATTGGCAATGTTAGTGTAATGGTTCCGAATATAGAAGCATCTAAAAGAAGACTTGAGGCAAATATTCCTTGCAAATCACTTTACTCTGCAACATACTTCGGTACAGACATAAGCGAAGCCAAGATCTGAAATCTCCTACTTTCGTTCCCCTTTTCCTGAGCATTTTTCCCTCCCACATTAAACAGTCATTAATCACACTGTCCAATTATTTTGAAGTGTGAAGTTCCCTCTTCCCCAGAACGTGCCAATTTCTTATCTGCTCATATTACACATTACATTCAAGCTTGGGAAACTTCACTGAGATATTGTTATGGCTAACTCGTTCCCAGCACATTCTTCCCTTTCCACCTCCTTGCCATCTAGTACTGGGTCTCTAGTAATACACAGGTTAAATAGCAGTTTTCTGACTTCTTATATATTGTCAGGCAAAAACAGCTGATGTTTGCAGCATTGACAGTTAGCTAGAGGTCCCCTACATCATGTGACATTTTTTCCTACTTAGTCCTTGCAAAAGATTGAAGAAGTAGTTTGACGTTTGAAATTAAACTTCTGATGACCCTATAATACTTTTATAGGGTCATCAGAAGTTATCAGTAACCATGAGTCAGTAACTATCAAATATGTTTTGGCATTAAACATGTCTTTTTAACTATACCACGGGTCAGCAACCCACGGCTCGGGAGCCGCATGCGGCTCTTTCAGCCTTCTCCTGCGGCTCCAGGCTCCAGTCCTCCTCCGCCATTTGCAGAGAGAGAGAGACAGAGAGAGGCACTTGCACTTCGCTTCCCTCCCTCCCTCTCTCTCTCTCTCTCGGGGTTCCTGATTGGCCCTGTGCCTGGACGCCCCACCCCTTGGCCTGGGAGAAGCGTGGCCAGGAAGTCCCTTTCCCGGGCTGGCCCCGTCCGAGGCGCACATGGCCGGGGAGACGCGCGGGGCATCCCCGGGATCCCCCCTGGGAGCGGCCCGCCGGAGCCTCCGCTGAGGCTCCACGTAGCCCCTGCGATCCCCAGCTGGCGCTACTGTTGGCCCCGCTGGCCGGGAAGGCGCGCTGGAGTCCTGGCTGCCAGGAAGGTGATTGGCCCGCTCCTCTCCCATCGTCCGGAAGAGATAAACTGTCCAGCCCCGCGGGCTCGACATGAATGGGAGAGGGGAGGGAGGCAACAATACCCGGGGAAACCAGGAAGCCAGCGATGCCACCAAACAGCTGACGGTAAGAACGCCAAACATTTGGGAGACCCTTCAGGCGGCCACCAGACAGCTGTTCAGCACAGGAAACCCCGGCGGAGGCTGGAAGCGGGGACAATGCCTGGGGAGACGCCAGGGACAGTCCTATCTGCCCTATGAAGCCACCGAACAGCTGAGCGGCCATGCCACCGACAAACAGCTATTCGGCGCAGGAAAGATACAGGGCAGCAAGGACCAAATAGCAGACCGGAAAGGAGAGCCAGGGGCCTGCATTGCTGCTTTTCAAGATACCCACCAGATGCTGGCTAGCTGGCTGGGGGGTGGAGCTGAGGGGACGGACTGAAGGTAAGAAAGAGAGAGAGAGGGAGAGGAAAGAGAGAGAAAGAGAGAGAGGAAAGAGAGAGGAAAGAGAGAGAGGGAGAAGGAGAGGAAAGAGAAAGAGGGAGAGGAAAGAGGGAGAGGAAAAAGAGAAAGAGAGGAAAGAGGGAGAGGAAAGAGAGAGAGAGAAAGAGAAAGAGAGGAAAGAAAAAGAGGGAGAGGAAAGAGAGAGAGAGAAAGAGTGATAACTCATGCACAGCAGCCTCTATTTCTTTTTAATTAAACTCTTCAATCAAGCTTCCCCCTCCCTCGCGCGCGCACATGCACACACACGTTTTGCGGCTCCCAGTGTTTTCTTTTCTCTGGGAAACGGGTCCAAATGGCTCTTTGAGTGTTTAAGGTTGCAGACCCCTGAACTGTACCAAACATACCACACATTTAGATTAGCTTTAGATTAAACTAGCCAAATTGAAACTCACCATAATATAAAGAAAATCTATAATTAATTATTATTAAATAATATACCTTATCTTCTTTATTCAGCTTTCCCTGAACTTTCTCAGGATCAGTGATTGTTGCCTGGATTTGGAAAATAAAATTGCGTAAATTCTGCTTGGCCTCTGAAAAGAAAGGGAAAATAAAGAGACATAAGAATATCCAAGAAATACTGCCATACTATATGATAGCAAGTCTACCACAGCTGAAGTTAACTAGATTCTGTGCAATATTTTTTAGAATTTTTTTTTAGATAATCTTTGTCATTATAAAAATGAAATTTAGTTGCTTGCTCTCAAAGTGTACACATACATAACACATATTTAAACATGCTATATACAACATATGTATAAACCTACACCCTTACATACAAATAACATATAAATATTAATCACTGTCCATCTAGAATACATAACAGAAAGAGGAAGCTTTGAAGTTCACAAGGTTAATACTGTATGGAAAGAAACTATAACTGAATCTGGATGTTCTGCTTTGGATACCACAGAGCGTCCTTCCAGAAGGTAACAGGAAAAACAGGTTGTGAACAGGCTGTGTAGTGTCCCAGACAACCTTGCGGACCCTGCTCAAGCAATGCTTATTATATGCTATGTCCTGGATGGAAGGGAGTGAACTGCCAATAATCTTTTCTGCCATCCTCACCACTCTCTGCACCAGTGATGCTTCCACACCAGACTGTAATGCTGTATGATAGGATGCTCTCGATCATCCCTCTGTAGAAAGTGGTAAGGATAGGGGAAGGAAGATGTGCTTTTCTCATGTGACACAGAAAATGCAGGCGCTGCTGTGCCCGCTTCACCAGGGACTCGCTATTGAGTGACCAAGCCAGCCCACCCGTTAATTGCACACACAGGAATTTGATGCTGGAAACCATCTCCACAGGTGAATCATTAATACATAGAGGAGTGTAGCTGTGCCTGCCTTTTCTGAAATCGACAATGATCTCTTTGGTTTTTTAAATGTTTAAAACTAGGCTGTTTTTCTTACACCAGTTCACCAAACCATCAACCTCCTTGCGGTAAGCACCCTCGTTGTCATCTTGAATAAGGCCCACTATTGTTATATCGTCCGTATACGATTGGTGGCAATATGGTTGGTGGCAAACCTAGCACAACAGTCATGGGCACGGGTCGGCAACCTGGAGCCGCATGCAGCTCTTTCAGCCTTCTCCTGCGGCTCCAGGCTCCAGTCCTCCTCCGCCATTTGCAGAGAGAGAGAGACAGAGAGAGGCACTTGCACTTCGCTTTCTCCCTCCCTCCCTCCCTCCCTCCCTCCCTCCCTCCCTCCCTCTCTCTCTCTCTCTCTCGGGGCTCCTGATTGGCCCTGTGCCTGGACGCCCCACCCCTTGGCCTGGGAGAAGCGCAGCCAGGAAGTCCCTTTCCCGGGCTGGCCCCGTCTGAGGCGCACATGGCCGGGGAGACGCGCGGGGCAGCCCCGGGATCCCCCTCTGGGAACAGCCTGCTGGAGCCTCTGCTGAAGCTCCACGCAGCCCCTGTGATCCCCAGCTGGCGCTACTGTTGGCCCCGCTGGCTGGGAAGGTGCGCTGGAGTCCCGGCTGCCGGGAAGGTGATCGGCCCGCTCCTCTCCCATCATCCGAAAGAGGTAAACTGTCGAACCCCGCGGGCTCGACATGAACAGGAGGGGGGAGGGAGGCAACAATACCCGGGGAAACCAGGAAGCCAGCGACGCCACCGAACAGCTGATGGTAAGAACGCCAAACGTTTGGGAGACCCCTCAGGCGGCCGCTAGACAGCTGTTCAGCACAGGAAACCCCGGCAGAGGCTGGAAGCGGGGACAACGCCTGGGGAGACACCGGGGACAGTCCTATCTGCCCTACGAAGCTGCCGAACAGCTGAGCAGCCGCACCACCGACAAACAGCTATTCGGCGCAGGAAAGATACAGGGCAGCAAGGACCGAATAGCAGACCGGAAAGGAGAGCCAGGGGCCTGTGTTGCTGCTTTTCAAGATACCCGCCGGATGCTGGCTAGCTGGCTGGGGGTGGAGCTGAGGGGATGGACTGAAGGTAAGAAAGAGAGAGAGGGAGGGAGAGGAAAGAGAGAGAAAAGTGATAGAGAGAGAGGGAGAGGAAAGAGAAAGAGAGGGAGAGGAAAGAGAGGAAAGAGAGAGGGAGAGGAAAGAGAAAGAGAGGGAGAGGAAAAAGAGAGAGAGAGGAAAATGAGAGGGAGAGGAAACAGAGGAAAAAGAGAAAGGGAGGAAAGAGAAAGAGAGAGAGGAAAGAGACAGAGAAAGAGGGAGAGGAAAGAAAAAGAGGGAGAGGAGAGAGAGAGAGAGAGAGAGAGAGAGAACTCATGCCCAGCAGCCTCTATTTCTTTTTAATTAAACTCTTCAATCAAGCTTCCCCCTCCCTCGCGCGCGCATGTGCACACGCAAGTTTTGCGGCTCCCAGTGTTTTCTTTTCTCTGGGAAATGGGTCCAAATGGCTCTTTGAGTGTTTAAGGTTGCAGACCCCTGGTCATGGGTCAACAGGGTGAACAGCAGCGGACTTAGGACACAGTCCTGAGGATAACCTGGGCTCAAGAAAATGGTGTTAGAAATACTTGTTCCAGCTCGCACATACTGGAGCCTGTTAGTAAGAAAATCAAGATTTCTTTTTTAAAATAATTATCTAGGTTTCCCATTTTTTTCCATTTTTCCCAGAGAGCAATCCATTTTAGAGGTTAAATTATATGAGACATTTCTAAGGAAAAAAGTAATTGTTGGAGAGTATGTTTTTATTGGGAACACAACCAGAAACTGAAAGAAGAGACCAAAAGCTGCTGCAACCACCCAGCAGATGGGAGAGGAATAAAAACCAAACAGCCCCCCCACCAATCTTCAACAGAAATGCTCACGACAACGAAAGCCTCGGACAGGGGGAAGAGCGCGGGCAGGCAGGTGTCTTGCTCAGCTGATGGCTTGGGGGGGAAGGGGGCAGCTACATCCCCTCCCAAACGCTGCCCTCTCATGAAAGCAGGGTGAAAACTCCAAAAAGCAACAAGGAAAAAAAGTTAAAACAGAAGAGTGTCTCGCGATGGTTTTCTTCCCCATTTCCTTCTAGCTGCAGTTTAAATATGTAAAGACCACAAAAGAAAAAAAGTTGGCTTTCTCTCGTTTTAATTCAGAAGGCAGGAATGGGAGGATTGTGCAGGCGGTTGTTTGTTTCAAAGGAAGGGAAAGAGGGGGTTGTTTGTTTCAAAGGAAGGGAAAGAGGGGCTGGGGGAATGTGGCAGACGAACGGCGATGGCGCAAGGCTTCTGGCTATGCAGGGGGGTGTTGGGGGGGCGTTCTCTTTAAAAGAGCAAAATGAGGCAAAAAGTAAAAATCCCCCACTCATTCCACCCCCAAAAAACACAATAACAGAGCTTTCAATGATACAAACAACTTTTTATTGAAAGGTAAAAGTTTGCATTTGGCATGCTTTTGAAGAATTAATGTGATTTTTGCTGTTGTATGCATGCTAATAATTTGTCTAACCTTGGCTCATACTTTGTAAGTTTGAGAGCAACATATACAGCACTCAGGTCATCCGTCAGTCTGTTTCTGGTGTCAGATTTGATATAATTCAAAGCTGAAAACAGGTGCTCACAAGCATAAGATGATCCAAACAAAGTAAGGAAAGCAATCCCAAGTGCTTTCATTGACTTAAAATTATTTGGCAGAGAATTCCACACTTTGAGGATTTCATTTTCAGAACTAACTGTGCTGTCCTTTGTCATCCCTTCTATCTTCTCAAGTGTTTCACGCAGGTCATAGAATTTATTTTTCCAGATAAAAGTTTTCTTGAAATTCCAATAGCTCCATTTCCAGATTTCCTAAATCTAACCAGTGTAAGCAGGAAAGATCAAGTTCTTTAAATTTGGCTTTATCTGGAGAAGTAAGAAAACACAGGGTTGTCTCCATCTTACGGAACTGTAAAAATCTGTTACTAAAATTTACCTTTGCAGCTGCTACAATGCTAGAAAATTCCTTGTAGATTTCCTGATGGCTTGTAGGATTGTCTGCAAACGTTGTAAAAGTTTCTAAATGCATTTTTAGATTTGAAAATATTTCAGCTGCCCACTTTCAAGGTCTCTTTCAAAACCTGCAGTTTTCTCTCAAATGTTTTGATATCACAAAATATCCTTTCTGCTGTTTTCCCTACACCTTGTAATTGTTTGTTCAGTACATTACACTGAAGTGTAGTGTAAAATCTGTAAAAAAACATGAGGATGGTAAGCCAGGCCATATCAGTGAGCTGTGGGTATTCCTGCCCTTTTTCATTCATAAACAGCCTAATTTCATCCAAGCAAGCTACAAAACTGCTAAGTGGCATCTTAGAGATGCATTGAATAAAATTCAGAATACTCTTGTGGGAACAATCCAGAGAAAGAAATATTTTTGGGAATATTAAAAAGGCAGAATATATTTCCCCAAAAGATTTTAAAGGCAGAAACCAACCCCTCCCAAGTCTCTTTGCCCCAAACAGAAACCAGGTCTGCAGAAATGCAGATATGATAATCTTGTCAGAAAGATTGGAGTCAGGAAACTAGGATTAGGAAGAAAGATCCCTGACCTGACCTGAGTCTGAGTGTGCCCTTCTGGTATTCTGATGGTGGTGGGTTAATCCTATTGTGTTCCAAAGGACATATCCTGCTTCCCTGGGGCTGTGGCTGATGACTATGTCCTGTGTTGGATTTTTTTGGTGTGAGGGATTGTTGATTCTAGGGATCTTTCTTTCTAATCCCAGCTTCCTGACTCCAATCTTTCTGACAAGATTATCTGCATTTCTGCAGACCTGGTTTCTGTCTGGGGCAGAGAGACTTGGGGTGGGGGTGGGGTTGGTTTCTGTCTTTAAAATCCTTTGGGGAAATATATTCTGCCTTTTTAATATTTCCCAAAATATTTCTTTCTCTGGATTCTTCCCACAGTTGTAAGTCAAAGACTACCTGTATATGCGCTAAATAATACTAATCCAAATGCTTGGGTTAATTTACATAATCAAAACCAGTGATTTAGTTCACACAACAGATTGAGCTGCAAAATAGCCAGCCAGAGTTAAGCTCAACATAGAAACTCGCCACTACTGTGTGCAGTCTAACCAAAATAATTTTGGCAAGCAAGCACAGCCCCATTCCTGTCTGCTACATTTACTGCATAAACAGCCCACTTCAGATATTGCATTTTGGCATCAAGAGACATCCCTGCCGATGTGTGTATACAGAGGCATTTGTGTGTAGTCTGTACAAAGGCTTCCCGGAATTCCAAACTAGTGGTGTGTGGTTGCAGCAAAGCTTTCATTTACAGTGCTATTCATACAAGTCTGCAGCCAACTCCCACAAACTTTTGGCGGGACTCGGCTGCCTAGTGCTGCTGCTTGGGTGGCGAGCGTAACGTCAAAACACTTTCTTCATAGAGATGCTGGCTACATTTGCACAACATTCTTAATTGCAGCTTATTGACTTAATATTATCTAGCGCTACCCCCGAAAGGACCGCTGAAATCCGGGTTCTCCAGGCTCTCTCTTGGTCTGGCTGCTGGTCCAAGGGGTCCCTTACTTGGACACCTCTGCTTGGCCGAGACCTGTAGTGCGGTGGTGCTCAGTCTCTGTCAGCAGCAACTCACGTGAGGTGATGTTCAGTCTGTCAGCAGCAGCTCACATGAGATGATGGTGGTCAGTCTCTAGGCAAGCAGCTTACGTGCAATAATAGTGGTCAGTCTTTAGGCAGGCAGCTCACGTGCGATAATGATGGTCAGTCTCTCTCAGCAGTTCACAGGAACCTCCCTTGTTCTATCTCTTCTCCCACTGGCCTTGCCCCACTGGAACCCCTCCTCTATTCCCTTCTCTCCTTCAGGTTTGCCCCACAGAAACCTCTCTCTTTCCCCTTCCCTACTCCATCTGGCTTTCTCCACAGAAACCTCTCTCTTTCCCCTTCCCTCTGCTCCAGGCTTGCCCCACAGAAGCCTCCCACTTTCCCCTTCCCTACTCCGTCTGGCTTTTCCCACAGAAGCAGAAGAACAATCAACCAACCTCCTTTCTCACTCTCCCTCCATTTTTTCCCTTTTCTCCTTCACGCCACTATCAAACTCCTTCCCTTCCTTTTCCAATCACTTCCTCTCTTCTCCCCACCTCTTCCCTCTGTCTTCCGGCCAGCCACCCTCCGAGCTCCAACAGAGCTCCAGCCTTGGTGGCCGCCCCAGTCCAACCACCCACCTAGCTGGTCCTCCTCGGCAGCGCCGACCAGCCACAGTGGGGGCCGCCGGAGCTCCCGACCTCCATGCTGGATCGGCAGAGATCTAGCAGAGCCTCCCAGCCAGCACCGATCCCGCCCCAGCTCCTCTCTCCGCTACAGTTACTTTTTGGATTCAGAGGAAGTCCTGGACTAGTTTTTTTAAACCCACTGGGCACACCCATCTTCCAGGATTAGTTTATTTGTTCCGCGTCGTAAAAAATGTACAAAATTGGGTTAACTTACTAAATTTTCAGTGAGCATGTCATGCCAACAGAGCATGTCATCCTGCTCTGCTATGGACCACAAAATACTTTGGCTGTCATGCTGCAGTTCTCCAGCGACACATCCAATGTCACAGTGGCAGCCAAAGCAACAAAAACGGGCACGTTAAAACACCCACCCGCCTCACACCTTCCCCTCTACGGCTGTTGATAACCGGTCCACGCACGCATCAGCTGGCCTACCGCTTCCATGTCCATGACGATGAAACTCTCCCACCTCCCACGTGGGCAGCGCCTCTCCTGAGGTGAGCCCGCCTGCACCTTCACACGTTGTCTGGCGATGTGGAAGTACGAGTGTTCAGAGAGAAACTCCTCGAGAAGAGCTCATGCATACTCCCCCGGGGCTTTTCCAGCCCCACCCTCTGCTCTCAAGGCGCCAAACACCCTGCTTCCATTGAGACTGTGGCAGGGGGGCGGGACCTAGCAACGGAGACATGGAAGCGGTAGGCCGGCCAATACGTGCATGTGTGTGTGGAGTGGTTATCAACAGCGGCAACAACAGCAGCCCCGTGCAGTGAGAGGGGCGTGTGCAATTTGGGCAGTGTCAATGGGGGCGGGGGAGCGGCTGCTTCCTGGAAGATAGGGACCAGAGTCAGCTGCAGCAGGCAGGGGATAGCCCAGTGATGGCGATGGCGCGTGTGCCCACAGAGAGGGCTCTGTGTGCCGCCTCTGGCACGCGTGCCATAAGTTCGCCATCACGGACATAGGCAATCTATCAGAATGTGTAAATAATCTACTTCCCTTAAGCCCTCAGGATGGAGAGTTACACATGATATATTATGTCATGACCCCGTTTATGGATTTTTCTTTTTTGCTTTCATACTTCCTTCCCATTGTCAGAATCCAATTATATTTTATTTCTAACTAATCTACTCTGGGAAAACCCAATTCTTACTCTCTTTGGGATTCTGTCATACTACAAAGGGGGGGGAGTAAACACGGGGGTTTATGGCTGGCATTCCTTCTATCATCTACGAATAAACATCCTCTGTGGATTCCCTCTCTGGAGTACTAACAATAACAATGCGGCCATCAGCCTTTGATCTCACTCCCTATGAAGCCTCCTATTACCGGCAGCAAGGAAAAAGGGGGGAAGATTGCAACGTTTGGGATCCGATGGATTTAACACCCAGCCATCTGCCAATTTGGATTGACCGGAAGGAATGTGGGGTGGGACTGCTTGGGAACGCTTTAAAACATTGAATGATCAGGGGGGTTCCCCAGATCCTGTCTAGCACACCTTCAGTCAGTTTTTCTTAATAAAGATTCCTGTTGGAAAACTTGTTCCAAGAGTTCTGTCTTCTTAAGATGTAAATTGAGGGGGGTCCTTACATTAGACAGGATCTGCAAAATTAGTCAACCTGGAAGGAAGAACCTTGCCGGGGGACTTTGCAAAAATTACCATGTCAGACGACGAAGCAGGGAAGGGGGAAAGCCCCCCAGAGAGGGAGCCGTTGCCCCAACTGGAAACCTGCCAAATATCCGGATCTGAAGGGTCAGATTCCTCAGGAGAAGAGGTGGTGGAGACGCGTAACCACAAGCCTCGGTGGTCAATGGGCGTTGGAAAGAAAGGCGAGTGGGAAAAGAAATCAAGAAACGTGACCCTGAGACGGGGGGCCAACCAACCAGGATGGAAGCAGGAGATGGAGAGATCCCTGCACATAAGCGAAGATGAAGGAAGCTGGGCACAGCACTCGAACTGGATCCTAGAGAAAGCTATCAACTTGATGAAGAGAACCCTCAGCTCCCTAGGAGAGGAGAATCCTGAACCCCACGACCGCACCAACTCCTGGAGCCGCAACTGGAGAGACACTGAGGGGGAATTGGAACCTGCAGCCCCGGGGACATCCGCTGATCCAGTAGTCCCCACCCCCCGCCGACCTGCAGAAGGAAATCCAGATGGAAGACAATACCGACGAAGAAGACACCGCTCCATTCAAAGACTTCCGCCGTTGGACGCAAAATTCAAGGGGGAGCCGACACGCTTGGGGTTCTTCCTAACCCAAGTCCTTGGCTACATGGAGGAACACGGGCGACACATCCCTAGCGACAAAGCCCGTATCCGGATCGTGCAATCTGCTCTGGATGGACCGGCCGCCGATTGGGTGGTGAATTTGCATGATTCCAATGCCCCAGAGCTCAATGACTTCAACCGTTTCATGTCCTCTCTGAGAAGGCGATTTGAAGACCACCTGGCTGATCGCAAAGCACGCGAAAGAATCAAAACGATGAGGCAAGGCAGACGGCCAGTAGCTGAATATACGCAAGAATTCCGAACTATTGCCAGCAAGCTGAACTGGCCGGAAGACATCCTCCTTAGCCATTTCAAAGACGGTCTGAATTACGACCTATATGACGCTTGCCTGCCCCGGGGGGACCCACACCAACTCGACGAATGGTACGTCCTGGCAGAGGAAGCAGAGATCGACCTACTGAAGAGGCACCGCCGAGGAAAACAATGGAGCCGCTCACCGCCTGAACCAACGCGCGAACCAGCAAAGCCATCGGCTATGGCCAAGAAACCAATGGGCTGTTTCAAATGCGGGAGAGAGGGGCATCGGGCTGTAGAATGCCGCTCAAAAGCCCCCCAGCACAACCCAGACAGACCACCGGCCAGCAAATCTGGGAAGTCCCCAGCTAAGTCAAAAGAATCTGCCATGAGAGGAATAGAAGCTGTGGAATCCCCTACCTCCACCCATCGTGAGGAAAGAGCCCCAGCCTACACCGCAGGGCCGGTGGACGCCTCAGATGACACCTCGGAGGGTGAACCACTGGTAAGTGGATCCATCCCACCCATCCTCAAGACAGTGACTATATTAGCCCCCTCCATGCCCGAAGCTGTAAAAGTGAAAGCCTTAATAGACTCTGGCTGCACCCGCTGCCTAATTAGCCCGACTCTAGTGGGAAATCTGGGCATCCCAGTGAGGAGGCTGGAACAACCAATCTCATTTGGTCAGTTAGATGGGTCCATAGCAGGGGGGGTGCCAGCTACCCTAGCCACGTTACCAATCCACCTATCCCTGGGGAATCATGAGGAAGACCTAACGTTTATAGTGACCCCAGGCATGGAATGCCCGATGATCCTAGGGCTGGAATGGTTAACAAAATGGAACCCCTGGGTAAATTGGAGGACGAAAGAAATCAATTTCCTGAAGGAGGACCCTACAGACTTAAAACCCCAAGGGGATCCATCAAAATTAAAAACGGAAATAGCGTCCATGGGTGAAGAAAAGGGGCTACCAGAAATACCAGAGGAATACAGAGACCTGGCTGAAGTTTTCAGTGAGGAGAGGGCGGATGAGCTTCCCCCCCACCGACCCACGGACTGTGCCATAGAGTTCAAGCCCGGGGCAAAACTCCCAAAGCCCAGATTATACTCCATGAGCCCAAAGGAGAAGGAGGAAATGGAGAGATTTATAAAGAAAAACCTAGAAAGGGGGTTCATTGAACCAGCCAAACCTAAGGTGGCCGCTCCGGTCCTCTTTAGAGAGAAGAAGGACGGCTCTTTACGCTTATGCGTTGATTATAGGCTCTTGAATGCGATCAGTGAAAGCAACCTATACCCCCTACCCCTCATGAAGGACATGTTATCACACCTATCGAAAGGAAAGATTTTTACTAAACTAGATCTAAGGGAAGCGTATTACCGCGTGAGAATTAGGGAAGGAGATGAATGGAAAACTGCATTCAATTGCCCAATGGGGTGCTACAAATTCAAAGTTTTGCCTTTTGGATTACAAGGGGGCCCCGCAGTATTTATGCAATTAATCAATGAGGTACTAAGGGAGCACCTATTTAAGGGGGTCCTGGTTTATCTTGACGACATCCTCATCTTCACAGAATCAAAAGAGGAACATGTCAACCTAGTCAGAGCGGTTTTAAAGAAACTGCGAGCCGCCCACCTATATGCCAAATTATCAAAATGCGAATTTCACCAGGAAAGAATAGACTACCTAGGTTACCGCATATCCCCACAGGGCATTGAAATGGACCCAGAAAAGGTCAGGGCAGTATTAGAATGGGCACCACCTCGCACAAGAAAGCAACTGCAAAGTTTCCTGGGTTTTGCAAACTTTTACCGCCAATTCATCCCCTCATTTGCCCAGATAGCCCTGCCTCTCACGAGCTTACTAAAAACGAAGGGAGAATCCTCAGTGAAACCTAGCCAGCCACTAAAATGGACAATGGAATGCCAAGCGGCATTTGAGAGATTAAAGAGGCTTTTTTCTGCCGAACCAGTACTGAGACACCCAGACATGGATAAACCCTTCGTAATACAGACGGATGCAAGTGATGTAGCAGTGGGGGCTGTATTATTACAAGAAAATGAGGAAGGGATGTTACAACCCTGCGCGTATACGTCCAGGAAACTCACTGAAACGGAACAGCGCTGGCCCGTGTGGGAGAAAGAGGCATATGGGATACGTTGGTCATTACTTACATGGCGCCAATTCCTTGAAGGCAATAAAATCCCTTTCCAGGTGTGGACAGACCACAAAAATTTGGAAGCCTTGAAAACACCCAGAAAACTCAGCCCCAAGCAAGCCCGCTGGTCCCAGCATTTTCACCAATTCAATTTTAAGCTCAAGCATTTGCCGGGGGGAAAGAACTTTCTGGCAGATGCATTATCTCGCATGCCCCAATATAACAGCACGCGAGCCACCGACTCTAAACCGATCATGGGAGAATCACAACTAGCAGCGCCAGTGACTACCAGAGCCCAAGTTAAATTAAAACCACAGCTGGATAGCCAGACCGGAATTGAATTCCGGAAAAGTTTGGAAACAGATGAATGGTTCCAGAAAAATAAACACGTGTGCACAATGAAAGACGGACTGCCTTGGGTGGGGGAGAAGTTATATATACCGACCACCCAAAGAATCACATTCATGCAACTTTGCCACGACACAAAATCAGCAGGGCATTTTGGATTTGTAAAAACATTACACTTAATTAAACGGCAATTTTGGTGGCCATCCATGAAAAAAGACATAGAAAGTTACGTGGCCAGCTGCCCAAAGTGTGCAATGGCAAAAAGGCTGCAAGGGAAATCACCAGGACTGTTACAAACAGTGGCAAATCCCTCAGCCCCCTGGAGGGAAATAGCCATGGATTTTATAGTGGAATTACCAGAAAGCAATGGGAATACTGTCATTTGGACGGTCACGGACCTATTTTCCAAACAGGTTCACTTTATTCCTTGCCAAAAGATCCCCACCGCAAAAGCTTTAGCAAAACTTTTTGTGCAACATATTTACAGATTACATGGGGCACCCCAACGCATCATATCTGATAGGGGAGTGCAATTTACATCTGCGTTTTGGAAGGAATTTCTGTCCCTTTTAGGGACCACCCAGGGACTGACGTCTAGCCATCACCCTCAGGGAAATGGTCAATCAGAAAAATGTAACGGAGTACTTGAGCAATATTTAAGATGTTTTCTAAATTTCCAGCAGTCAGATTGGACGGACCTGTTGCCGTTTGCAGAGGTTGCCTACAATAATGCAGTCCACTCCAGCACAGGTTACACTCCTTTTCAAATAGCTACCGGCCAAAGTTTCAACCCCATGCCAGAACTAACCCCAAACGAACCAGAAATCCCATCACTGAAAGAATGGATGGAACAATTACAAAACACCTGGCCAATAGTGAGAAAAGCTCTAGAGGAAGCTAGGCAAGCATACAAAGCACAAGCAGATAAGAAAAGGGTGGAGCCCACACCATTCATTATAGGAGAAATGGTCTATCTGTCTACAAAATATCTAAAATCCATACAACCCTGTAAAAAACTTGGACCAAAATATATAGGGCCTTTTCCAATTAAAAGAATCATAAACCCGGTAACAGTAGAATTAGAATTACCCAAGAATCTTAGGCAAATACACCCAATTTTCCACTGCAGTTTGCTGAAAAGAGAACAACAGTCACCCTTACGGCCAAAAATCCCCCCCACCACCAATACCAATCATGATAGAAGGGGAACAACATTTCGAAATAAAGGAAATCCTGGACTCTAGAAAATATCATGGGTCAACTCAATACCTAGTAGCATGGAAGCACCTCCCCGCCTCTCACAACGAGTGGGTCCATAAACATGATGTCAAAGCCCCGAAGCTTTTAAAGAAGTTTCATACAGAGTATCCTAACAAGCCAGACTAACTTTTATACCTGTTTTGTTTTCTCTACAGGTGGACCTCTCTTATTTTTAAGGGGAGCCGGATGTCAGAATCCAATTATATTTTATTTCTAACTAATCTACTCTGGGAAAACCCAATTCTTACTCTCTTTGGGATTCTGTCATACTACAAAGGGGGGGGAGTAAACACGGGGGTTTATGGCTGGCATTCCTTCTATCATCTACGAATAAACATCCTCTGTGGATTCCCTCTCTGGAGTACTAACAATAACAATGCGGCCATCAGCCTTTGATCTCACTCCCTATGAAGCCTCCTATTACCGGCAGCAAGGAAAAAAGGGGGGAAGATTGCAACGTTTGGGATCCGATGGATTTAACACCCAGCCATCTGCCAATTTGGATTGACCGGAAGGAATGTGGGGTGGGACTGCTTGGGAACGCTTTAAAACATTGAATGATCAGGGGGGTTCCCCAGATCCTGTCTAGCACACCTTCAGTCAGTTTTTCTTAATAAAGATTCCTGTTGGAAAACCTGTTCCAAGAGTTCTGTCTTCTTAAGATGTAAATTGAGGGGGGTCCTTACACCCATCCTCTATAAGTCCAAATGTCCATGAGTTCAACTCCCTATAAGAAGATTTGAATCCCATCAAATATCTGGTTATTTATACCTGATGAATACCAAATAGAAGGAAACTGGTCATGTAGTACCCACTTCCTGGTGGTCAGTGTAATGAGCAAGAAGTATAGGATAGTAAAAGACACTATAGAATTAAATTTCTGTTCTTCATCTCCTCTCTTTCCTTTATAAATACGCCAAGGTATGTATAAATCATGGAGGTATGTCTTCTCCCTTCACCGTCTAACGTAATGCAAGGATATCTTCTGAGAAGCAAATTAACAAAGCCTCAAGTCATGTTTATACTGCTTTGGGGAAGATAATTAGAATAATAATTTAAAGAATTTCCATAACATCTTTCTATATTAAAATTCAATAGAATTTAATTTTTTCTAGTATGATTAAAGCAGCTTACATTCAGAAAACAACCATTTTGACATTTGACATTTGTCAATGATTATTTAGTAAATATTCATTCTAGGTTATGATTTTCCAAAATGCCTTGTTCAGAATTAGGGAAAACATTATGTATGCTTACACATTTTGACATATGAGAATTATTAGACTATAATGATAAGATTTTCAAATATCGCTATATAACTATTAATTTTCTCATTATTTCAGATGCAGGCTGAGATTTTTTTCATGGCATCTATACTGTATTTTCATTAACTAACACACCTTACCTTTTCCCCCTAGGAATGGCATTAATTAGGCAACATTTTCAAGTCGACTGTACTAAAGATTTGTTTATCTGATATCAACTGTAAACATGGCATTTTTAAAGGAACAAGTATGACAGGCCCATTCCCAACATGGGTGCAATCTAAAATATATAGAGGTAAGGACAGGCAAGGATCAACAGTGGAAGGATATATAAATAATTATATGATGTGCATTTTGTGTTAATAACATTATGGCACAGGAACGAGGGACAAGACATGTCTACAGTTAATCATTTGATAAATGTACATTTTGTTTTAAGAGTAGGAGGATATTTCCAATTTTAGACATTTTGCATTTTCGCCCTACATTTCTTTACTGTGAAACACTTTCCTTCAGTTTTTACTGACTTCATAGACACTCTTCTATAATATGTGGAGCTCCTTTATGACATCATAGAATCTTCTCACAGCTGATGGGCTAATATTACCACATTCAAATCTCTCTAGTGCCTAGGCGGGAAGCTTGGTTATCATGGAAGGATTTATTTGATTAAGATTCTTTTGTGACAGTACATAATGAACCTCAAAAGCCAGTTGCTGCAACTCCTACACAAGGAACATCCATTACATAGAGACATTTTTGTCTGAAAATAGCATAAAATGTTTCTGCGTCATTCTTGCCAGATTTTCCTTTTGTGGACTATCTTCTTGATGCAAGATGTTCTTGGTTTTTGTGAACGACCAGCCTGGACAAGAGTTGCTTGGGAAATGACTCCACAGGATCTGGAATTGGTGACTAAAGAGCAATCTATCCTCTTTCATAACTCAATATGTCGCATATACCAGTGTTTTACTGGCATAGGACTATCTAAAGGGTGCCTAGAAGTATTATATGCTAGTTACAAAGTGGCATTTGTCATAGCTATAGGTTTAGCTGTACACTTCCTTTTACCCAAACTGAAACTGACAAAAAGCACAAAGGTAAGATTCGGATACCAGCTGTGCAATGAAGAGGATGCTTCATCCTTTCCCAATTATACCATTGCCTGACCTCTAGCTTTCGTTCCCTATCCCTAACTCAGAATCCTATCAAATAAAAATAATGCTGTCTGCTGATGATGTAATTATTTCATCCTGTTCACATCCCCAATATCTGTCCTCCAATTATCTGAAGCAGATTTAGTGGGAATGCTATTGGATTGGTCTTCACATATCTGGTTCTGTACAATATATAATTGCCAATTCACTGCAGCTCCCAGAATTCTCTGCTTCAGCATGGAATTCTAGGAGTTAAGATCCCAATTCATCTGGAGGGAATCTCTTAGCCTTCAAAGAATTGTAATTTCATTAGTTGTTTGAATGGCTAAAATCTGATATAATCTAGTCCATATATGATTTGTATTGTTTTGCATTTAAAAATTATCAATGTCAGCAATCTGCAAGAGACTTAAGGCAAGGTTCTGCCAGTTGGCCAAGGGATCAAATGGGAAAGTTCCACACTGGAGGTGTCTCCTAGATTGATGGCAGACTCCACTCCCCCCCAACCTTTACTCTCTGCTCTCCACCCATCCATCTTTTTGGTTATATTGATATATTCTCGTTGCGTTCCTTTATCATTGTTTACTTTATTGTTTTATTATTTTACTTCTATTTATACACTTTTTCATTTTTCTTCCTTTTTATTATTGTAAGCCACCTAGAATAACTCCATGGCTAGATAGGTGGCAAATAAAATTTAAAAATAATAGTAATAATAATAGTGCAACGAACCATGATAATATCTTGAATCCAACCTGTATTCTAAGTTCAATCAAATTTTGTCATTTTTAGATTTTGAATGGTATACATACATAGTTCCCAATATGAAGTAAGAAGCTCCAAGACATATGGTGTACATTTTCAATAAAAGTTGTAATATCTAATTCTGTTATAAAGATCCATAAAAAAAGTTGAGCTCTCAGAAAGAGTATCACCATAAAAAAAGTTCAGCTCTCAGATGTTATATTTATAAAAGCTAACAAGAATGGGACTAAAGACAAGTAACAGATATTTTTATGTCAGAAAAACAGAACAATTCAAGACAATGAGAAGAATATTGGAGAGGGGGAACCTTGGTGATTAGGCAAAAATCCAAAGCAAAGATAATATCTAAGGAAGGAGTAACAAGCAGAATATAGTAATGAAAGTCTGCTACCATAAAGTAATATTATAGAGAAAGCTTTATGCTAAATAATTTTAAATAAAATTATTTTTCATGCAGAGAAGAAATGTAATAATAAATTATATAAATTACTCCTTTTGGCTGAAGCAAGGCTAAAAGTATTTAATTCTATCTGAATGTAGGAATTTTGGATATACTTGGTATCTGTTTACTTAGACTCCAAGTTAAACAGTGATTTCCAAAGTTTGAAATATGGCTCTCTCTACATATAAAGTTAACAGTCTTATTACTTTGATCATATACATTTAACAACAACCTTTCTTGACACTTTTATTTGTATGATGAGAAGCATCCATTACTTATTATCTATATATCAAGCTCCTGTTTAAAGCTATCTGCTATTTCATTTAAGATTCTTTTCTTATTTTTACTTTTAAAAATCCTGTATTTTCAAAACAGAGATCTATAAATGGACAGGTAATTACTGAACTTATAAAATTAATGCTCGGTATAACAACAAAAAATATCAATACAGTGAATTACTTTCATGATATAAAAAACAACTTTAATTTTTTATCTTAATGCTAATATCTCCACTACATTATCATGTGTCAGTTTAAAACAACATTAACATCCTTGCAATTTTTTTCACTTGACAGTCAGAGAACCCAACAACGGCAGTATCAGTTGTCACAGAAATGAATGATGACTATAGCCACGACATGAACAAAATGCTCTACAAGTTAGTGACGAACACTTCCAAGATGATGAAATACATGAAGCGTGTCACCCATCGTCACAAAAAAGAAATCAAGTACCAAAAATTAAACAAAAAGAGAAAAAATAATGAATATGATGAAGACGAACAGCTTTTCCCAGTTTGTCTGCACAATCATAGCTCCAGTGCAGACACCATATAATGTATAAGCATATTTTTTTTCCCTTCCTATATTCAGCTCTTACTGAATATTTGGAGTGCTGCTTCTAATCCAATAAGATGGCAAAGGAAGTAACAAAGCTCCAATATAGGTTGCTTGGTATGCTGAGTTAGTTTCTGTACAGGATACTATGGATTGTACTGAAGAAGACACAAAGGGGCTATTAAATGTTTTAAAGTCAAACCAAAGTGATTTGCATCTACAATATCAATAATTAAAGACTGTATTTGGTAGATAATGCAGTGAGTCTTCAATACGATCTTACCTCTGTTATATAAAATGGAGACTGAACTTTAATAAAAGGCTCCCTTTTCACAGGAAGCAAAGTGCTGTTTCAGCAGTTCAGCATTCTTCATGCTCGCTGCATTTCAGATATAGTTAATTCTATGTGACAGAAAAAAAAGATGGAAAAATCCTTTCTTCCCAGCTTTCTCTTGATATGATTTCTGCTCAGGGAAAACAGGCAAGCAAAGAACAGGCAAAAGGCAAGTGATCCTAAAAGAATGCGAAGATGGCTGAGCAGTTCAGTAGCTAAAAGTCAAGCTTATGTAAGTTGCCCAGAGATCAAAAGCAAGGAAAAGATCCCTTTGTTTTACTCTTTAGCCTCTGAACCTGTTTGTCTGATCATCCTCAAGACAGTTTTACCTTTGCTTTAGTATTCTTGTATGGTGATCAGTTACATTTCTGGCTCTGAAGGCGCCTTGATAAGAAATGATCCTTTCTTTGAGAACTGATCAGGTACAGACGCTTCTCACAAAATGACAAAATCATCAAGAATTAGAAAAGGCTCACTACAGGAAGTCCTTGACTTACAACCTAGTGATGTTTAAAGTTCTGACAGACACCCCCCAAAAGACCCACAAATATGACCCACACAGTCACATGATCGTCTTTTGGGTGCTCAGCAACCAGCCCACATTTATGTCCATTTGCAGTATCCCACAGTCCTGTGACTGTAATTTACTATTTTTTTTGCCAGAAATCAGCACTTATTTCTGGTTTCTGGCAAAAAACACCATTGTAGACAATGGGTTTTGCTTAATGACACTGGATTTGCTTAACAACTGTTGCAAAAAAATGTTGTAAAATTGGATCAATCATGTGATAACCCACTTACCATCAGCGTGATTTCCAGGCTCAATTACAGTCCTAAGTCAAGAACTATCTGTATTTTTACCCAAACTAGTAAATATGATGGTATCAATAACACTCAAAATACTGTAACAAGAATTGCAAAGCCAGAATTGTGGTTCTTCTGTGGTGTGACCAACAGATTCAAAATCAAAGTTAGTGGGAGAGAAACATACCAGAGAGCATACTTTGTTGTATTAATTTTACTGTCAAAGTTTTGTTTTATGCAACATGCTAAATCAAAACTAAACAAACTGCATTACGGTTTGATGCATAAAGATAGCATCTCCAACTTTAGAGAAAAATCAGGAGGAATTTTTATAACTTTTCAAACTAGCAAATTTTATTGAAAAGCACTAATTTTCACAAACTATAGCTCATGCTTTTTAATAAAATGTTTTGGTTTGAAAAGGTGCTACCAGACTCCACCATCTTTAGAAAATAAGTTAATTGACCTATTTTTTGATTACATACAGCATTATAAACATGAAGGTGTAACCAGGCTGCAAAACAGCCCAAAAGCCTTAGGATTATTAAAAATCCAATGATCTCTTACCTGATTACAAATTAATTCAATAATTAAAATGGGATTATAAATTTAGGTAAACAGTTTGCGTGCTAAGTGATTACTTTTACTTCCTACATAGTAAGAGAAAGTTCAGTATAAAGTTTTACATAGTTGTATGGAAAAAATATGCCTTCTTTGATTACTGAGGCATCAAATGTAATGAAAAGCAGAGGGTCTTTTACCTATCTCTTTGAAATACAAAACTTTTTCATGTTAGTTTCAATGCATGTCACATGCTTAGAAAAGAATGTGTTTGTTGGACGATCCAATTCTCACACATTATCTTGTTGTCTTTCTCATGCTACTGATAGTACAGGTAGTCCTCAACTTATAACCACAATTGAGCCCAAAATTTCCATTGTTAAGCAAGGCAGTTGTTAAGTGAGTTTTGCCCCATTTTATGACCTTTTTTGCCACAGTTGTTAAGGGAATCACAGCAGTTGTTAACTGAATGATGGGGCCATTAAATGAATATGGCTTCTCATTGACTTTACTTGCTGGAAGCTGGCTGGGAAGGTTACAAATGGTGATTACATGACTTTGGGACAGTGCAACTGTCATAAATATATGCTGGTTGTCAAATACTCAAATTTTAATCACGTGACCACAGAGATGCTGCAATGATCGTAAGTGTGAAAACTGATGATGTCACTTTTTTCAGTGCCGTTGTAACTCTGAACGGTCACTAAACAAATGGTTGTAAGTCCAGGACTACCTGTAGTGAAAGATAGTATACGGTTTCCTTGTGCTAAGAGATTTTGCTTTCCTTCTTTGACTTTTTTTTGCATGTATTGTAAAGGATGTTTCAGTTCCTGCTTTTTCATTTCTTTCTCCTGTGAAATTTGAATAGATAGCTATATTAGGCTCTATATGGTCTAGCAAATTATATGGGTCTTCCTTTGTAGAATAAAGCTAGGTCAGGTATTTAGCCTTTCTACCTAAATACAATGTCCTAATACACTTTTTCTGTTTTTTAAAAGAACCTCATGTGCATTGACCTATCATTAATGTCTCACAGCACGAATTAACTATTTGGGGAAATTGTCTTTTTAAAAACAATATACTAGATAGAAAACAGCTTCTTCATAAAGTGCTCCATGAAAATGACTTTTTGTTATTATATAGTTGATATACTACAAATATTTGATAATATTTGTACTTGTTCAAAATTCAGCTGATTTGAGTACTGTAAGGCTAAATCCACATCTCAAAGAAGCTTAGCATTTATTAATATTACCTGCCCAATCCAAGAATTCAACACACTCTGTTTGCTTATATCGATTTGCAATTTCTTTAGCGTTTTCATCCCGAAATGTAGTTGCATAAATATCAGCTTCCAGCTCTATCAGAGTTTTCAATGTGTTTAGCTGACCCCAGGCTGCAGCACAATGAAGAAGTGTATAACCTGAGAGAACAAACCAAATCAATGTATATAACTGTGCATAGAATATCTGTATGCAATCCTTTTTATACACTGTATTCCTTTATATACAAGAAAACTCAACTGCCAATTAGCAAATCATCAGATTAATACTGGATAGTCAATCAAACAATTTTCAGAATGCCATTCTGACTCAATGCTTAAATACAGGTAGAACATACATGCAAAGCACAGAAAAAGAATAAGAAATAATAAGCTAAATGCGGTACAAAGGTACCTTCATATGTATAGTGTCAAGCAAACATATATTGAACATCTTCACAAACATTCCTTATACATTTATCCATTAACACATTAAACAAAGCTGCCTTCATACATCTTACTCTCTCTTTCGTTAAGCCATTTAATAAGCATTCCTTTTATTCTCATTCATGCTTAACTGTCATCTTACTGAATTTTGCAACAAACTTCCAACTCAGTATTTTTGTAAAATATTCTCTAATCCAAGATTATCATAAACTTTCACCTAATCATATGTATTTTGACAATATATATCCACAGAGTTGCCAACTATTTTCTGTAAAATCTCCTATGTCTATGAATTCAGTCTTGAGAATCAAAAGATTAATACATTACCTCTTTTAAGCTAATGTTTCTCTTGACATCCTCCAGCATGCTGACTGAGGAATTTTGGGAGTTGAAATTCAGGCATATTAAAGTTGTCAAGATTGAGAAGCAGTGCTTTAAGCTATCAGCTGTTTTTAACCACCAATTCTTGTTCATATATTTTTACAAAAACGCATATATACATTTGATGGATAGAGAAATAAAGTTTTCAGAATAGCACATATACTCTAAAACAAGTATTTTAGATAGAAAAACTAGGTTAAAAAAGTTGTTCAGTGAAAACATTATAGGGGAGCTAATGACATTAATGTGGAGGTAAAGAAGCCAAAGAGAGGCAAATGCTGGCTGGGAATTCTGGGAGATTTTAGGAGAATGGAGGTATAGAAATTCAGACTTCCAGTGAAGATGATTGACTGACCAGTCTGGAATGCTCCTTCTGGACTGAAGCTTTTTCAGTTTACAAACAATGGAACTGAATTCCCTAAGTTTATATGACTCTTCTGAGTTAGGGAAAGTCCCAGAATCACCCCACAACATCCTCCATACAGCAGCAGTTTGAAAGAAAAAGGGAGCAGCACACCAAGGTAGTCAGGTGAGATGCCCATAAGCTAGAGGTGGGCCAAAATCACTTCTTTGTTGAAAAAATAGCCATTTTAGTATTTGTTTTTCAAATAGACAATGAGTTGTGCCTTTCATTTCTTAAACACTTTTGTATAATTATTAAACTAAAAGAGGCTCTTTTCAGAAACAGCCTGTTATTCCTTTCTGAAGATCTAGCCATTTTGGGGACATCATTATTGTTGAACGACGGGGAGGAGGATTGCCAAAGGTGAGCTAAAATAAGGTGAGCCTGGAGTACTTTTTTCCTGGAGAAACATAAGGCTTTAAAACCTTATGGTCTTATTTCATCATTTTCATGAATTTGCCACTTTATTGACATTGGGAGTTATAATTTGCATTTTTGGATTGTTTGTTGAGGAGGTTGAAATCTTCCAATTTTAATAAATTGGCCAAAAGATACCAGCTGATCTACAAAAAGCTTCTTTTTTAAAAAAATATTCTTTGACCACAAAAAGGGAGGTAAACAAAATATGATGAAGCAACATAGGAGGCAATTAAGCCAGACAGAGACTACAAGCCATCTCGCTCATATCCTCTCCACAAAAGTAAGGATTGATTTAATTATAAATATATCTAATAATATAACTAAATATTTATATTTATAACTAAATATAAATATGATATTTAAAGAAATATTTATAGTCTTAAAATGAATAAAAAAGGATTTTCTTTTTAAGGTTAAAGACTTTGAAGGATTTATAAATATTTAAAAAATATTTTAGAAAAATTAATAAGTGTAAATAAATATAGATATCACTTCCCACACAACGGGGGGAAAAAGAAAAAAATGGACTTTGTTAAGATGGCAAAGTAAACTCTTTTGAACGGGGATTTTATTCAGTCTTGTTTCTATTGGGATATGGCTTCTGATTTTTAGGCTTGAAATAGAAAAAAATTAGATTTAGAAATTATTTGAAGATTTAATAACTGTGTAGTTATAGAATTGGCTTGTAATAATTATAGGTGTAAAATGTTGAGGTTGTAATTGTATTAGTATTTTACTGTGTTGGGGAAAAAATCAAGTCAGCTTCTTTTTTATTCTTTTCCATCCTGCACTCCCCCTCTTTAATCTTAATTTTCATTGTATTTTATGCTATAATACAGAGGTCCCCAACCTTTTGGGCACCAGGGACCAGTTCCATGGAGAGAGGGTGCAGTTCCATGGACCAGAGGGTGCATGGTTTTGTGTGCTGCCTGCATCTCGCGGATGGGGCTTTGCTTGTGTGTGCAGACCGGTTACTGGCATGCTGCGGCCCGGTACTGGTCCACGGACCAAGGGTTGGGGACCCCTGCTGTAATAAATCTTAATAAGCTTTATATATACAAAAAAGAAAAAGAAACGGTAGATTCACAGTCAAAGAAAGTTAGCATTTCCCAAACTAGGAATTAAAGGAGACTACAAGCAAATTGTGTGGGAAAGTTTGAGAATCTATGTGTGTGTGTGGGGGAGAAGGTACAACACAAGTGAAAATTGTGGTTAGGCTCGAATTAGATAAAAATAGAGAACGAAAGAGAGCCAATCTGGTATAATGGTTAAAGCATAAGGTTAGAAACTGGGAAACTGCAAGTTCTAGTCCCACCTTAGGCACAAAGCCAGTTGGCTGAATTGTGCTATAGGTAGTCCTTGATTTACAACCATAATTGGGACTAGAATGTACACAATCATAAATACGTGCCGGTTGCCAAGGATCTGAAATTTGAACACATGACCATGGAGACACGGGGAGAGTCATAAGTCACTTTTTTCAGCACCATCCTAATTTTGAAGGGTTGTCAAGAACTACCTGTAGTTCAGGTTCTCTCAGTCCTAGAAAGAAGGCAATGGCAAAACCATTTCTAAAAAAAAAAAATGTTGCCAACAAAATTGCAGGGACTGGTCCAGGCAGTCTCCAAGAATTGGACATGACCGAATGAAAGAAAAAAAGAGGAAAGTAAAAATGAGTTAAAGGATTAATAAAGGCTTAGGTCAGAAAGCTCTAACAGATAGCTATGAGCATTGATCCATTATAGCATTCTTGTATCTGTTTTCAAATTCAAAATATAAACTGACATAATTCTTAAAGGGATCTTTTCCGAGACTCTTAGTGATGCTTAATTCAAAATATCTAGACCATTATTTACCTCTGACTGTCTTATCCTTCAGGTCAACTCCATATTTTGCCAGGGACTGGATAATGTCATTCTGACCAACCATACAAGTTGTAAATAGTAGGTTTCTCCCTAGAATATCCTTTTCCATTAAAAACGTATTGGCTTTTTCATGATCAGGATCCTCCGAGTTGTCAAAAATCTGTTGTACTTCTTCCATATCACCCCTTAAAGCAGCCCTCAGGAGAGGATTAAAATGTGCTGGTTCCTCTTGAGGTACCAAATCCTCATGCTCACTTTTTGTTGTTGAAGCTGCTTTTTCTTCCAAGGGTTCCATTTTCACAAGATTAGCTTAATTTAAAAAACAAAATTAAAGAACACAATGGGATGTGGTTTGTACAGATTCAAAGCATCATCATTTCTATCTACAAAACCTCATTCATCTTTTCATCCAAAACACGTTAGATCTCTATACTCTTCACCAGATTATTTCTGTTATTACTAGTCAACATTATTTTCAACCATATTTATGAAATTTTAGAGTGCAGAATCATTATATATACAGTACACTAATCAGTAAAACGAATACTTGATCAAAACGACGGAATGAATGGGCATGACCTTTACCAACAGAAGCTCAAGCCGTCTCATCCTGACCCAGCTCAAAACCAACCTCGCTGCGGTTCCCGAGTTCCCGATGCTTCCTGGCTGCTCAACACGGCAGGGAAAAAAAAAAAAAAGCAGTAATCCCGTCGCCATAGAAACCTTGCAGCGTGGCTGAGGCCGGAACGCTTGAACGGACACTTGAAGTTCTTGCACGGAAAACTAAGACTGTAGGATTACTTCCGGCGGGTGAAAACTGGTGGAGTGCTACCTACCGGCAGTTTCCGGCATCAGTGGGAACTGTGGGAATGATTGCGGCTGTAGCAATCGGGAAGGTCCTTCGTTCCTTCCACCCCCGACAACATACTGTACAGAGCCCCTGCCGATATATGGCATTTCCTTGCAACGGCTTCTGGCCTCGCCGCCGCTGAAATTCAGAATAAGCTCCCTTTTCCACCGGGGAGGTCAGTTTCCAGGGTTGGCAATGCCTGTGGTCGCGGACAACTGGGTTAGGGAAGGCTGTGAAAGAATCAGTGGGGAGAAGAGATGGGGCGAGACCTTGGGCTGAAGGGCATGCGGAAGAGTAACACTAGAAACACCCAGCAAAATTAAACCAGGTCCACCTAATCTACATTCCCCCCCCCCCCCCAATATGTACCGGGCAGCTGCCTGTCTTCAAGGTAGCTCAAGCGCGGTCAGGAGATCTCTAAAATGAAGCGGTGTTTAAGTTTCTTAAATAAATCGTGTAGTTGATCACCTTAAGGGAAACAGTATTGGTTGTACCACTGGATAAGAAATCTCTGCTTAGTGTCTGTAACTAGCTATCATCAATAGAGTTTCATGCTTATGCCTTCACCAACCATGTGAAGATAATGGCCACACCCCATATCTTGTTGAAGGTCTTGTTGCGGGGATGGAAAAAGTGAATGAACTTCCAATGAAGTTTAGAGGGTTGATACAATGAGGGAATACTGGACAGGTGCCTACGTTGCTGGTGAGGGATTGTGGGGGAGGGAATGAGAAAGGTATTGCATGAACAATATCTGGCAGAGAGGTTCCAACTGTCATAACAGGTCTCTTGAATCAAAAGCAGGCTTTGAAAACCTTTCATTTTGAGTTGGTAAATATCATTTGCCTTCTTTATCAACTGTCCAGTCTGTTATGTTCACTAATTTAGATAGCCCTTGTATGTGCTTTGCTCTCTGAAACTAAGAAGAACCTTTAGCATCTTTTGGAAGTGTTCTGTGGTATCAACGATGGGTTTTTTAGAGGAACCATTTCACATTCTTTGCAATTTCTTTTTAGGCATCTGAATGATAAAGTCATCAGCCTTGCTGTTCTCAGTGGATAAAATGAGTTGAAGGCAAGGATTATCGATTAATAGGCTTCTGTTGTACCTCTATTTTATCACAGGGTGAGTAACTAATCTTGCTTTTTTAATTTCAAATTGATTCATATAATGACAACAAATGTTTGTTTTGTATGTAGGAATAAGTATACATTTTTATTTTAGAAGACAGTGCTAAAGTTTGGACAGTTGTTTATGCAGTCCAATGTATGTTAATCAGATTAAATTATCTATGTTTGTATAAGATAAAGCTAAAATTAAACATAGATTTAGTATGGTTGTAGTATAAAACTGGCAGAATTTTGAAAAAGAAATGAATAGGTGGAAATTGTTAACGATCTTTTACTTATTTTAGAATTTATTTTGTGGTGCATAATCTGATCACTTCTTAAATACATAAACTATTTTAGTTGCCTTTTTGTTACATAGTTTTGTTTTTATTCTTTGCCCAGGGCCAGCAATAATTTAAAGACTTCTCTTTGCAGTGCATGGACACAAAACCAATGCGCAGGTAATTAAAATAATTAAGTAGATTGAATTGTGACATCATACTAAATTATGATTTATAATCAGTGTATAGAATCTAGATAATGTTTGAGCTATTAGACCAGGCATGTCAAACTCACGACGTCATGTGATGTCGCGCGACGTATCACGACCTTTTCCCCATTGCCGGCAATGGGATGGGTACGGTTTCGGCGTGACGCATCCAACCCCTGGGCCGGCAGTTTTACATGCCTGTATTAGACAATAGTAGTTTAAAGCTTTCCATTTGTCCTTTTTTCCTCTGAGAACAGTGGTCCACTACAGTTGTCACTGCCTTTTGGAAAGATAGACTCTGATGCATTAGTGAGTGATCTACAACCTCATGGCTTTTGAATCACAGCTGTCAGCATCTCTCACAGTTGGTCATGCCTTATGAGACTGCTGAAGTATCATGAAGTTGCATATCCCCATTTAAATGCTTCAGTGCATCCTCTGTAAATTTAAATTTTGCATCTGTATCATTTCAATTACTTGGCAGTATTTGGTCAGTCTTGTTTGGTCTTGGAACTTAACAAGTTAGGCCTGGTTAATACTCAGATGGGAGATCATCTGGGAATTCCTGGACTGTAAACTAGACTGGGAACTAAAGTGCTGGAAGAATAAAATGGTAAATCATTCTTCTACTGGGAAATATCCATGAAGTCTTACATTTGCTTTAAGGGTTGGTCTTTAGTAATTCCTACCTATGTTCTACATAATAATTTATTTGACTTATAACTATTTACTTGCCTTTCATATACAATAATAATCATCATTTAATTAGTAATCTGATCTAAGTAGTTACTGAGATTAAAACTTGAATATGCAACAGTTATCTAAAATAGGATAATGGATAAGATAAAGAAAACATATTTAAATAAAGCTTGCCTGATTTACCTTCTGGTTTGCTGGATGGCTGATTCAACAAGATTTTTCTTAAAACAACTTTGTCTTCTGGTATCAGAAATACCAGGTGTCAGGTCACACATTGAACGAAGCTGCAACATATTTGGCTTTGGGATGCATGTAAACATTGCCACTATGTATTGTTCAACAAACCATGGATATATCTTGACTTGTTTTCTGCACCCATATCTTTTTATACTGTGATTTATATAGGGAGTTCAGGAAAAATTTACTTCTCTTTTTACAGAAAATTTAGGGAGCCCATTAAAATTGTGGCATCTTTCTGCTTGAGGAAGGATACTCATTTTACTAGTTTCTTTTTTTGACCATTTTACAAATTCAAACATCCCATGGATCCACTTTGGTTTTATATTGTTTCCTACTGTTTTTCTAAGTTTAGATGTCATAAATAGTCTTTTTAAAATCAAATTCTACTTTTTTCAAATTATAAACATACAAGTCAGAAAACAAATATTATAACTGAAATCTAAGCAGCATCCCCCAAAGAGCAGTTTATCATCTGCTCAATTTGATGATGATAACTCAAGCACTTTCTGACATATTATTAGATATATTGTAGAACAGGGGTCCCTAATCCTCGGTCCGTGGACTGGCACCGAGCCGCGGCATGCCAGAAACCGGACCGTGCAAACAAGCAAAGCCCCATCCGCGGGATGCAGGCAGTACATGAAACCATGCCCCCCCCCCCTCTGGTCTGCAGAAAAACCTCTCTCAACGGAACCAGTCCCTGGTGCTCAAAAGGTTGGGGACCTCTGCTGTAGAACATAATGGTTGAACAAATTGTCTATATGTCCTGTTGAAATCAGTGTATCTTATTTTCAAGTAATTCTACAAATATACAAATATTGGAAATAATGTGAAATAACCATAAAACAATCTCCAGATTCTCTCCCATTGTATTGGATTCTATGTTAAAAACCAAGGAAATTGAATAATTAAAATATACAGCTCTTCCTAATTATAAATATATTTTTTGGAATTTGAATGTCTTGAAAAAAACTTGAAATATAGCATTAGAGGTTTTTTAAAAAGGAAGAGAATTCTAACTCAAAGAGTTTGTAATTTCTGTTTGGCTTTTCAATGTTTTCACATAGCTTTGGCTATTTGAATTCTACAAGAAAATCTGGTGTTACATCCATTTTATTCTGAATATTTTCTTAGAAATTTGTTCAGTCCAAAGCTTATATTTCCTTATTAAAATATTTTCAGCTATAATAGGTACACTTTCCCTTTTAATAGGGGTATATAAATAGCTACACTACTGTTTTTTCATTGTTGAATTACTTCTATCAAAAACCTATTAAGATGAAGTTTCTTATGACACTTTTCTTTCATTCTCTTTCTGGTGTAATAAATGCTTGTCCACTTTATATTTTTGGTGTAATGTTTTCTATCCAGTGGTCTCACTGCTTTGTTCCTTTATTAGGTGTACTAGTAATCGAGCAGGTGAAACCGGAATGGATGTAACAAGCCGTTGCACTCTTGGAGATCCCAACAAACTACCAGAAGGAGTGCCACAACCTGCTCGCATGCCTTACATCTCGGACAAGCACCCTCGCCAAACATTGGAAGTTATCAATTTATTGCGCAAGCACCGGGAGCTGTGTGATGTGGTGCTGGTTGTGGGGGCCAAAAAGATCTATGCCCATCGAGTCATCCTATCAGCCTGCAGCCCCTACTTCCGAGCTATGTTCACAGGAGAACTGGCAGAGAGCCGGCAGACTGAGGTGGTGATCAGAGACATTGATGAAAGGGCCATGGAATTGCTTATTGACTTTGCATATACTTCCCAAATTACGGTAGAAGAAGGCAATGTTCAGACCTTACTGCCAGCTGCTTGCCTTCTCCAACTAGCTGAGATCCAAGAAGCCTGCTGTGAGTTTCTGAAAAGACAGTTGGATCCTTCCAATTGCCTTGGCATCCGAGCATTTGCTGATACTCATTCTTGCCGTGAACTTCTTAGAATTGCTGATAAATTCACTCAGCATAATTTTCAAGAGGTGAGTAGCTCTGTAATTAAAATCTGGTCAATATATGCATTGGAAGTAAGTGACAACATGAACTATACCACAGTAGGTGAAGGTTCATTGTTTTTGAACATTCCTCAACATTAAAAGAAAACAAAATCAACTTCCCTCCAATTAGAAGTTTTGTCTAGCAAAAATAGATATGAGCTAGAATCCTTAATCTATAATACAATTGTATTACTTTATTATGGGTGAATACTTGCTTTCTTCATATATTTCAAAACATTTAGTTATATATTTGTTGAAACTGATTAATGTTTGAACTTTTTACTATAATTGAAAGGAAATGTGATAATTGCTCAAAATGAGTATTACATATAGGGCTTGATGTCTTTGTATCATAATTTTTTTATCTAAATTGTACTGTATTATTCTGCATAGACCAAACCTTAAAACTACACACATCTTGCAAATCTAAATTTTTTAAACATTCTCATATCATGGTAAACCTCTCTTTCTTTTTGATATTGCTCACTATAAATGTCATAAATGTTTTGAGCAGAACAAATGTATTTTGACTGAGAACAATTATAGATTTTTAGTTTGGGGAAGTTCCTTAATTTTTATTAACTTGAGAACGAGAGTTATGTAGGATTACAGTTAATAGGGTGCTATACTGAGAGTACAGAAGAAAATAGTTGCTAAAATATTGTATTTTGATGGAATCTAATAGTACTGTACTACTAAGTGAAAATAATATTCTTTGAACGATAATTTTAAAATCATAAGGAAACAACCCAGAACATTGCTCTGGGCCCGTATGTAGCTGAATTTCAGCATTGGTAGTTATTATCTTATGACTTTTTGTACTATTTCATAATTCTAACAAAATTATTTCTGTTAATTAATTGATTATTAATTAATCATCATTTATTATGAATTAATTGAGCATGGATTACTTTTTAGTTTGTTTCTTATACATAGTTAAATGCAGCTTGATATGTGGTGATCTATGAAGTGAATAATGGAAATATTCATAATCTTCATAAGCAAATTCATTTTCTTGTTTAGATTAACTCATTGGGAAAAGATTATATACATGTATAAAATACAGGTATAATGAAATTGTGACCCTGCAAGTCTGAATTGTTTTCAAACTGTCATGGGCTACATTTTGATTGATGAGTGGCAGGTTCACCACTGTTACAAGTCATAGAGTGTTCAAATTAAACATTCTTTTTGTTTCAACTCTTTGATGTATTATATGAGAAAAAGAGATACTTGAATAAAATGTTAACGGATTTCTTAGAATAAACTGATTTGAAATCTATAACTTGCTCAGTAAAGAATAGAACTTTATAAAGGAATTGAATCATGGAATATAAAGGAAAGGATCTTGGAGATAATCTTGTCCTGTGCAGGAATTTGCTATCTTGGCATTTCCAACAAATGATCATCCAGCCTCTATTGAAAGAACTCCAATGAATGATATTTTGCTGCCACAGCTGCAGAAAAAGCTATTACTGTAGGTTTTATATTATTTATTTAAGATGTTTACATATTACCCTTGACCAAAAGATCCTATAACGTTCACAATTACTAATTAGAATACATTGTATTATTTGATAAAATAATCCCATGAAATTTCTGTGTTACAAGATCAGCTGGGTCATTTAAAATAAAATAAGGATTTCCCCTTTTGCTAAATGCATTCAGTTTTTGGAAGAGGAGCAAGGCGATCTCAATCTTCTCAGTAAAATTCCAGATATGGTTTTATTATTAAAACTATTATATTTCTTATGTTAAGTGATTTTATCCTACCTGCCTGGGAACCTGGGTATTACATTATGTAAAGTTCTGTACAATTGTTATATTTTGTGCTGCTGCTTCCCAAAAGCAGTCCAAAAAAAGAGATTTCAGAAAGTTCCTTCAATTGACCCGATTCCAGTGGGACAAGATATTTTTTTTCTTAGTTCTGTATGTTATAGAAGTTTTATGGATTCTCTTCTATCTTTGGAAAAAATTGTTTTCCACTGAGGGCCTAGAGGGAATGCATATGTACATGTTTGCAGCTTGTCAGGAGCTTGTATTTCGCACCACTTTAGTGCTTGGCAGCTTTTGCAGTCTGAGTCCCTCTGAGGTGCACAGCCCCTGTGTGTATATTTAGAGAAAGCAAATGAAAAGGAGGTAGGATAAAGTGAGTCTATCTTATAACCCTGAGGCACTCTGACAGAAACTAAGATCAAAAGGTTTTTTTTTTACATTTGCTTACAATACATAGGGTAATTTTGCTTTAGACTCTCTGTACTTTTTTTGTCCATATTACAAATGTAACTGCTTTATTGAAATGATTTATTCTCTGTCATTATTTCCTGATTACAAATGGAGAAACTGAAGACCTATGAGGACAACTCTATAAAGGCCACTCTTAACCCATAGTTGGCAAATATCTTTACATTAATGCTTCTGGAATCAAAGCAAAAGATTCTGCTTAATGACCCATTCTGATTTTGAACTTAGATAATTTATATTAAATATAAATATTTCTTATATAAAATTTATCATATGTAAAAATGGTGCTTTAAATATATTATGAAATGCCTAAGCTGAAATATGCAAAAGCAAAAGATGCCAAAATACTTTTTTCAACAGAACTCCATTTCCAAATGGCTCTGCTTACTTTAAAATTTTATCTCATTATAGGTGATGGAAAGTGAAGAATTCATGTTGCTTCCTGCTAATCAGCTTATTGACATCATTTCCAGTGATGAACTGAATGTCCGGAGCGAAGAACAAGTATTCAATGCAGTAATGGCTTGGGTCAAATACAGCATTCAAGAAAGGCGCCCACAGCTTCCTCAGGTACGCCCAAATACATTTCTTACATGATTGCACATATGCAAATATGCTATTTTGCAGGATATACCTTTATTACCTATTTATAATGTATTATTTTTGTTAATATGAAAAAGAGTTGGTTTTTTGAAAATGTATCAGAATGTGAAATGGTAGTTCATTCAGCCCTATTCTGTATGAAGTGATACCCAAAGCTCTGAGTTCACACTTAATCATTGGAACTTGCTAGGTCTCTTGGAGTAGTATAGCATCATATTTTTGATCCATTGTTCTTGATTGACAGGTTTTGCAACATGTCCGCTTGCCACTGCTTAGTCCAAAGTTTTTGGTGGGCACAGTTGGCTCTGATCCCCTCATTAAAAGTGATGAAGAATGTAGGTAAGTCTTTACTAATGAGAAATGTCCTACAGTTCTTCTTAATATAAAATTGTGAAGTTGCTGTGTTAACAGTTATGTCAGTCTATAGCACTCTTTAATATGTCTTCTTTCTTAAGACTTGCTTATTAGAAAACGATGTTTAACTTTGACATCTTATTCTATCAACAAATACATATGTAGGCCAAAATATGCATTTTTTTGTACCCTGAGAAGATCAGTTAAGATTGGCATGGTCTTGGTTTTTCTTCAAGAAAATTAACATTTTCAGATAGTAAATGTTAAAAAAGAAAACTTTTCAGAATGTAAAGCTAGAAAAATACTCAGCTGGCAAAGTGCGGTGCTTCAACTTTCAATATAAAGCAATACCATCTATATTAACAATTATATTTCAGATTATCTGTACTTATTTTTCCTTGGGCTGTATTTTAATTTATTTGTAGGGATTTAGTAGATGAAGCTAAGAACTACCTGCTGTTGCCCCAAGAACGACCATTGATGCAGGGTCCTAGAACTCGACCACGCAAACCCATCCGTTGTGGAGAGGTACTCTTTGCAGGTATGCATAAATGTCCATAGTTCTTAGCATTTTTGTCAGTTGTAAAGAGCCTTTGGTTTTTTAGATCCCAAGAAATCTTTGTGTTTTTCTTACTTGGGGAAAAATATAAAACTATGGTGTGATGCAAAATTCACAATGTGTCTTACAAAATGCAGGTTCCTCAGTCAGAAATTAGAAAGTAGGATAAATAAGAGGAAAAGCATAGCCAAAGAAGTTGTAGTAACAAAAGTAAAAGTGACCTGGCTGAGATTCTCAGTCATCCAGGTATGGTTGTCCCAAAGGTGCTTTTTCACAAGGCAACTGAACTTCCTTGTTTTTCTTTGAAGACGTTTCACTTCTCATCCAAGAAGCTTCTGGATGGTGGGGAATGGAAGGATTTATACTCTTTGCAGACAGCTGGTCATTTGCATTCTTTTAGCAAGTTGTTTAGCAAGCCCCTGGAGGCTTATCTGTGTCATCAGGGTCACCTGAGTAGTGCAAATGGGTGTGGAGCCTTCTTGGAAGTGTTGAAAGGACTGTGTTGTAGACTGGAGATAGATGATGTCGAATCCCTCCCCCTCTGTTGAGAGACGGCTGTTCAATTTTGACATAGATGGCCTCTTTGACCCCTCTTTCAAACCAGCAGCCCTCTGTCCAAAATGTGGACTTTACTGTCTTCACAGAAATTCCACCCACTCACTGGTATAGGTTTGTGGACAATACTTGGATCAAGATCAAAATACAGGAATTGGAAGCATTCACCAAACATATCAACTCGGTGGACAGATACATCAAATTTACATGTGAAGATGTTAAGGAAAATAGTCTAGCCTTCCTGGACTATGCAGTATACATTAAGGAAGACAGAAGCTTTAACACTGAAATTTACAGAAAACTCCCACACAGAGATCAATATTTACATTTTGATTCTCAGCACCAGCTGGAGCACAAAATGGAAGTTATCCGAACCCTTCATCACCAAGCTGAAGGCCTGCCTACCAGCAAAGCTGGAAAAGAAAAAGAGCTAAAACACATCAAGGAAGCCTCAGAACTTGTGGCTATCCCAAGTGGGCCCTCATCAAATCTCAAAACAGATCCAGCAGGAGCTCCTCCATAACAGACAAAGAATAAAACAATAAACGAAGCAACGTAGTCATTCCATACATTGCAGGAATATCAGAAAAGCTCAAGAGGATCTTCAGCCAACACAACATACTTGCACACTTCAAACGCAAGAATACACTAAGGCAGAAGCTTGTCCCCCAAAGATAAAACACCCAGACACAAACTGAGCAATGTGGTATATGCAGTACAATGCAGTGAGCCATGTGCAGGTCTGTACATTGGGGAAACAAAACAACCACTTCATAAATGTATGGCACAGGAGAACAAACCCATCAGGACAAGATTCAGTAGTCCATCTGCATTTAAAAGACAAAGGCCATTCTTTCAAAGACAGCAAAGTCCACATTTTGGACAGAGAGGATTGCTGGTTTGAAAGTGGAGTCAAAGAGGCCATCTACCGTGTTTCCCCGAAAGTAAGACCCAATCTTATATTATTTTTGCCTCCAAAAGAGGCATTAGGTCTTATTTTCGGGGGGTGTCTTATATTTTTTGTGACACCTGCCTTGCCTCATGGGGGGGGGGAAGTGAGGGCGAAAGGCTTACACGAAAAGAAAAAGATCTCGCGAGAAGTTGGAAGGTCTGACTGAACTTTTTTTAGTCCCACAAACTCTGTTTCCCTGCAGCAGGAGAGAAATGTGCCAGAACTGGAAAGTAGGTTAGTGAAGAAACTTTTTGCTTTCAAGAAGAGGGAGGAGCTGGGCAGTGGTGTGCCAAACTCTACAGCAGCACCAGGAGGAAAAGCGGCAGGAAGCGGGGTTGCCATTTCCAGAACGGAGAAGGGAGACGTGGGGCAATGCAGGGCGGCAAGCAAGTGCTCTTCTCTGCTCTGCATCACTGCGCAGAGCCGCTCCACTCCGTTCTCTCCAGTGGCGGCAACGGAGGGCTGGTGGAGGGAGGTGGGGGACGCTTGAGCTGCAGTCATGGCGCAAGCCACGGGAGAGTTGGAGGAGGCGGCACCTGCTGCCGGGCAGGTGATCTGTGGGGCGAAGAAAGCCTCTCCAGCGGCACACAGCAGCAGCGGAGCCTTTTGTCCTCACTCCCCCCTGGCTCCAAAACAGCAGAGGGGGATCGGGCTTACCCCGCCCATCCTCCGTAGCATGGCAGTCCGGCTTGGGAGGGGAGTGAAAGGGAAGGTTGCCGAGCAAGGAATAGCCTGGCTGGGGGGGGCCCTGAAGGAATGGGGTGCGCGGCGCATGGGGCAGCTCCCCCCCTTCCCCCCTTGTGGTCAGTGGCATGATGTGCTGCGTGGCCTCCTGCCCCATTGTGGCAGCAAGGTGGGCGGGGTCCTAACTAGGGCTTATTTTTGGAGGTAGGGCTTATATTAGGCCCACCCCCAAAAATCAGGGTAGGTCTTTTTCGGGGTGGGGCTTATTTTCAAGGAAACACGGTATGTCAAAATTGAATAGCCCTCTCTCAACAGAGGGGAAGGGATACAACATCATCTATCTCCAGTCTACAACACAGTCCTTTCAACAGTTCCAAGAAGGCTCCACACCCATTTGCACTACTCAGGTGACCCTGACGACACAGATAAGCCTCCAGGTGGCTTCAACGACTCTCTAAAAGAATGCAAATGACCAGCTGTCTGCAAAGAGTATAAATCCTTCCATTCTCCACCATCCAGTCAGAGCTGAAGAAGCTTCCTGGATGAGAAGCAAAACATCTTAAAGTCCAGTTGCCTCCTGAAAAAGCACCTTTGGGATGACCTAGATGTGTTACTTTGAAATCCTGCAATAAAAGAAAGCATAAGACAGAATAGTACATAGAACTGATACATTTTGGAGTACACATTATTTGCTGCATGTGGTTTCCTGCACTGTAGTTAATGTGCCTTTTTTATTTTCTTACATATACTCATGCACATAACTTCATACAGCCCTATAGAGAAATGAGGATCTTCTTGTGTTTCATAATGCAGAGGTCACAGAGGAATCTCCCCTAGTTCCACAAGTGAGGTTGGCTGGGAGGGAGAGCCACCTAGTCCTGGTAAACAGGCAGGAATTTATCAGTGGACAGAAACACAACACAGTCGATGAGGTTAAGATATACAGTATATAACAATTGCCACCCTTTTGACCCCCTGGTCCCTTTTGCACTAATATCTAAGGATGTTGGCTCACAAGTCCTCACTGCCCATTACTTGTTCCTGTATAGTCAGATGGAGGGAATCCACTGCCACCATTCAGAATCATAACTTACTCAAATTCACACCCGCAGAGTCCTGGACTTGCTCCTGCTGAGTCCTCAAGACAGATTTCTCTGCTACTGAAACTCCAAAGAAATATCTCCAAACAGGTTTAGAATTGGTGAGGATAAAGGGCAAAGGCAAAGACCATAAGTCTACAAAAATGGCAGGGGTATGCCAAATGCAGACTTCTCCACCCTCCTGACCTTCCAATCCTCTCAAGTACGCCAGGCTGTTGTGAGGAAAGTGCCCACTTAAGTAAGGAATCAAAGTATTTGGCAGATAGATGCAACAAAATATTTCTTTATTTGTATCCACCTTTATTTTTACAAATAACACAAGGTGGTGAACATATCTGGCACATCTTTCTCCTACAACTTTGCGAGATGGGTTGGGCTGAAAGAATGACTGGCCCAAAGTTACCTAGGTGGCTTTCAGGGCTAAGACAGGACTTGAACTCATGGTCTCCTACTTTCTCTACATTGTTTTTTTAAGGAGCCTTCATGCCTGCCTTTTCATTTGATACTTTACTAGCATTCTCTAAATTGTACCATCTATTGCACATCATGCCAAAGATAACAATCTTGTTTCTATTACCCGTCTTTTTCTCCTCCAGGGTCATCAGACAGCTGCAGTTTGCCTGCTGGGTGTAATATGCACTTTAGAAGTGTGTGTTTATGTATATGTATACATATGTATAAAATATTATCTGACTCCATACTCCGTATGTCTAATACCTCTGCCATTCTACTGTTCCCCAATTTTATTTTCTCAGTGGGTGGCTGGTGTAGTGGAGATGCAATTTCCAGTGTTGAGCGCTATGATCCTCAAACAAATGAGTGGCGGATGGTGGCTTCCATGAGCAAAAGACGATGTGGTGTTGGAGTTAGTGTCTTGGATGATCTTCTTTATGCAGTAGGAGGACATGATGGTTCTTCCTACCTAAATAGTGTAGAAAGGTAAGTTCTTATCACACAAAATATAAGCTCTTCAGTATGTACTTGCTAACATTATGGCAATGATTGATTTATTTAAGAGATAAATAAATAAATCATTTATTTAATGGAAAAGCAAGATATGTATCCTAAATCATAGTATTTGAGACTTGGGAACAGTGACACTATGTTATGGTGGTTTTATTCCTTTACCCAGAGGCAGTTTCAGTTAGTGTTGGAGGGGAGATAAAGTCCAACTCGTTTTGTGGGGGTCCTTAGGACTCAACTCTCTCAACTTTTCTATTTACTGTCTACATTGAGACCATTGGGTGAATTTATCTAGTGGTATGGGTTTGGCTGTCACCATTATGTGGATAATACCAGTTGTGTATCACAACCCCAGGCCAAACAAGTGGAGTCCAGGTCTTGGCATCTGGAGATTTAAAGTCTGGATAAAAGGTTCAGTCTCAGCCATAGGAAGACTTTTTAAGATCATCATGCTAATTACTAATTATATTCCAATATATTACTTAATAATAAATGCAACGTAGAAATTATCTTCACATGGCTTTTGTATTATTATTAAAATGACGGGATTTTTCTTTCCTTTCAAAAAAAATTATACAGGTAGTCTACATACGACTACAACTGAGCCCAAAATTTGTGTTGCTAAGATAGTTGTTAAGTGAATTTTGCCCCATTTTAGGAGTTTTCTGGTCACAATTGTTAAGTGAATCATTGCGGTTAAGTTAGTAACATGGTTTTTAATTGAATCTGGCTTCCCCATTAAGTTTGCTTATCAGAAGGTCGCAAAAGATGATCACATGACCTGGAACACTGCAACCGTCATAAATAAGAAACAATTGCTAAGCATCTGATTTTTGATCAACTTTGATGTTTTCAGTGCCGTGGTAACTTCAAGCAGTCACTAAATGAACTGTTATAAGTCAAGGGCTATCTGTATAGGGATTTTAGATCTCTTTGAAGTTAGTAATAGGCAGTCTATGCCCTCTAGAACAGGGCTTTTCAACCGGTGGTACGCGAGCACATGGCTGGTGGTACGCGTAGGACGGGTTGAAAAAACATGTAAAAAAAAATGTAAAAAAAATATTTAAAAAAATATTTTTGAAAATTTTTTTTTTTAAAAAAAGTGTAAAAGTGGATGAGGTGAAGCGGCAGCAGCGCCGCAGAGGCTTGTGGCAAAGTCAGCTGGAACTGCACGTTGCCTGGGTCCTACTGAGAGCCCAGGATCAAAGCGCGCAGCTCCAGCTGATTGGCGGCGGCCTTGGGGGTGGCAGGCAGCCTCACGCAGTCTTCAGTGGAGATTCCGCCGGAGCTGCGCAAGGCATTGCCTGGGTCCCTCCCCCCGCCCCCACCCAGATGCCCTCACCTCCCCCAAGCGTTTTTTTTACTCACCTGCTTTCAGCAGCATTCCCTTTCTCCTGTCCTTCTCGGCCTTCGCCATGTGTTTGTGAGACAAAAAAAAAAAGTTCCATGAGACTTTCTAACTTCTCGCGAGAAGTTAGAAAGTCTCATGGAACGTTTTTTTTTTTACCCACAAGCACGTGGCGAAGGCAGAGAAGCAAAAAGAGAAAGGGAGTGCAGCTGAAAGCAGGTGAATAAAAAAATGCTTGGGGGAGGCGAGGGCATCTGGGCGGGGGCGCCAACCTTACACTGCATGGTGGCGGGAGGGTTAACGGGCGCGGGGGGCCCAGGAGGAGCTGTGCAAAGCAGGCAGAGGGGAGGCCGGGCAGATTGTGGGCGCCGGCAAGCGAGCGAGCTGGGCAGGGGCGCGGAATCGGCGTTCCTGAGCACACGCCAATTCGCGCCCCTGCCCATCTGGCTCGCTGGCCGGAGTGAAGGGGAAGCTTCTGCGCGGTGGCCGCTTCCCAACGGCGTCCGGGCCGGGCGGGGCTTCCGAGGGCGTCCGGGCCGGGCGGAGCTTCCGAGGTCGTCCGGACCGCGCGGGGCTTCCCAGCGGCGTCCGGGCCGCGCGGGGCTTCCCGAGGGCGGCCGGGCCGCGCGGGGCTTCCCGAGGGCGTCCGGGCCGCGCGGGGCTTCCCGAGGGCGGCCGGGCCGCGCGGGGCTTCCCGAGGGCGGCCGGACCGCGCGGGGCTTCCGAGGGCGGCCGGACCACGCGGGGCTTCCGAGGGCGGCCGGGCCGCGCGGGGCTTCCCAGCGGCGGCCGGACCGCTCGGGGCTTCCCAGCAGCTGCGGAGCGCGGGTGGCTCAGCTGTAGCTGCACACATCGAGCCTGGCGTATTCTCAACACACGGAGCGGCTGGCAAGGTGAACCAGTGACATCCAGGCCCTGCCTGCGCACGCGCAGAGGCTGAGGCGCATGCGCTCTCCTCTGCCTCTGCGCACGCACAGGCAGGGCCGTGATGTTGCCGGTTCACCTCACCGGCCGCTCCGTGTGGTGAGAATGCACCGCTGCCTGCCAAAACCAGGCTGGGATCTGGACGGTGTATCGAAGGACAATGGAAGGGAGGGAGGGAAGGAAGGAAGGAAGGAGGGGACGAAGGAAGGAAGGAAGGAAGGAAAGGACCATGAGAGGGAGGGAGGGAGGGAAGGAAGGGACAAGGAAGGAAGGAAGGGACAAGGAAGGAAGGAAAGGACAATGAGAGGGAGGGAAGGAAGGAAGGAGGGGAAGGACAGTGAGAGGGAGGGAGGGAAGGAAGGGACAAAGAGGGAAGGAAGGAAGGAAGGAAAGGACAATGAGAGGGAGGGAGGGAAAGAGGAAGGGACAAAGAAGGAAGGAAGGAAGGAAAGGACAATGAGAGGGAGGGAGGGAAGGGGAAGGGACAAGGAAGGAAGGAAAGGACAAAAGGGAAGGAAGGAAGGAAGGAGGGGAAGGACAGTGAGAGGGAGGGAGGGAAGGAAGGGACAAAGGGGAAGGAAGGAAGGAAGGAAAGGACAATGAGAGGGAGGGAGGGAAAGAGGAAGGGACAAAGAAGGAAGGAAGGAAGGAAAGGACAATGAGAGGGAGGGAGGGAAGGAAGGAAGGGACAAAGGGAAGGAAGGAAGGAAGGAAGGAAGGAAAGGACAAAGGGAAGGAAGGAAGGAAGGAGGGGAAGGACAGTGAGAGGGAGGGAGGGAAGGAAGGGACAAAGGGAAGGAAGGAAGGAAGAAAAGGACAATGAGAGGGAGGGATGGAAGGAGGAAGGGACAAAGAGGGAGGGAAGGAAGGGACAATGGGAGAGAAGGGAGGGAAGGAAGCCAAGTACCCACCCCAGTCCCATCCCCCTCCACCAGAGACCCACGGATTCCCCCCCACAGGCACCCTGCAACCTGGGTAATCAGCTGGCCACGCCCCCGGGCCATTGATCACATGACCCTGGGACTGTGAACGTTATAAGTATGAATCAGTTGCCAAGCATCCGAATGTAAATCACATGACCCTGGGGATGCTGCAACAGTCATAAGTGTGAAAAATGGTCATAATTCGCTTTTTTCAGTGTTGTTGTAACTTCAAACAGTCACTAAGCGAATTGTTGTAAGTCAAGGACTACCTGTACTTTCTCATTTTTTCCTTTTTTTTTTTTGGTCAAGTTTTTGATACCTTGCTGTGCGAGTGGTGGTACTCGGATATTGCCTTATCCGAAAAGTGGTACAATGGGTGAAAAGGTTGAAAAGCCCTGCTCTAGAATACCTTCAGACAGGCTGTGCAGTTTCATCTTATGTTGACAAAAGGAACTATACAAAATCTTTAATGTAATCCCAAAATTTTGCTTTGTAAAACAGTAGAGAACAAGCCAAAGAAACAAATCCAGATCTCACCACACTAACCTGAAAAAGTAAAATCAGAAAATTGTAACTTGGTTCATGTGGGTGATGAGACCCTGCCAATTTGGCAACATCTTTCCTACCCCCCCCCCCCACATACACATAATGCTTGCTCCTATAAATACAGCTCTTACTTAACAAATTTCTCCACCTCTGTAGCTTGCATTAATACAATATTCAAAATATTTATATTTAAAAATATAAGCAATCCTAAGGATCAGCTACAAATTAGCATTAAAAGCAGCAGCTTAAATTCAACACATAAACCAGACCATGTTAAAAATCATGAGCAATCCAGCGAGAATTAAGTATGTATCAGGTAATGAGTTTTCAAAAGAAAAGAAAATAATTTCACCTCCTTCCTCTCCTCTCCCTCTTCTGGACTGAATCAAAGTTATTTATTCTGAACAAAAATACTACTCTGAACATAGTTTTGCTTTTAGTCCAGTATTTAATCTCAATCCAGGTGAACTCTTAACAATATAGATGAAAAACAGAATTTTCAAGAGAGGAAAATATAGAACTCATAAGAAAAAGAGAACTTTTACGATGATTACCATGAAGACCTAAAATATATCTTTCTTTTCCAGATATGATCCAAAAACCAATCAATGGAGCAGTGATGTGGCACCTACCAGCACCTGCAGAACCAGTGTTGGAGTGGCAGTACTTGGTGGATATCTGTATGCTGTAGGTGGTCAGGATGGTGTTTCCTGTCTCAACATCGTTGAAAGGTATTTTATAAATCAATTTGGAAACAGAGTTCCTTCAGGAAGATAGCAGAATTACTTTACTGGCAGTGAGATGTTTCTTTCTTTTTGTTTCAGATATGATCCAAAAGAAAACAAATGGACTCGTGTAGCTTCCATGAGTACTAGGCGACTTGGGGTGGCTGTGGCTGTGTTAGGGGGCTTCCTGTATGCTGTTGGAGGCTCTGATGGGACATCACCTCTGAACACAGGTATTTCCCATAGAAGCTCAATTTACTTTCATCCCTTTGTTGCTCAGGGACATTGAACAATAAAATAATCACTGTTATTGAGAAAAAAATGAGCCTATAACACAGCAGAAAGATTAATTTTTTACCAAGTTGTTATACCATTAATTCTTCATTAAGTAGATCGGTTGTCTCTATCTGTTAGACAGATTTCCAAGATAAATCAGCTGAGAATTTTGATTAAGAGTGATTAACAGTTCCTCAGGATTAAAAAGTTCATGTAGGATGTGATAAATAGAACCAGTTTTTAGTTAGTATATCTCCATATTTGAGAGATAATATGCACAAGCTGCTACTTTTTTAACACTCTTCGGTATTGCTTGAAAACATCTGATGGGCTACCAGTATAAACTGAATACTGAATTAGATTAGCCTTTAGTTTGATAATTTCCAATATCTCCTCTGTTCTTCTGATTATTCTGTTATGGCATTTGATGGGGGGGGGGAGAAGGAAGGGATGTTAGACTGTGTATTGCTATTGTTAGATGTCTTTATTGTTTGACCAGTATCATAAAAACCATCCACAGTGGAACGCTACAATCCCCAGGAGAATCGCTGGCATACAATTGCACCTATGGGCACTCGACGCAAGCACCTAGGGTGTGCTGTGTATCAAGATATGATCTATGCTGTGGGAGGCAGAGATGATACTACCGAACTTAGCAGTGCTGAGCGATATAATCCCAGAACTAACCAGTGGTCTCCTGTAGTAGCTATGACATCACGCCGTAGTGGGGTAAGATCTTTTGTTGGTTGACTGCTATTTCTCCATATCTTCCATGACTAAACTGCCGAATATTAAGAGACCAATTTAATAGGAGTGCAAAAGTTGCAATTAAAAACTTAGAATTTGGAAAAGGAAAAGATAGCACAGTATTGGTAGTCTTCTTTGGAGAAATGTGTTTGTTTTGTGCATAGACATTATAGCTGAATGAACTTAGAACCCCAGCTCCATGTTGATATGTACTATAATAATTATTTATAAAGGATCAGATTACACAGTATAAGAAAGATCATTTTTAATTAAAGATCTTAATGTTACTGTTCCAGGTGTTTTACGTGTGCATAAAAATAATTACAGGTAGTCCTCGACCTATGATCATTAGTTGAGCGACAATTCAAAGTTACAGTAGCACTGATTGAATGGTGGTTATAACCACTTCATGGAGTTCTGACCATCCACACACCCCTGCGGTCATGTGAATGCAGCCTAGGCACTTGGCAACTTTTGTACTTTTGAATGGTTGCCAGGTACCCTGCAATCATGCATCACCATTTGCAATTTTCCCTGCCATCTTCTCCAGAAAGTCAATGAGAAAGCCAGCAGGGAATATTGCAAGTCACTGGGGTAAGTCTCACCCACCTGTCTCTCTGCATTTGTGCCATACCAACCATTTGGGCACCCTTGCAAATCCTCCCCAACCCTTGCTGCACCTCCCTCACACCATTGCATATCCAACCTGCACCTCTTTTCTGACTGTTCCTTCCATACCTCCCCAATCCATGCTTTCTCATATACTCTTCTCCAACTATGCCTCTTGCGCATCCTTTCGCACCCTCCCCAATCAGTGCTTATTGTGCTCCTTCTTGACTTGCACACCTCTTGCACATCCCCTTATGCAGCCTGCTTGACCTGCACCACACCCCTCATGCATTCTTGCACCCTCTCACTTCCTCTCCCACACAGCAGCAATCACTTATCTATTAGCCTGCCAACCTGGAACTTGCAATTTCCTGCCTGCTTTTCCATTGACTTTGGCTGTGGGAAGCTAGCAAGAAGTTGCCTTGTCTAATGACCATAGGATTCAGTTAACAATTGGCAATAGCACTGCAGGAATTGCCATCACTACAGTTGCAACGTTTTCCTTTTAAAACACTGAACATCAAAAATTTGTATTGCAGCATTCTTGCTTATGTAATTAACAGAAATATTTTTATTTATTTATCTACATCCTGCCTTTATTATTTTGATAAATAACTCAAGGCAGCAAATATTACTAATATTTCTTCTTCCTCTTATTTCCCCCACAAAAACTCCGCGAGGTGAGTTGGACTGAGAGAGAGTGACTGACCTAACCATTAGATCAGACTTAATTACTAGACCAGACTTAATTATCTCTTAGGTTGGACTTGCTGTAGTGAACGGACAACTAATGGCTGTAGGAGGCTTTGATGGCACAACATACTTGAAGACTATTGAGGTATTTGATCCCGATGCCAACACATGGAGGTAAACTAACTTTTGAACAGTAATAAGGAGAGCATAAGTCACACTATTTATTTCAACTTGTTATCTCTCTGATTATATAATCAGCTCTTGAAAATAATGGGTTAGTTCACAAACAAACTATAATCTATGGCAGGAATCTCCAACCATTCTGGCTTTGTGAACCAGAGGCGGGAAGAGGGGATGGTTCCACGCAAGCAGTGGGCATGCCTAGCTCCATTTACAAAAGCGGCAGGTACATGCACCTGCTGCTCACACAAATGGAGTTTTGCATGTGAGTGCACACTGCTCATACAAATGGAGCTTCCTGAGCAAGCGCGAGTCTGCCACTCACACTAATGGAGCTTCCTGCATAAGTGCACTTGCCAACCACTTCTGAACGGGCCATGGCCCAGGGGTTGAGGACCCCGGATCTATGGAGTACAAGATATAATGATTGATTTCACACATTATCCTAAACTATAGATGTCCAATTCTAAACATGATGGTGCCAAAATACAAAACATGTTGTGACATCACAACATAAGCTCTGCCATTTCATACTTGCATACAAGTAATCAAGAGGCAGAATTTGTATCATGATCACATTTCCAATAACTTAATCTCCCCCTCCAAATTCCTTATGCATTTAACCAAAGCCAAATAAAACACATTTCTGGTGTGGCATAATGTCTGTACAAGGCACCCACTGTGGGTTTAGGGCAGGAGGAATACACATACACATTCAGAATTCATGATCTATGATTTCTGAAATGGAAGTGAGTTTGATTAAAGCAGTGTAAATGTGCACAGTTAATATCAGACAAACTCTACAAAGGTAACACATATCTATTATCTTCCAAAGTTATTTATTCTTACATAGAATAAATTATAAGAGAATTATATCGGTAGTAAAATTCAGCTTTTCTTAATCCCCAGCCTGAGTTATTCTGGAATTCTAATTACTTTGAAGGCATAGAATCCCTTTTAAAAAAAATTCCAAATAGAACACGCAGGGCATTTAAGAAGTGATATTTGATTGAATTTTGCATGTTTGGTAATAGTTCTCTTTTCAAAGAATCTACTGTAGAAAAAATCTTTTCCAATATGTAATTAGGTTTATAGGATCTACATTAATATGGAATTGCCATGTTTCAAAATGCATAGTACCAGGTTTTAGAGTAGCTGGTCACAAAGAATGAGTTCTGTTCACATCAAGTTAATGAATAGATGAATAGGTAAAATAATTTTCCAGGGCAAGAATGAACATTCTTTTATCACTTATATCTGTTAACTGTGTTCTTAGAAAATCAGTACAAACTAAATGGCAATATAACAAAATTAGCTGATGTAAAAGTTAAAACTGAAGAGTAGACCGGAAAGTTTAAATAAATAAATAAATAAATAAAAAGACAATGTTAAGTCATTTGCCTTATTGCAGATAGGACATTTGTAGATATTGAAGATTTTACCTTAAATAAAATGTCCAGAAAGGCCTCAGACACATAGATACTTTTAACTTGGTATATGCAAGTTATTTTCATTCTAATTTTTAAAATATTCTGCTAATCAAATTACGAAGAAAATCTGAGAACATGCAAGAGATGTTATTAGCTTACTAATTGCATCTTAGCACATAAGAGCACGAGTGTTGCTTTTTTTCTTAGCTTATTCCCAACTTGTTTTTAGCTTTGCCCAAACTTTTAACTAATTCACAGAGGTGCAAGAAAATAACTTCTTAAAAAAGGAAAGCAAACCTTCATCAAACATATTGACAACTTACTTTAGTTTGTTCAACAAACCTTGATTACAGTCATGGCTTAACATGTGCTGTAATCACAATAATATATAGGAAAAAACATTTATGTTTTGATGAATGAATAAGGTGTAGTCAATAATGGATTTTCTAAAATAATAATTTAAAATTTGCCTGGAGAAACCAAAGCTTATACTAATTTTTTTCTAATTCAATATGGCATTTCATATGATTTTAACATTTTTATTATTGCAGTTTGTTTCATTCAAATTTTAATTATTTCATTCATCATAGTAAATGAATAAAATATTAGAATTAAAAGCATAAGTTGTGAGGATATGATGAAAAACCTCATAAACTCCTTACAAGCATGTTAACTTATAAGCATCATATAAATTTGCATACATTTAATATAAATGACTTTGTCTCATTTTCTAATTTAATTATATCTAGAATCCTCAGTTTTAGACTTTTCAGCAGTCTTATCTCTGATTCTTATACCTTTTGTTATAGAAGAATAAGCATACCATTTCTTCTGCAGGCTGTATGGAGGGATGAACTATCGTCGACTTGGAGGAGGTGTGGGGGTTATCAAAATGACACACTGCGAGTCCCATATATGGTAAAGAGCCAAAGGGAAACATTTCCTTGTTTCCTCATTCCAACTGAAACATTTGTGTTAGGTAACTTAAGAGCCTTTCAAGACTCTAGGAAAATGAGATCACTTATGTTTTTGCTGTGCCTCTTCCTTTGGAACTGTAGTGGATATTCAAACATTTGCTTTCTGCTACAATTAAGAAAGAACATGCTACCCTACTGCAGAAAAGTCCCTGGAACAGTAATTTCCTTCTTTATCTTCCTATCCTAATATAATCTTTTTGCTGGAACTGGAATCCACTGTTACTCCAAGCATTGTCTATGATCCCAGATATATGTGAGTTCTTTCAAAGAGGTGAACCTGTGAGAAGAAGTGATAAGCTGTAAGAGCAATGTTTCTATAAACATCATTTGCCTTGTTCAGAAAGTATATAATAAAGCCAAATGGCCCTCGGCATCTGCTTTGTTGTAAAGAAAATGGCATACAACCTACTCATTTCAGCAGGATGAGTGATAGATTTTGTTTGAAATGCATTGTACTGAGATTATTGGACAGTTTTCTTAAAACTGAGACTTATTCCATTTAATTCATCTCTCACGCACACACACACACGCACGCACACACATACGCACAAAGCTATTAAAGAAGGATATCAGTGTTACTCAGAAAATTGAAACAAGAACAAAATATTGCAAATTCATGATCTAGTTATTGGGACAAGAAATAGAAATATGGAACTTTTAGCACAATTTATTAGATGGTTTCCAAAAAACTAAACAGAACCCAGGTCTACTTTTATTTAGTGCCATTAATTTTATTGAAATGAGTGAAAACCTTAGATGCATTTCACTATTGGCATAGTGGGAATATTTCTCTAATACACAGTCACAAATCTGGATTGTAATCTTGCAGTATGGGTTAAAGAGGAAAAAGAATCCTCAATAATTAATAGGAAATAAAATAAATTCCCACTTTAGCCTCAGGTATTCTGCTTACTCTGCTTTAAATTTCTGGATTCCAAAGTATAAGAAAGCCAGCCTTACTATGCTTCTGAAAGGAGTGATTAGAACATTAGGACTTTCAGTTTAGCTTTTCTTATTTATCCTTAAGATGTAGTTTTATTCTGTTGAGGGGACCCTAGACCGGTTTATGAAAATTGGATTGTAAAAATATATTACAACAATGCCAGCATTGTAGCTGAATCAGGTGCAGGATATCTATGTACAGCTTACATCTGAATTGGGTGATAACAATTCTTAATTTGATACAGCCCATGACACTAACCAGTTCTTGTAATTCCAAAAGCTGCAAAAGAATGAATAAAGTGCTTTGATCTTGGTGGATTATAACCATTGGAAAAAAACAAGTGACACTAAAGTGTCCTTTCACCTTTATAAGAAACAATTTTGTTTATAAACTCAAGCATCTTCATTCAATGTCTATTATATCTATTCATAGATTAGGATGGGGTGGAGAATCACAAATCAAATTTTGGGAGACATTACTTGAGATGATAAAACTTTTTACCCTAAAGGTTGGCATTCTTGTGTTTACATATTGAACGTTTGCACCTTTATGAAGAAAAAGTATTCTGTAAACAATTGTTTACATATCATTTATGCTTTTTCTAGCATGTTAACTTGTATAGTGTTATTAAATAAAATCTGTGTGAGTATCCTGTTCTCTCGTGACTCCTGTATTTGCCAAACTGATACTATAATACTCAAAATGTTTGTTTATTGTAGGTATGAGTGCTCTTTTACGTAGATCAATTGATATATGTAGTCTCAATAAGTAAGAACAAGTGATACAAAAGGTGTAAATGAAAAGCTATTTGAAAAAACTGCTATGAATGACTACAGAAAGGCAACCAGTTTGATCTCAGTAGAGAGCTCATTCCATAGCACTAGTGCAACACCTTTTACCTTCACCAGGAATGTGGAACAAGACAGGTGCACTTTTCTACATGATTTAACAGGTTGGGCCAAATCTGGTTGGAGGGAAGCAATCCTCTAGGTGCCCAAGTGTCAAGCCATGAAAGGCTCTACAGTACTTTAAATTGTATTTAGACCTGAACTGGTAATAAACTGGTAATATGCTCCCAATGTAAGAAGCCAGTTAAGACGTGGGCCGCAAAGGGACTCCCATATAAAGCACACTGCATTTGTGTATACAGGTCGTAATGAGAGCATGTATGCTTGTCATTAAGTCAACCTCCATTATATAACAGTACAGTTGGTGCACCAGCCAAAGTTGAGCAAAAGTCCACTAGCCACAACGTTCACCTGTTGTTCAAGCAGGAGACATGAATCCCAAAGGATTCCCAAACCACAAATCTGTTCCACAGATGGGTAACATCTGTTTATCCAAGGATAACAGCAACGCCACCTCACATGGGTTCCCTCAGAGCCTGTTCTCTCCCATCTAGCCCTGCACAGGCTTCAAGGAGAGAACATAAATAGCATTCCTCCTGAAGTTGCAATTTACAGTTGATGTCATCAGCTTACAGATGATACAATACCCTAATTGTCAGATGACCTCACCCAATGATTTCATCTAGCTATTAAAAAGCAGGGAGCTAAGGATCAAACTCTGGACCCATAAGTGAAGAGCCACCAGGCCCTTCTCTCCTACATTGCAACAGATTGAAACTGTCAACAGAAGAGCAGAGCTATTAAAAAAAATACAGGTAGTCCTCAACTTACGACCACAATCAAGCCCAAACTTTCTGTTGTTAAGTGAGACATTTGTTAAGTGAGTTTTGCCCCATTTTATGACCTTTCTTGCCACGGTTAAGTGAATCACTGCAGTTGATAAGTTAGTAACCCAATTGTTAAGTGAATCTGGTTTCCCCACTGACTTTGCTCGTCAGGTCACAAAAAGTGATCACATGACCTTGGGACACAGCAACGGTCATAAATATGAACCAGTTGCCAAGCATCTGAATTTTGATCACATGATTAAGGGGATGCTGCAAAGATCATAACTGAAAAACGGTCACAAGTCATTTTTTCAGTGCCATTTTAACTTTGAACAGTCACTAAATGAAGTGTTGTAAGTCAAGGACTACCTGTACTCCTAATCCCCAACTTCCAGAGGTTGTCCAATAATATAACATGGTTAATAGTATGAAAAGCTGCTGAGACCTAAAAGGACAAGAAAAAATGCACATCTAGAAGAGTAACTGATGCAATCTCAATCCCATATCCAGCTGCCTGCCCTTTGGAAGATTATTTCTCCAGAATTTAGATTGGCTCTGACCTTGGTGGCCTTAAGAAAGGCCCTAAAGCCAGGACTCCATTACTGTGCTTGGGGTCTGGCAAAAATGAGGAGCTTTTACAATGGCTTTGTTGAGCTTGATGCAAGGATGGACTCTGGCCAATGTTTTTTGTATGTTTGTATATTGGCTTTCAATGTGTTTTTATTGGATTGTTGTTTTAACTATTGTGACCAGCCCAGAGTCACTTGGGCGAGATAGGCAATTATATAAATTGAATCAATCAATCAATAAATTCTGGTAGCCCCTCCTCCCTTCCTTCCCACAGCCAGGAATTGCTACTTAGATTTTTTAAAATTATTTTTGGTACTTTGGATATTACTTCTGCTTGGATAATTTTAAATATGGTTCATTGCAGTCAGCCAGATGTTTAGACTGGATTTGGCATTTAATCCACCTATCAAGTCCTTCCCAATGACCTGCGGTTACATAGTAAACTGCTCCTTTTGCAATTGACCATAATCATGAATAGAGTGGAGTGGAACGGAACAGAATAGGAATAGAATAGAATAATCAGAGTTGGAAGGGGCTAGTCCAACCCCCTGCTCAGGCAGGAAACCCTATACCATTTCAGACAAATGATTGTCCAATCTCTTCCTAAAAACCTCCAGTGTTAGAGCATTCACAACTTCTGGAGGCAAGCTGTTCCACTGGTTTAATTGTTGTAATTGTCAGGAAATTTCTTCTTAGTTTTAGGTTGCTTCTCTCCTTAATTGCTTCTTGTCCTGCCTTCAGGTGCTTTCAGAATAGCTTAACTCCCTCTTCTTTGTGGCAACCCCTGAGCTATTGGAACACTGCTGTTGTGTCATCCCTAGTCCTTCTTTTCATTAAATTAGACATAGCCAATTCCAGCAACCGTTCTTTATATGTTTTAACCTCCAGTCCCCTGATCATTTTTGTTGCTCTTCTCTGCACTCTTTCTAGAGTCTCAACATCTTTTTTACATCGTGGTGACCAAAACTGGATGCAGTATTCCAAGTGTGGCCTTACCAAAGCATTATAAAGTGGTATTAATACTTCACGTGATCTTGATTCTGTCCCTCTGTTAATGTAGCCTAGAACTATGTTGGACTTTTTGGCAACTGCAGCTGCCATATGACAATGGTGTTCAAATAGTACTCCAGTCTTTCTAGATTTGCACCCAAGGCACCTATCAGTATTGGTATATCTTTTCTTTCTTTTGCCACAGTTATTCTATTTCTATTTTCAGGTCTTTGTATTTTGTGATTTTCTCCATTTCTTTCTCTTCTATCTTGCTGCCTCCAAGTACTACTATGTTCACTATCCAGGCTTTTTTATCTTTCTTATTGACAGTTGTTAAGTCTGGTGTGTTATGTGGCAGGTGCCTTTCTGTTTGAATACGAATGTCTCAGAGCACTTTAGCTTCATTTTCTATTACTTTGTCTATTTTGTGGTCCCACCACTTCTTGCTTAGAGGCAAATGCTATTTGTTGCAGATCTTCCAATATACTATTGTTGCTACTTTGTCATGCTGTTGTTTATGCATTCTTCTTGCAGCAGCTAATAAGGTGGTCCACTGTTTCTTCAGTTTCTTTGCAGAGGTGGCTTTTGCTATCTGTCATTGTCTTCTCAATTCTGGCTTTGTATGGATTTGTTCTTAAGGCTTGGTCTTACGCAGCCAGAATTAGCTCCTCTGTCTCTTTCTTCAACTTTCCTGACCTTAACCATTGCCAGCCTTTTACGGCATTATTATTATTTGAAAGACTTTTCTTTGAAAAAACATATTCTTAGCTAGCTTTGCTATATGATATATTGTATATAAATGAACCATTCCAACTGTGTATTAATTGCAAAGTTTCTCTTTTCCAATGTTGTGTCAAATTGACTCTTTCTGCTATCACCGTAAGTTTTAATACAATGCTTTTCTTTTATATTCTCTGGGGTCATCTATATACTACTAAAACTCTCATATCTGTTTGTAAATTTCAATTTATGTAAAATGATGTATCATAAGAAAACAATTATTGAATCAACATACCTCAAAAGGGCTAACTTAAAAGAATACATCCAAAGTTCAGGAGCCATGACTCCTGTGGGACTGAAATTGGCAAAGCTGAGATCGCTTCAGTATGGCTGTGCCATTGCACTGCCATTGTTAGCCACAGTCACATAATCATAATTTCCAACGCTCCCTGTCAGAATCCTACAAGGAAAGTCACTGGGGAAGCTGACAGGAAGTGTAAACTCGATTGTGATTGCCAATGACCCCTGCCTGTTTCCCAGAAGCAAAGTCTTTGCTGTGGGAAGCTAGCAGGAAGCGTCAGCAATGGGGAAGCCAGCAGGGAAGGTTGCAAGTTATTCAGATAAGTCTCCCACTGGCTCAAATTTCCCAGCCCCTTTGTGCTCACATTGGCACCTTGCACATTCCCAGGCATGCTTCCTGTCCCATACCACACCCCTTGTATGCCATTCTCAACCCACACCACCACCTCCCAAATTGCACAGCACTTCTTGTGCCGTTCTGTGCAGCTTCCCAATCTATGCCATACTCTCACACAATTTCACCAACTCATGCAGTACCTCTTACACCCCCTCAGAAGACCCTCAACTTGTTTAGCTAGGGTTGGGAAATGTCTGCGAGCTTTAGGTAAGGAAACTTATCTAAAAGATGACCTAACAGGCCACAGATTTTCTAGTACCTAATAACAATGTGTGGTCTTAATTCAACTTTTGTTTTCATGGTTTTTTTTAGTTTTCATGTATTTCCTTCCTGTACTTTGTGGATTTTTTAAAGATAACTACCACAGATAATAAAACATTTCCTCTTTGTTATGGCATTTCCAATACACCCTTAAGTATTGGAAATCCAAATATTTCTAGAAGTTTTTCCAAGAATGCTAAGAAAAATGAAATAATTTGTATTTCTCACAAATGCATTAAGACTCAAGCAAAGCAAATGCAGGTAGAAAATTCTTTTTGGAAATGACAAAAGTAATGGCCATATTTCCTTCAACCCAATACTACTGGGATACAACTTGCACCATTCCATTTGATTAGATCTCATTCCTAAGCAGCCAAAAAGTAGCTTCCATGTCTACTACCATGTCCAACCAGAGAATCAAGCAGCCATATTGGCTAGCCGTTCAGCTGAGATATGCACATTCACTTTATTTACAATAACCAAAAGTTTTGAAAATCAAAGTATCCAAACCCTCCCCCATCCAAGCAACCTCTCACAGATGACTGGGTGGCAATGTCTCACCTCCAAAATAGGTAACGAAACAGACAGGGCCACAAAGTCCACTAACCTATCTTTTACCAAGTTAGTTCCAATGAGAAGGACAATCCAGACCAACATATACTAGCAGGGAGTAAAAACATTTCTGTCCCACAGGACTTCCAGAACCAAAACCTGACAGACCCATAAACCTCCCGACCAGGCTTGTGCCAGCAGTCCATACTCTCAGCTTTTCTTTGCACTCCATTGACAGTAATGACTGTCCAAGTAGAACAAAATGGTTACACTTTAGAAAATGGTCAACCTGCTGCCTCCTGATTGTCAGAATGGAGAATACAAGTCCAATAGTCCACAATCACCAGAGGATCTTTAACACCACAATTAAAAAGCAAGTCCAAACTCACTGGAGATTACAGAGATTATGGCAGCACCTCATAAGTTTGCTCTTTAACTTGGGTCAGAAGGACTCCAGTAGAACCTTTTCCAACTAACAAAGGCGTAAGGTTTTCAGGCCACATCATCCTTCTCATTATGCAAAATCATGTGCTGCACTCCATCTCTGACAATTGTCCAGACAAGCCCAATAAAAACAATACAGATGTTATGAGCAATGGAGCTCCCAAATCTCTGTTATTCATTCCACTGCTCAAGGAACATGTCACCAAAAGCAAATGCTATAATCCAACAAACTGGCATAGGGAATGTATCAAAGGCCTTATCTGATGCCACCTTTTAAAAAAACTTTGTCCTTTTGAGTGTATTTCTTTCCACTCTTTGTATTTGTCCATAAACTATTTATCTGACTTTTCACAGAAAAGCTATTAACTAAATCTGAGCCAACCAATCAGCTAGCTATCCAATGCAGTAAAGGTATCTCAGAATCAAAAGTATGTTTTTGCTATAATTGCTGAATCCCTTCCACATAATATTGTTCCAAATTAATCCATGAATTGCTGTCCCCAGCTGCTTCTCTGACTGATTAGGATACCTACAGCAATACATTTGTTTACTTAAATGTCTATTTCAGTTTCTGGACAGCTTTTGCTTAAAAGAAGCATACCAGACATTTTCCACTTTGTAAAATTTCATTAATTACCTAATGATTCACTTAAAATGTATAGAAAATTATCCTCTTACATTCTTCCTCCTAAAGAAAAAACTTAAGAGACTTAATTCAACTCCATGGCTTATAACTGCCCAGATTCTGCTTAAAATTTTCCACCTTAAGTAGATACCATTTGAGGCAATCTACAGTATTGCATTGGTAAGCAATTGTCACTGTCAGGAAGTTTTTTCATGTCGCAAATAGGGTGTCCTACTTTGAAGCAATTCCCACCTCTTGTCTGGATAGTAAACTGAAGATGGTGCTCATCGTAGATCATTCCTCTTGCACCCACCCTCACCCTACCTGACCCAGCTCAGATGATTCATGGAGCCATGTCTGAAGTAAGTAATCTATTATGGATATAAGTTTTGTATAAAACATGCCATCATAACCCCAAGTTAATCCCATCTCCTTTTTTTCCTGAAAAACTCACCTGAAATTAAAATCTAAAAATTATGAAGAGTTTTCTCACCTAGTTGGTTAGATTTTCTGAGCAAAAGTTCAGTATATAGACAGTTGTAAACATTATACTGTACTTTTGAGTTATATATTTCTTTTAATCATATTAGAACTGTGAAGACGGAACTATATAGCTCTTTAAACTATATACAAAACATTTAACCTACCTTCTACTTAAGTACAACTAGAGAAGAGTGGACAAAAACAATTCTACAATCTTCATCCTAAATAATTTTCTATAGTTAACTTTATGAGATATAATCTAGTAAGTAATTTGTCACAGTATCTTTGAAAGTGCCAGTTCTGTGAGCAGTGACAGAACTCCCATCAGATATTGGGCATGGTGAATCTGTTAAAAAAGAAAAGAGAGAGATACCATTAGATCCATGGAAACAATAAGCAAACAAAAAATCATTGACATTCTCATTTTGGCCTCACTTTTAATCTAGTCTCAAACATTAAAGAAAGCTAACTTTATTTACCAAACCAATATGCTACCCATCTCACCAAAGGCAACTCTAAGTGGCTTACAGACATTGAATAAAATGCAGTATAAAACATTAAAACAATAAAGATGTTAAATTTAAAAAATCAATTAAAATAAAACTAAACAGAATAAAGAGGGAGGGAGCAAAGTGCACATAAGGAGATGGGGTGTTCCCTGCTCCATTAGCCACCTCCAACATGCTTACACCCCCATTGGGCGAATTGGCACAGCCAAAGCCTTTCAAAAGGCCAAAAGTGTGGGAGCAGATCTGACCTCAGGGAGCAAGATGTTCTAGAGGGTAGAAGCCATGGCAGAAAGGGCTTTCTGGACCCAGCAGCCAAAATTACTTGACTGATGGGGTCTGCAGCTTGCCTCTTCTGCCAGCACTTTAAAAGCTTAAAACAAAATATTATGTACTTAATACCATGTTTTACTTTACATACTTAATACCATGTTTCACTTTTACAGGTAGTCCTTAACTTACAACCATAATTGTGCCCAAAATTTATGTTGCTAAGTGAAACTTTTGTTAAGTGAGTTTTGTGCCATTTTATGACTTTTCTTGCAACAGTTGTTAAGTGAATTGTTATAGTTAAGTTAGCAACATTGTTGTTAAATGAATCTGGCTTCCCCATTGACTTTGCTTGTCAGAAAGTTCCAAAAGGGGATCACATGACCCCAGGACACTGCAACCGTCATAAATATGAGTCAGTTGCCAAGCATCCAAACTTTCATCATATGACTGCAACAGTTGTGTGAAAATTGGTCGTAAGTCACTTTTTTCAGTGCTGTTGTAACTTTGAACGATCACTAAATGAACTGTTGTAAATCAAGGACTATCGGTACAAGACAGCTATAGCAGAAAGAAAAGTGTTCCATATTCTACAGTAAGGTTAAAAAATATGAAAATTTGAAGACATTTTTAAAAGCCTCAACTTTCTCTTTCAGATACTGAGTGGATATTTTATTCTGAAAGTCTCTGTACTAATGCAACCAACACGTTTTGGTTTGTAGTGGGATAAGACCCCCCCATGAATCTTTCAGCCCTATCAAGGTTGCCACAGTCCATTCTGCAGGAACAAAGTAGCAGCAGAGGGCTTGCAGCTGCAGCAATCTTGCCTTGATTCTGAAGATAGAGTAAAAATGGATAGCACCTTTTAGGTCATTCAGACATATACACCCATGTCTACTACTCTTCCTTAAACTATCTGCAGATGACACTGCTGGGGGAAAAAAACTGCATATGATCAGAGGTGCCTAATGCCATTAGAGTATACTTTCCAAACATTTCTTTTTAAAGCAAATTCATATAATTATTATTGATCAGAAAAGCAAGTTTGCATACCTTTATTTTTCCCAATGAATGGATAGAGGCTACAGATGTAGAAACTTTCACTAGCTGTGTAGATGATAAATATATCTTGAAGTGCCTATGAAAGTGCTTGTAAAGGGAGTTCATGAATAATTCCACTTCTTCCTGTTTAACTTCTTCCTGGATACTGTGTATTGAATCCCAGAGAGCTTTTGCATCTTCAGGATGGATAGCATAGGAAATATCCAAAGGATAAGGTAGACATGGCACAGAGAAAGTCAGTTCTGTTGCATCAGTGTAGTGGTCCATACTGCATCCAGACCATATTGCAGCCATCCATGCAAGATGGATAGGACTGATATGCAATGGACTGAAATAACAATCAAAAGTTTCCTGAAGCCAAGTTTCAACAATATTTGAGAAACCCTGTGCACCATTTACAAGGAATAAAGGCAAACAAGTAAAATCCTCTGAGAGAGTCTCAACAAAATCACTTGTACAAGTGTAACATAAACAACCCATCCATACCACCTTCTTTTCTTCTTCATCATCATCATCTACCATTTGAGGTCTCTGCATAATCTAAAAAAAATTATGAATACATATATTCATGAATACATTATTACAATTCTATGAAATTGAGATAATTTCTGAACTTAAAACACATTAATAAATTATTCTTTAATAAAAGTTATACTTACTGAATTTCATACCGTACTGTATCATATACTACAGATTCACAATGATCAGATTAATTTCTTAATACATGGATATTTTGCAGGGATTCTACTGGATTTATGTGAATGTACACCCTCCGAAGCTACTCAGTATTACAGTCCTAAAGAACGATTTTTGAAACAAATAATTGGAAGATTCCCCCCCCCCCCTTTCAATAGTGTCCAATTCTGGTATACTGTCTGGGCAAGTTCCTGCAGTTTTCTTGGCAAGATTTTTCAGAAGTGGTTTGCCATTGCCTCCTTCCTAGGGCTGAGAAAAAGTCACTAGCCCAAGGTCATCCAGCTGGCTTCTGCCTAAGGCAGAATTAGAATTCAGTCTCTCGGGTCATAGCCTGCTACTTTAACCAAACCATCAAACTGGCATTCATTGGCAGATAACCTTTGGTAACTATAGGAACCGACAGATTCAGAAGCAGCATATTGCAAAATACCACAGCAGGCCCAAGTTGTTCCCCTTATGACTGTTCAGAGCTGCATAAGTATGTAGTTATTAAAAAGCAAGAAGATATTGGAGCAGAGTTTTTGGTCTGATTCTGCTGGATTTGTTTACCGCTACTTTACCAACAAAATCCTGAATTTTGTAACCTTAGAACCCATAAAGCTTGAACAAAGGACTCTTGCTGCTTAGTGTATGTATATGTGTGTGTGTGCGTGCAAATATATATTCTTTCATCTTCCTTAATGGATGCAATAACCTTTCAAGAAAAAATATTTTAGATTACCTGGGTTTGAATCATCTGGTAAAAAAAACCCAGGAGTTAATTATAAAACTTTAATACAGATATAGCCACTGTAGATGGATAAACAAAATTATCTAGAACAAAGTTCTTTTATAGCCTGCCCATTGTAATATCTTTCAAAAGTATCAAGACAAACCCAGTTAGTAAAAGATTGGATTAGTTACCTACTAGATAAGACTACATACCTCAATAAGAATTGCTGCTTGTTTTTTTTCTGTTTTCAAAACAGAAAATGAAGAAAACTTCGCTTGAAACATCAGATCAGTTTCACCTTCCAGTATGAATCGCTTTTCCTTTTGTGCAGTAATAACATTACTTAGTTGTTTAGAATATTCTCGCAATTGTCCATAAGAGAATTTATGCAGAGGAGTGACGCTGTATAAGGTCCACTGTTTAGTTACAATGAACCGTATCTGATAACCAGCTTCCTCCTGCCAAATAAATAAATAAATAAATAAATTATAAATGCAAAAAAAATGTAACTCAGGTCTATATTTTCCTGTCATAGTTTACAAAGCAAAGAAAACATTACAAAGAATTTATATAATACTATGTGTTATTTTTTGTACCTTTCTATCTTATAATGTTATCTACAATAAATATTGGTTTTATGGCTCAGAAGATAGCAAAAACTGAGAAAAATACAAAAGGAAAAAAATACACCACTTTCCCTTTATTAACAGAATAAAGGAATCTATATTATACAACTGATTTAAAATAATATCAAAAGCAGGTAGTATATTTAGTAAATATTTTTACACAGGGCTTTTTTTCTCATAGAACGCCCAGAACGGAGTTCCGGCACCTTTTTTGGATGGAACCTTGTAGGATAGGCAAGGCAGGTTGTATGACGTGTGTGAGTTCCGGCATCTTTTTTTTTTTTTTTTTTTTTTTACAAAAAAAGCACTGTTTTTACATATATAGACTGGATTTACATAGCATTCTAAGTCATATTTTTTTAAAAAATTGAGCACTATAAATTATGATTCACCATTCCTTTTTAAAAAAGCAATGTTAAAGAAAGCACAAAAAGAGCAAGAATTACTTAAACCAAACAAGCCAAAGACCTGAAATGAAAAGAAAAGGAGCAGTTAAAAGTAGCTTACATCAATACTATATTTTTGCCTGCCTTTTTAGTCTTGCAAACCATCCTTGCTTCTATGTCCATCCATCACCTTATCCATTGCCTGTTGTACTTCAATATTCCGATATATTTTCTTGAGGATTCATCAACTTCATCTAAGCACAATTTCCTCAAGCATTCTCTTCCTCTCAGCCTACTTCCACTTTCTTCAGTTGTTATGTTATTCAGTTGTCATTCATTTTCTCTATATAATCTAAGTAACATCACATCTACATTCAACCCACATTCAATTGATTGACTGCTTGCCTTCAAGTCAGTTTTGGATTGCGGGTGACTGCCTAGTCAAGTCCCTGTAGTTTTCTTGGCAAGGCTTTTCAGACGTGGTTTGTCATTGACTGTTACCTAGTTGTACCTAAAATAGGATTAGAATTCACAGTGTCCCACTTTCTAGCCTGGTGCCTTAATCACTACACCAAACTGGCTTGCAGCTAGCATCTTTTTATTATTAACCCTGTGTCTTCTTGTTTAAATACACAAGTAGTTTTTAAGTACCTCAGTCTCACTGCATTTCTGTTTTTTCAACATACCCAATTCTCACTTCCAGATAACAAAATGGGCAGAAGCACAATTATAAAATCAGTTTACCTACTTTTGATTGACGTTTTAACTAAAGTATTTGTACATCTTTAAATTTTTCTGTCCATTTCCCCACCTTTAATAAAATTCTTTAACTTGCTTTAATTTTACACCATTTACCATGTTTCCCCAAAAATAAGCCCTACCCCAAAAATAAGTCTTACTTGTTTGCCAAGACACTAGGTGACGCGAGGTGGGGGGGGAGAGCTGCCCCACGTGCCCCATACCCGCTTACTGTGCCACAGGGCTCCTGCTGCTGCCGCAAGGTGTTGTGTTGCCGTTGCGATGTGCGTCTTGTTGTTATTGCCGCCGCTGCAAGGCACATTCTGCTGCTGCCGCCGTGAGGCCTGTCGCGCCACTGTTGCGAGGTCTGTCGCATTACCGCAGCAAGGCGCATTGTGTCGCTGTAAGGTGTGTCCTGCTGCCGCGAGGCATGTCACATGGTTGCCACCGCCACTGTGAGGTGCGTGACGCTGTTGCCGCCGCTATGAGATATATTGTAGGATGTGCCTCGCGGCTGCGGCAACACCAACAATGGTGGCTGGACACGCCTCGTGGTGGCAGCGGCAATAGGACATGCCTCACAGCAACAGCTGCAGTGTGGCGGGCCTCACGATGGCATGATGCAGCAAGATGTGCCTCGTAGCAGCGGCGACCGCAACATGACGGACCTCACCACCACTGCGGCAGGAGCCCTGTGGCATGGTAAGTGGGTGCAGGCCCGTGGGGCAGCTCCTGGAAAAAAATAAGACATCCTCCGAAAATAAGACCTAATGCCTCTTTTGGAGGCAAAAATATATATAAGACCGGGTCTCATTTTCGGGGAAACACAGTATGCACAGAGGTGCTTAAAAATAAAAAAATAAAAAGTAAAAAAAAATAAAAAATAAAAAAAGTTTGTGAACCCAGCTTTTCAATATTTGAAAATCATTTTCCTCAATAAATAAGTGAACAAGTTGTCAACGCTGCTAACATTGGATGTTCTTGCTTTGACAACATATGGAAATGCAGCCATTTTCCTTCTTATGTCTTACTCTTAGAATTAGAATTAGATGATACTGGGGGGGGGAGGAGGAATGTGCATGGGAGTTTAATTAGACATAACAATATTATAACTAGTGTGAGAACCGAGGTTTTTTGAAATAAGAGATGATAAGAAATGGCGGGTTGAAGAACTGGAGGGAAAGCCTGCATTTCAAACTAATTGGAGAATGTGATTTATGACTGTTAATTAGAGGAGGGAATTGTGCTTTGATACTATGTGCTCAGGGGAGGGGAATTCAGATTTTGGCTTTGCCAATGCTATGCTACTCGAATAAAGATTCTTTAAGGTAAACAATGCCTCGAAGTTCTTTGAAGAGTTTCATCTGCCGGAACCATGATATTAAGCCAAAATCTGCAACTTTCCTAACTATCTAGGGGTCCCGAGCCCCAGTCGTTGTCCCTAAAATCGAGGGACAAGCTGACAAAGATTCGGGGAAGATTTCAGCATGGAGAAAGAGAAAAAGCCTGAAGCAAGCATCCCGGCAGCAGCTGCTACCCCAGTGGGGGGAGCGACAGCCAGCGTGCCAGTGGAGAAGCAGTTTTTCAGGCCTCCCAGCTGGGGGCAAAACCCAAGCCGCAAGGACAGCTGATCTGGTCGGAATGGACCCAGCCCAGCGGAGACTCCAGACACCTCGAGACGGCCTTGCCACCCTCAAGTGCTTCAAAGACAGACAAGGCTGAGCTACCACGAAGGGATTCCCGCATATCGCGTTCCCCAGATCAGTGGAGAACTACCAAATCATCTGCCACTGAGGACTTGGGTGAGTGGAAATACCTGTCCGCAGCTCGTAGTCAGTCAGTGGAGAAGTTGGTGGAAAAGTTTGAGGAGCTAGAGATGAGAAGTGGAGAGCAACCTTCCCGTTCCCCACATGCCAGCAATCAGGATGATCGACCAGGCAGCCACCAACTCCTGCCGAGAGGAACCCCCAGCCCCTACTTCGCAGATCAGACAGCCTTCCTGCCCCTGAAGCCCCCTACCAGGGCCTCCAGCCCCACAGAGAGAGACAGCTCCAGTTGACGCCCCTCCAGAAGCCCCGACTGCTGCCGACGAGATGAGGGCCTGGACAGTCACCGGGACAGCCAATCCCCAGACATGTGTGCATATCGATCATCCAGCCTGGGACCCCTGCAGCAATGGGGAATATGGCAGCCCCCGCAGGTGGGAGGTCAGGAGTCTCTGCCAAGGCAACAGCAGTTAGGGTGGTTGCAGCCCATGAGCTTGCAGCAGCTAATAGAGGCCTTGCAACAACTTGGGGTGATGCAGAGGCCAGGGGACCAGCAACCAGTGGGAGGACGGCCGCAGCAAGGGGGTTAGTCGCCACCCTCAAACATACAGCAACCGCTGAGGGGCCCGCAAATGGGGATCCAGCAACAACCCCCTCCGAGGCCGCAGGGGGGCCTACAGCAATTGAGGATGCCACATCTCCCTGCAGACCAGCATCAGGGGGGATGGCAACAGCCCCCACCCAGGCAGCAACCATTGGGGGGCCTACAGCAATTGAGGATGCCACAGCTCCCTGCTGACCAGTAGTAGGGGGGATGGCAACAACCCCCACCCAGGCAGCGACCATTGGGAGACCTACGGCAACTCGGGATGCCATAGCTGCCGGCACTACCGCAACAGCAGGATGGGTGGCAACAGCCCCCAAACGTACAACCACTGGGAATGCGGCAGCTGCCAGGGTGGGGCCAACAGTAACCGGAGGTGCAACAGCCACAGTGGGCGGCCCAGCAGCCATTGATTGCTCCACCTTTCAGAGCAACCTTCGATGGGGACCCAGAAAAGCTGATTTTTTTTCTCAACCATGTGCGCTCTCATTTGAACCGCTGTGCCTATCTCTACTTGGACCTAGCCACTATGGTTGACGTGATTCCGTCCAGCTTAGAGGGAGACGCCTCCGAATGGCTGAACAATTTATATAACGAGCAAGCCCCCGAATTGGAGGACCCCCATCTCTTCCTCCTAGGACTGAGAGCAAGATTTGAGGACCCATCCATTGCCCTCAAAGCAGAAGAACAAATCCATAAGATAAAGCAAGCCAGCAGGCCTGCTCTGGAGTACGTACAAGAGTTTCGCAAGATAGCCGGTCGGATAGAGAGGTGGCCTGAGCAGTCCCTAGTCCATCACTTCAAAGAAGGACTAGACGATCAGCTCTCTCAGGCCTGCATCTATCGAGCAGTACCTGATCAGCTGCAAGAATGGTACCAGGCAGCGGTAAGACTAGATGTTCAGCTCGCCCGCTATAAGAAGCCTCCCCCACCTGAAGCCGAGTCGAGGCCAGAGCAACCCAAACGGCAAACCCCTCCCCCCCGAAAACCTCCAACTGTTGTGGCTGCTGAAAGTCCCAGGCCACCTGCAGGCCCGCCGATCAAGTGCTTCCGATGCAGACAGCAGGGACATCGAGCAGCGAATTGCCCAGTCCCTTACCCCGAACAGCAGAATAGACCAGGACTAGCAGCGAGAAAGAAACCTGCCCAGCAGCCAATGAGAGAGAAATCCAATTGGATAACACAGGAACCTGTTGCCCAAGTCACATCCCCCACACAGGAGGATGCCGGGATTCAGGCTGGACCCGACCCCGCTCTACCCTCTTTCAACAGCGACGACTAAGGAGAGAACGACCCGACGGTGAGTTGACACGTCCCACCTTTCTCTCTACCTGCCAAACTCATAATCCCTAAGTCGGGGACACAGGTGGATTTAAAAGTGCTAGTTGATTAGCTTGCCATTTGCCATGAAAATGGGCATACAAGCAAAACTGCTCTCCAAACCCATGAGGTTTGAGCAAGCCGATGGCTCCCTAATGGGAGGAACTTTAGTCACGCAATTAACTGAGCCCCTACGCTTAGAAATAGGTGAGTACTGGGAATTTATTCGCTTCCTGGTGGCTCCAAAAATGACTGAGGCTGTGATCCTAGGATTAGCCTGGTTGGACAAATGGAAGCCGTTTATCTGGTGGGAGAAAGGAATGAGAACTGTGAGGCTACCTATACGGCCCAAGCCCCCCATTGATTCAACGGATGTTACAGGAAACTTTAGCCCACCCAATGAGCGAGTGCACGTAGCTGCCTCACTGCCACCAGGCTAGCCACTCATCCCCAGTGAGTACCGGGACCTAGCGGAGGCATTTAGTGAGAAAGAATGCAACGCCCTACCTCCTCATCAACCCAATGATTGCTCCATCGAACTGTTGCCGGGAGCCAAACTCCCACGACTGAGAATGTACGCTATGCCCCCCCTCAAAATGGAGGAGATGCAGCGATACGTGGACAAAAACCTAGCGAGGGGATCCATTGAATGGGCCAAGTCTGCTGTGGGAGCCCATGTTGTTAAAAGAAAAAAAAAGATGGGTCTCTTCGTCTCTGCATGGATTATAAAGGTCTCAACGCGGTGAGTGTGGAAAATAAATACTCCCTCCCCCTCCTAAAGGACTTACTAACCCACCTGGCTAAGGGGAGTGTCTTCACTAAGTTAGACCTGAGAGAGGCATATTACCGGGTGAGGATAAAGGAGGGAGATGAGTGGAAGACTGCCTTCAACTGCCCCATGGGGAGCTATCAGTTCAAAGTCATGCCATTTGGGCTACAGGGGGCCCCAGCTGTATTCATGCAGTTGATTAATGAGGTCCTACATGATCATTTATACAAAGGGGTTCTGGTGTATCTTGATGACATCCTGATATGACTGATCATATAAAGCTGGTGAGAGAAGTGTTAAAGAAACTATTGAATGCCAAGCTTTATGTCAAACTGTCAAAATGTGAATTTCACCAGACCCAATTAGATTATCTTGGCTATAGAATTTCCAACGAGGGCATTGAAATGGACCCAGCCAAGTGAAAGCTGTAATTGAATGGCAGCCCCCAAAGACTCACAAACAGCTCCAGAGCTTCCTAGGTTTTGCCAACTTCTACCGTCAATTCATCCCCTCCTTTGCCGAGATTGCCCTACCCCTTACAGAACTACTCAAAACAGGCAAAGGAGGAGGGAAGCCATCGTAAAGATCATTAACCCGGTCACAGTAGAATTAAAACTCCCTAGCCTTTTAGGGAGAGTTCACCCTGTCTTCCATTGCAGCTTGTTGAAACTTTTTCGGGGCTCCATTTTAAGATCTCCCCCTAAGAAGGCACCCAGACCCCTCGTGGTAGCGGGTCAGACTCACTATGAAGTAAAGCGTATTCTTGATTCTAGAATTTTTAAAGGGAAATTGCAGTACCTAGTATAATGGAAGGGATTCTCGCTGTCTGAAGCCATTTGGGTGAAAGCTAGCGATGTGAAAGCCGACAGACTCATGAAAAGGTTCTATAGGAAACACCCTAACAAATCGAGAGACAGTCCCTAACATATGCTTTTGTTTACATTACAGGATCTGTCCTTTTTGTAAGGGGACAGATGTTCTTGCTTTGACAACATATGGAGATGCAGCCATTTTCCTTATGTTTTACTCTTAGAATTAGAGTTAGAATTAGATGATACTGGGGGGGGGGAGGAGGAATGTGCATGGGAGTTTAGTTAGACATAACAATATTATAACTAGTGTGAGAACCGAGGTTTTTTGAAATAAGAGATGATAAGAAATGGCGGGTTGAAGAACTGGAGGGAAAGCCTGCATTTCAAACTAATTGGAGAATATGATTTATGACTGTTAATTAGAGCAGGGCTATTCAACCGGTGGTACGCGTACCACTTGTGGTACTTTGCCACATGGCAGGTGGTACATGATTGCTAGCCAAGTGTAGCAGGGGAGGGGAATGAGCCAAAGCGAGCTAAGCCTGAGGGAGAGGCAGCTGCAGCTGTAGGACTGTCTGGACTCGGCAGAAGCCCCAGGAGCCGGCAGGGCTCCAGCTGATTGGCGCTTCTGGAAGCAGCTCGGAGCTGGAGGTGAACTGAAGAAAAAAAGGGGGGGAGAGAGGAGAGGCTATAAAAGAACATGGTTTGGGTGGGGGAAGGGGAAAAAAGACAACAGGAAAGGTTTAATCCCTTTAAACAAATGTAATTAGTTTTACCCCCTTTGAGTCTGTCTGTAGCTTTTAGAAAGTTTTCTTTTAAGGTAAACAGGCTTAATTTAAAGCTAAAGCTTTTCACAATTGCCGGAGCCTTTCAGTCTAGAATTGCAACATTGTGAAATGTGACAAGCCTGAGGCAGCTTAAAGAGAGAGAAAAACCGGAATTTGTGTTTATTTTCTTGTTTTGCACTTGATTCCTGTGTGTTTAAGGGTACAGGGAAGGGATTGGGGGGGGGGTGCATTCTTACTACACTGTGGAAAAGCTCAGAAGGGCAAACCAGCTAGCTCAGGAGTCTACAAACTTAGCAACTTTAAGACCTGTGGACTTTAACTCCCAGAATTCCTCAATCAGCCATGAGGGCTGAGGAATTCTGGGAGTTGAAGTCCACAAGTCTTAAAAGTGCCAAGTTTGAAGGAAAAAGAACATACTTCCTCTGTTGCAGTAGAAGGAAGCATTAACATTGAACCTCAACTTTTTACTTTTCCATAATATTATAAACTAGCCATTTCTATAACAACAAATGAATCTAATCAGTAAAACCCAAAATCCCCCCCTTTTTTTTTAGTCATCAAGTTTTTGACACCTTGCTAAGCACTGGTGGTACTCAAATATTGTCATGTCCTAAAAGTGGTACAATCTGTGAAAAGGTTGAAAAGCCCTGAATTAGAGGAGGGAATTGTGCTTTGATACTATGTGCTCAGGGGAGGGGAATTCAGATTTTGGCTTTGCCTATGTACGTGCCGATGCTATGCTACTTGAATAAAGATTCTTTAAGGTAAACAATGCCTCGAAGTTCTTTGAAGAGTTTCATCTGCCGGAACCATGACACAAATATGTTTGTGATTTGTTTGTATAATTATCTAGACTTTAGAACTTGAGTGGAGAACAGTTAATATGATCACTTTTAGATCATATTTATGCAGAAATGTTGAAAGGTTAAAAGTTTAAATGAATATCTTGCTCACTTCATCTTCTTACACAATTATCCTATTTGATATATTAATTTTAATTCATCTTCATTGCATCATCAATAATATTTGCTGCAAATCAGGGTCTCAGCCAACTGCATATTATCTGCATATATATTCACATCACCAGAATTATTTCCTATACATTTATATTTATATAAATCAACCAACCAGACATTATACATTTTTGTCATATTCTCGGTTCAGTGTCCAATTATTTACTAAACATTTTTATTTATTCATTTTTTTTATTTCCATACTTAACTTTTAGCATATCACATTCAGCAGCCAACCCTTCAACTCCAGAGAATACTTGTCATGATGAGTAAATTTGTGGATGCCTGCCCTTAGAGAGTAATTTAAATTGCTTAGAGTTTTTAAAAGCTGCTTCCTCTTCAAACATGTTGCCAGTTACATTATATTCAGTTACACTCTTCATTGTTCCTTACCTGTAAATCAGGATTTTGTGAAATCATTATCTTAGCTGGAGTCTGACCAAATAACTTTCTTTTCTTGAGGGATAGCACACCTCTTGAAAGATAGGCAGTATTTGTAAGGTTTGCTCCACAGTCTGTCGTTGCTCTTCCAACAGTCTTCATTCTCCTGTAATTAGAAGTGCTAGCATCCTGTAAACAGATTATCTGTCATTAGACAACCATGTTACACAAAATAAGAAAATCTCATCTCATAGATTGATATGTTGTACTGACATAATACATGAATCAGAAAATAGCAAACTATCTTTTAGCATATAAGAGTGTATTGTACAAATCTGGCCAGTTGCTTCTATAAATTCATAACCACCATACATAACTTTGGCGTATTATGATCATAAGGCTTCTTTTATCTGTTAAAAGAAGTAAGAATGGAGTTAGTCAAAATAATCTGGAGCATGTAAGCAACAGAGGAAAGATGAGCCTTTTAAAAATATCATTACAAAAGAGGCAGTGCAACATATGTGAAGGATAAATTCATCTGAATCTGCTAATTAAGGGAATGTTGAATCATTCATTAAAAAATGCTGAAAATAATCATATCTGGCTCTGGAGAACTACCTTTGTTGGACTGGAGAAATGAGTTATTAGACAGACAGCAACTTTATTATGGCCAAAGACCAGCATAAATATAAAAAACACAAGGCACACCCCTCTTTCACCGTGTCTTGGGAACCCAGATAACTGTATGGAGTAACCATTCTTACGGTCACTGGGCAAACGTGGAGGGCCCAAGTTTGGAGAAAGACTTCCCGCAGTTACCCCTCAAACGATTCCTTATCGGGGCAGCTAGAAAACCGTAACACCCGCAGGCCTCGTCTTACCCTTCGGCGATCACGCGCCGTAGACAACCGCCGGGAAGACATCTCTTCCCAACCTTTCAGAGAAAAAAAAGCCAGCAATACTTAACACCGAGGCGGGCGATTTTTATTTTTATTTTTTAAATTGTCTCCCGACAGCCAGTTCGGCACTGGGGAGTGTTGTGCGCATGCTTTGGGATACGGGGAGCGGTTTACGGCGCGTGATCGTTTCGGTTCTATAATTTGCTGCTGCCATATTTGATTCGGGCGTAGAACCGAGGAAGTGCCTCATGCCGAAAGTAATGTTTGCCACTGAAGTGGCAGCGGGAGCGGCGAAGGCTCAGTTCGTGTGACAGAGGAACCGCCTCTGAAGTGGGGCTTGGAGCCTGAAGTTTAGCTTTCGTTCTTGTCTTATATTGGCCGGTGCCTCGATTTACTAGCTAAGACCATGCGTCGGCTACATGTCCTTTATCGTCCCCTGGAGCTATTATTTCCCGGAGGAAGAGCGAAGTCGTGGAGCAGGCTGACTTCTTGCAGATTGGCGTCGTTCAGAACGGATGCGACCCTTCCAGGTCTGTAACATCCTGGGTAGCAGTAAGGTCGGAGGTTTGGATAACGTTTTCCTCGCCAATGGCAAGTTGCTTGTTAGTTTCAGACTGGCCTTAACGAAACTAAGGGACTCGCTCGCTCCCTAAATAGAAAATAATAACTACTCTGCTAGAATTACGTTGCTGATTTGGATGTGTTTTCAATCACAAATCGATCTTAATGTACAGGTGGCAACACCTGCCAGACTTTGGCCGATATTGGAAAACATATGTAGGGTCAGCCCTGAAAGTAATTTTCAGACTTTGAGGCTAGATTGGGAAGTAACACATAAATCTCAGGAGAGGGCTGTAGCCGACCACTTCTGTGTTATGGCTGTGAAAACTATATGGATATTTTAATGAAGTTGTTCATACTTTCCGATTTTTTGTTGAGATGATGAACATTTCAACATAATTTTTTGGTAACTGTTCTTTGAAATTTTGTAAGTTCGTGCTTCTGCCATCAACAATGATACCTAGCCCCTGGTTCTTTTTTCTCTTGCTTGTATGTTATGTGTTTGCAATAGTTAAGCTTTAGTTTCATTACAGGATGGGAACTTCCAGTGTGGAGCCTGGTTCTATTGGTTATTTTTGTCTTCTTACAAAAATAATACCCATAACCATTTTCTCCAGCACAGTAATTCAGAAGCAAGTTATTTTTATTTCATTCAGCCTTTTTGATAATCTGGCTTTCACAATTACGTTATAACTGGGAAAAGCATGGCGTTGACATTTTCTTTCATATCACTGTGCTGTCTCAGTGCTTTAATATTTTGATTAGGTTTGTTATAGCCTTTCTTCCAGAAAGACTCTCTTTATTTCATAACTACAATCATCATCCCTATGAATTTCTGAGCACTTCAACTCTTTCATCACTTATTTGCACTGGCTTAACCTTGCTTGTTGACATAATATTAGTTGGTTGTTTTAGTATTAATCAGTAGACTGGCTTTTGCACTGTCTTCTTTCATTTCAGTAAGGGTATCTTACATCTTCATTTCCAGCCAACAAGGAGGCCTCATCAGTACATGCGAGGATGTTGATGTTATTCCCAGCACTTTTATTTCCAATTTCTATTTCTTCTCATTTCTCACGATTTTTTCTGCACATTAGTTAAACAAGCCTCATTCATGTTTTTCTCAATTCTGAAACATACAGTTGCTCCATATTCTATTCTAATTGTTGCTTCTTGAATGAAGCTTTAATATCATGTTTATTCATAACTGATAACCATATTACTTATCCTAATAATTTTTGTTGGACTGAAGAAAAAATTGTTTGTACTTTTACACATTTTATGAATTAACAAAATTTTATCCCAAGATGTCAATAGCTTTGTTGCCCGGTCCAAAACCTGTGGGGAGTTGCGATCAGCTCATATAGGTCAAGAGGTCACTCTGTGTGGATGGATTCAATATAAGAGGTAAATTGAAAATAAAATGACTTGGAATGGTTAAATTGCTGATGCTAAAGAAAAGGTTAAACTAATGGTGTGCATGAGTAATGTTGCTTTACTACATCAAGCTCTGGGATATACAAATATAGTCTGGTATCTTGTTTCTGTTCCCACAGAAAATATAGAGCTAGTGCTTAACCTACAACCATGTTAACTTACAGTGGTCAACAACTGTTCTAGGTTATGATAGTGCTGAACAAATGGTGGTTACATTTGTTCCTCAGTGTTCCAGACATCCCCACACTGCTGCAGTCACATGGGTGCAGTCTAGGTGCTTGACATCCCATTTGCACTTACAACAGATTGCCAAGTGCCCCGTGATCGCCATTTACAACCTTCTCTACTGATTCCCCAGAAAGTCAGTGAGGAAGCCAGCAGAGAGGGTCATAAGTCACTAGGATACGTTTCCCCCACTTACACACTCTCCCCCAACCCTTCTACCTTTGTATGACATCAACTGCTTGCATGCCCCCATGCACTCTTCTCAACCAGCCCCATGCCCTTCGGACCTACATCTTATGCACCCTCTGACCTGCGCTCACACACCTTTCCCAACTGACACCACACCTCTTACACACCTCTGTGCTCCCTTCTCAACTTGCAACACACTTTTTGTATACCCGCTCACACCCTCTGTCAGGGCCCACTTCAATACCTCATCCTAAGAAAGTAGAACTCGTGGAAACAGTTTCTTCCAAAAGGAGCTTTTATTAGGAGAAATTGATAGCAGGCATAATAGACAGTATCTGAGGGTTTCCCGCCAGATCAATAGGTAAAAAGTATCCCAAGCAAAACCCCACCCTGTAGTTCATCTGGTCAGTTCAAACAGGCCAATCGCAAGCTGTTAAATTCGTTGTGGGAAAAAGGGAGATAACATCAGGCCATTGCCGGGCTGCAGCGATGTTTAGTCGGCTCTTCGCACCTTCCCTTGTGAACGTGGAGATAACCCAGTTGCCGGAGGTGCATTCCATTCTCCTCCCCCCTTTTACTAGCTGACAACAAGGGGAGAGAAAGTTCACAGAAGAAATATGCAAAAACAGAAAAGTGTTACATTGTAGCGATAGAGGAAACAAGACAATAACCCGCAAGCACTTCCCCCTCCCCTCCAGGAGTATGGCAGAACCCAGGAAGAGAAGGGAACGAGGTTCGGATTTAGAAAGGAACAAAAGGGACCCTTTAATATATGGGTTCTGACATCCTGCCTCCCTTAAAAGAAAAAGAGATCCACCTGTGGAGAGATAGAGACAAATGTATATAGGTTAGTCAGGTTTGTTTGGATATTCAGCGTGGAATTTTTTAAGCAGCTTCGGGGTGTTAATGTGGCGTTTATGGACCCATTCGTTTTGGGAGGACAGTAGGTGTTTCCATGCTACCAGGTATTAGGTCGAACCATGGTGTTTCCTGGAATCTAGGATTTCTTTGATTTTGAAATGTTGTTCTCCTTCAACCATAATGGGAGGAGGAGGCGGAGCGACAACTGGTCTTAAGGGTGACTGTTGCTCGCGTTTTAGGAGGCTGCTGTGAAAAATCAGGTGGATTTGCCTGAGGGATTTTGGCAGTTTTAATTCCACCATTACCGGATTTATGATTCTAATGATGGGGAATGGTCCTACATATTTGAGTCCTAATTTCTTTGATGGCTGCAGGGATTTTAGATATTTAGTGGATAGGTAAACCATTTCCCCTACAACAAAAGGTTTTGGCTCGACTCTCTTTTTGTCTGCCTGGGTTTTGTATGCTTGTCTAGCTTCATCTAGTGCCTTTCTAACAACTGGCCAGGTATTCTGTAATTGTGCGATCCACTCTTTTAATGAGGGGATGGTAGGTTCGGTAGGTGACAGTTCTGGCATCGGGTTGAAACCTTGTCCTGTGGCTACTTGGAATGGGGTGTAGCCCGTGGTGGAGTGGACGGCATTGTTGTAGGTGACTTCGGCAAACGGAAGTAGGTCTGTCCAGTAGGTCTGTTGGTAATTAATAAAGCATCTAAGATATTGTTCAAGTACTGAGTTCCAACATTCAGTCCCAGCATTCGTTTGCAGATGATGACTAGATGACAGTCCCTTGGGTGGTCCCTAAAAGGAACAAAAACTCCTTCCAGAACTCTGAGGTGAACTGCACCCCCCTATCGTATATAATGCACTGGGGTGCCCCATGCAACCGATAGATGTGTTGAACAAACAGCTTTGCTAGTGTCTTTGCAGTGGGGATTTTTGAGCAGGGTATGAAATGTACTTGTTTGGAAAAAAGGTCTGTCACGACCCCAATAACGTGTTTCCACTGCTCTCTGGTAGTTCTACTATGAAATCCATGGAAATTTCTTTTCAGGGTGCTGAGGGGGTTGCTACCGGTTGTAGTAGTCCAGGCGATTTTCCTTATAATCTTTTTGCTGATGCACACATTGGGCAGCTGGCTACATAGCTTTCAATGTCCTTTTTGATTGATGGTCACCAAAATTGCCTCTTAACTAAGTGTAGTGTTTTCACGAATCCAAAATGGCCTGCCGATTTTGAATCATAGCAGAGCTGCATGAATGCTAGTCTCTGACTCTTAGGTATGTATAGTTTCTCCCCCACCCAGGGTAGTCCATCTGTAATGGTGCACAAGTTTTTGTGACTCAGGAACCATTTGTCGGTTCCTAGTGCTTTCCTGAATTCAATCCCTGCTTGGCTGGCTAACGGTTTTTGTAGTTTGGCTTGTGCTCAGGTAGTTACTTGTGCTGCCAGCTGTGTTTCGGGCATGAGTGGCTTTGTTACACTTGGTTGGGTACTATTGTATTGAGGCATTCTGGATAGCGTGTCTGCCAGAAAATTCTTCCCCCTTGGTAGATGTTTTATAGTGAAATTGAACCGGTGGAAATGTTGCGACCACCGCGCTTGTTTAGGGGTGAGTTTTCAAGGTGTTTTTAGTGCTTCCAGATTTTTATGGTCAGTCCACACTTGGAAGGGGATTTTGTTCCCCTCCAAGAAGTGCCGCCAGGTGAGGAGTGCCCATCTCACCACGTACGCCTCTTTTTCCCAGACCGCCCACCTCTGTTCGGTTTCGGTCAGTTTCCTTGATGTGTACACAAGGTTGTAAAACCCCTTTATCGTTTTTCTGTAGCAATACAGCCCACACTGCTACGTCACTAGCATCTGCTTGAATTACAAAGGGCTTGTTAGTGTTGGGATGCCACAGAACGGGTTCGGCGGAGAACAGCCGTTTTAGCCTCAAATGCGGCTTGGCATTCTACCGTCCATTTTAGCGGTTGGCTGGGTTTAGGTTTGTCTTCCCCTCTGGTCTTCAATAAATTTGTGATGGGCAAAGCTACTTGGGCAAACAAGGGAATAAATTGGCGATAGAAATTGGCAAACCCCAGGAAGCTTTGCAATTGCTTTCTTGTGCAGGGTGGTGCCTATTCTAACACCACCTTGACTTTTTCAGGGTCCATTTCTATGCCCTCGGGAGAGATGCAGTATCCCAGGTAGTCTATTTTCTCTTTATGAAATTCACATTTAGACAGTTTAGCATAGAGGTGGGCTGCCTGCAATTTGTTTAGGACTGCTCTAACCAATTTTACATGCTCCTCCATAGTCTCTGTGAATATAAGAATATTATCCAGGTAAACCAGCACACCCTTGTATAGGTGCTCCCTTAGTACATCGTTTATCAGTTGCATAAAAAGAGCCGGAGCCCCTTACAGTCCAAACGGGAGGACTCGGAATTGGTAACACCCTAGTGGGCAATTAAATGCAGTTTTCCATTCGTCTCCTTCCTTGATTCTGATTCGGTAGTACGCCTCCCTGAGGTCTAATTTAGTAAAAAATCTTTCCTTTTGAAAGATGGGACAACATGTCCTTCATGAGGGGAAGTGAGTATAGGTTGCTTTTGCTTATGGCATTCAGAGCCCTATAGTCCATGCAGAGACGAAGCGACCCATCCTTTTTTTCTCTGAACAAAACAGGGGCAGCCATTTTTGGTTTAGCTGGTTGGATGAACCCCCTCTTTTTTATCTATGAACTTCTGCATCTCGTCCAACTCCTGGGGGCTCATAGAGTATAGTCTGGGTTTTGGGAGCTTTGCTCCTGGTCGGATCTCTATGGCACAGTCCATGGGTCGATGCGGTGGTAATTCATCCAACCTCTCCTCGCTGAACACTTCAGCCAGGTCCCTGTACTCGGGTATTTCGGGTAGTTCCTTTTCGCCCCCTATGGCTGCTTTCTCTGTCGGGGCCTCCCGAGAGGGGTTTAGTGTTGGCGCCTTGGTTGATTCCCCTTTGGGAATCTTAAGTTCTGCTGTTCTCCAGTCCACCCATGGATTCCATTTGGCTAGCCACGCCATGCCTAGGATTATGGGGCACTCAATGCCAGGGGTCACCACGAACGTTAGAGTCTCTATGTGACCCCCCAGGGTGAGTTGGAGTGGTAGTGTCGCTAGGGTGGCCGGCATCCCCCCTGCTATGGACCCATCTAATTGACCAAAGAAAATCGGTTTCTTCAGCCTCCTCACCGGTATGCCTAGATTCCCCACTAGCGTTGAGCTGATAAGGCACCGGGTACACCCAGAGTCAATTAATGCCCTGTGTCAGAGTCCTTACCAACCCCTGGTTCCCACAGAGAGAAAAAAGAAAAAAAAATGGTAGACGTCAAGGTAGCTGGCAAAAATCCGGAACGGTCTGACAAGCCTTTAATGACAGCAAAACAAAGCGCTGGGAGTGATTTCCTCCCAACGCCTTACATACCGGCCTCCCCACCAGCTCCACCCCCCATCCACCTAACCAGCATCCGGTGGCAAGTGTTCAAAATGGGGACGCAGGCCTCTGGGTCTTTTCCCTGTTCAGCTGTTCAGTCTACACTGCTGGGTGACGTTCCTGCGCCAATCAGCCGTTCGCCGGACTCGCGGCTGTTCAGCGGCTCCGCATTTGGTACCCGTCCAAGTAAGGCTGCCCCTGGCTCCTTCCCTGGCGTCGTCCCTGCCGCTGGCCTCCGCTGTCTTTCTTTCTAATACTTCCCTTCTGGCTTTCTCCCGGCGACCGTCCCTGCCGCTGTTCTCCTCCCCCATGCCTTCTCGCGCCGAACAGCTGTTTGGCAGCTCAGCCGGGAATTGCTCAGCCGTTTGTCGTCATCTCCCTCCCGTCAATGTCGAGCCCACGGGGCTTGACACCCTGACTTCTACAGCTTCAGGCATGATGGGGGCTAGTATGGTTACTGTCCTGGTGAGGGGCGCAATGGGTCCACTTACCAGGGGTTCATCTTCGGAGTTGTCGGACGAATTGGACGCTCCTGCTGTGTAGGCCGGAGTTCCCTTTCCACGCTGGATGGTGGCGGGGAACTCAACGGTCTCCATGCCTTTCATGGCTGGCTCCTTCGGCTTGGCGGGTGACTTCCCGGACTTCCGGGGTCCGGTCTGCCTTCTCGGTTGGGATGCGCGATCGGCATTCTGCAGCACGGTGCCCCTCCTTTCTGCATTTGAAACAGCCGGTAGTTCTTTTGGCAGTTGGTTGCTACTTCGTGGCCTTGCGGGACAGTTCCGATGGTGATTTCCACCATGGTCTCCCTCTGTGCTGTCTCTTGGCTAGGTCAATCTCGGCTTCCTCGGCCAGGATGTACCAATCTTGTAGCGGGTGGGGATCTCCTCGGGGGAGACAGGCATCGTAGAGGTCATAATTCAGGCCAATCCCAAGCTGTTAAGTTCATTGTGGGAAAAAGGGAGGTAACATCAGGCCGTCTCTGGGCTGTAGCGATGTTTAGTCGGCTCTTCGCACCTTCCCTTGCGAATGCGGAGATAACCCAGTTGCCGGAGGTGCATTCCATTCTCCTCCCCCCTTTTACTAGCTGACAACAAGAGGAGAGAAAGTTCACAGAAGAAATATGCAGAAACAGCAAAGTGTTACATTGTAGCAATAGAGGAAACAAGACAATAACCCGCAAGCACTTCCCCTCCCCTCCAGGAGTATGGCAGAACCCAGGAAGAAAAGGGGCCCTTTAATATATGGGTTCTGACACCCTCCCCAACCTGTGCTGCATCTTTTGCACACACCCTTGGACACCTTCATTGGCCTGCCTCTCTCATGCACTCTCCCTGACCTGTGCCACACCTCTCACATCCTGTACATCCTCCCTGATCTGCAGGGCGCCTTTTGTGCATTGTCCTTAAAGCATGGTGGTGGAAATGTTATGGTTGGGGCTGTTATGGGTTGCACACCATCATAGAAATTACTACAAATTCTTCATTGTACCAAAGGGTACTGAAGCATAATGTGAAAAGGTTGAAGCTCATTGGACAATGGACTTTGCAATATAACAAGGACCCCAACATTCTGGTAAATCCACCAAAGATGGGCTGAAAAAAAACCGGATGGTTCTGAAATGGCCAAGTCAAGGGATCTAAATCCCATCAAGATGTTGTGGGTTGATTCCAGTCAATATCAGGGATTGGTAGATAGCTATAAGAAAGGCCTACATGAGGTTGTTTCTGCCAAAGGGGACAATTATTAGAGCTAAGGGTGTACTTATTTCTTACATAGAAGGAAATGGCAAATCTGTTTATTTTTGTTGAATAAATGATTGAAAGTCAACTTTTATATTTTTATTCAATTACATCATCTTTATATAACTGAATGAAGATAAAATATTGATGTTTGCATATGTTTCAAAAAAAACTTTTGAGGTATACTGTACTTCCATGTGACTTGTATGTCTGATTGTACAAGAATATATTGCTCCATTTTTGTCTGTGAGGGAGCTGTCATGTCAATGGGCAATGATCTACCCTTAAGAAATAGAATTTTCTTCTCTATATTAATTCTTATGCCTGTACAAAAATCTGGTTAAGAAATTTGAAATACATATACATATGCATATACATACATACCAGCACACACACAGAGAGAGAATTTAAGTGAATTAAGGAGCAGGGTCAAATTCTTAAGTTAAAAGTAATGTTCAGACAATATATCTTTGAATGTTCCCTATAGTCTTGTTGCATGTGAAATGCTTAAATATCATATAAAAGTGTCTAGTCGAGCTGTCCCCTTGCTCGCAGCTGTTCTGTGACTAGACATTGTTTACATGTCATTGGAGAGCTCCACACTGCATACTCATGAGCTCCAGGCAGGGATTGAATCTGAAGTGTTATTAACATGTCTACACATCTGTGTCTCCCATCATTAGACAGGAACAGTTTGTGGTTTTGAGAGATTTCCAAGGACTTACCCAGATACTCATACCTCAGGATGAGGTAAGTGCTATTGAAAATTGCTTTTGTAGTTTTTTGCTAAGAAGCCAACAAGCATTGCATCAAAACAAATATATAAGTAGTCCTTGGCTTGCAACCATTTAATCAGCAACCATTCAAAGTTACAACAGCATTGAACAAATGGTAGTTACAACTAGTCCTCAGTCAGAATTCCAGCAATCTGGGTACTTGGCAACCGGCTCACACTTACAATCTATTGCAGTGTCCTGAATTCACATGAACTAGAAATTCAGTGAGGAAGCTAGCAGGGAAAGTCACAAGTTGCTGGGGTTAGTTTCCCCAACCTGTGCATCATCCCCAAGCCTCAAACGGGCCTCCTTCACACATCCTCCCTGGGCTTCAATGCACCTCTAAGTACACTCTTTCTGAGCTTTCTCTCACAGCCTCCCCAACTCTTGTTGTGCCTCCTTCATGTACTCTCCCTGTGCCTCCTGCACACCCTTACTGCACCACCCCTGCATTCTCCTGGACCCTTCCCAACCCTTCCCCCTACCCTTGTCTCTCATGTAACTCCTGACTTGGTTGTGGGAAGTCAACAGGAAGTTGCCTTACCTGATGACTGTGGGATTCAGTTAACACGACAACTGGGATTGCAGGGATTGCTGTTGCTAAGTGTTGCAATTGTGGTTTACAATTGTATAACTAAGCAATGGAAATTCTGGTTTCATTTTTTGTTGTAAGTTGAGGATTACCTATAATGTTCTAGCCACACTGATTTGGAATACTAATGAGCATATGTTACTGGAATTTTTATTTTGCTCTTTTTAAAATTATAATTCATTTAGGTAAGCATACTTTTAAAGTTTACATTGAAATTAAATTAATACAGGCTCTTGAAAGAAATTTTATTATTTAGAAAAGAGTTATGACTTTTCAGTGCACACTCTTGTAACAAATAATATTGTAAATAGTCATACCTACACGCACAGCTTATAGTTCTTCATATAATTTTTTAAAAGTTCAGTCTTATAATCTACAAGGAAATAAAGAATATTGCGAAGCATATCTGAAGTATCTTTTTCCATCTAAACATGCATCTAGAATGAAAAGCACTTAATTTCCGTTTGATGTTGATAAGAGCATCCAGTTGGTGTTTTCTTAAGAGGACTAGCTGATTTAGCAGGTCGTCTCTTTCTTTTTCCAGCTCGATGCAGTTGTCCCGAAGTATTTATCTTCTCTTTCATCTGTTTTTCTTTTTTATCTTCAAATTCCTTCTGGTTTATAAGAAAAGTCCTTTCCTTGTTCTTTATTATCAGTTTCTTTTTTGTGTTTTCCATTGTCTGTATTTGTTGAGTATCTAAGTCTTCTGTCATAGCATTTGGTTGTTTCACTTTCTCTGTAGAATTCTGTATAGATGATTCTTTGGTTGAAGTCATAGTTTGAGTTTGCATATCCAGACTTATACAGAGAGTTTGGATAATCGCTTTTAACATACAAAGAGTTTGTTCCTGTTCTTCCTCTGTAGGAGAAATCCATTCCTGTTCTTCTTCCATTGTAGTATATTAAACTAAAAAAACATACAGTCAGAAAGTCCACCAAGTAAGGAGCTAAGCTGAGTTCCTTGCAGCTGGTGCTTCAAGGTTGCTTATAACTTATCTATTTTCAAAGCTGTCAACAAGTCTCTCTTAAAGAATAGCAGGTTAGTCTCAAATTTAGCCACCAGATGTCATCTCAGAGTTAGTTGGATCTTTTCAGGGGGGGGTTTCTCCCCTCTATTTTAAGGGAGGGGAGACCCAAATCTTCAGTAATAATTAGAGTAAAAATCAGAGGGGAAAAAATAGAGAGTAGAAAGTTACAAATCTTATAATCTACCAATTTTAGGAAATAGAATTCCAGTTAGGATCCCAGTATTTTTCCAATGTTTTAAACTCCCCTGGGTGGTCGATCGCCGCTGTTTCTGGAGGGAAGGTTAAAATCCCCCTTCCCTCACCACAGGGGGGAAAGTACTTTAGCAGCTTATGCAGGTAAGTAAGTAATTAGGATGTAAGAGAGGTAGATCTCACCCAGTCTCTTCCACGTTGCTTTAGAGTTGCCAGATGGTAAATGCGACTTCGGCTGTTAGCAGCCTAGGGACAAGCCATATTTCCATAGCCGGTCCTTTCGTCCGCTGGTTTGGAGGGATCGCCAGCTCTAACGAGAGAGTTGCTGCTCTCCCGTGATCCAGCGAGAGCCCCTCTTTGGGGGCCCCCAGCGATGCGAAATTGAACGGGGGAGAGAGAGCAAGTCTCCCAGCCGTCCATGGCGGCTGCGCGGCAAACCGGAAGCCACAACAACACGAGATCTTTTTTTTTTTTTTTTTTCCATAACAAGTTTTATTAGTTTTTTTTGTTTGTTTTACAGCCAAGTGCTTATAACACATCGTGGAGATAGGGCACTCCATAGAACACAACAAAAAATACAGTCATACATATACAATTTAAACTGCTTCTTTAAAGGTTCCCTCTCTATTTTATCAATAAAAAAAGAAAAGACAAAAGAAAAAAAAACACACAAAAACAAAAACCAAAAGTTATCAAAGATATTTTCACCCGTTTTCAGGCTTAACCAACTTTCAATTAATCTATTTCAATTTAGTCTTGCATAAACATATATTATACAATTCGAGCATTCCTAAAATATAAATTGTTTCTCACTTATATCTATTATTCCAATTTCAATTTATACTTCTCAATCAAATTATATCTCTTATTCTATTCTATTTCACATACATATTTTGTAAATAAACATAAATTTATATATTTTAAAACCATTGCATAAGACAAAATAATATAATAATGTTATAATAATAATAATAGGACAATAATTATTTCTATCATAAACTAATAATATAACTATTATATCTTAATATTTCTCAACTATATTCTATTTCATATATTCTATCCAATATTTTTATAAATCAGTCCAGGTCCCTAAAAATTACTCAATTGTTTCAATTTAGTCCATTTAATACATCACTAATTACCATTCAATTCTTGTAAGTAAAAATATCAATAATACTTCACCAGTCTCAATCTCAATCTAACTCCTTTAATTTTAAGTTTTCCAATTTTTCCTATTGTCATTCCAAACCATAATCAAATCCATAATTTAGCTCTAATGTTGACTCAAACCAGAGTAACCTTAAAAATCTCAAAAATATTAGCTCATTCAACGTCCAAAAGCCCTTTTTACCCATCAGATAAAATTTTAACTCTCATTTTTAAATCTAATTCTAGCTTTCTTTTTGTGCCAAGTAGGTTTCCACAGCAGGGCCTCTAAATCCTCCCATCTTAGTGACCGGCTAAAGGCCTTTTCCCACCATTGAGTCCAATCATATTCTTTTTCTCTTTTATCCAGTGTTATCTGTACTGTCATGTTGTCAACATTTTTGGTGCCTCGTATTTGGAAGTCCAATCCTGTTGCTTTTAAAGTTGTAAATGTTTTAGTTGAGTTCTGCCTTTGATCATCAAAGATGTCTATCATGTGGGATGTGTCCTCTTCCTCTTCAATAGATTCAATAGATTGTAAATGTATTTCATCCATCTCATTAAGTTGTAAATCTGATTGTGTATCATAGTCAATCAAAGGTTGAGCTTCAATTTTTAATTCTAAGTCCTCCTTTTTGCTAAGCATTCTGATATGTTCTTTATATTCCATTCTCATTTCCAAAAATTTTTCTAATATAAGTCCATAATTAATCTGTGAGTAGGATTCCATCCTTTTTTTTTTTAGAAGTTCAGCTTAAAGAATAGATTGCAGCGTTATAAAATATAGAGTCCAAACAGAGATATATTTCCAATCAAAGATAGCAAAAAGCCAATAGTCAAGTCCAGCACAGAAATAAAGAAAACAGCAAGAGTCCCAAGTAGCAGTCACTTGTTATGTTGTAATCCAGTCTGGGCATCAGGCCAGAATCAGGAAGTGGGAGTTCAACTGGAGGAAGTTACATTGTATCAGTCATAGTTTCTGGGCTTCATGCCAAGTCCCAGGTTGCATTGTATCCAAAACAATCTACATAAGTCCGCCCAGAGAGCAGAAAGTTTTTTAGGCAATACTATTCAGGAGGGGGGGAGGAAAAAAAGCATTCCACCCCCTCCCTTAGGATTTTCACCTAAACTGGAAATAAACAAGCCAAAAGAGAGAGTCACAGTAAGGGTGTTTTTTTTTCCCCAGGATGCCCGAATTCCAACTGCTTATATAAACAAAGTAAAATAATAAAAAACAATAATTATTTTTCCAAAGCCCGTTTTCCCCAGTGATCAAACGCTGCTTTCTCAAAGTAGGGAAATAGTTCTTAAAGCTGTTAGCAGGGAAATAGGTAAAGTAACAAGAGGGAAGGAAAGGTCTCACCCGGATCTTCCACGGTGGTTCTTTTTGCTTAGATGTTGCTGTGACTTTCGGCTGGAGCAGCTGAGTGATCGGCCATGTTGCTGGCCGATCTTTTCCCCGTCGGCCCAAAGGTGATTTTCTCGGACCGCAGAGGGAGCCACCGCTCCCTCCGCGATCGACGAGTGCCCTCCTCTACGGTGGTCGCCCCTACAGGGCGACGTTCGACCCTGTCCAGGGTCTGCCGGTGGGGGGAAACCGGACGGCAAAGAAAGCGAGTTCTTTGCACGTCCGCGGGCGCTGCCACCGGATCCGGAAGTCAACACGAGATCTTTTTGATGATTTAAAAGCAAAGATACGAAAGATGACTTGGCAAAGAAAAAAAAGCTAGAATAAGACTGAAAAGGACTGGGGTTTGGATTTACACATGAGATCTAAAATAGAATATATTCAAATGGATAAGAATATGTATTCTGGGCTTCCGGTTCCGGATCGCGACACCAGCAGTCGTACGGAGAGATCTCTCTCTCCCACCGGCTGCTTTCCCTCCGCCGGTAGACCCTTAATCGGGTCGAAAGTCACCCCGTAGAGGCGACCACCGTTAGAGGAGGCTCCTGCTCGACTGGGGAAGAGCGGCGGCTCTCCCCAGTTCGAGCTTTCTCCTTAGGGCCGCCGGAGGAAAAGATCGCCCAATAAAATGGACGATCACTTCGTCGCGCCAGCTGAAAGCCAGAAGAACATCTAAGCGAAAGAACCCCCGTGGAGAATCCGGGTGAGACCTTTCCTACCCCCTTTTTTTTTCCCTAACTACTTTCCTGTTAAAAGCTTTCTTTGAACTATTTCCCTGTCGTGAGGAAGCAGCGTTTGGGCAATGGGGAAAAACAGCGTTGGAAAAAAAAATATATAAATAAAAACCAGTTAATTTTGATGGACTATTTAAATTTTGGAATACTGAGGGGACCTGAAAACATTTTATTCTTGACTATTATTGTTACAACTACGCATTTATTATTTTGAACCCTTTCTTCATCTTTTTCAACACGAAAAATAAAAAATCTATTATTTGGAAAGGAAAAAAAAAAAGATTTTTTGGTTTGCTGAGGACATCTTGTGTCGAAAAGTGGTACTGCAATTATATTTCTTTATGGCTGGGAATGGCTATGACCCTGAAAGAGTGATAACTACAAGATAACGATGCAGCTGGCCTATTGAAAATTGAAGGTGAATGCTTGCTTGATTCTTATGAAGTAGAGCCTTCTTTAAAGATTAAAGATTAAAAAGCCTTATTACTATCGATATGGAACTTAATACACAACTGGACTATGAACTTATATTGGAAACAATTTTAGAAGCTGCAGAGGATGTGAGCTCCTATTTTCAATCCCTTTTCCCTACACTGAGAGAAACCGTGGAAACCACAAAACAAACTAATTTTATTCAACTTCCAACACAACCTATCGAGAAGTCTGATGACTATACAACAACTTCAACAGAGATGTCTGAAGCATCAATACCAATACCAACAGAGACTGACACTCAGATACAACTTATTGAAAATCGAGAAAAGGTGGATAAACAATTGGCAAATATAACATGGAATAAAACAGCTTTTACCATCCAAAGGCTATTAGAAGAAAGGAAAGAGAACTTTGACCAATTTGAAGCGTTAAAGAATATGGACCTTTTAATATTGTGGTTTGATTATGTAGGAACCTTACTATGGAAACCACTATGGCATAGAAAGAAGCCTAGAGTTAGATTTAAAAATGTATTTTAAAGTCTTATTTAATGGGATTAAAAAGGCTTTGATTTCTTGACTGACTTAACAACTAATGGAACACGTGAAATTTTTAAGAGGATACCCTTTGTAATATTACTCTGTTTTAGATATGATATGTATTGGAGAAGTAAACTTTATCTACTGGTTTAAAAAGATTTTTATAGATATAGAGGCATTGATAGAATATATATTTAAATTAGATAGAAATTTATTTGTTGGCCTGATATTTTTATTTTAAGAGAATTATTTGGAAATAAAAGGAGAATAAGAGGGATGGGTGATAAGAGAAAAAAATGGTATCAATGAAGAAGATATGGGAATGTTGTTGCGAGAACAATATACCAGATATAATTATGTAAAAAAAAAAAGGGCACCCGAAGTGTTAATAATATGTCTATTTAAGGCTAATTGAAATATAGTAATTGTAAGTTAGTAAAGCTTAAAAACAGGATTTGGATTTTTAGAATTGAAATGTAACTGATATTTGATAGGATCGTTTGAAACTTATATAGAATTTATTAATTTGAATAAGTAAAATTAAATGAGGGAATTAGAGAGGGAAGTTTAAAAGATTTGATTTGAGTTATATATTTGTGATTGTCCTTCTTTTTTTGGATGTTTAATATACCCACCTCCATGGTGGTTCCTAAGCACCTTAATGTAATCCCTGTACCCCTATAAAATCTAATAAAATATATTTTAAAAAAAAAAGAATATGTATTCTGAAGATAAGATATTGTAACAATTTGAGATAAAGAAAATTTTGATTATATAAAATCCAGAAGTATAAATATTGAAATAAGAATATTATATTGTTCTATTAGTTCAGGGGTATCAAACTCAATTTCATTGAGGGCCGCATCAGCATTGCGGTTGCCCTCAGGGGGCTGGGTGGGTGTGGCCAGGGTGGGTGCGGCCTACTTGGTGGGCGTGGACGGAGTGGGTGTGGCCTACTGTGGGCGTGGCCAGCTCTACATCGTTCGCGTCAAGGGTGCCTGTGGGGGCCTGGGCAGGAGTGAGACAGATCTGAGGGTCTCTGGCAGAAGGGGGTGGGACCAGGGCAAGTGCCAAGGCATGGTCTATTGGAGGAGCCTCACTGTTCCTCTCAGGCCATGCGGGGGGAGGGGCTGGATGGTGGCACGGGCTGCCCGGAGCCCTGGGCAGCAGAGGTCAAACGCCCAGCCTGGCTCTCAAGCACCTGCGGCACCAAGCCCAGCCCCACTTCCCCACGGGGGTGCCCAGCTGCCCTTACCTCCTCCTCAAGGCTGCTGCTGCTGTGCTTGCTCTCCTTAGCCAGGTTGCTCATGATGGGTACGAGGGCAAAGTCAGAGGGAGGCCCATTCCCTCTCCATGGGAGGAGACCCGGCTTTGTATCCAAAGCTTCCTTAGCAATACTATGAGAGACCCCAGGATAGGCAAGGGGATGGTGAAAGGGCAGCAGGGCAGGACTAAGGCAGGACTTTCCTCAGATCCTCCCTCTCCTTCTTTCCTTCTTTCCTTCCTTCCTTCCTAAGTACAGAGTGGTGGGAAAATATTTGAGATGAGGGAGGAAGGCAAGAAACGCAGCTGGGGAGGTGTCACCCTTCATGAGGAATGAAGAAATGCACCATCGCCTGGAAGTGGCCAGCACATGGCCTCACCTACTTCACATATCTGGCTTGGTGGGCTCTGGGGGAGGGGATGCCATGAGCAGCATGAGAGTCAACGTTACCTGCGGAATGCCGCCCAGCCCCCAGCCTGCCCAGTTTCGGCAGGCAGCGGGGCGCTTTCCTCACAGCACCAAGAGGTTGAGCCGGGAGGTGCGAAGCTCGCCAGCTTTGCACCTTGATCCCTGCTGAAACTGGGCAGGCTGCGGGCTAGGCAGCATTGCACTTCTCATCAGATTCGCGCCACCCAGCTCAGCTTTTGGCGCTGTGAGGAGAGCGCCCCGCTGCCTGCCGAAACCGGGCAGTCTAGGGGCTGGGCAGCGTCGTGCTTCTTTTTGGATTCGCACCGCCCGGCTCAGCCTCTCGGTGCTGTGAGGAGAGCGCCCCGCTGCCTGCCGAAACCCCTCCCCTGGAGCCCATCAAGCCGGATATGTGAAGCCATTTGCTGGCCACTTCCAAACGATGGTGCATTTCTTTATTCCTCACAAAGGGTGACACCTCCCCAGCATGCACCCAGGGGGCGGGGCCGACGCGGCAGGGGCTGGTTCCTCGCTGTTTCCAGACGGCCTTGTGGAGCTAAGACTGAATACGTTTCAGCATAGATGGCCACCACAAAATTGTACATTGGCTCCTGGCTGGCCTGGACCAGGGCCAAGGCAACGGGGGCGGTTCCCTCACTGTTTCCAGGATGGCTTCGCGGGCCACATGAAACCACTTCGCTGGCCGCATCTGGCCCCCGGGCCTTGTGTTTGACATGTCTGTATTAGTTTGTTAAGATAGATGGTAGAATTTATATATAAGGTGTGTATTTTAAATATTAGATTGTATGAGGAATTGTGATAAAGGAATTGTGCTTAATTAAAAATTTGGGGGGGAAATATTAAACGTTAAATTAAAATATTAAGGGAAAATTAATTATCAGGTCACTGATTGGCTAAAAGTTTGAATGTTTAAAAATAACTAAGATTTGAATTTAAGATATTGTTATGAGTTGAGACAAAGGTTAAGTAAAACTTAGAAGTATAAATACTAATAATTAAATTTGTATATTGGTTTGTGGTACAAATGCTGACTTTTGTTTTTTGTTTTTTTGTTTTTTGGAAAGGAAGGAAGGAAATAGAAAAAAAAATATTAACCCCAAATATGAGATAGGAGACTTAGAAATTGGGGTCATTTAAAATTTTGAAATGATAAAGATTAAATGTTAAATTTAAATATCAATGGGAAATTAAAGTTAAGAAAAACTTACTAGGTTATGGATTGTCTAAAAGATGGAATGTCAAATTCATTAAGATATGTATAGACTGAGGATTATTGATGAATACTAGAAAGGTATTTTTTGTTTGATTGATAGAATAAGAACTGTGTTGGTCCGAATATGAGACAGTAGATATTATGGGGGGAAAAGAGGGAATTAGTTGTTGTAACACTTTGAGATTTGTACTGATGATATTCAAATGTAATGGAATTACTGTGCCCAGCCGCCACGCTACTTTTCAAATATGTAAATGTAATATTGGAAAATTAATTAAAAACTTGAGGGAGGGGAAGAAAAGCACTTAATTTCCACATTAGCATTTCGATTTTATTCTTACCAACTGTTACTTGATGTAATCTTTTTGTAAAGAATTTTGGATGAGATAAAATTTGTTCTGATCCTGAAAAGTTCATTGGAATTAATGTTTCAAACAAAAAGATTTTATCTCACCTTTTATTTAGAGCTTGTGACATCAGACATAACACTTTTTTTTCTCACCAATAACCCAGTGAGATAGGTTGAGCTGAGAGAGAATTGGCTTCTACGGCTAAGGATAGACTTGAACTTGGTTCTCTCTGCTCTCTGCTCCTAGTCTGACACCTTAACTTCTGCCCCACTTTGGTTATCTCAATAAGCACTTTAACAAATAACATTTATTTATCACATTTTGGAACCACCCATCTCCCTCACAGAGAGATTCTGGGTGGTGTACAATAAAATATTAAAATATAGAAACAGTATAAAAGTTAAAATTCAAAAAGAGGCAACGATGTTTTAAAAAAATGATAAAATTAATTAAAAGACAAAAGGAGGGCTTTCAGGTGCCATTTAATTGCCAGACTGAAGTTGGCTGATAACCACCAGATGTAATGCATTTTAAATCTGTATTGCTGGCATTCTTGAATTATGCATATTCTGATTTGTTTGTTTCTTGCACTGCAGGCTGCTTCCCATTTGAGGAAGCTCTTTTCTGATGCTCCAGTTGAGTCTGTTCTGCGAGTGACTGGGATTGTTATTCCCCGGCCTCCTGGACAGGCAAATCCTGTAAGTATTTTAAGGAGGAGCCCTCTGTTTTTAAGTGAGTACAGTTTATTGCTTTGGGCTACCAAAATGATTTCCTAATTAGCACATTTTCATTTGCCATGTGACTTGGAGGTAGCCAGGGAGCACAATTTGGTGAACAACTATCTGCTTCTGTAACTTATAGCTGTAATTATAATGGTAGCTGCAGAGTAATTCTTGTTTTTTTGGCAGCTATTTAGTTTAGAAGTATCTTTCTTCAGCTCAGCATTGTAAAAGTCTTCTGCTCTCTCAAAAGACTCCACAGTTTCTGCCTTAATGTCTTCTGTGCTTGGAATTTCCAGGCAATACACCTGCACAGTATCACTTTTTATGCTTTCTTCACATCTCTCCTCAAATGCACCCTCATTTCCCAGATCGGTTGATTTCTATGCTTTGTAGCAGGCAGATCTTCTGTGTCTATATGGATTATTTCTAATCTGCAGTAAAGCAACTTGTTTAACAGTAGTAAGCCCTTGAAGTTTCTTTCTTGTCTGTTTCTTAAATGTAGGATTGAAATTTTTAAAAAAGAAAGATTTATGGCTGTGCCTGGCTGGTAATCTGACAAATTTATCCTCAGGGTAGAGGTCTTTTTATTGCTCTCTGCAAATTACTGACAATAATGCAAAATAATTATGATAATTTTTTTGTAATTTTTTATAATTCAGACAAGCCAGGAAGACCATGCTTTCTTTCTGTGATGACCCAGGGCACAGCACAAAGGCAATGCAGTCAGCTGGCAATGTAAACAGTTCTTTAATTGCTGCAAATTTCCTCCAAATGCTCCCACGTTTGCTGGCAAGCCTCCAACCCAAACACACACTCACATCTTCCAGCCGACTCTGGCTGAAGGCAGTTTCAATACAGCCTGCTTAGTATACAATGTCCTCAAGGCCATAAAGATAACAAACAAAACAAAACATAAACTTAATGAGTCCGTTTGAATCTCAGCTTGCCTGCACAGTTTGCAAAGAGAGAAGTCAAAATGCAGTCTGAGGTCGTAAATCAGGAAATCCACGTGGTCAGCTGGTCCGGTAGTCAAGGTGTCCAGGTTTTCCAACAAAGGCACAGAACAAGAGCAACAATACACAACTTTCCCAAGATTCAACTTTTGTTTCCGACAAAGTCCCCACCCCACAGCAGCTCCTTATATCTCAATCCCCAAATGTGCCTTGTGGGGTGGGGCGGGACGCTCTCCTCCCGAGTAAATGAGCCTGCCTGCGTTGTTCCCTCCTCCTCTCCACTCTCCTAGCTCTAGGATCAGGTGGGGGTGGGCCTTGCTCCTCGCCTGAACTCTGTCTCCCCTGTTCCAAACCTGAAGGGCCCTGGCCTGCCTCGGCCTGCTCTCCCCACAGTCCTCAGAAGCCACAGACACCTCTCCCTGGGCCTCGATAGGGTCCTGTTCCAGCTCCATTTCTTCCTCCGATTCAGGCTCAGATGGAGGCATGACACTTTCTTTTCCCCAAGCCTGCTCTTGTCTGGCCCATTAAGTTGTGAGTTAAAATGGGTAAGCAGAGAGGTGTTGACTTGAGGTTGAGTAGCTCCAGGTCTGTGAAGCTCAAAGAAACTCCTGGTCTCTTAAGTTCCAAGTTTGTGAAGGGAAAATGGAAATAAGGTTCTGCATTTTGCCAAGCTAAATTATTCTACCACCACACTATCTGGTTAAAAACTCAATGAATATATTTTCTGGGCACAATAAATAGAGCTGTTATTTTTTTAAATTAAAGTGATCTCTTTTCAATTTATTTAGAGGATGCAAACTGGAGATATTGAAGTAAAAGCAGAAACTGCAGAGGTTCTGAACTACTGTAAAAAACTACCATTTGAAATAAAAGATTTCATCAAGGTAGATATACCTTTCTTATTTCTGTTTAGTGTGCTATATCCACCTTATTTCTGCCCAATGGGTTAGGTTTAGGATACAATACAATACAATATACACAATACAACAAAATACAATACAATACAATATAAAAAATGGAAAAAGGGACACATAAAGCAAAATAGCAACATCTAGCCCAAATCTACAAAGATAAAGTCAAGAAAGCTAAGACTCAGAATGAACTAAGACTTGCAACAAATGTCAAAAATAATTTTTAAAAAAATCCTTTCAACATGTAAAACACAAGAAAAAAGTCAAGGAACTGATTGATTTACTAATAGGAGAAGATGGCAAGGAGGTCACAAGCAGCAGGGAGAAAGTAGAGCTGCTTAATTTGTCTTTACATTTGTCTTTACGCAAAAGAAAAAAACAGTCCAACTATCAAAAACAGTACCGTAAAAGACCAATTAGGAATACAAGTCAAGAATTGGTAAGATTCTTGGCAAGAAAATGGTAAGATAACACCTATCTACTCTAGACAAATTTAAATCACAGGACCAAATGGATTACATCCCATAGTTCTGAAATTGCTGGCAGACATGATCTTGGAATCACTGGACCATATCTTTCAAAAATCCTGGAGCACAAAGGAACTACCAGAGGACTGGAAAAGAGCTGATTTGGTTCCCATTTTCAAAAACGGGGAGAAATGAAAACTACAGACCAATCAGCATGACATCAGTACCTGTGAACATGGGTTTGTCAAAAACAGGTTATGTGAGACAAACCTTATTGCCTTTGACAAAATGACTAAATTAGAGGACCAGTAAAATGCTGTAGATATAGTATATTTGAACAAGGCATTTGACAAAGTAAGCTACAACCTATTTTTTGTAGAGAGAAAAATGTGGGATAGACATTTTGTAATGGATTTGTAATGCTGAACATGTGCACTTAATGTGTAACCTTCAATGAAACTACATTTACATGGAGGGAAGCATGTAAGGTACTCCAAGGTTCTGTTTTAGGCCCTGTAATCTTCAATATCTTCATAAATGATTTAGATGAAGGGATAGAAGGGGAACTCGTCAGATTTGCAGACCACACCGAGCTGGGGGGAATAGCCAAGAGTTTAGAAGATATGCTCAAGATCCAGAAGGTTCTTGACAGACTTGAAATCTGGACCCTATCCAACAAAATACAACTCAGTACTGGGAAAGTAAGGTTTTACACTTAAGCAAGAAAAACCAAATGCACGGGTATAGAATATAATTGTACCTGGCTCAACAGCAGTAACTATGAAAGGGATCTAAGGTCGAGGTCCTAGAGGGCAGCAACTTAAGTATGAACCAGCACTGTGCTGCAGCTGCCAAAAAAAGCCAACGCAATTCTAGACTGCATCAACAGAGGAATAGTATCAAGGTCACATGAAGTATTAGTATTGCTTTATATTGCTTAATGGAATGCTTAATCCATTTCTGGTCACCGTGATATAAAAAAGATGTTGAAACTCTAGAAAGAGTGCAGAGAAGAGCAACAAAGACGATTGGGGCTGGAGGCTGACACATGCAATGAATATTTGGGTATGTCTGGACTAACGAAGAGAAGGACTAGGGTACGGGTCGGCAACCCGCGGCTCCGGAGCCGCATGCGGCTCTTTGAGCCTTGTCCTGCGGCTCCAGGCTCCAGTCCTCCTCCACCATTTGCAGAGACAGAGAGAGGCACTTGCACTTCCCTTCTCTCTCTCTCTCTCTCTCTCATGTGGACTTGTGGGGCTCCTGATTGGCCCTGTGCCCGGACGCCCCGCCCCCTGGGAGAAGCGCAGCCAGGAAGTCCCTTTCCCGGGCTGGCCCCGTCCGAAGCGCACGGGGCCAGGGAGCCGCGTGGGGCAGCCCCGGGATCCCCCCTGGGAGCGGCCTGCTGGAGCCTCCGCTGAGCAGGCCAGCCCTCCCGCAAGCCGCAGCCCCAGGAAAGGGGTCTGCCCCGTTTAGGATCAGCGTTGCTCTGTCTCCCAACCCCTGAAGGCGCACGGCTTGCTTTGAACAGGATCAGCCCCCTCGAAGTCTCGTGCTTCCCCTGAAGCCCACCGGGAGATGGGAGGGGAGGCGGCAGCAGCTGCTCTCTCAAGGGACCTCTCGCCAGCCCGGTGGATCTGCTGGGCGAACCCCGCCCAGGAAAGGGAGGTAGGCAACAAGCGCCGGATCCCCGCAGGGGAAGCTTGCTCTGTCCATCGTTTCGGGCGCTGTTTCTGAAAAGGGGGGGGACCCAATTGGAGCGGGAGGACCCCTCCCCAGCCCATCCCCATACCTGACGGGGTCCCGCGGCTTCCTGGGGAGCCTGGCTTGGGGCTGGGGGGGGAGAGGAAGCCGGGCACTGTAGGAGCCCCAGAGCCGGAGGGAAGAAAGGCCACCTGGAAGGATCAGCGCATGTTGGCCGGGGAGTTCCTCTCCTTGGGGCAGGGGGTCCTAGGAGCCTGGCTCCCCCCACGGCCCGGTGCTGGGTTTCCCCCCCCGAGTATCCTGCAGGCTGGTTTGCAGGGGGGGCTGCAGTAGGGTCCCCAGATGGGCAGGGCAGGGAATTGGTGTGGGCTGGGTCTTCTGTAAGACCCCGGGGTGTCTCTTCCTGATTCTGCTCAGCTCCGGGTCTTTGCTCCGAAGGGAGCCTGGCTGAGCAGCTTTGGGGGTCTTCCAAGGGGGGCTGGCTGTGCCACTCACTGGTCAGAGCTGGAGGATTGACCCCCGCCCCGCAGAGAGAGAGAGAGAGAGCGCAATTGAAGGAATTTGCCAGGGTGACCAAGCGCTGATGTTCAGCCTTGCACCACGTGGCAGCAGCAGTTCTGAACCTGGAAGGCTTCCAGGGCGTGACTGAGCATATTCGGGAACGGCTCTTCAATGCCCCAGAGTTGTTTCCCCAGGCCTGCTGGCAGCTCCCTTCCCGCTCCGTGCTGCCTCCGTGGCCGTTGCGTTATCTCAGCCACCAGTAGAATCATCCTCATGGTCAGCCTGCTCCTCTGCCTTGCGAGCGGAGCTGGCTTCGGCTGCCGTGTGGACGGGAGGCTGGAAATAGACGCGTCCTATTTTGACGGAGGGAGCTGGGTTGGTGCAGGCGTGCGTGTGTGTGTGTGTTTGTGTGGGTTTCCCCCCCCTTGCTGTTTCTTAAGTTGCTTCCCGGTTCAAGTTAAGCAGAATTGGTGCGGTCGCTTCTCTAATTAAATCCATCTGGATTTGGGGTTTCAATTCAGCAGTCGGTGTTTTCAATAGTGCAAAAATCTCTTTTGGTAAGGCTGGGTTTCTCAACCTCTGCAACTTTCAGAATTCTGGGAGTTGAAGTCCACCACCCCTCCTCTGAAAGTTGCAGAGGTTGAGAAACACAGCTAGAAGGACTGCCAGCTTTATTTAGCCTGGCAGGCTCTTTTGAGATTTGGAGGTAGGGGTGTGTTGTGGCTGCTCTAACAAAATGGCTAACTGATGGGTGTCTTATGTTTTCTCTAAGTGAGTTTCTCTGCTATAGAGATCAGGAGGGCAGAGACCTATTCAGAAGAGAGTGATTTATTAGAATTCTCCAAGAGAAAGAAAAAAGGAAGGGGGGGAGAGAGAGAAGGAGAGGAAAGAGAGAGGGGGAAGATAAAGAGAGGGGGGAGAGGAAAGAGAGAGAAGAAAGAAGGGGGAGAGGAAAGAGAGGAAGAGAAAGAGAGGAAAGAAAGAGATGAAAGTGGGGGGAGAGGAAAGAGAAAGAGAGGAAAGAGAGGGGGAAAAGAGATAGAGGGGGGAGAGGAAAGAGAGAAGAAAGAAGGGGGAGAGGAAAGAGGAAGAGAAAGAGAGGAAAGAAAGATGAAAGTGGGGGGAGAGGAAAGAGAAAGAGGAAAGAGGGGGGAAAGAAATAAAGAGGGGGAGAGGAAAGAGAGAAGAAAGAAGGAGAGGAAAGAGAGGAAGAGAAAGAGAGGAAAGAAAGAGATGAAAGTGGGGGGAGAGGAAAGAGAAAGAGGGAGAGGAAAGAGAACGAGAGAGAAAGAGAGGGGGGAAAGAGATGAAAGTGGGGGGAGAGGAAAGAGAGGAAGAGAGGGGGAGAGGAAAGAAAGAGGGGGGAAAGAGATAGAGGGGAGAGGAAAGAGAGAAAGAAGGGGGAGAGGAAAGAGAGGAAGAGAAAGGGGGAGAGGAAAAGAGATGAAAGTGGGGGGAGAGGAAAGAGAAAGAGGGAGAGGAAAGAAAGAGAGAAGGAGAGGAAAGAAGGGGGAAAGAGATAAAGAGGGGGGAGAGGAAAGAGAAGAAAGAAGGAGAGGAAAGAGAGGAAGAGAAAGAGAGGGGGAGAGGAAAGAGAGAGATGAAAGTGGGGGGAGAGGAAAGAGAGAGAGAAAGAGGGAGAGGAAAGAAAGAGAGAAGGAGAGGAAAGAGAGAGGGGGGAAAGCGCAAGTGCCTCTCTCTCTCACACACACACACACTGAGTGGGGGAAGAGGACTGGCAGACCAAGGGGAGAGGGAGAGAGAGGGGGAAGGAGGGAGAGAGAGACAGTGAGAGAGAGAGATCCTTTTGACATCTAAAATGAAGATAACACTGCATATATCCTTTTTTATATATATATAATAAAGGTAAAAAAGGATATATGCAGTGTTATCTTCATTTTAGATATCAAAAGGGTTTTGCGGCTCCCAGTGTTTTGTTTTCGGTGGGAAACGGGTCCAAGTGGCTCTTTGAGTGTTTTGGGTTGCCTACCCCTGGACTAGGGTGACATGATAGCAGTCTTCCAATAGTTGAGTGGCTGCCACGAAAAAGAGGGAGTCAGCCTCTTCTCCAAAGCACCTGAGGGCAGGACAAGAAGCATTGGGTGGAAATTTATCAAGGAGAGATCCAACCTAGAAATGAGAAATTTCCTGACAGTGAGAACAATTAATCAGTGGAATTGCATGCCTCCAGAATTTGTGGGTGCTCCATCACTTGAGGTTGTCAAAAAGATATCATACAGCTATTAGTCCGGAATGGTGTAGAGCAGGGGTGTCAAACTGCCGGCCCACGGGCCGGATGTGTCACCGGGAAACCGTGCCCACCCCATTGCCGGCAATGGGGAAAAAGCTCCAATACGTTGCGCGATGTCACGTGATGTGAGTTTTTTACATGTCTGGTGTAGAGTCTCCGGCTTGAGCAAGGCTTGAATTAAAAGACCTCCAAGGTCTTCTTCCGACTCTGTTATTCTGTTATTTATTATTCTGTAAAATTATTCCAGCCATGAGGAGTATATTTGGTAATAGACAAGATATGAGTTGAAAGAAGTGAGTGAAGAATAATGTTTGGCATAAAAACTTGGTTATGTTTTTAACTTAACAGGTAACACAATATTTTGTGCTTCGTCTTGGTTATAGGAGGTATAATTGGTGATTTTTATTTATAAAATAACAATCTTTTCCTCCTCTCAGAAAACTGAAGCACTGCGAATGCAGTATCGTTATTTGGACTTAAGAAGTATTCAGATGCAGTATAACCTCCGGCTGAGATCCCAGGTGGTGATGAGAATGCGAGAGTATCTCTATAATCATTATGGTTAGAGAAACCGAATTGTTAATAATTAACTTTTTTTCTCCTTTCACTTACTGTGGTGCTGACAAAATTTATTAAATCTTATTTTAGATTTTGTGGATGTAGAAACACCAACACTATTTAAGAAAACACCAGGAGTAAGTATGCAAATACATCTTTTCTGTACATATATTGTCTTATAAAATTATCAAGTAATTACATTATGTAGCCCAAACATCTAAAGAGTGACTAATTCAACCGTTAAAATTACCCATGATTTTACCGAGCAGAATTGGTCTTAGATGTGGGAGAGATGTTTCATGTCCTGGGAGGCTTCAGTATTCATATTGAATTCACCAGCTCAGAACTTAATAGCTGCCATAGTTACTTCAAGGATTTTTCTGGCCCAATGCATTATGAATAGGAAGCTTATGATGTTGAAATTGGATGACGGTTGTCTCGGTCAGCCTATGTTTAAATTGACAGTGGTATTTCCCTCTGCACTAAAGGTTACTTAGAGAACAATAGAATCTAGACAACTTTGGAGATTTTGCTTGGCATAGTGAAAATTTTAGTTTTGTTATCAAATTATGTGATGGAGAGTGTTTTTTATATAAATTTTATTAAAACTTTTAAAAAGGAAGATAAAAACTAAAACTAATATAAAGAAAGCAAGAAAAAACTAAAGGTGCAAGGAAAAGAAAAATAGAAAAGAAACAAAAAAGATACAAAGAAGTTTCTTTTTAGCTTCTCTGACAAAGAGGATTGTTAACATAATGTTTTCTAAGCATCATTTTCTGAAACAAAACCTTCATTAATTTACTTGTTACTGAAAAGCTGCAAGGAATGCAACCTTAAGTATATATATATACTTAAAAGAAAGAAACAACCGAACACCAGGATAAAATACAAACAGAACTGTTTAACACACTTACCTTTCGTCGGCTAACTGCCGACGTCGTCAGAGTAAAATGCCGGTGTTTGGGGAGCTTGCCTATAAAGCCGGCCATTTTTGCGCTCTGCTCACTGAGCGAGTCACCGGTCTGCCCGCCCCAATTGGCCATATTGTTTCTAACTGTCCTGCATCAATCTGTGTGTGCCTAGACTCGGGAATCGATTTCTTCAGGAATCATTTCTTCACTCATAGTCGCTCTCCTTGTCTGCCTGGTTCGTGTCCGAGTGCCTGTTGCTGTAAGTTGGTTCCCTAACGCTTCTTGTCCTGCGGCCACCCCTCCTTTTCGTTGTGCCCTGGCCCCCCTCTTCGGTTGTTGTATAGGATGTACTGGGGATTCCTCTCTTTCAGCAGTTGTAGTTCTTTGTTGCGCGGGTCTGCAGTTCTGATCCTGCCTGGTCGGCGCTCGTTGCACTTGTTGCAAGTTGTTACATTGCTCCTCCCACTCCCGTAATGCCTGATAGGCAGGCAGTAGGTCTATGTGGCGGTTAATCGAGTGTCCGTCCGATAGCCAAGCCTCCTTAAGTAGTCGTCCGCCCTTGGTGATGTCCTGGGCAGTGGTCTCCACCCCTGCAAGGTCAAACGTATGATTACAACTGGCCATGTGTGCCCATACCTGTGAATGTTGTTCTTGCCATCTAATGGCCAGCTCATGCTTGTGAATCCTGGTCCTGAGCCGTTTGGTCGTCTCCCCAACATAATTGCAGTGACAGTTCTTACATTTTATTCTGTATACCACCAAGGATCTTTCTTCGTTGGGGAGCGGGTCCTTGGGGCGGATCACCTTGGCACGCAGAGTTTGGTCTGGCTTGTGGGCGATGCTAATATTATATGGAGCTAATATCCGCGCCGTTGCCTCGGAGATGCCGTTAATATATGGCAATGTTGTCCATGCCATAGGCGTGTCTGTGTGTTGGTTCCTGCGAGGCTCATATGGTCTGCTGTACCTTTTAATGAATTCCACTGGATAGCCATTTCGCCTGCAGATACGGTAAAGGTGACTCTTCTCCTCGGCTCTTGCCCTACCCGTATTGCAGTGAGTTAGACGGCAAGAACAACGTTCACAGGTATGGGCACACATGGCCAGCTATAATCATATGTTCGACCTTGCAGGGGCAGAGACCATTGCCCAGGATATCACCAAGGGCAGACGACTACTTAAGGAGGCTTGGCTATCGGACGGACACTCAATCAACCGCCACATAGACCTACTGCCTGCCTATCGGGCATTAAGGGAGTGGGAGGAGCAACGTAACAACTTGCAACAAATGTGACGAGCGCCGACCAGGCAGGACCAGAACTGCAGACCAACACGACAAAGAACTACAACTGCCGAAAGAGAGGAATCCCCAGTACATCCTATACAACAACCGAAGAGGGGGGCCAGGGCACAACAAAAAGGAGGGGTGGCCGCAGGACAAGAGGCGTTAGGGAACCAACTTATACCAACAGGCACTCGGACATGAACCAGGCAGACAAGGAGAGCGACTATGAGTGAAGAAATGATTCCTGAAGAAATGATTTCCGAGTCTAGGCACACACAGATTGATGTGGGACAGTTAGAAACAATACGGCCAATTGGGACGGGCAGACCGGTGACTCGCTCAATGAGCAGAGCGCAAAAACGGCCGGCTTTATAGGCAAGCTCCCCAAACACCAGCATTTTACTCTGACGACGTCGGCAGTTAGCTGACGAAAGCTAAGTGTATTAAACAGTTTTGTTTGTATTTTATCCTGGTGTTCGGTTGTTTCTTTCTTTTAAGTATGAGTATACCCAAGATTCGTATTTTTAGCATAATTAAAGATTATATATATTAATTAAAGATTATATATATATATATAATGTGTATATATATATATATACACATACACACACACACACACACACACACACACATATAAACATGTTTATATGTAAATATGTGTCTGTGTTTATATGTGCGTCTGTGTGTATATATATATATACAGTGTGTGTGTGTGTGTGTGTGTGTGTTGAGAGCAGGCATCAATTTCATTTTAATGTAGGCCAGTGTGCACACAGAAAAGTGATAATAAAGATTATCTTATCTTGAAAAGCAGTAACCTAGGTGTTCTCACTATTTGTTAATGTTCTTCAAGAACTTTTGTTAATTTGTCACATGAGAACTGACTAGAAGCATGCATAATCATTTAAATCGGGCCCCTAACCCCCAGGCCATGGACCTGTACTGGCCCGCCACCTCCTGGCTATCTGGCCAACAAGCGGTGGGTGAGCTCACAGATCTTCATTTGTACATGTGTGGGAACTAGGTTGCACACATGAAACTATCCCCTCTTCCCCTGCCACTGCTGCTGCTGGTCCAGGGAGCCAGAAAGATTGGCGGCCGCTGACGTAAATGAAATAGGTGATATATTTTGGGAAATGGTGCATATTGAACTTCCATTTCCTGATTAAATGCAATGGGTAGTGGATTAAATTTTTCAAGAGAGATTTAGCTGAAATAAATGTTTTGTACTCAAACTAGAAGTTTCCTCATTTTTTTTCAGCTAAATGCAATGTAATTCCAGCTTTAAATTACATCCTCCTTTTAATACCAGGGTGCAAAAGAATTTGTGGTGCCTTCCCGGGAGGCTGGAAAGTTCTACTCACTTCCTCAGAGCCCTCAACAATTTAAACAGCTCCTAATGGTAGGAGGTCTGGACAGGTGAGCTTCTTGGAGCCCCACTAGCACAATGTTTTCAAGGTAGCACTAAAACTCTGATCCACAGTTTTGTGGTGAGAGGATAACGGATAGACTGAGTTGCAGTTTGTCACACAAACTGATTACTTGCCAATTAATCAGGTTCCATGCTAAGAATGATGCTGTCTAACAGAACTGTAACTCTCTCTATGTCTGCCTAGTAGAAGATTCACATGCTTGAAATCTTGCAAAGATTTTTTGTACCATGCAGTCTATGGCCACGATCTTCTCATCTATGAGATGGAGAACCAGGTTGCTGAATCATGGCATATATAAAACATGCAAAGATTGGAAGTTGGCACCATTTTATGGTGATTCTGCTTCTACTTGAGTGGGTGATTCCAGTCAGTAGTCAGGTGTGTGTGTGTGAGAGAGAGAGACAGCACTCACTCCCTTGGTTGCTCCAGTATCAGTTCCCCGCCTCCCCTCATATTATTTAATAACTATATGAAACCACTAGAAGAGATCATCTAGTTTGGAGTGAGGTGTCATTAGCACACTGATGAAAGCCACTTACACATTTCCACCTTGTATTGAGCTGGAGATGTGATAGAAAGTCTGAACCAGGCTGTCAAGATTTGGATGAAGCAAAACAAGATTGAATGCTACTAAGATGGAGTTACTATTTGTAAATAAATATCCAGTAATATTGGTCCCAATAATTACTGTAGATGAGATTGTGCTTTCCATAAAGGAATTGGTTTGTGATTTAGGGGTGTTTATAGCTTACATGGCAGGTGGAAACTTGGTCGGGCCAGATCATTGGTGGCCTAATTCATAATGCTGGTTACTACCTTTATAATCTTACATAGGGTGGTCCCAGGATATATCGAGCAACACCTGACCAAATTGGAATCTGCACATTTCTTCTCATCAGCTTGAGCATTCCACCACAGAAAATATATAGGTAATCCCTGAGGTACGAGCATTCACTTAACGCTCGTTCGAAGTTACGCGATAAGCGCCCCCTAGTGCTTACGAGCAAGTCCTGAAATTACGAATATTGCAGCATCATGGCAGTTGTTCGCCCTTTCGAGTGACTGCAGAGGCTCTGCAACATTTGTTCTGTCCCAGCCTCCGCGAATACTGCTCAACCGCTTACTTGCGAGGAAAAACCCCTTTGCATTGAACAAGGCAGGACTTGGTAAGATAAACCCCTTTTATTTTGACACAGCTTTTATGGAACAAAACTCCAACCAGTCCTTTAGCTGTTGAGACGAACAAGATCAGTCTCTGAGTTCTCAGCTGGAATGCTCAAGGTTTAAGTCACTCAAGCACACAGAAATCCGACAAACCTGGTTAAATATCCAAGAATCCTGAGGCAAGAAATCCAACAACAGAAGCACAAAGCCGTAGCATGAACGGTTGCCTTTGGCAACCAGCCCCTCCCACGCCTCTCCTCTTTATAGTCCAGCCAGGACGTGGCTTCTTAGAGTCTTTTACTTTTCCTGGAGAGCCGTCCCACCGCCCTCCGCTGTCCACGCCTTTCCTCCCTGCGCATCCGTGCAACTGGAACAGGCTGCAGCTGCTCCTCGTCTTCACTCAGTTCAGGCCCCCAACCCAGCTGTCTCTCTGCCTGAGCGTGAGTAGATGGGTCCAGTGTCACATCTAGCTCTGAGTCTTCGTGCTCCTCAGAGCCTTCCACAGACTCCGATGAGACCCCAGGCAATCCCTCCCCCTCATCCGATTCATCTGACTCAGCTGCAGGATCTGCTGGCAAGCGAGGACTCACAACAACATTCATCCTTGTTATTCCCTCCCTCCCCACCACCACCCCGGGTCTCCCTAGGCATTAGGCCTTCAATACTCGCCCTGCAAAGCTTGAGATCCTTCGCTTTTTTTGGCTGCTCCAGGCCTAAAGTAACACAAGATCATGCGAGATCAGTGGGGTGAGATCTCACGATATTGATCTTGCGTGATCTCATGGTACTTTAGGCTTCTGTTCTCTGCAACAGAGAACAGAACCGAAGCTGGGGGACGCTTTCATGTGTCTCCGGAGGCTGGATCGGGATGCCGGAGGCTTTTTCCAGGCAACTGCTACCCGGATCTGAGGCCAGGAGATGCTTCCGTGGCCCTCCAGTGGCCCATTTCCAGGTGGGAGCGGCCTGGAGAAGGCCTCTGGCTCCCAGATCGGGCCGCCGGAGGGCCGCGGAAACGTCCCCTGGCCTCAGATCCGGGTGGCAGTGGCCTGGAAAAGGCCTCCAATGGCACGCAGAAGCTTCCCCCGGCCTCAGATCCAGGCGGCAGCAGGAAGCATGGCAGAGAGGAAATATCTTTTTAAGGTGAGTCCGGCGCGGCAGGAAGGAAGGGGGAAGCATGAGATATCTTATTGGATTGGGGAGGCCTTGGGGGCCTGTTCCATCACTAGGCTCTCTATGGCCTTCACCACCCTGAGATACCTCATGTTCATTTAACGAGCCGCGTGTGTCTTAACGAGCAAGGGAATGATGTCATTCGAGGTAGGAGATTCACTTCGAGTTACAAGTGGAATGGGCAGGCTCCATTTCACTCATAACTTGAGGACTACCTGTATATGAGGTACAATATAGGCTAGAAAGCAGGTCTTTTTTGTAGTGCCCCCTAGTCTAGAACACATTTCCTCTGGAGATAAGTTTATCCCTAGTCATACTAGCATTTTGTATGTCAGTCTTTGTCCCAAGCTGATTATGGGTGCTCATCTTATGTATGAATGATTAATTAATTCATTATAGTTATATTTTCTTTTTGTTTTGTTCTGTTTCTAGATTCTCACCAGCTTGGAGGGTTTGCAATTATTGTGAGAGAAAGAAATATGTATGAAAAAATCAGATTTAGCAGTGGAAGAGTCTCTTCTGCCTGTCTCTTCTCTGGCACTGCAGAGGGTGTCTTGTCAACTCAAAGTGTGCAGAAGGTCTTTCAGTATGACAAGCATATAAACCACTTCTTTTTCTTTGCAGTTCCCCACATAGCTTCTTTTCTGTGCCTGTAGCATTAACCAATTCCTAAATATGGAATACATGTTTCTTCTGTTTTAAATTTAAATTATAGCCATTTTTTTAGATGTACAGTGAGGGGGGAAAAGTATTTGATCCCCTGCTGATTTTGTACATTTACCCATTGACAAAGAAATGATCAGTCTATAATTTTAAAGGTAGGTTTATTTTAACAGTGAGAGACAGAATAACAACCAAAAAAATCCAGAAAAATGCATTTCAAAAAAGTTATAAATTGATTTGCATGACTTAGTACTTGGTGACAAAACCCTTGTTGCAATCACAGAGGTCAGACGTTTCTTGTAGTTGGCCATCAGGTTTGCACACATCTCAGGAGGGATTTTGTCCCATTCCTCTTTACAGATCCTCTCCAAGTAATTAAGGTTTCGAGGCTGACATTTGGTAGCTTGAACCTTCAGCTCTCTCCACAGATTTTCCATGGGATTAAGGTCTGGAGACTGGCTAGGCCACTCCAGGACCTTAATGTGCTTCTTCATGAGCCACTCCTTTGTTGCCTTGGCCGTGTATTTTGGGTCATTGCCATCCTGGAATACCCATCCACGACCCATTTTCAATGCCCTGGCTTGAGGGAAGGAGGTTCTCGCCCAAGATTTGATGCTACATGGCCCCATCCATTGTCCCTTTGATGCGGTGAAGTTGTCCTGTTCCCTTAGCAGAAAAACACCCCCAAAACACCTCCATGTTTGACGGTGAGGATGATGTTCTTGGGGTCACAGGCAGCATTCCTCCTCCTAATACAGCAAGTTGAGTTGATGCCAAAGAGCTCGATTTTGGTCTCATCTGACCATAACACTTTCACCCAGTTCTCCTCTGAATCATTCAGATGCTCAATGGCAAACTTCAAACGGGCCTGTACATGTGCTTTCTTGAGCAGGGGGACCTTACGGGCGCTGCAGGATTTCAGTCCTTCATGGTGTAGTATGTTACCAATTGTTTTCTTGGTGACTATGGTCCCAGCTGCCTTGAGATCATTGACAAGATCCTCCCGTGTAGTTCTGGGCTGATTCCTCACTGTTCTCATGATCATTGAAATTCCACGAGGTGAGATCTTGCATGGAGCCCCAGACTGAGGGAGATTGACAGTTATTTTGTGTTTCTTCCATTTGCGAATAATCGCACCAACTGTTGTCACCTTCTCACCGAGCTGCTTGGCAATAGTCTTCTAGCCCTTTCCAGTCTTGTGTAGGTCTACAATCTTGTCCCTGACATCCTTGGACAGCTCTTTGGTCTTGGCCATGGTGGAATTTGGAATCTGATTGATTGATTGCTTCTGTGGACAGGTGTCTTTTATACAGGTAACAAGCTGAGATTAGGAGCAGTCCCTTTAAGAGAGTGCTCCTAATCTCAGCTCGTTACCTGTATAAAAGAAACCTGGGAAACAGAAATCTTGCTGCTTGATAGGGGATGAAATACTTATTTCACTCATTAAAATGCAAATCAATTTATAACTTTTTTGAAATGTGTTTTTCTGGATTTTTTGTTGTTATTCTGTGTCTCACTGTTAAAATAAACCTACCATTAAAATTATAAACTGGTCATTTCTTTGTCAGTGGGCAAACGTACAAAATCAGCAGGGGGTCAAATACTTTTTTCTCTCAATGTATATTCTTTCCAAACCCCTTGTTTTGGGAGATCATGCTACTTGAGATAGATACTCTACAACCAGAATGTCATTTCTAATGGCAGGTATTTCCAAGTTGCCCGCTGTTACCGAGATGAAGGTTCAAAGCCAGACAGACAGCCTGAATTCACTCAGGTAAATTTATTTTTGTTTGGAATAAGATTAAAAAGCATTAAAAATGGGCATTGTTTTTATCTGTAGCTACAAGGATTACCATCTGTTTAAAAGTTGGGGGTTTAATGGCTTTGGAAGAGGAAAATCTGAGTATGTAAGATAACAATGCAAAGTGATTGGGAATTGAATATGTTATCTCACTGTTATTGCTTCCAACGCTGACCAAAATACGGTTCTGTGATTCAGCTTTATCATTCAGTATACAGAGCAAATAATACTGAGTAGTGATGGAAAATGGAGAAGTGTCATTTGTTCCATTGTTGAGAGATAATTTCTATTCTGGCATTACAGTTAACACATTACTTCATTTCTTGGTCTAGTACTGCAAATGGAATGCCAAATTCACCAAAATGGCATATGCAGTGTGCTTGTTTATTCGATTTATATGCTGCCTTTGTGACCTATATCCCTAGGTACAATGAAATCTGACTTTATGATGTGTGTTGTGTGTATTAGTAAATTACTAAGAATCAAAAAAATTTAAAACAAAGGGCATCAAATCTCCACCAAGAGCACTCAAAATATAATTAAAAATATATGGATATTAGCAATTATTTTATAAATGGGGTTGATGGGAGGATATGGCAAAGAGTTGCTCAAAGATACTTGTGTGTTTTAAAACTAATCTACATTTGCAAAATTGCTAGGACTAGTTTGTGTACAATAGAGTTCGCTTCATCTAATAACATCATCTGCAATATATCTTCTGTAATAAATATGCTATAGCATAAGGTAACATGGCTTTTTTCCTGCAAAAGATTAGCACAGATAATTCCTAGAAAATTGTATAGAAAGGACAGAGAAAAGAGAATGAATGGGCAAAAGAATTAGACTAAAAAACCATGAAAATAACATACAGCTCCAGAATCTGAGGATGTACAAGTATTTCATTGAAATGGTGCTGTAAACCTATACTCCGAAGGAAGGACTGTTCTCTAGAATTGTAGCCTTTTCAGTTAAATGCATTTTCAAAGAAAAATATCTTTTGCAAAAATGTTAAATAGAATAATGGTAATATTTACTATGCCTTAATTTTTTTAAAAAAATCTCTTGTTTATTTTCCTCCCTAAAGATAGATATTGAAATGTCATTTGTGGACCAAGCTGGAATTCTGGCTTTAACCGAGGGCATGCTGCAGTATTCCTGGCCTGAGGAAAAGGGGCTTATCAAAATACCCTTCCCTTCAATCTCCTATGATGAAGCGCTATCCACTTATGGGACTGATAAACCTGACACTCGTTTTGGAATGAAGGCATGTTCATTTGCCAAAATTATCCATTTGCTTGATTTCCACACCCCCACTGCTATAATGAAGATCCCTTAACTGTAATGGGATTTGTTGATATTTTGATAAATTTTGTTTTGTCAAGTGTGGGTGCTGCCAGCAGTATATTGAGTGAGTCAAATTCTATGTAACTTGCATATTGAATTTATGCTAATCTGTTGGGTTCATATTTCTTAGTCCTTTGATGGCCCAGTTTTAAATTCTGCCTCTTACAAAATACATAAGGACCTTGGGGCTTTCACTGCTTTATTGCTAGATTGAAGAAAGCTGAGTTGAATTCTTGCCTTTTGCAGGAATTATCCACAAAGTTGCTGAAATTTGCCCAACTACAGTAACCCCAAAAGGATTTATAGGTAGTTCACAACCACAAAGAAGAGAAACCAGTTTGCTCAAAGGGTACATCTGTACAAATATTGTCTGACTGCAATTCTGATTTAAGATTGGCACTTCATTTGTAATGAAGAGGAATTTGTTTAATTTAGATGTATGTTATGTATGTCAATTTACATCATTTTTAGAGAGCCAGTTTGATGTAGTGGTTAAGGCATCATGCTAGAAACTGGGAGACCATGAATTATAGTCCCTTGGTCACAAGGCGAGGTGGGTAACCTTGGATCAGTCACTTTCTCTCAGCCCTAGGTAGGAGGCAGTTGTTCTGTCCCAGCCTACGTCCGCCCTTGTTGTGTCACAAGAACAAATCCCTCTTTAACAGTAGGCTGGGAAAACCAATCCTTTTTATTTAATTTACAGTTCAGATAATTTCCCCTCAAAACAAAACAACAGAATAGTTTTCCAACTGATAGTTAGTTCAAAAGCAAAACAGAGCAGGAGTTAAACAAGAAATAATTCACCGGTAACACAAACAGACCAAGATCCCTTGATACTGAAGTTCTTTGCAAACGGTTGCCTTCAACAACCAGCACCGCCCACACCTTCCCTTTTTATTAAGCAGCCCCAAGGCGTGGCTTCTCAACGCCTTCTCCTCCCTTGGAGTTGCCGTATTGTCTCCCTCTGATTTGCTCTAGTTAACTGCCTTCGTTTACAAGCGTCTATAATGATGTCCAGCTGTGAGTCCTCAGAGTCTGACTCATCTTCCCCACACAGCTGAGTCACATCCTGAGCACGATTGGAGGGGCCAGGCTCTTCCTCCGATTGTGAGTCTTGTAACTCATCAGAGCCTTCCTCCGACTCTGATGGCTCCTCCTCCTCCTCCTCTGATTTCCCGGACTCAGCTGCTGGGATCACAGGCTGGCACGGACTCACAACAGCAGTGGCAAATCACTTCTAAAAAAACTTTGCCAAGAAAACTGTAGGACTTGTCCAGATAGTCTCCAAGAACCAGGTATGATTGAATGGTAGGGGGAAAAAAAAGACAGCATTTGTACATTTAGGTAATTGATCCAAATAGCATCATTTACAGACCACCTTACCCATATCATCTTTAGTTTCTCGGGATCAAATTCATTTACCTCTTCCCATCTTTTAACAGCTTTCTTCAAAAATGCCAGAGTCTCACTGTGTATAGTGATTATAGAGGGAAACAAAGAATAGCAACCACCTACTTTTAATACTGTCTCAATATCACATGATGGCTTTTCTAGCAATCTTATATAGATCTGTGTAGAATTGTGTGCTGAGGCAGAGCTAAGTGTGGTGACACATTTTATTATAGGAAATCACATATTCCATTCTAATTGTGAGATTAGTGAGATTAAATGATCCAGCTTCATAATGCTGAATTACTTTTTTTATTTCTCCCTTGATCTCAAGGATGCAAAGATTTTTTAAGTTAAGGATAATTTATTATGTAAATTGAATTTTACTTCTGCAAGCCAAAAAGATTCACATCAAACCTCAGTTTCAACTCAATCAAAAAACTATTTCCAGATGTGATGCTTTTAAGAATAAGGTGAGGTGAATAATCAGATATAGTCATGTAAGGGCTGGCCAAATCCCATGATTGTCTTATTTCCTTGAATTTGTTGTTCAAATAACAGGAAATATGTTCCAGCAAATCTACTCTGGAATATACATTAAAATGACTAATAACTAATGCCTATATTTTATCAAATTATAATGCATTTTGGCTTTTAATTTGTGTGAATGAGACCAGAAAACATGGAGATCTGCTGTGTTTTAAAGCAGTAATTTTGATAGTTCTTATTGTAGTACACACTTGCCACATTTGATAGTAATGGTATCTCGGTACTCATTGTTAATTGGTTTTGGGAGGCACGATGAATACCAAAAATGATGAGTACTAAACAGATTTTTCCCATAAGGAATAATGTAATGAGTCACAAGGCAGCCAACACCGAAGCATTCTAGCTCGTACGTTGAGTACCAAAAAATGATGAATACTAGGACAAAATTTTCACATCAAAATGCACTGAGTACGAGTTTCAAAACAGTTGAGTACCAAGGTATTGAGTTATAAAAACTTGTATCAATCACAAATGTTGTCTTTAAGATACCACAAATGTTTCTTGCACTGCAGACTGTGATTTTGTTAAATTAAGAGAGGGGGGGAAGTCCACTTTCCTGAAATTTCAAGCATTGTTTTATTGGCTACCATAAATTAACACAGCCATGAAATGAGAATTCAGTCCAATGCCTCCATTCCCATTCACAAGGGGTTGTAGTGGCAGCTATCCCACTGTCTTGAGTAAAATTCAACAGCTGATGAGAAGAGTATAGGATATAAAGCTAAGCCCTTTTTCAGTTGCGTTTCAAACAGCTTTCCCTTCCCCTGTTTCTTTTCCAGTCATATTCCTATTGTCACAATTACAATATTTATATCTTTTCTTCCAATGTCAGATCATTGATGTAAGTCACATTCTCAGGAATGTAGATGTTGGCTTTTTGCAGAATTCTCTCAGTGAGCCCTACGCTACAGTGAAAGCCATTTGCATTCCCGAGGGAGCGGTGAGTGAGGCTGTTTGTGATAAGGGGAAATGTCCTTTGTCTTGGATGTTGTCATTTATCAAGTTGTTATTTTTATGAAGAATCCTACAAATATGTTATCTCTCTCTTTGACTTGCACACAAGTAGATGATTGAAAAAAGCAAGCTTTTATATTTTCAGGAGAAATCAGACTGGTTTCAATAAGATCTGTTTCTTAAAAATAAGAATACATTAAACTAATGTATTGCTTTATATCTTGAAGTTAAAATAATACTGAATAAAGCATGCTTATGGAGATTTGGCAAACTCAGTATAGTTAGTGAATGGGAAGAATGGTGCTATGTGAGATGTATGTCCTTATAGAAAGACGTAAAAGGGTAAAGTTTCCTTGTCAGCTGTGTCCAACTGTAGGGTATGGGTTTTTTGGCTGAGGTAACCAGCGTTGTCCAAAGACAATTTCCATAGCATGACTATACACCAAAGATACACGGAACGCTGTTACGTTCTCATTAAAGTGGAACTATTAATCTACTTGTGTTTGCATGCTTTCAAACTGCTAGGTGGGCAGGAGCTGGGGCAAGTAATGGGAACTAACCCTGTTGCATGGAAGTCTTGTACCCCGACTGTCAGTTCTCCAGATGACAAGTTCAGCATCTTTAACAACTGAGCCATTGCACCCCAGGAATAGAAATAAGTACTGAAAGAAAAAAATATTTAATTTTGCTTTCTATCTATGGGTTAAAATGAGGTAGTGATGCAAAATATAGAAGCCAAGCCCAGATTTCTAGTACGAAAAAAGGATGTGGGAAGAAGGCCAAGAAAGGCTGCATCTTAATTTTTTCAATGCAGTTTTTCTTTCCTACTTCTTCCACACAACCCCATTCCTGAAGTACAAACTAGAAATCATAGAGTTGTATATAGTTATGTCCATCAATCCATGGAATGAACATTACAGGCAGTCAGATCAGATTCTCTCTTCTCTGAAAGAAGAAGAAGGTGCAGGGTTATCTCGAGAATACCTAGAAGAACATACACAAAAGTGAGTGCTGGTGTATTCCAGATTTTGTTCTACAATCAAATATTAAAAAGTAAAAGGGATGCATTTATTGAAAGTGTATCCCAGTTATGATCTGTCAGCCACGTTTGGATGAGTCTTTCAAGTTCAGGCTTTCGTCCTTGATTTATTAAGAATGTTTACATTCTGTGCACTTGATCATTATTTACATTGTTCTCTCAATATGACAACATTTACAGCAACTGTGAAGTAGATTAAAAGTGAGAAATAATGATTAAATCAGAGCATTCATTTGAGTTCAGATACTCAACACTGGGTTGAGTTTACATCTCCATGATTCAAACCCATCTCTATTCACTGTTGCTCTACTAGTTCACACATTTATTTGCAGCAGAATGCCAAATGTGGAGGAATTGCAGGCAAATAGATATTTGTAAATGGACGCTTTTGCCAGTTAATATTACAGTTAGGAAACAGGAAAACTGTGTTTTTCCTTACTGTGTTATTTAATGTCAATCCTGTATTTGTAATTATAGAGGCACTAAAATACATGATTACAGAGCATCAAAATTGATTCCTTTTATCTCATGATGATAGTTAGCAAGAATCGAATCTGAACATCACTGTTTTATCTATGTTTATTAATAGAATCTTAGTACCAGTTTAGAGATTATTTTTAATTGCATCATTGGAAATGATAGAGAGAAAAAATCAAACTTTATTTTGTTTTAAGTTTATTTCCTTTGGATTTATATATATTTTTGGAGGGAGTTCTGCTCTATATATCATTGTTCTGATTAATTCATTTTTGTTGTATATGATTTCTTTCTAGAACTGAAAATATCATCCGAAAGCATTTTTTAATTTAAGCTTGATTCTGAAACAAAAGGTGTAATGTAAAAATAATGGGCAAATATATAGCAGTATCAGTTAAAATATAACAAACTTAATCCATTTATTGGTGTTTATATATCTTTTTCTCTAGAAATATATACAGTTTAAAGATTTGGAATCCTTAAATGAATTGTCAAAATCCCAATTTAACCAGGTATGGCAAAAATAGCTACAAACAAGAAATATTTTCTTTCGGAAGTTTATGTTGGGCTATGTAAAATTTAAACCTTGCATATTACATATCAGTTGAGGATGCTGGGACAGGAAGAATTTCTAATTCTTTTTTTTTTTTTTTTTTTTTGTAAATATTTTATTGGTTTTTAACAATAACAATCTCCAGTGCCTAGTGTACAGCATGTTGTCTTGGTTTACATGTTTGAAAAAAGAAAAAAAAGAAAGAAAAAAGGTAATAATTAATTAACAATGATTAAATTTGATAATCCCATAATTAGTATATTAATTAATAATATATTTCCTTGATCTTCCCTTCTCCCATTTGTATTCTCCTTCTTCAAACTTAACCAAAATATAATTCTTAATATTTTCAATATATAAATGATTAAATATAGACATTTTTTCATATTTATACAAATAGTGATAACATCTATGTATAACACCTTTTTTATCATATTATTATTACAACCATCATCTCATTAGTTCACCATGCATCCTATATTTGTGATTTTTGTTTAAGCTTAATATCCCCTTTTATTCAATCCATTCTTATCGGTCATGATTTTCTCAATGTTAATCATCTAAATATCCAAATTTTTCCATTTAGGTACACCATCCCAATATTTTCATATTTCATGTATTATAAGAATACTGTGCTTTTTGTCTATCTTATAACATCTGGGTATAACATCCTTTCTGATCAGCTTATATTTCACTTACATTTATAAAAATTACATCATCCCAATATTTTTACATTTCATATATCGTAAAACATACAATATTACTTAAATCTCTTATCTCTCTTGTTATAGGGCCCTTTTATGTTCAAAGTTCTCTATTCTTTTAACCATATTCAAACAAGTGTTTACTCATATAATACTTCATCTGTTAGGGCGAGTCAAATCTCTTGATTTTGTCTCTAGCTTTCTTCTCTTGCCGAATAGCTTTCCAAGTTGATATATTCCACTTACCTGGCAGTTTCTGTGTTTTTGCAAGTATTGTTGGGAATACAGAAGATAGAATAGGTAGGATATATACCAGTGGTGGCGAACCTATGGCATGGGTGCCAGAGGCAGCACTCGGAGCCCTCTCTGTGGGCACACGTGCCGTTGCCCCAGCCTTGCCTCCCCTCGTGACCCCCTCACCAGCACCCCCCCTGGAGGAGAGTCGCCCCCGAACGTGGCCCACGCGAAGCAGCGCAGCCAAGGACATGGCAGCCAGGCAGCGTGGACAAGACTCTGCCCTACGCCCCATTGCACACAGTTGATGCTGCGGGGTGCAGGCAGAGGTGCTGCTGGGCTGCCTGGGTGATCTGCGGCGGGCCCTGGAGGCGGTGAGTGGCCCTGCGGGCAGGCAGGGTGGGGTGGAGCGGGGGTGGGGCAGGGGGTGGAGCGGGGGCGGGGCCAGTTTTTGGGCACTCGGTCTCTAAAAGGTTCGCCATCACTGATATATACTTTCTGTCTCCCAAACTCTAATAATTCTCCTGGGAATTCTATAATCCACTCCATTTTTATTGTTATATCAAAGTCTTGTAGATTTTTTCCTGTTTGTATTGGATTATAATTCTTTTCATTTGTAGCTTCATCGATATGAACATGTTCTTCCAATTTGTGTTCTGTTATCTGATTTGTTTGTTCATTTGCCGTCATTTTTTGGGTGTTTTTTTATTGTAGATTTAGATTGGAGATGTGCTTATTTATGTTGTCAAAGTTCTGGATTTCCTCGTTGTTTACATCTATTGTCTTTTGTATCTGTTGTAACATTGTGTACATTTCCTCTTGGAAAGTATTTGTCTTGCCTTGAAATATTACTTCTGAAAGTCTTTGATGTTCCAGGCTAAGTCCTTCAGGAGTGAATATTGAGTGTGGTGTCCTGTCATTTGTTGATAAGTGTACGGTGTCTATGTTGTCTCTCCCCTTCAAAAAGTCTTTCATCAATATTTTAATTCAGGGGTTATCAATCAGTCAAAATTGCAATTCAGTATGTTAAGCCACCTTTGAGTCCTTCCTGTAGATTCTCCTCTAAAAGATTAGCCAAGAGCCAAAGTTTTTCTTTTTCTCTAAACAATTCTTAGATTTAGTCAACAGTTCAGATATTTATCTTATGGCTGGGCCAGCTCTTACTTTGTTCCCAGCTGTCTTCAAGGTCATTTAAAACTTAAACAGATCATTCTTTGTTTCATAGGCGTCCTGCCAGCTTCTGAGTCATTATTGTTAGGGGTCAGTAGTTACTCATTTTCCAGTTTTTTCAGACAAAAAATTATTATTGTTATATTTATATATTATAATTTCATTAAACCCTTTTAGGTGTAGTCTCAGTTTTTTTTTTTTTTAGTTTCTAGACTTGTCCAGACTGTAGCATTTTAAATTTAATTTCAGTCTATTTCTTTCTCCCTTAGTATTAATTCGCCGCTTCCGTCTATAAGGGAATGGGGATATAGTCCCCTCCCTTCACTTTTGGAGGTTCTCTTTCTTTGGGGGTCTTTCCCAAGGATTCAGTTAGTAGATAGAAGAGAGAAGATCGATACTCTCACCAGTTCCAAGCACACTGTTCACCAATGTTCTTGTTCGTGTTCTTGGACTTTGGCTGCAGGTAGCTTGGGCTGGATGCTGATGCAATGCCAGCCTTTCTCCTGTCGGGTCAGAGGGCTTCCCCTAAATCAAATGAAATGACTACTGTTGTTTCGTGATAAATGGAGTGCCCCTCCTTCACGGTCAACTCTTCGGGGCGACTTCAGACCCATTGGCCACGGGGAGCGGAGCTTTGCTATCCTGCGGCCGCGCGCTACAATACAAAACCAGAAGTCTGTGAGAATTTCTAATTCTTTTAAATTAGTTTAATTCAGATTAAAATAAAAAGAGAAAGCTGGCGACTGTGAAGATTTTCATCAAGATAGACTTTTGATTGGATCCAATAAGGTTTGTTTTATATTCCCTCTTACACTGTACAAACCAACTTCATTTATATTAAACTAAATGAAAGCTTAAATCCTTCTGAAAGTGTACTTCTTAGCAACAAAAATAAACCGGTTAAAGTGTATACAGGAAGCACTCTGACAGAGCCACTATGAATATTTGCATGGGGGGGAGGGAATGCTGTATATGATACAGATCTCTTTTTTATCTATTCAAAAAAAGGGGGGGCAACTGAAATCTACAGCACAGGGGAGGGATTCTTAGATTCTTTGCTGGCCTTCTCTTCTGCAGCATTCTGTCCCAGCCTACGTGAGTCCTTGTTAATTCACAAGGACAAACCCCTCTTTTAACAAGTAGGCTGGAAATGCAGGAAAAACAAACCCTTTTATTAATTAGGTACAGACCTGCAAAATGTCCCCCAAACAAAGGCAAACAAAACACGATGCAAACGGAGAATTTGTTCAAAGGCAACAGAACACAATTCAAACGAAGAATTGTCCCAAGGCAAGCAGAACACGATTCAAACGGAGAATTGTTCACAGGCAAGGCAAACAGAATCTGATTCCATGAAACTTGAGTCCTTTGCAAACGGTTGCCTTCAGCAACCCACACCTTCCCGTTTTATTATGCAGCCCCAAGGCGTGGCTTCTCAATGCCTTCTCCTCCTCCCTTGGAGTCGCCCCATTGCCTCCCTCTGTCCTGCTCTTGTTGCCTGTCTGCGTTTGCGTCTATAATGTCTTCCAGCTGTGAGTCCTCAGAGTCTGACTCAGCCTCCCTGCACAGCTGAGTCTCAGCCTGAGCACAATTGGAGGAGCCAGGCTCTTCATCAGATTGTAAGTCCTGGAGCTCATCAGAGCCTTCCTCCGACTCTGATGGCTCTCCAAGCCCCTCCTCCTCCTCCTCTGATTCCCCGGACTCAGCTGCCAGGTCCATTGGCTGGCACGGACTCACAACACATTACAGTACTTGGAGAAATCTTAGAGTGCTTGATCTCATGCTTATATCACTGCTTTTTCTCATTTTTCTCACAGAAGGATAGAAAGTGGCCTTGCACTCATTAGACTATTGGTCTATCTTAGTATTTCAACATTAACTGGCAGCAGCATTCTAGATTCAAGTTGAGTTTTTCCACCTCTTCTTGGAAATACTGGTCTTTCTGTGTGGAAAAGTAGGTATCTAATACTAAACAATGGTTCCTCATAGTCAAGCTATTGTCAGTGGATATAATGGTGTGTTTTTTCTCTCCCAGAAAGTTCTTGGTATAAACTAGGCTGTTTTGGGTTCAATTAGTTTTATTGGTTAACTATTGTTTCATGTGATCTGAAAATTGTTGCCATATATTGAAGAAGAGCAGTTACAGACCTTTGGTTTCATTTGCGTTTTTTTCAAGAAGTGCTGAGCTGTTTATCCACTTTTTTATGCTGTATAGTTTATATCGTATTTGATTTTGAAACCTGATGGCAACATAAAGTCCCCACTTGGAAAATTCCTTAACGAAGAGAAAAAAACAGAGCTTATACGAACAGTTAAGGCCAATATGGAGGATGTGGTGTTGCTCGCTGCTGGCCAACAAAAAACGGTGGTAAGTAGAATATTGATGCCCTTAGTCTTTGTTTGGGCACCAGCAAAAATAAATTTAAATTTATTTAAATTTAAATTAAATCTGGTTTACTTTGACCAGCAAGAAATCACCTGCACCTCTACTTGGTGCTTGCATTGATAAGCTGTTCCTTCTTTTAAACTGAACATTAATTCATCCTTGAATAAATTACCTTCTTTTACCACTGCATTTTCAACTGGTATTTAAAAAAAAAAGAAAAAGAAAAAACTGGTCCTGACAATTACAAGTTGATAATACAGGTAATCCCCAAGTTACGAGCGTTCGCCCCCTAGTGCTTATGAGCAAGTCCCAAAGTTACCAATATTGTAGCACCACGGCAGTCGTTCATCCTTACGAGCGACCGCAGTGGTTCTGCAACATTCACCCTGGTTATTCCCTCCCTCCCCACCCCCACCCGGGTCTCCCTAGGAACCAGGCCTTCAATACTCACCCTGTGAAGATCGAGATCCTTCGCTTTCTTGGCTGCTCCAGGCCTTCGGTGCATTCACAGAGAATGGAGGCCTAAAGTAATACAAGATCACGCGAGATCAGTGGGGCAAGATCTCACGTTACTGATCTCGCATGATCTCATGGTACTTTAGGCCTCTTCTCTGCACCAGAGAACAGAACCAAAGCTGGGGAACGCTTTCAAGTGCCTCTGGAGGCTGGATCGAGACGTCTGAGACCTTTTCCAGGCAGCTGCCACCCGGATTTGAGGCCGGGGAACGCTTCCGCAACAACACACACACACCCGCGGCCCAATCTGGGCTCCGGAAGCCTTTTCCAGGCTACTGCAGCCCGGATTTGAGGCTGGGGAACACTTCCGTGACCCCCCCCCCGTGGCCCGATCCGGGCTCCAGAGGCATTTTCCAGGCTGCTGCCGCCCAGATTTCAGGTCGGGGAACGCTTCCGCGCACCCCAATCCGGGCTCCGGAGGCCTTTTCCAGGCCACTGCCGCCCGGATTTGAGGCCGGGGAATGCTTCCGTGCACCCCCCGTGGCCCAATCCGGGCTCTGGAGCCTTTTCCAGGCCTCTGCTGCCCGGATTTGAGGTTGGGGAATGCTTCTGCGCACCCCTCGTGGCCCGATCCAGGCTCTGGAGGCCTTTTCCAGGCCGCTGCTGCCTGGATTTGAGGCTGGGGAATGCTTACGTGACCCCGCTGCAGCCCGATCCGGGCTCTGGAGGCCTTTTCCAGGCCGCTGCCGCCCGGATTTGAGGCTGGCGACGCTTCTGCAGCCATCTTGCGGCCCTGCAGCAGTGGCCTGGAGGCCTCCGGAGCCCGGATCGGTCCATGGGGGGGGTCGCAGAAGCATTCCCCAGCTTCAAATCCAGGCGGCAGCAGCCTGGAAAAGGCCTCCAGAGCCTGGATCAGGCTGCAGGGGGTGCACGGAAGCATTCCCCGGCCTCAAACCCAGGCGGCAGCTGCCTGGAAAAGGCCTCCGGAGCCCAGATCAGGCCGCAGGGGATGCATGGAAGCTTCAAATCCGGGCGGCAGCAGGAACCGCGGCAGAGAGGAGACTGATCTTTTCCAGGTAAGTCCGGCGCGGCAGGAAGGGAGGGGGAAGCATGCAGTATCTTAGTAGGACGGGGAGGCCTTCGGGGCCTGTTCAAGCACTAGGCCCTCCATGGCCTTCCCCATCCTGAGATATCTCATGTTCGCTTAACAAGCCGTGACCGTTTTAACAAGCAAGGGAGTCATCTCATACCTCAAACGAGATTCACTCTACGAGTTTTCGAGTTAACGAGTGGAATGGGCACGCTCCGTTACACTTGTAACTCGAGGACTACCTGTAATACACTGCTTGGAGTTAGAGGTGCAAGTGTTGGGTCTTTCTTTGAGGCCTCAGCACCTTGTCCACCTTTTTTCCCTTTTGTTCTCTCATTTGTTCTCAGTGCTCTGCATTAGGAAAGCTACGCTTGAAGAGTGCTGAACTTCTGGAAGCAAAAGGTCTATTACTTCGTGACCCTTCTGCCTTTCACTTCCTCTGGGTGGTAGAATTCCCACTTTTCCTCCCCAAAGAAGAAAATCCTGAAGAATTAGAAGCTGCTCATCATCCTTTCACTGCTCCCCATCCTTTGGATGAGCATCTCCTCTACTCAGATCCCAGACAGGTGCTTTTATGTTTTTTAATATACACACCAGGACACTGCAGACAAAGAATTGGACAAGATGAGAAAAGCAAAAGATTTTTTGTAATTAGCAATTTAATCTTAGGAAAAGAAATCTTACCTTATCTGAAGATGTACTACAAAATCAGAGCCAGAGAAAAAAAGGATTATACACATGGTTTTCTTGGCCTCTGATTATTTTGTTCATTGTATTTCTGTCAACTTCAGTTGTGTAGTTTCTGTTAGTTCCAAAAGCATTATTGGGTGGGATTTGCTGTTTCACAAGGATTTTAGCAGATATATATATAACAATACAAATTACATTGTTTCCTCTTTTTACTCGCTAGATTAGAGGTCAGCATTATGATCTGGTATTGAATGGTAATGAGATTGGAGGTGGCTCTATTCGAATCCATAATGCAAAGCAGCAGCGTTTCATACTTGAGACAGTTTTGAAGGTAATTATTTGTACTGAAATAGTCTTGTGTATTTAATTTGAAATCAGCAAATTTCATAATACATAAGACTTAGCAATAGCACTTACATACATACTGCCACATAATGCTTTATAGCACACTCTGAGTAGTTTACAAATGTCAGCATTATTGCTCTCAACAATCTGGGTCCTCATTTTACTGACCTCAGAAGTATGGAAAGCTGAGTCAACCTTGAGCTGGTTGGCATCGAACTCCAGGCTGTGGGCAGAGTTTGCCTGCAATATGCATTCTAATCACTGTGCCATCAGGGCTCCCTAACCATAGTTTCAAACATAGTTTCAATTGGGAAACTGTGAGCATCCTAGATTAACTCAAGTCCAAAAACACTAGACAATTCCTGAAATCAGCCATCATCAGGCACATAGAGATAAACATTATCTACATGTCATTCAAAGGAGACCATCAAAAAGCCAAAAAGGAAACAAAAAGAGCAAAACACTCAACAATACTCAGATGAGCAGAGATAAAAACCAAGATTAACACTAGACCAATGATTAAGAAGCAAACAATATCCAAGTTAGTTTTCCATTGAATTTAATGTCTATCGATTGTGATAGCTATTTTATTCTTGTATCAGAAGAAATATGCAGTGTTTGTCAATGCAATTTTATTTTGCATTACCTTTTACTATTGTTAGAAATTTTAATATTCTTTTAAAAAAGAATGGAATATACAGGAAAGCTATATTTGCACTCTGGCTCTGCCTGTGGATTTCCCTAAGTAACTGTTTGGTCACTCTGTGAATAAAAAGCCTGTTTGATCTACTTCTTGCATTCGTAGGAGGACACTGAGCTGCTTTTTCACCTCCTTGAAGCACTGGAGTGTGGTGCACCCCCACATGGAGGAATTGCACTAGGTCAGTATCTTTTTTTAAAAAAAATGATTTTGCCACATACAAGAAATTAGACTACCTTACTTTTATGGTCCCTTCCAGCTCTGTGATTCTGTGAATAAATAGTAAGTACACTGACATAAGTGTGAGATAGAAAGATCACAAAAGTCAATTCATTTTTCCTGAATGAAATTATTCCTACTTAGAAACCCACACATTTTTGTAAGTAAAAATCTGTTTCAGGGTTTTTTTTTCTGTTGTAGTCTGAAGTGTTCTGAGCAATCTGTGCTCTCACAAATAAAACACTTTCCAATTTTTTCTTCAAACTGCATTTTACAAAAACTGGTACCTTGATGAAAGAGCAAAGATAATTCATGCAAACATTTCCCAATAAAAACAAAAAAATTTTTTTGAAGGCATTGTTATAGCTAAGCCAGAAAAAAACCTGCTTTGTAAATCCTTTGGCTCATTAAACAAAACAAGTATGTAATACTATATACAGATTCTTCATTTATCAGTCATGTTTTTCAAACACTTATTCTTTATTCTGACTTATTTTTACCTCAGTGGAGCTAGAAACAGAACAATAATGGTTTGTAAATTGGTTATTTTGAAAGAGAAATGGAAGCTTTTCTATTTGGGTCCCCAATCATCAAAAAGGCAACATACTCAGTAAAAACGTTATATAGCTTTATTGATTCAGCACTTATCCCTCTAATATATTTCTCAATTGCAGCACAACCAATTAAAGGCACTTTGCTAACCAGCATGGTTTTCCCAACTGACATAAGCAGAGAGGTTATTTAAATTAATGAAAGATATGTTATAATTCTTTCATTCCAGAAAAATTCCCAGCATGGAAAAGAAAGCAAAAGTAACAGGTAGAAAACAGTGAGTGTATCGAATAAGAAGCTCTTACATTCTACATGCATGTTGTTTCACCCTTCAGACTTTGTCCATTTTATAATCCAAAAGTGTTAGACAAAGTACCCACAGCTTTTTCCTGAAATAAACCTTATACTTATTTTACCCATACAATATATTTTATTAATGGAGGTATACTGATATACTTTTTACAACTTCATTGACAACTGTAGGATCCTTTCTCCAAAATCTGTTTAACTTTATAGCACTATTAATATCTGGTGTATTTCTTTTTCAGGGCTTGACAGACTGATTTGCCTTCTAGTTGGAGGTTCGAGTATTCGAGATGTCATTGCTTTCCCTAAATCTTTCAAGGGAAGAGATTTGATGAGCAATGCTCCAGATTATGTTGACCCGCAAGAACTTGAGCCATATCATGTGCAGGTTACATGGCCTTTGACTAACTGAAAAGTATCTATTCTTGGGAAATCTTAGCAAAGACACTAAATTTGTCACTAATCGACAGATTATCCATACTATTTGTGAGAAAAGTGAACTGCTGAAAGAATCAAGGGCATCCTTCATTATACCAGAGAAATTTCTTTTGTGTTGCCTTTGTTCTAATCTTATTCAAAAGACAGCATGTCCTATTACTATTGTTATATAGTGATATAGTCAGATGCAGTCTTGACATTTTGTTGTTGCCTTTATGTATGGAGGTTCTTCAAACTATATGTAGATGTTGCAGAGATCATTACTAGATAACACTATGATTTGGCCATACTGGGAGGTATTGAAACTACTCTACAGATTTTTGATGTGAAAATCAGTTTTATTTTAAAAACAGTGGTTATTTGAAACCTAACTGGGGGAGTTATTCTTCAGGGTTTTAAAGTACAAATACAGTATAGCCAGTTATAGAAGCATTTCCCCCCCAGTTTATTAAACTTGATCAGATAGCAAAAATGGCTAATTTCTCTAATACAAGGTAGTATAGAAAAATAATGGTAGGAAAAAATAGAATCATTTCAATTTATATAATTTGGCTTTTGATTTTTTTACCTAAATAAAACTCCCAATTACATTCAGCCATAATAGAGGCTGTTGGTGATTTCAGATTGTTAGGTTTGTTATATATTTTTCAAAAATTCACATTTGAACAGCTATTACTTACATAGTTTTGTTGAAGGTCTGCAATAAACATTTGTGCTTTCCACTGTTGTGTATTACTCCATCTCTTCCTAGTTGTCAAATTACCAAACAAAACAACAAACTATTGCTTTTCTGTTCCCACAAGGCCCCTAGTTCCTACAGGTCTCACACAGAAATAATCACTTCTGGGAGGACCTCTAGAACAGGGCTTTTCAACCTTTTCACCGACTGTACCACTTTTAGGATATGGTAATATTCGAGTACCACCTAGCAAGGTTTCAAAAACTTGATGACCAAAAAAAAAAAACACCTGTTCAAAGTTGCATTTGCACTGAAATGACTTACGACCATTTTTCACACTTATGACCATTGAAGCATGCCCAGGGTCATGTGATTTATATTTGGATGCTTGGCAACTGATTCATATTTATGATGGTCACAGTGTCCCAGGGTCACGTGATCCCCTTTTGCAACTTTTTGACAAGTAAAGTCAATGGCAGGGCTGCTGGTGGCTAAGTGCTAAGGCGGGACTTCCCTCCCTCCCTCCCTCCTTGCTTCCCTGCCTCCCTCTTTCTCATGCCCACCTCCTTCTGAAGGAAGAATTTGAACCCCTCCCCCCCCATATTTTCTCTCTTCCATATATTCATCAAACAAGGAAAAGCCTCCAGAGACAGAAAAGACAAGCTGCTGAATGAACTAGCTTAAAAAGGCACATTCCCCTTTAAGAATTAGCTACTGGCTAGAAAGGAAAGTTAAGGAGCGCAGCCAGCACTTAAGGAAGAAAAAAAGTGTAAATAAGTACTGGCTGCCGGCTAAGGCAGCCTCCCCAAATGGCTCCACAGGCAAAATCCATTCAGGAGAAAAATACTTCAAAATCCCTTGCAGCAAAACTTATAGCTAACAATAGCAGAGCAATAGAAGCTAACACAAGACATGAGCCATCAGCCAAATAGAAATTGCCAAACACTCTTTAAGAACACAAAGCCCACATTGCACAAATCCCAGAACTTCAAAGTCACAAAAGCACATAAGAATCCTTCCACTCTCCATCTCCCTCCCTCCTTCTGTCTCAACTCCAGCTGATGCTACCTTTCTTCATTCCTCGTGGAGGGCAACCCCTCCCCTGCTGCATTTCTTGCCTGTTTGTTGCTGCCAGCACAGGTGGCTGCCACAGCAGTTGTAGATCAGCTGGCTTGCTTGATGATTTCTCCTCTCCCCACCCTCCTCCTTCCCCTTTGGTGCAGCTAGAGCTGACTCCACCTCCTCCCAAGGCTGCCTCTTTTTCTCTCTCTCCCTCTCCTGTCTCCGCCCCCCTCCTCCTCCTTTCTCATGGGGGAGGGTGAGTAGAAGTGAGCCTGGGGCCTTTGCCCCAGCCAAGCTCCAGAGGACTCTCACAGTAAGTCCTTGCCTGCGCTGGCTCTTTCCCTCCCCCACTACACTTGACTAGGCAGGGCTGCGTACCACCTGCCACTTGTTAATGTACCACAAGTGGTACCACAGGTTGAAAAGCCCTGCTCTAGAAAGCAGCTGCAATTTTTGAAAACGGGTACAATGATTTATCCTTCCTAATAATATTGGATACACTCCCCCCACATCTTTGGGAACAGGGGCATCTCTATTTTTATAACTGTATGTTCTGTTACTCATTTTTGTCTGTACAAAAGTTGTAGGTACAACTTATTTTATTATCCAGTAGTTTAATAAGGTACCAATTAAACTGGACATTTTTTTCCAAGTGCTTCCTGAAAAACTTTCGGCAGTTATTATAGACCCCTTCAAACTGAACATATATATGTATTTAATCACGTTTCCTACATTCTTCATGGGGCTAAAAGTGTTTTGCTGCTGAATTTAATTTGACTCGAGGTCCAATGCATTTTGTTGCAGTGTCCAGCAAGTTAGCCAACATTCATGGATCTCAATTGCCCCAACAGTTTTTCCACTGTGGCAATGTCCTGGTGAAAACTTTCAAGATGTTTGTCATTGGCATTTTTGGGAAACAAGCCCAAGTGTGAATGCAGAAAATAAATCTTCAGTGACACTTCATGGTTTTGGGTGCGGAGGATGGAGTCTAAGATGATATAGTTCAGTCTTTTTTAAAAATTTCATTAACCTTTTTCTATTACTATTTTTTCTTTTACTTTTCTGCTGTTTGCTGAACAAGCTATGATTATAATTTATCGGGTATCAGTGCTGTTTTGTATTTAAAAGTTGCTAAAAATAAGGAACTAAAGAGTAAAAATACGTAGTTCATTGTTCAATGTTAAAGACTACTAGTGACATGGAAACCACTATTTTTACTGTTTTTATTGAAGACTGGTATTTTTATTATTTCTCCTACTGGGAAAAGGAATTTTAGCGTATGGCATGTCAGGGAAATCTACAAATATTAGACAATGAAGACCTGACAGCCTAAATTGCTAATTCATTGTTTAGCACTTGTGCGCCTATCCTTGGTGCAGTGGCAGGCAAACTAGCTTACACCAGATGACTAGCAGTACTGATTGCTGGCTCTTATGGGCTCCACTGGTCTCGCCTTGCCTTGTGTCACAATGTCTCACATCTAGCCAGGTCCACATAAGCACAACTAGGGTTTTCCCACCAAAGCGGTACCCAATATTGCATACTTTCAAACTGGTGCATGGGCAGGAGGGAGAAAAGAGGCAGCACTCACATTATCCTCAGACTTCACTCAAGCCTGCTAAACAGCTTAAAGTCAATATATATCCAAAAAATAAACAGCCTCTTGCTGTAACAAAACCTCTCCTACATTTCATGATACAAGCACATAAGCGATGCTTGAGCAGGGTTCACAGGATTGTTTGGGACACTACATATCCTCTTCACGACCTGTTTTCCTTGTTACCTTCTGGGAGCAGGCTTCATGGTATCCGAAGCCGAACATCCAGAATCAGTCTGTTTTGTTCCATATAGTATCAATCTTGTGAATTCCCAAGTTTATTTTCCGCTGTATTCAAAATGGACAGTGATTAATACTTATGTGTATATATACGGGCATAGGTGTGTATGTATGTATAGCATGTGTATATGCAAGCAACAGAATTTCATTTTTAATGTGGGCCAATGTGCTCACAGTAAAAACTGACAAAAGGTTATGATATGACCCCCTGGAATGGGATCTACAAGAAGAGAGCTCTCGCCACTATCCCCAAAAAGCTTCCCTTTTCAGATCACAGCCATGTATCCAGCTGCTGCAAGGCTTATCCAACAAGGGGATGAGGAACTAAAAAACAAAAATGTTACTGACTCCATAACCTTATTAACAAGAACCCATATAGCTGCCAAACTTCTAATAGATCTGGTTACCTTGACTACCCAAAGGGGGGGGAATGTCCATTTTGAAAAATCCATCTGCTGGTTCATCCCTACTTCAACAGAGGACATGGAAGAGAACAAAAAAGAGTCCTCGAGAATAGTTTCCACCTACTCCCTGATAAAATATCACCATACATGAAATGTATGTAACAGAGATCATATCAAGGTTGATAAGACAAGATGGAGCCCAGATCTTGGTAAGTTACTAACAGGATGGTCTTGGAGTAAGACTGAGTTACAAGTCATCCTTAGCTCAATGCTTCTAAAAATAAATATAAGTGCAAGCAAAATCACCAGTTGGGATTACAGCTCATGAAGCAGTTGAAAATGGGCTGCTAAGGTGAAGATCTGAGGCAAGAAAATTTCCCTCATCTCGAAATATGCTCTTCTGGACTTCTAATACTATTCTGAGTGGCCTTGCATTCTGAGTGTTTTTTTCCTGACACTAGCACTGAAGGAATTGTGGATAACATTTTTGTTGAATGAATGAAAAATCCATGTTTCAACCCAAAATTCCAAAACCTTCCCATCACGCCTGCGAATATTAAGTACAAGGATTGGACGCATAACAACTCACCCCCAATTACCTCTTGTTCCCCTACAGCATCTGATAATTTTGATGTGATTGTTTCAAAGCATAGCATTGACTGTGTATGGTGTAATTTGTATAACAAGCCAATTATAGAACAAAATGAGTAGCATTCACGCATGTGAGCTGCTTTTATAGTCTTTCCAGGCAGCATCCATTCAGCCTAAGCATGCCTATGCCCAAGTTCCACAAATGCTGAGAGATATCCCAAGTGCATGCCTGGACACGCATAAATTATACAAAGCGTCTTATAACGCAAATGAAGATTAGTAAACTTAAAATATATAAAAGAAATTGCAAAAACAGATGATGTCTATTAAATGGTATATCATAGATTAGATTAGTTTATTTTCATCATTAGCAGCCAAAAATCTGCCAGATAGACCAAAGTGTTCAGGAAGCAAAATCTTTATTGTCAATCTGATGACATCTAGTTTAGATTCCAAAATATCTTCCAATATATTTGTAATTAATAATTTCTGGACAGGTTCTCAGATCTGAAAAGGGAAAAGGGAAAAAGAATCAAGCCAATATATTCCCCATTTAGAGATACAAAACAATATAAAATGTGAATGGGTCAGATTTTGGATATTCCATCACATATTCAGAGAGAGAGTTCAAGATTGGGGTATCATCATTTCACCATTCTCAAGAAAACAAGCATGTTAATGCAGAGTATACATACCTTGAAAAGCCAAATGTCAGTTCATCAACTACCTAGGAAATCAGACACAGACATTAATGTATCTAGTAGGAGAAATGAAACCAGCTAAGCAGAGAATAGAGCCAAATTATGATTCAAGACCTGTTTTACAGTTTTGTGGGCTAGTTCCTGAATTTTTAATTTTCTACTTCTCTTAACTATTGCACCTGCAGATTTGAAGCAAATTTATTACAGTTCCACAAAACTTCAGGTCTCCTAATAGCTATTATTTTACTAAAAACAAGGAGCAATCCTGTTGGAAAAGCTAAACAAAGCTACTGTCAATTAGAAATATGGCAATATATGTTTATTTTCATCCAGATATCACAAATGCTAAGTTCCTGTGAAACTGAAGCTGTTTCAATTAAGACAGCAGCTCCCAACCTTTTCTATACCCCACACCCCTAGAACGCTTCTGATATATTCTCGCACCCCTTACAAAAGTTCAAAATAACGGCAACGAATTATGCATATACATTATAATTTGTTTTCGCACCCTCTGGAATGTCGTCTCGCACCCCCCGGTTGGGAACCCTGAATTAAGAGGTCAGCTTACGGCTCAAAGCATTGGAGATTCCAATTCAACTTTCAGAATACTTGAAAATCCCATTTTGCACTTGTGAGAGGCCATTCTGCAAATGTTTACTTAACATCAAAACTATTATGCATGTCCACTCAACTCCATTCTCTTAAAATTTATCACTTATGGCAGAACAGATAAAATGGAATTCAGCTACCTTGAGTCATATAGGCAGATACAGATAGGAACAAACTATAGCATTTGCTGTAATTCTTATAAATTCTCTGCCTAAGTACTTTTTTTTTTGCTAGACAGCTCAGTTCCTAATAATTTAAAATACACTCAAACTGGAACATACAGATTTACCTCAAGAACCAGGCAAGATTTATGCTGATTTTATATATTATAATGCAACACTACATAATAATTATGTAGCACACATCATTTGTACTGTCTCAGTAAAATTGTATCTTCACTACTTTTCAGAGAGATTCCCATTGTCTTTTTCACAATTTCATCATTAACAGTACGAAGGAAACACATTTATTTTAATATGAAACATGGTCAGAGAACACAAGCAGCTTCATTTGGAAATCTAATGCCCCCTTACATCTCTTTAAAATATGAACTTACCATTATATTGTGAAGTCAAAATTCTTCTTCTATCAATCAACTGCCACTGTTTTTAAACTAATCTGAAATAAAAAAATATTACAAGCCATCAGTTTATGTAGTTGTGCGAAACAAATACTATTCCACTAGCAGTTCATTTGATCCCAGGTTTTGGGATAAATTATGATACCTTGACCTATCACTAAATATCAGCAACATAAAGCCTCAGTGTTTTCAGTTCTCAGAAAACTTTCTGTCCACTACTCTTAAAACATCATTGGCTTTTCCAGCAATATCAAACTAATTTTGGTTGGTATGTTTTATTTCAGAAGTCAGGAAACAAAACAGGCAGCAAATGTTATTACCCACCCCCACTGCAGCTCACAAACTTTTGGAAACATTATCCCTTTTGCCTGTGTTGAGGTGTTTTGAGTCTCTTTCTACAAGATTATTTTTGAAGAACTGAGTGGATGCCCAGTGGGGAGTTAATTGATACCGTCCAAGCAGACAGGACTGCTATTTCTGGTTCAGGAATATTTCAGTGAGGTTTTTGGGGGGAGAGAATTATGCAAAAATGAAAGCATCCCATCTAGTTTTAGTCAATTTTCATTCCATCTTTAACACTGTTATGAAATCTGACATGGTGAAATTCGTAGGAAAGATATTAGTCATAGAGAAGGAGCATAATACAGTCAGCCGGCAAGTCATTCGCCCATAATTTTAGCATCAACTTTCAACATTGAATAATTAGATTATAAAAATAATATACTGACCTTGTTCAAGAGATCCCATAAAACAGTAAACATCTAACAATTTTGGGGAAATAAAAAAAAACATAAAATTGCAGAAAGAGTCAAAAATATTTTCAGTTAATATTTTTCTAATTTTTGCTTCAACACTGGGTAAGGAAACCTACTTTCTGATGGAAAATAACCAAACTTAAAACATGCTGACTAGAACTGTACATTGCTATAGATGCAGAATTAATCCATTTGTAATCTTATGTTCTTGAGGAAGATGGAAAAAGTATACTTTAAATATACATCAGTAAGATCAAGTGAGAACTTGGGAAAGCAATTATTCTCTCTGAATGCCTAATCATAGGCTGAACAATGTAACCTCAGTGAAAAGTGGAACGGATTGATGCTAATATCATGAGTGTTCATCTGGCAGAATCTAATCTCATCATTGGTTACAAGTTGATAAAAAGCTTTGAACAAACCATGGAATAAATGAAAACTAAACTCTTACCTCAAACTAGTAATTCCATCCTCAAAACCTAGTTAATATAAAAAAATTGCCCACTTATATATGAAAACACAAAACATTGGAAGTTTAGCATTACAAAATCGAAATAATAATGCTGTTTTTTCACCCACATTCCAATTGCAGTTCAGGTATTTCAATATCTTTTTAAATTTTGCTAGTTTTATTCTAAGGTTTAACAGATTAATCTTGAAGACAGAAGTAGCTCCACAGCAATTCCATGGACTAGATTCCTAACGTTTCTAGGTCTTCAATAAAATTTTCTGACAGAATTAGGCAGCCAAACTCAGAAAAGTTAAACAATATTCCAAAAGAATAAAGGATACTGTCACCCATTCCACTCAGTTAGTAAAGAAAGACCCCTGGAACATTCTTTTGATCAAGAGTATACTTTACTGAAGCAAAAGTCGTTACAGAAGTAGCAAAGCAGAATCTGCCAAACTGGCAAGCAAACAATATATTTAACTTTCTTTTTCCCCAAACTTCCTCCCTTATCAGTCTTTGACCAAATGAAAAGTTTCAGGTTGTCTGGGTAACAGACCCTACTTCTTCTCCACATTCTTTTAGGTGACCTTGGGCTGGATTGGCGTGTCTCCCTTATTGGACCGGCACTGTTTGGCTCCCAGACACCCCCTTTGTCCTCCCGCATTCCATTCACCTCCCTCCTGTTGCAAAAATGTCAGGGGACAGAATACAAAGCCATGCTAGCAGAATGGCGACCATGACAGATATGCTGTTGGACATTTTCAGAGCTCTATGCAGAATAAACACCTGAACTCATCTTTAGAGTATAGAGTCAAACAGGCATTTTTGCATTAATATAGCATTATTAAAGATTACATTTTTAAGGACATCCTGTTTGCAAAACACTATGTAATTGCTTGCAGTAAGTCCACAGGGTTAAGTTGATATCAGTAGTAGCTTACCATTGTCAATAGTTTTGCTCTTAAAACAATTCCTCATGTTACTCCAAGTCCTAAAGATAAAGAAAGGTTGATAATAGCCAAGCAAATGAATTTTTTAGTCATGGAAGATCCAGGTAGGTGCCCAAAGTCAGGTAGAGCTAATCACAGACCTTCATCTTTAAAGTCAGTTTTATTAGCTTCTCATCATGCAGGCTGATAGCATTAAATATTTAAATATCAAGTATATTTTAATTAGCACATAAGAATAATCTGCCACATATATTCAAATTTTCCTCAGGAGACTAGAGAAATTCCTTATGTATTTTTTCAACAATGTGCAATATTCAATTTGCTACAGAAATAGACAGGATCAGAATGGAAAAATGGCTCAGTGTTACTTTATTATTGTTCTACTCATCACAATTTGTTGGTATCCATCATTTTTATGGTTACTCATAAGATTATAATAGCATAAGATTATAAAAATAGCAATTAAAATTAAAACCTACAGATGGTTAGGACCTTTATTAGAGCTAGTCCAGATGGCTTAGATAGGACCTATCAAAGGAACAATTGCTCCTGTTACAAACCTTCATATGGCAGATGAAGCTCTTTAGAACAGAAGTTACCCCATCGTCAAGCCTCTGACAGGTGAGAGAAGATCTCCTAAGTTGTTTCCGGACAACAGAATGTTTGATTCCAACTCAATGTTCTGTAAATATTCATTTTCCCAGGTTTTGATTGTTAAGATGATTTTTGTATTTGCTTTGTACAGAAATTTAACCACTATGTGTAACTTACCCTACTACTGCTGACACACATATCAATCTTGGTGCTGTTTGCCCACCTCCCTTTAATTTGCATATCTGGCAGGCAGCATGCTTAAATTCACAGGATATCCCCAACATGCTTGCCTGCTCCTCTTCAATTTTCCCTAAGCTAAGAGTCCTTAGGAGAAATGCTGGTTGCAGCTGCCTGCTTTAGTTTTAGTGAGAGAATATGCAGTACAGTAGAATTTCTTACAGGCATACTGGGAATTTATAGGATGAGTTTTTGACAGAAATTTAGAGAATTTGAACTAAATTGAACTAAAATACACCTGAAAGTCATTAAAAGGTATATTCTTAAGGTTTTATACTATCACTCAGCCAATCAACTTTATTTCAACTTGCCTTTTCTTGAGGTTCTTCAGAAACCCAGCTCAATCATTAAGACCTATAAAGAGAATTATTTTCTTAGGCCACCAGCCTATTTTTTTTCACAAAGCATTTTTTTCTTCCAAACCTTGCTGTGATCTACTGTATCAGTGTATATTCAGTTTATCCTCACATGTATCAGCGACCTGATTCTGCATCATATACAGTAGATTAGTTTGTCCTTTTCATTCCAAATCCAATTGTTTAAACATTAACTGTTGCAGATAAATTATAGATGGACGTAATTAAAATGCTTGCATCAGCATTTTACATTACATTCCTAAGCAACAAAGCTGAAGTGCCCTAAGAACAGCGAAACGAATTATCAAATAGAATCCAACACAATTTTAAAAAGGCAGGAGGTGCAATATGCATAAATCACAGCAAGTCACAGAAAATGAATAGATCCAAAGTGTGCAAGATCATTCTTCAACTAAGAACCATGGCTCAATAAATTATGTTTTTCCATTTGTTTGGCAAGTTGAATGAATTCCAAACTCAAAATGTAATAACCACAGAAAAACCAGCAGACACAAAGGGCACAAGTGGCCACCCATCCTGTTAGCATTTTAGAGGGCCTTAAAAGACTTGGCTCTTTACCCCGGTCTTTAAGATGGGGTACACACCCTTATTATAAGAATGGGCATTTTTGTTGGTGCCTGGTTTTATTTGTTCCTTATTTTTTACTATTGTTTTGTTTTCTTGATTTACATTTATAAACCACCCAAAGTCACTGGGAGTCTGGCAGTGTGCAAGTTTATTAAATAATACTTAACAAAAATTAACAAAACTAGGATGCTCGCACAGTGTAGAAAAATGAACTACAATCTTGTTGTAAATAAAGAACCACTATTAAGTAAAAACTCGTAATAAACGATTGTGACAATTTAAGAATACCTAAGAATCTCCTGGTAACATTGAAACTGTTCATAAAGTACTGCCTTTAATAGATTGTATTTTGTTCTTTACAACTTACATGTTTGATCATCTAAAGCTGATCCATATTAGAGAACCCGAAGGCCAGCACATCAATGGGTAGCATTCCAATATTTGCGAACACAGAATCTGTTAAGAGATGTTCAGTTCAGTAGTTGTTAGGACTTACAACATGAATGTAGTATCATGGCAGGAAGGTTTGGATATTTTAAACTAAATTCAGATATAGTTAAGTGAACACAATGAAAAGATTTTCAAGTTTATCAGCAGAAATCTAAAAAAAATGTTAATAAGCTACCAAGTTACTGTTGAGGTTTTTAATGAACAATTATTTGAAGTAGGCCTATCTGTATCAGGAACAATCCAGGATCAGACCAGCTTTAGAGGATGCATCAGATAGGAGCGAAAGACATCAGTGTTCATCACAGATTATCTGCTGAACTATGTTTTCATCACACGCATCCCTCCTTGGACAAAATAACCTAACAGACTATTTAAATCTTACAACTTACCAATCATTGTTCCATGATCACAGAAATCATTTGTAAAACCCTGTAAAGAAAACAGCAAATGTTTCAATGTTTCAAATTACAAAAGGGATGAAGATTCTTTTTAAGAGCATAGATTGTGCCTCAGTTTGAAACAAAGGTGGTTAAGCATTCTCATCATTATTTTCTCAAGAGTAGCAAATAAGCATCATCATTATGGCACAAAGGCACAACCAAAGGTACTGTTTTTATCTACTTAGCATTCTGTATGTACCACAAGAACAGAAACATACCTTTACAGACAGCATTGGCTTGAGATTTTGTACCTACAAAGGAAATGGGCGTTTATTAGACAAGAACTATTTTTAAAACAAAACAGACCTAATAAGGGTTGGTAGTATTTTGATTGATAATCTTTAGAAATCAAGACTCACTTTTGACCTGCAGCCTTAACACTGATTTTACTGCCAACAATGAGGACTCTTCATTTCCTCTTTTAGGAGGGAATAAGGTCTGCTGTATAAAACTTTCTCAGCTTAGCCTACAACTTTCAAGCAAAAGCAGCAAGTTCCTCTCACTTAAATTAGAAGGCGGATGGATTCCACAAATATTACTGTATTTGTTCTTAGCCACAGCATGATTTTTGACTTTGCACTATTAGTGCAAATTACATATCAGGACAGAAATAAGCCATCTCAACACTTCCAAAAGACAAAGATGAAATCATTCCAAATTTGCAGTTGTACGATTAATCTTTTAATAAACAGGATTCTCAATGTGCAGTTATTGGGTGAGTCATGTCTCAGATCATATATGTTACTTGCTTTTGTTATGAATTATGAAATACGTAATTGGAACATGAGTTTTCCCTCATCTATTTTATGCATGTTGCTTTCTCTCTGCCAACTGATCAACATTTTGATGCTTTTTAGGCAACCTCAGTCATACATCCTTATTAGCCATTTCTAAAAGGTCACATGACACAAATCATTAGATGAAGGCAACCATTAGGGATGATTCCATCTGAAAAAGCTAATCTAACTTAAGTTTTTCTCCTCCCTAAAATTTCTTAAGTAATGTTTGTCAAAAATGTTAGATCCTGTCTGTCGAGAATGGCCAGATTGTGTTCAAGCAGTGGCAGTCACAGCAGTGTTAATAAAGAAGAAAACTGACGTTTGGGGGAGCTGTGGTGGTTAGCACCCCCCCATCAAGTGAGGGCAATCTTGAACCAGAAAGCCAGACTCTGAGACTCCAGGATTTTAAAATATGAGAGTATACTTATGGAACAGAATGATCTAGTATTGACTACTGATGCTAACTTGAATCCAGCTCAATTTTCAAGAGGAGACTTAGAAGAAACAGATATTGAACATTATTGTGTTGAAGTAATTGAATTACAGACAAGAGTTAGACCTGACTTAACAGATGTTGCTCTAGGAGACGGTGCTAATTTGTTTATAGATGGTCCTCCGGAGTGGTAGAAGGGAAGAGGAGAAATGGATATGCAATAGTAGAAGGAAGTGTTTTGGTAGAAATAGGAAAGTTGCCCTTAAGTTGGTCTGCGCAGACTTGTGAATTGTATGCATTGAATCAAGCTTTAACATTGTTGGAGAAACAGAGGGACTATATACACTGATTCAAAGTATGCTTTTGGAATAGTGCACTTTTGGAAAGATTTGGGAAGAACGAGAGTTGATTAATAGCAATGGGAAGGATTCAGTTCATGGGGAACTGATTACACAGGTGTTGGACAATTTGATGTTGCCTGAAGAGATTGCTATAGTACATGTAGAAGGGCATCAGAAAAGAAATTATTTTGAAGCCCGTGGCAATAATTTAGCTGACTTGGAAGCCAAGATGGCAGCTGCAGAAGGAACTGAATGTTTAATGTTAAGTTTAACTCCTATAGTGGAAAAACCAAGGAATAATCCAATGTTCACTATAGGTGAGGAGACAGAGTTGGAGAAAGTAGGGGCAGTGAAAACGGGAAATGGTTACTACCTGATGGAAGGCAAATGCTGAATGAATTGATAACTAGGAAAATTTTGGAAGTACTATATCAGGGTTGTCATTGGGGAACTAAGGCATTATGTGATTTGTTTTTGGAATCTTATGGCTGCTGTGGGTTGTATACAGTGGCTAAGTAAGTTTGTGACAAATATATGGTATGTAAATGAATGAATAAAAAGTTCTACGATATAAAGAAAGAGGAGGGCAACATATTGAGACCATTTCAATGCATTCAAGTTATTTTACTAAATTACCTCAAGTGGGGGAAATTCCACAATATGAAACTAAGGATATGTTTATAAAGAACTATATACTGGGGCTGTCTTCTTTATCTTACCTCAGGAACAAAGGACTCCTAGCACAAACTCCACCTTTGGACTTTGCAGTACATTCTTATAAAGCTGGAGATTGGGTCCTAATCAAAACTTGGAAAGAAAAGTTACAGCCGAACTGGGAGGGACCATACCATGTGCTGTTAACCACTGAAACTGCTGTGAGAACCCGAGAGAAGGGGTGGACACATTGTACCTGTGTAAAGGGACCAGTAGAAGAAACAACCATCTGGACTGTTCAACAAACTGAAGATCCTCTACAAATCAAACTGAAGAAGTCATAGCTGATGATAAGTGTCTTGGCATTTTTGGGTAACTTGGGGTTTGTTAATTGCACTTGGAATTCTAATTCTCTACTGTTTCAGGAAAGAAATACCTTGTGTGTTTGGAAGAAAGTAGTCAGAAGAAATATCAGTTCCTGAAGTGTGCTCTTTTGCAACTGTAATTGTTATTGCCAAGTTATCATCTTGTTAACTGTTGTTGTAATATTCCTTGCTTAGAGAAAGATGGGGATATTGCTGTTGTTATTGTGTGCCTACTTTTCAATCCAGTCCTGACACTTCTGGAACACAATGCAAATGCAGCTCAGAAGTTAAAGGTAAAGTACCAATTTCTAGAGTTTTTCAGTCAACAATTAGTTAATAAACTGAGAAAAGAGTGGCCCCCTCAGTGTATATTGATTTATACTGCCACTAAATGGTGTCCGTGGGATGATGTGATTATTACTACCAGCAATAAATTGAATCAGCAGGTTAAGGTCTGCATTCAGATGAAGGGTGGAGATGGCAACAAATTAAAAAGTGCTTTGCAAGCCACTCCTGCTCCTTCTGCTGTATCGTTACTGACATTATAGAAAATACTGAATCATTTTATGATGTGGATATGGAAGTTATGGATACCAAACCAACCAATGCTTGGCCAGTTTTGAAATATCTTTATGCTAGGAAATCAGGATACTCCCGTTATTGGGTGTGTTCTCATTCGAAGACAATGAAGATTCCATTGGTAGCAGTTCCTATTAATATCTCACAAATTTTAATGAATACTTCCAAGTATCCATTATGGAAACTTTGTTGTGAGAGACAGTTGGAACAAATACAAATACAAGAGATAGTGGGAAGCTTATATGTCCCTGAAATATCAGGAAATTTAACTACTGGAGATGGCTGGTGTGGAAATACTGTAGTCAATGTCACCATGACTCCGGACTCCTTTGATAAGATTAATGTTCAAAGTATCACCAGAAGCTTGTTTCAATCATCCAAGAATAAATCTTTGTATGAGGCTTATCTGAATTGGACTAGAGATGATCCGCAACATCAGTGGTTCCATGCTTTGGAGATTGTGAATAATGCCATGATGCAGGATCAGAAAGGCACAACGGTGTTGTTAATGCCTAATGCTGGAAATAACATTTTTTATTGTTGTGAAAACAAATGTTCCCAATATATGAACATGAGGAGTTGGATGGTGGTACCTTGCCAAGTTGGTGCCGGTGATGGAGGTGCAGGATGAGATACATGTATTCACACCAGAACATCCCCAATATTTGTTAAATAGGAAGAAAAAAGATAACTTGTTTGAAACAAGGACAGATGGACTTTAGCTCCTTCGTTTACAGGATGGGGATGGGAAATGATGAAAAGAATAATTACACCAATATTATGGATGAAATAATAAACATAACTCAAAGTGATGTTACTAAGTGAAGAATTAAAAATAGTAAGGACTACATTAAGACAACAGCTAGAAAGAGAGTTTAGCAGCTGCTGTGAGTGGACTATGTGCAGAGCGATTTGATTATAGCTGTTGCACTGGGATACATAATACTAGTGAAGTACCTGATTATTCTGAACTGAGAAACATCATGAACAAGTAAATAAATTACAAGAGGGATGGTTACATAGGGAGGGATGGTTGGAATCACTTGAAAGGACTCAGTGATTGGATCCCTAACTTGGCTGGATGGGTAAAACAATTGATAATGTTGGGAATTTTAATATTGATAACTGGAATGATGGTTTGTTGTTGTATGCAGTTTGGACCAATGATGATGTGTTGTAAAGATTGCTTGGTCGGATGGAAAATGAAAGATGAGTGAAGAGGTTAAAAGAATGTTGAGACAATTTGAGAAATGAGTGTAAAAATCAATATTGTGAAAAAAGGAGGGATTGTGGGAAAAGGAGTTTGTTTTTACAGAACTGCGAGAAGACATGCTGGTCTGTGAAGCAAATACACTGTATATATTTTAATCTCATGATCCTAGCTTGAAGCTTGAAAATTGTATAGGAAGGTCTCTGCTACGCTGAAAACCAGCCCTAACCAGAATTTACTGATATAACAACAACCTCTAGGAACAAAAGGAAATTTGTAAGTAAGGGCGAGGGGCGGAGATAATGTATTTACTTTAGAAGCTTTGGATAGGTTGTGACAACATGATTACAGTATGATTACTAAGCCAATGAAGAAAAGGTGGGAGGTAAATTTGTAATGACAATGGAGAATATAAAGAATATTGTAGATTTGGGGTATCCACTGTGTGCTTGCATGCACAAGGAGCACCCTCTTTGCAAAGGAGTACAAATAAATTACCATTGTCTTCTCTTGGAATTTTGGCTTGTGAATTTTATTTCAACTAGACAAGGAATCCCACAATTGGAAATGAGTAATCATTGCTATACCTAAATTAAGGTTCTAATCCTGCTCAGAAATGTTGGCATTCATCACACTCTCAGATGTCCCTACCAACATAATTTATCATCATTTGCAGGTATGAATTTTTTTTATTTTTTTCAGGGTATTACTCCGAAGGTCCCTCTACATTTTGCAATGCAATTAAATCCATATTTTGCAGTGAATACAGCAAATCATTTACTTTTTTAAAAAATATAGCTTTAATTAATGAGAGATCGCTACCGGCATCACGCACTTCGGATCCATCTAAAGATCACCGCGAAGAGAGGCTGGAGCTCAGTATCTCAGTACATTAAGCTTCTGCTAGTTGTTTTTGAATTTACTCTTTAGCCTACAGAGAAATTCTACTTAACGCAAAAGCTTGCATGCCGATTTAGTAAGGGGAGCTATTATTCCCGTGCGGAATTCATTTTCAACTTTTTAGACGATCAGTTTTATGCTTTCCTCGACCACGAGGCCCATCTGGAAAGGCTGTTCCTTTGAGCCGTTTTTGCAGCGCCATCTATGCTGAACGCCCAGCATTTTTCAAAATATGGGAAAAAACGGAAAGCATGCTATAATCTAACGCCATCCGTGCCTCCCCCAACCCATCCACGAGCAACACTAGATTTTAAAGACCCAACTCCTCTATAGAAAGTAGCAAAGCAACACGAGGGGGGGGGGAAGGGAGGAAATATTCACAATACTTACCCAGTCACACAACCCAAGGCAGATTCCAAAAGAGAAAGCGCGGGCCGCAGCCACTCTTTTTATAGACGCTGCGTAGATCTTGGGGGTCACGTGACGGGCATAGCTCCTCCTCCTGTTACCACTCCCTAGAAAAAATGATTCCTACGCATAACAGTCCCCCCTCCCCCCACTTCAGCGCCACAAGTAACCAGGCCGTCCGCCCGGCGCAGGTTCCACCCTCTCTGTGGTGGGCTCATTCCTGTGGGTGTGGCTACCTGACGCGAAGATTGTTTCAGTGGGGCTGGGGGGAAAGCAAGTCAATCAACAAAGACGAAGGGGGGGATATGTACTTCCGGGGCGTTTCTCTTCTGGGGGTTCGCTTCCGGAAGGGTGTTCGGGCTCGTCCCACCCCCCCTTGGAGGTACGTAGGCGATGTATTTCGGTCCCCTCGGGATAGGGAAGGAGCTCGGGAGAGTTGTTGTCTCTCCTTTCTTCCCACCCTCAGGCGCACTCTAGGACAGTCATTCTGCGGTGCTTCCCAAAAGGACGGTGTGGATTCTGCATGCCCCCCGAATTTCTAGCCTCACTTCTCCCCTTCTGTGTATCTTAGCAACGGAGTTTGCTCCTCCTAAAAGAGATTTCTATGTACAAGGTTGCCTGTGCTCCTCTTCCTTAATCTTTTGCACCTTCCCCCAAATCCGGTGAAATTTGTCAGTTTGCAGTTACTGTACTTACCTTTTGATTCACCCATACATTCCTCCCTCAATTTTGTTATTTTAATTAACTGTTCTCTTTAGGTACTTTTTGTTAACGTACGAAGTGTTTTGTTTCTTTGCAATTTGCTCAGGTTCTTGGAGTATTTGGATCGAAGAAAGCGGTTCTGTAGTGAGAAAGATTTAGAAAGCAGAAAGTTGGAAGGAGGATTAAATGCTGTCTTGTAGCCTGCTCATCTGCTTGCCTCTTTGGAAATACTTCAAAATGAATAGAATAAAATAGAATAGAATAGAATAGAACCTTGGAGGTCTTCTAGTCCAGCCCCCTGCTCAAGCAGGAGAACCTATACCATCTCAGACAAGTGACTGTCCAGTCTCTTCTTAAAAAGCTCCAGTGATGGAGCACCCACAGTTTCTGAGGACAAGCTGTTCCACTGGTTAATTGTCCTCACTGTCAGGAAGTTTCTCCTTAATTCCAGGTTGCGTCTCTCTTTGATCAGTTTCTAACCATTGTTTCTTGTCCTGCCCTCTGGTGCTTTGGTGAATAACGTGACCCCCTCTTCTTTGTGGCAGCCCCTCAAATACTGGAATACTGCTATCATGTCATCCCTATTTCTTCTTTTCTTTAGACTAGCCAAACCCAAGTCCTGCAGCCATTCTTAAATCTGCATGTATCGATCGTTGTTTGCGCGAAGAGAACTTCATTAAAATTATGTGTGGTGTGGAGAAAGTGGAATCATCTGATTTCTTTTGAAAAAGCTGAAAAAAATTATTTCTCAAATTGTTTGTAATGTTGGAAATTATTTTTTCCTGTTTAATTAAGAGAGCCAACCAAAGTTCCAGATTATCAGAAGGTTTAGGACAAGCCAGAATAATAATTCTGCATGTGAATAAAATAAATTAATATGCAATTAATTGCTTAAAATAGCTTAAATGGAATTTATAAGAAAAATGTTCATAGAGAAACTTAACAATTTTAACAAATGTAAAATAGTGTAAATGCTATTGAATAATGACTGTGAAGCATCACCTTATTGCCTTCATGAATTTTAAATTTCCTTTTTTAAACATTTGAATTTTGAATTGTAATATATTTCAACTAGTTTCCTAAAATTAGAAAGCCACATAATATGCTTTATCATTTCACTTATTTTATGATAAAAAAATTCTATTTTTTAAAAAAGTCTATGGCTTCATACCAGTAGATTATATAGAGAGAGAACATGGAAAAAGCTATTCTATACATTTTAAAGTCTTTGCTCAGAAGAATCTATACAACATCTATTCCTACAATGGATTCATGAGGTCTTTACGCATCTTGTTAATTTTCATTGTGTTTCTAAATTTGTGCATAGTAGTTTGCATATAATTATTGCTGATATCTATCTGCCTTTTAGATTGAAGTTTACTTATTTTACTACTTTATTATTAATAATTCTAAAAGTATTCACTATTGTGTCCCTGCAATACTGTAGACTAGGAGTGTCAAACTCGCAACATCACGTGACGTGTCACAACATATTGCAACTTTTTTGCCATTGCCGGCAATGGGGTGGGCGTGGTTTTGCCATGACGCCTCCGGTCCGCGGGCCGGCAGTTTGATACCCCTGCTGTAGACTAATGCAAAAAAATATAGCTAATGGATGTTCCTTTTTGTAATACTATAGAAATAAAGAATTCTAAAGTATTTATCAGGCTCTGTTAATTCTGTGTAAGTCTAAAAGTCCATGTTCAAAGCTAATAAACCTAATTTCAAATTATGGGATATTTTACTATAATTTCTAAACCTTATAATAAGGCAAAAAGTGAATACTGAGTATCCTGTGTCACTTCAATAAAAGATTTGGGTTTAGGATTGGATACCAATCCAAGATTAATGTTGCCATACACTAAATAAATAAACAAGATTAATGGTACTGTACTGCAATCATTTTTTTCTTTCATAAGAGATGGAAAAGAACTATTGAAAAAATAGAAGCAGATGGAGAATACTACTAAATAAAAGAACATAAAACATTTTGTTCTTAATAATTGAAATAATTATTAATTGCTAATAATTACTCATTGTTAATAGAAAAAGTAATGTAATATCTGATGTTTTCTATCCCTTTTTTCATGCATTGAGCATACCAAAACCCCTCTTGCCATGGGTGAAAGTAGAATTCCAATTGTGTCTGTTCGTTGCAGAAGAAATTTTGGAAGGGCAGTCTGCATACATTAATTAAATAAGAGTGAATCTAAGGAAACTTTCTGTCTGAAAAATATTATATAGATATAGATGAACTGATCATCATTATAATATACAAAATAAATAAGATACAACATGCTGCTTTTTGTTTTGAAGTTGGCAAATAAGAGTTCTTACCTAAACTCTTAATTTGTAAGACTTATTCTTGTACAGCACTTGTTGCTACATTCATAATATTTTGTCAGCATAACATGTTTTCATATCCATACATCCTTGCAATATTCTTTAAAAAACCCATTCTGATGTCTTCTGAATATTTTTCTGAATTAGTATAACTACCAGAAATATCATTACCTGGCTGGAAACTAAAGAATCTATTTGCATATGGAAGATACAGTTTTTATGGGTGATGTTACTATGTAACTTTGAAAAACATATTGAGTACATGCACATATACAATATACCATACTTGTGTTAACTATCACCTTGACTAATATATAAGCTGAATACAGAGTTTACTGCAAATGAAATTTTTATTGTTCTTCAATTTGAAATAAATATAGTTTTATTTTCAATGAATGTCTATTTATTAGTATCAATTCTATGTGTATTAGTGAGTGAAGGGTATGTTACCATTATTGGCCACAATGACATAATGATAAAGAGAATTAGTAATCTGCTGTATCGAAGCTTGAGTCCTTGCTTAGATGCCTCAGAGCATTGCATAAGTTGGAGAGGCCCCTTTATCAACATTATAAACCAAATTGTTTACATTTGCCCTAAAACCTTTAATGGAATTTCCATCTTATTTTGACCTTTTGATTATCGAGGGGGATGGCAGAAATCAAATCCTATGTATAAAGTGTTGGAAAGAATGTATATACATTGAATTACTTGTTTTCGTTAAGCATACTGTAAGTTAGGCCAGAGGATTTGCATAATTTTATTGCTCTGCCCTTCAGAAGGCTTATTAAAACATTTATTCATATCTTCCCATCAATTACTGAAAGACTAGATGAAAATCCCAGTGTAATTCGTGAAAAAAGTAACATTAACTTATAATGCAACATTACCTATCTCCTTTATTGGTAACATTGTTTGTTAGTCAGCTAGCATAATTACACTTGGAATGTTGAGCAATATTATTAAGAGAAACAGTTGAGAAAAAAGCATTTACTACTCAATTGCCAACTTTCTGTGTTTTTTCTACATAGCTGTTTAACAAGGAAATAGCATTTTATGTATTATATTCACACAAATCACAAACAAATTGATCATATGGAAAAAAATGCATTACAAAACATATAGAAATGGAGAAGCTCTTTCTAATTCAGCGGTGTATTTTTCCATCGTTAGGGTTGCTCCACCTGCAACTGGAGCCGTCATGGAGAAAAGTGGGAACATTCAGTTGGAGATTCCTGATTTCAGCAATTCTGTTTTGAGCCATCTTAACCAGCTTCGCATGCAGGGCCGGCTGTGTGACATTGTGGTTAATGTGCAAGGCCAAGCCTTTAGGGCGCACAAGGTAGTGCTGGCTGCTAGCTCGCCTTATTTTCGAGATCATATGTCACTCAATGAAATGAGCACAGTCTCCATCTCTGTTATCAAGAATCCCACCGTGTTTGAGCAGCTCCTTTCTTTTTGCTACACTGGGAGAATATGCCTCCAGCTTGCCGATATAATAAGTTACCTGACAGCAGCTAGTTTTCTACAAATGCAACATATTATAGATAAATGTACACAAATCCTTGAGGGAATTCATTTCAAAATTAATGTGGCTGAAGTTGAAATGGAATTGAGCCAAACAAGAACAAAGCATCAAGAAAGGCCTCCAGAATCTCATCGAGCTTCCCCGTCTCTAAATCGATCTCTGAGTCCTCATCATAGCACTCCAAAAGGAAGTCGTATGGGCCATGTTAGCACAGTTCTGGACATTCGAGAACTTAGTCCTCCTGAGGAGTCTACAAGTCCTCAAATAATTGAACAGAGTTCAGATGTGGAGAGCCGGGAACCCATACTGAGGATTAATAGGGCAGGTCAATGGTATGTAGAAACAGGAGTGGCAGACCATGGTGGGCAGGGTGATGATGATGTTAAAGTCCTTGGAGCAGTGCGAATCAAGACAGAAAACTTGGAGGAGTGGCTGGGGACAGAGAATCAGCCATCTGGAGAAGATGGGAGCAGTGCTGAGGAAGTAACTGCCATGGTGATTGATACAACAGGCCATGGATCAGTGGGACAGGAAAATTACAGTTTGGGCTCATCAGGAACAAAAGTAGCCAGGCCAACCAGCACTGAAACAGACAGGTAAGACTGAACGTTACTAGTGCTTTTTAATAATAATACACCTCATGCCATGTCAAAGGTGCTGTAAAAATGTTAGAATATTTCAGGCACAATTCTTGCAATGTAAAGCTCATAATCTAAAAACATCAAAGTGGAACAAAACACATTTAAAAAGTTGATTGGATGCAGTCTGCAGAGTAACTTCAGAAAGTGAAGAAGTGGCGAATTGGACAAAGAGCCAATTAAGAGTATGATAGAGTTCAATCTATCATGATTTTTCAGGATGTTTTCGATAACACATCTTATAACATCTTATAAAAGCAGGTTAGTATATTTCTAGCTTTATTATTATTTAACTTATTGATTTCTATTCCACTTCTATTCCACCTTTCATTCAAGAACTCAAGACAGCATACATGGCATTGCTGCCTCTCTATTTTTCTCACAACAGTCCTGGGGAGGGTGGAGGGGAGGGTGACTGATCTAAAATCACCCAGTGAACCTCTGTGATTGAGGCTGGACTTAAGACTTCTAACTGCTAGTCCCAATACCTTAACCATCACAACACACTGGCTTCTTTTCTGGCTTTCTAGCACCAAGAATTATTTATTACTTTGCTGTATTGGTCTGAAACTAAGTTTTGTTTCCACTTCAGATATTATATTTATTTATTTATTAAATTTCAACCAATAGTTACTACAAACCATGATTTGGAAAATAATCTTGATTTATTAAAACATTTTATAGTCACCTTAGTGATTAAGGATAGATTAATCTGAATTAGGCTGTTTTGTTTGGAGAATCTTCTTTCTTAACTCTAATAGGTAATATTAAAGAAGTACCCTTGCCTGGTCTTGTATATGAGGAGATATCTGTGGCTTGTGTATCAGATACTGTATACCCTGTTTTGATATGCTAATTTTTTTTGTTTAACATTTTATGCAACTGCTTTTGGAAGTTAAAGAGTGCAGATTTAGTAGTCTGTAAAAACTCTAAAAACTAAAAAAAATCTTAGTACTTCATATGCAGGCAGTGTACAAATAATAAATCTCATGTTTCCATTTTGACAAATTTGTTTCAGGCAAAGCCATCTTTTTTTTATATTAATTTATTTCCTGACTTGAGAAATTAAATTGCTTCATAACTCTTCAAGCTACCATTTATAGTTTTAGGGTTTTCTTAATTTATTTCTGTTTGCTTTATATTTTATCCAACCCCTGTTCTCCCTATTATCAGTTAGTGATGAAGCAGAATCTCCATTTTTTCTTATTTTTTCAGAGCATTTGTATATTACACAAATAGCTCTTAATCTCATTTTCCATCTGCAGATTTAGCCCTTCAGGTAGTGTGGTTACTGTAAATGATCGGTACAGGTCAAAAAGTGAATCTCCATGGCGGATGGATGAACCTAAGCAGCCCAGTTCCCAGGTAGGTATCTCTTGGTGAGCTCTGTGATGATAATCATGATGCTGATGTTTCATAAGAGTAGCTATAGAGAGGCACTTTGCCGTTGGTGTGTTTATGTGTTATTGGGATGTGTGTGTATGTGTGTGAGACAGAGAGAGATAGAGCAAGTATTAAGTTGCTGTGCTAAGAATGGCAAGACCCAGTTTCTGGTCTTTCCTTACATATGGAAGCCTAGTTGAGTGAGTTTGGTCAGTCATTTATCAGTCCTAGATTGGGAAGTCAAAAGTTACTATCTACTAACCTGTAGTTTACTGCAATGTGTGCATAATACACACAAACACACAAGCATGCACAGACACACTCTGCTACTGTGTTATATGGTGGGTTAGTGGTGAATTAGACAAGAAGGTAATTCAATATCATGAATCAGGCAATGGCATGAGCAGGAAGAAGATTTTATTGGGAATTATTACAACAAAAAAATTGGAGTAGATGGCAGAATAAGCAAATGAAAGTGAGAAAAGAGAGAAGGTGTCTATATATTTAGAAGACTGTAAAAATAACAATGAATAATTTAAAAATGGATATTGTGTGTTGGGAGTGTAGAGTAAGGGAGAATTGGAAAGACTGATCCAGAATGGAAGACAGAAATGTTCTATTATTAATTATAATAGAGTATGAGTACTTCAGAAAATAGATCAAATGAATTCTGGGAAGGAATGTGAAGAAACTGATTTTTATATGTATCTAAACACTATTAATCAGTGAACTAACAAGCAGAATTCTACTAATGTATCTGAAAGCCATAAACCCTCTTTATGTTTCAGAATTTTATCTTGTTTCCTAACCCTGTCTGCTCAGGATGCACATAGAAGTATGTTAAAAGCAAAACTATAACATAGATATTGCATTTTAGAAATGTAACCTTAGTCATCCCATCGTCATAAGAAAACCCTTTGCATTTGGATACGGAAAATGTTTTTATTTCATCTTAGGGATTTGGATGATGAGCCCAGGACAGTTTAGTGAAACATGGCTGTCCCACATTGTTGTGTATCAAACTAAACATTTTTAATTTTGTCCAGCAGATGAATATGCAAGGCTCTTAATAGACTTTAAAGTACTTTCCCCTCTGTGCTAAAAAAAATTGCTGGGGTTGTTTAATTTGCTTAAGTGGAAGACTTCAAGGACAATCCCACATAAAGCTTGGTTAAAATAAAAAAAAATTCCAGTATATGTATTTTTAAACTACATGTAGAGTATTAAAAATTAAAACTTTCCATGGTATATTAACATTCATGCCAATCAAACTATTAATTGGCATGAATGTTAATGTACTATGGAAAGTTTTAATTTTTAATACTCTACATGTAGTTTAAAAATACATATACAGGATTTTTTTTATTTTTTATTTTTTTAAAATATCTTGTTTTTTGCAGTGATCACCATATGATTCCAGGAAGTTTCAGGCAAGGCATAAACATAACACTTTTTGTTGTTTTGTCTTAGTCTTTAATAGTCTTGAGAAATAATGCTTCTAAATCTGGATGTTGCTCATCAGCCATAAAGATGTCTAAGCCTTCTTGTTAATGTCCACCATAATATTTAGCCAACTTTTATTTTTCTTCATAATGTTTCTGTTCTAGGTGGAGGAGTCAGCTATTGTTGGAGTAAGTGGCTATGTGGAATACCTCCGTGAACAGGAAGTATCTGAGCGGTGGTTTCGTTACAACCCACGTCTGACTTGCATCTACTGTGCCAAATCCTTCAACCAGAAGGGTAGTCTGGACCGGCACATGCGACTTCATATGGGCATCACACCTTTTGTTTGCCGGATGTGTGGCAAAAAGTATACCCGCAAGGATCAGCTGGAGTATCATATCCGGAAACATACAGGCAACAAGCCTTTTCACTGCCATGTCTGTGGGAAGAGCTTCCCCTTCCAGGCTATCCTCAACCAGCACTTTCGTAAGAATCACCCTGGCTGTATGCCTCTGGAGGGATCGCACAGCATCTCTCCAGAGACCACTGTCACCTCCAGAGGGCAAGCTGAGGAAGAGTCTCCTCTTCAGGAAGAAGCTGGTCTGGCTGGGGAAACGGCACAGGGATCTGTATCGACTACTGGGCCAGATTGAGGCCAGAAGCCCAGTGGATCAGGGGATCTTCTGTAGGATAAGCAAACCCCACTGGGATGGTGAGTTCCTGTAGTTGGTTGTGCAATGTTGCCACTGGACGAAGACACTCCTGAGAGGTTGCCAAAACAAAAAAGATACAGTACTGTAACAAAGTGCTTATGGTTTCCCTTATTTTTTCTCCATCTCTTTGGAAAGGAGAAAACAAAAACTGGGTTAACTAACCTCTGATTCAGGGATTAACAACTTCGGAGGGGTGGGCTTTTTTTTTTTTTTTTTAAGTATTCAGTAGTGAACAAGGAGAAATAGATTTTTCTTATTTCTTAGCAACAGATCCTGTGGTCCTATGGGCTGCAGAGTTCTAGCTATGTGTATGCAGAGCATCAGCATCTGTATTTATCAAAATCATTATACCTCCATAAGATACATGGGGTCAGAAATTGGTTTTTGTTGTTTTGTGCCCCACTCTTATTTCCCAGGTAATTCTTTTTTGAGAAGAATGGCTGTTGTAGTATAACCAACCATGTCTGAGTGTGTTTTATCTTATTTTGTTTTGATGTGTCTTTTAAAAAATTGACCCATTACCTAAGGGCTTTTATTAGGGGGAGGGGGCTTACCATTTCAACATGTGTGGCCTTGCCTGTTTGTTATAAGGCTAGCAATTTTTTGAGCAGTATTTTAAAGATGACACAATATTTAAATAATTAAGCTACTTAAAAAGAAGGCAGTAACTATGAGGTTCTGCCATGTTTGAATGATGTTTTCAGTTGTGAAATACCGGTAGTGCAGAACACGTCACAATTCTTGCTTATTCTGTGTGCTGCAAAAACTGAAAAGTAGATTTCTAGTTATGATGAATTTTTAAAACAGTGGCTTTTTTTCCAAAGGTCATCCTTTGCCTCCCATGAACTTGATCTAATGAAACAGCAATATTTGTATATCAAAAATAGATGGATCTCAGTGGGAGAAGAAATCCTGGTTTGTCTTTGTTTCCTTGTTTGGTATTTTTATATGAAAAACATGCAAAAAAAGACTCCTACAATTCAGTAGGGTAAAAGCTCCCATTTCCTGTAAACAATGACAACTTTTCCTTTACACCTCTATAATATTTCACATATGAAGTAGGGAGATCTCTCTCTCTTTCTCTCTCTGCCAAATCCAGGAAATATGCATCTTGTGTTTCTTAATATTCTGTTTATAACTGAAAGGATACATACACTTATTTCAAATAAGTGTCTTAGATTTGCAAAATAAGTTCTGTGTTGGTATTTTAGTAGCAATACTGTAGAATAAAGGCGAAGAATTGGCATAATGCTAATATTATAGATTATATGGAACTAAAATGGCTGAAGCAAAACTTATAGGAGAAAGCTTGAGATGTGGTGGAGTCATGAAATGAATGGAGAGAGGAATTACTGTACAATGTTATGGTAAAGAAAGAAACAGCTTCTTGGTAAACATGCTTAGATTTGTATAATATTAATATTTCGCCAATCTTGCCTTCTTGCTCCACGCATTTCTTGCTTCTAAGAATGAAACTCTTGATTATGCTCGCAGGAAGAATGAAAATTGATGCTTTCCCCTTTCCTCCCTATGTGCGCATTTCTTTTTTTATGTTAACCGAGGAATTTGTTCCATTCCCCAATTCATGATAAAGCAAGCAGTGATTTTTCTGTGTGATCACAACGATAACGATTCAAAACTCATTGAAAAGGTTAATTCATGCTTGTTTGATAAGCTTGATAAGATTCTCCCAATCCCCCCCCCACACACACACACACTTTTCTTCTGAATGAAGTAGGGAGGAATAATAGATGGGAATATATCTATCTATATGCTGCTTTAATCATAACTTTCAAATCTACCAAAAATAGACAATTTACATTAAAGAGAATTGGAAAATATTTCTAGTTAGTTTATAACAAAGTTTTTAAGCATTTAAGAATAGAATTTTTAAAATGTTACTAAACTTGTAAGGCATACATTTATTTATCTACAAGTATGATATATATATAAATATATATAAATATATAATTATAATTATAATTCTTTGCTGAATTGATGACAGTGTAGCATTTCTATATAAGAGTTTCCTCCAAAGCAGAATGCAGCAAAAATCCATACATATTAAGGGGGCAAAGAGTTGTAATGGATTGTTGAATGTGGCATTTACAGAGCTGTAAGTTGTTTTAGAACTGATACTGTGAACAGAGGAGGGACCAAGTAATCCAGAATTGTGTCATCGGTCATTACCTGCTTGCTGGTAGACTCCTCTTTATTTAGCCTGGCCAGAATCATTGGGCATTTCTTGCCTCTTAGCCCAGGCTTCATTTTAAAAGAAAAATAAAGCTTGTGAAATGTGCTTTTAGTTGCAGCCATTGAAAGATGTCATTTTTACTTGCGTGCAAATGAGCCAATATTCTTGCCCATTCTTCTTTTGAACTGGGTTTATAGCTTTAGTTATCCAATCAGCTTATTCATACAGAAGGCTACATTATGAGAAAAAGCCTGCAAGAGGCTTCTGCCACCAATCTTCCCAGTCCCTTCTTTCAATATGCCTGGAGGAGTTGGGAAACACTTATTTCCTTTTATAAGCAACACAGTTTATTTTGAAAGCTGGACCCAGACAAATGTGAACCTTAGGTATGATTCATTGAAGCAGACAAATTCAAATCACATTTTGTGAAGGTGATTTATTTCAACAGGCTATAATTACAGTTAACTTCGGGTTTATGTTCAGATAATATTACCTCTGGATGCAATCATGGTGTCAAATGAGACCAGGATTCAATATTTTGTTTGTGTATCTATGTGAAGTTACAAGTGTGTGTACATGCAGAAAATGACCTTGATCTGTGGCTTGATAAAATATAAGAGCTGCCAAAATACCCTGAGCTTTGTGGGTTTATTCAGAGAGTACATTTGTAGTGTAAACAAGAAATCCTTGTAAACGTGTATTACTGGAGAAGCTAGATAGAAGGGTGGATTTTCTTGTGTGCTTGAAGAACCTGACACTCTTTAAAGAGTTAGAAGCCTTGCAGGAATACATGCAGGTTGTTATAATTTGTATAATCCAAATCATGTCAAATATTAAGGCATTGTATCTATTGACAACTGTTCTTCTGTCCCTGCCAGGTGGCAGAATATAATTGCTAGAATGGGCAGTGGACCACTTAGCAAAAAAATCTAACTTCATTTGACCACTTATGTGGAAACCCATGGTGTTGATGCGGCTGGAGCTGAAAAAAAAACTGTTGCACTGTTTGATTCTATCTTGAGATCTTACTTTTCCCTCACATTCTACCTTGATTGTTCCTTTTTTAAGTTATTCTAAACAATGTGCTATTTATACAAATAAGTTATGAGCTGATGGCGCATAAATTCGCAAGGTGTGTTTCAATGCTTAAACTTGTTTCAGGCTATTATGCTTTGTGTAGCAAAATGGAAAGTATTCATTTTAATAAATGCTAGTAGTGTTTGAACGAAAGTAGCAAATAAAAGTGTTTGCATTAGACAGAATTGAAGCAAACATGTGGTGATGCTTACTTTTTTGTTCTACAATGAAACATTTACTTGTGCTGGAATTTTTATATTCAGTGCTTTAACTTTAAAGGCAAGTCTGGTAATGAGCTTCTTGAAGTTATTGTTGGAGACATTAGGCATTGGTTATATTGCCATCCATTACTCTCTAGATTTTATAGTGTAGATATGTTGGTAACCTATTTTTTTATTCAGTGCATCTGGACATTTTCACATGTGCTAAATTGATTCATAATGTGACTCAAAAGGGAAGTAAAGTAAAACTCTGTAATATTATACCTCATTATCTAATGCCTAACTTCAAAAAAATTGTAGTGAGTAATTTATCTCATTTTTAATGAGACTTGGTAGGTTGGACTTACATTTACCTCTTCTCTTTCAAAGAATGACAGAGCATTAGGAGGAAAGGATAATTTCATTGCCCTGCACTTGCAAAATGAATCTTCAATGTGAAATTTTGCTATTATCTTCCTGTGTCTGCTGCTATGCATTAATCTTATCAAAAGCAATAGAGTAAAATTAATATAATTCTTACACACATCATTGCACTGCATGTCTGAATTGCCTGATTTGCTTTAAAATAGCTAGTGTAAACAAACGTAGAACAAAAAAAGAGGAAAAAGTATCTAAACAATTGTATTGCTTTTTTGCTTGAGAATGAGAGATGCTTTTTCCAAATATTTGTGAGACTCCAACTTATATTTAGAGATCCACATGAACTCAGGATGCAACTTTGTCATGTCTTCGGTGTCTGAAAAGGTTCGTGATCAGTAAGCTGTATTTTTTTTGAGAATACAGAATTTTTTGTCAGAAGAGAACCTAATCTCTGAATTTGAAAACATTTCTTGCTAAGAATTTTAAGATTTTATGAGTTTTACTTCTGATGTATTCAATTTCTAATGTCTGGTTCTTCTAAATTGAACTGAGTTGTATATTTGATAAGCTTTACTTGTTCTTTTTTTGTTTAAAAAAACCTTCTCCATGATTTGACACAGAATTGCTGTAGAAAATCCTCTTTTGCTGTTTAATGGCACAGTTTTAAAAAAAGAATATTACAATGAGCCTGAAAAGTGGAATTTGGAAATATGATTATAATTGGAAATAACATAAAGATTTTGGCAGTTGTGTACTCTCCAAGCTTGTTTCAATATAGTTTCTGAACGTTTTGTTACCAAACTAGGTAACATCAACAGCAGGATTTTCTTGTTCTACTCTCCTTAGCTTATAAATGTCTTGTGTGCCAGTGTGGTCAGTTGGTCATGTGATTGGTTGTTTCTTTGGAGCTATATTTAAATTCTGAGCAGCTGATTATATTGATCAAGCATATGAATATGTAAGAAACTAGACCATTCGAATGACAAGAGAACCAATCAACAAGAGAACCAATCAGCTGCTCAGAATTTAAATATAGCTCCATTATTTCATGATATAAAGGTATCAGTTTTTTATTATTATAAGTAAACTCTTGTTAGTAAAAGATTCATCTACTTATTAATATAAGATCTGTAAATATACCAGAATTTTACATAACTAGCAAAAAATATCCAAATGCAAATGAATTAAATTCTAATCTTATTGGAAATTGCTGCTTATGCCACATTTTTTGAATGAATCTCATAAATTGTTTTCGGGAATTTTGTGGTCCTGGACTATTAAAGGATCAGATGCTATATATTGAACTATAGTTGATGTCTGTTGGAGGAGACCCAGGATTCAGACCTAAAGGATTCTGTTCTGGTTGAAAGGATGAGATCTTGCATAGTTTTGCCAATAGGTTATATGCAAATTAGGTAAATCTATTTTCTAAGATAATGTTTATAACATTATTAGCTCTTTTAAAAGAACAATTAGATTATTTGTCAATTGTTTGCAAAACATTGGTCTTTGAGAGGAGGAGTTAAAATTAAATATAGCATTTTTAAAAATTTCTTAGTAGATAATAAACTATCTCTACCATTCTGATTGTGAGTTCTGTGCTCCAAAAATTTGAAGGGTATATTTTCTTTGATATAAATATTTTGAATGAGTGAAATCTGATACTTCTGTTTCCTTTCCAATGGGCAAGTTCACCAAAGATGGCTAAAGATGCTTAGTTGGAGGTGGACAGGTGTAATATATGTTTCTGGAAGCCACTTTTGGAATTCAAATTGAGTACTGAAGATCAAGTATATAACTTTGACTCTTGTTGGATCAGGCAAAAGGTTTTGAGAATTCAGCATGTTGTTTCTTGCAATAGCAGGCTGATGTTTTGGGGATGTCCTTCTTAGCACTTCTGATTTGTAGGTGGGCTGCCTCTGTATATGCAGGGTCATGTTTCAGTGAGATGTATTGGCAAATCGGTTCTGTATTGGCAGTTATATTCCTTTTAATTTGCTTAATCCTTTTAAATAAGTCTGTTCACGTTTGTCTCTGCATATTGTGATATGGAATTCTGTATATCAATTATAGGAAAAGTTACTACATAAAACAGATTGGAGAATGTCACAACCAGGGAACAAAAATATGCTCAATATTCTAAGATTATGTGTCGTTTTATATTCTGTAGGCATATGCTTATGGAAAATGCCATTAGTTGCCATTTAAGTCATGTTTTCCATATACAGGTAGTCTCATACATTTAATGACCATTCAAAGTTACAATGTCATTGATTGAATGATGGTTATGACCAGTCCTCAGATTTCCTGTCATTCCAATACCCTTCCCAGTCACATGATCCTGATCTGGACAATTGGCAGCTGGTTCGCACTTATGACTGGTTGCAGTACTCCACGATCACATGATCATCATTTGCTACCTTCCCTGCTGATTTCCCCAGAAAGTCAATGGGAAAGCTGGCAGGGATGATCACAAATCACTGCCCACCCATGCACTCTTCCACAGCCCCTCTGTGCTTGCGCCATGCTAGTCACATGCATACTGTCCCCAATTCTTTCATACCTTCACTGAACCTCACCACATTTCACATCACCCGTATACCCTTGCACTCCCTCACCAAGCCTCACTGCCCTCGTGCCCTCTCCCATCCGGCAGCAGCTGACTTGCTTGACCTGCTGACTTGCTTGAGAGCCACCTGGGGCTTGCAATGTCCTGTCAGTTTCCCCACTGACTTGATCTTGGGAAGCCAGCAGGAAGTTTCCTTCCCTAAAGACTGTGAGATTTGATTTACAATGGCAACTAGAACTGCAGGAATTATTGTCACTAATGGATGTGGTTGTATTTTATGACCTTGTGGCTTAGTGACAGAAATTCTGATCCCAATTGCTATCATAAATCAAGGACTACTTGTATATCTTTACACAAACTGTTAGAAAGCATCTGGGGTTGTAAGAAGTAATACAAAAATAAATAAATCCCTGAATTAAATGACAGAAAGTTCATTAAAATTTTACTTTGCTTAAAGTCCAAATTTTCATTTAATTTTGTCAAGCAAGTTACATTCCAGTATAAAACACTAAGACAATTCTCATGATCAAACCAGTGATTCATTTTGGTAGCGAAGAGCTGAAGGAGGTGGACATTACATGTGCAGGGAACGTGGGTGTGCTGTCAGAACTTGCCCCTGCTTGTCCTGGGGCAAGATAAAGGAGAAAGCAAAGCCTCATCTGAGTTTTGATCAGTTTTTTTTTTTAATGGGCCATCTGGATTTTTGTAGTCCAATCCTGGTATACCTGCATTTACAGATATATTTCTGAACATTTGTTGGTCCTTTACAAATTCCCCATTTGTAAATCTCAGATTGTTTAAAACTTTTAACCGGTGCCTTCCACTTTCTTCTTCTCTCCTGTGAAGCCATTTCTTCAGCACAGGGTATATTTTTATCTCTTCTGCAGGTACTTGTCTTCATAAAATCTGTATAGGCCTATAATATCTGATGTCTTTTTGCTCCAGGAATATAGGGCTTGCTATATGTCTTGATCTGCCATGTTCCCCATTCTTGCCTCACATGGCATTGATTTCCTTAATTGTTCATGACTTTTTTCATTTGTTTGGATGTTTTGTTCTGAGAATGAAAACTACTACTAGACCTCCAGGTTTTGTGGCCTAAATTACTTTTCTATGGCTTAAACCACTAGCAGAGTTTGAAAATACCTTTTGCCTTACTGTATGAACTACCGTGTTTCTCCGAAAATAAGACCAGGTCTTTTTTTTTTTTTTTTGGCCTCCAAAAGAGGCGCCAGGTTTTATTTTCAGGGGATGTCTTACTCACTTCTGGAACTGACAGCCCCGCCCAGCCAGTCCACTTCTTCTGCGGCCGAAAGATTAGCTTTATTCTGCAGCTGCATTCCGGCCTGCATTTTGCAGTCAGGCCTTTCCGGAAGGCCTCTGCAGCTTAGTTCTCTCAGACCTGTGACTGAGAAATGCAGTCCTGGCTGCAGAAGACGCCGCAGAAGAAGTGGGCCGGCGAGGAGAGGCCTGGCTGCAAGGTAAGTGGGTGTGAGGTGCGTGGGGCAGCTCCACCCCCACCCCCACCCTAGCTTGATTTTTAGGTGTGTGCCTCGCCCCAAAACTAGGGCTTATTTTTGGGGTAGGGCTTATATTAGCCCCCCCCAAAATCAAGCTAGGGCTTTTTTTCAGGGTAGGCCTTTTGGGGAAACATGGTAGACTGGAATAAATTTGGGGTTCTGCTGAAAAGAAAGCAAACTCCGATTTGCAAGTGAATGTGAACCAGAAGCCTATGGAATTATTCTCAATATACAGCTTTTTTTTATTTGTCAGAGATTAATATGTTCCCCATTTGATACCACTGCTCATCAAATGCCATAAAGTCTAAAGCCAGTTAGAGTGATTCCAGAATCAGACCTTGATCTTCCCCTTACCAAATAAGTCTGGTAACATATTTATTGACAAATATCCACAAATTGACAAGTCATATCAGTGCTGTTATTTAAAAACAGGCTCAGATGTTTTAATACTACTACTATATAATTTGTATTAAGAGTTTTGTATACAGTTTTAAAATGTTGCCATTGATGTCTAAGATTAGGGTTTTTTCTCACAAATACTGCCTCCAGTTGCAAAAATTGAGTTTAATTTTTTCTTAAACATTAATGAGTTTTCTTCTTCAAGACTGGGTCAGCTGTCTCTACAAAGAGGACTTCTTCATAGCCAATTCCTGCACAGCTTCCCAAATCCTGATTCTGTATATATTCTATATATATATCTTTTTTGTATTATACCAACCAGATAGAACTGAGATTCCATTTAGCAAGTAACTCCTTCTTTTATTTATTTATTTTTATTTATTTATTTAATTTACTATATTATGTTTAGTTAAGCCCTGTTTCTAAGAGCAGTGCAATAGAGGTCTTCTATATAATCTCCCCAGCCCTCCTTTGTAAAGAGGCTGAGAAAGTAAATAGTTATGGGTTCTTTCAGTGAGAGTCACTCAGTTCTGTTCTGAACAATGGAAGAATTAAAAGAAATTGCTTCTTTTTGCTTCTGCCGCTGCAAATAGTTCCTTATTGAAATTGGTACAAAAAATACTGAATGCAGCACTCATCAAACTCATCAGAATGTTGCAGCTGCATATGAAAAAAACTGTTACTTGGATAAAATGAGTTGCTTAATGCATATTTAATCTACTTGGGTTTTCTCCATCTATTTCTCATTTTAACTGAATCTTCTATTCCAGTGATATAAGCTATGTTTGCTGCATACCCCTGAGAGATGCATCCATTCTTCATTTTGTTGAACTGTTTGCACCAATATATTCATGTAGGTATACATCTGTGCTGTTTAGAAATATGCAGTGAATTTTTAGATCCATCATTCCTGCATTTATGCTGATTGGACCATGCTAAATGTTTCCATTTAAAGGAAACAGAAGCTATAATCCTTCACTTATCGCATAAAGAAGCTTTAATTCAGTAACTGAAGTGCTAACACCATTTGTTTGGTGGGTATAAGCTTTTTGCAGAAAACAGAGTTCAGGTGACTACCAATACAGTTTCAATCTACAAGAACTCCTGGAAGGCAGATGTAATCTAAGAGTTTTTGGTCTGACTGCTAATAAATTATTGCTGCGAATGGTTGTTTAAGTGAGAGAATTGGCGCTGATTACAGAGCCTTTAGTGACCTTGTCTCTTCCCCAGAATTAATGTAAATGCCGCCAAATGATTGCTGGGATTATGAAAAGATGAGAAATTTGAATGACGCATTTAAAATTGCAGTGTAACTTTTTATAAAACATTCTTCTTCAGTTTTTACTTCCTTAAGTAATCTGCCCTTGATTCCACAGTTTAATAGTTTAAGGTAGAAGATGCTGTATAATTTGGAAACTGGACACAATGGGTCTGATACAATAGCATGTGTATTGGTGAATTTGCAATACTCCCATGTTTTTCACTATGAAAAATAAATAAATTTCTGACAATAAAGTGAATTTCTCTTTGCAGAAAACAGATATATGAAATAAGATCTTTTGAGCTGAAATGTGGATACTTTTCTTGTTGAAAAACTATTCAATTTTCTTTTTAAAAATAAACATATAATTGCTTCAGGAATATTAAAAGCACACTGAAAATTCTTTCCCTTCCGTAGATGCTGCACTTTTTTTAATGCAGAAGGGAACTGGTTCATTTTGTCACAGTTATGCCTACTTTTCCTGTAAGAGTTTTGTATCTTGAGATGTCAAGTTCATATTTCATAAATGCTTTGCTTGCAGTCAGTCTCCAGCAGAAAAACCTACTAAATGACCTGTACTGAAGAGAATGGAGAGTTGCTTTACTAGGCAAGGTGGACCAACTGACTTAGCATAGGATTGGTTCTTATGTTCCCAGTTACTCTGGGCATTTGAACATCAGTACCTGATCTCCATGCATTCTTATATTCACATTCATTGAAAGCAAAAGCAAACTTGTCAAGACAAATGCATGCTGAATACAGGTGTACCTTTTGTTCCCTTTGCTGTGTCATCGATGGAGAGAGGCTTTTCTAATATTGAAATACAGTTGGCAATGCATATTCTTTAATACACTTTTTGTATGCACTTACAGATTTTCTCTCAAACAGACATTAATCATGTTTTAATTAGTTGCCAAATTCTATAAAGGCAAAAGATTGTGGAGACTATGGAGAAATATAGTCTGAATCCAGGTTGTGGGAAGGAACCTTTCTCCTGTTGTGCTCCCAATCTGGATCTCTGTTCTGTAATTTTCACGAGGAAAACTCCAAGGTCTGTGGCAAGCAAGTTGGCTTCAAAAGGGATCCTTGAGAAAAAAAATTGAAAACCATTGTTTTAAGCGTCTTTACAATAGGAAGTTATGCTTCTTGCACTTGTGCATCAGTTGAATGATCCACATTAGCTATGTAAAATAGCTTCCTTGCCCTTATTCATTCCATTAACATTCAGTAGAGAAAAGTGGGGAAACTAAATGTGAATCATCATGTTTGTTGGAAGCCCCCAGCCTTTTAGATTAATGAGGTACCTGAAATTGAGGCTAGGAAAACAGATGCTTTAATTCACGGGTGTCAAACTCGCCGCGTCACGTGACATGTCATGACGTATCGTGACTTTTTTTGCATTGCCAGAGCTGGGGTGGGCGCGGCCTCCGTATGATGCAACCGGCCCATGGGCCGGCAGTTTGACACCCCTGCTTTAATTGATGAGCAAGCTCTATAGAGTTCCTTTTCTTATGCTGTACTTGAATTGTGTGATTGGAGAGTCAAAATAATATGACAGATCTGTTTAAATAGGAAAGAGAAAGTATATGTTACCTTATTGTGCTAGGAAATTAGGCTGAGGATTATTTTGCTCTGCTGGCTTCCTCCCATCAAATTAAACATGGCAGAAATTGCATTCCTTTTCTCTGAACTGAGCTTGTGAATGGATTTACTGGCAACAATGTTATTTTTTTTATTGAAAAACATCAAATGCAATTCTTTTTATTATCAGCCTCCTCTCAGCCTGTGGCAGCACTTAGTCACTTAGCAGATATTGAAAAAGCCAAACAAAATCAGTTTTGAAAGAAATCCAGTTAGCGCTTGGATGGGAGATTCCTAAAGCTGTGGAACAGACTGGGAAGAAGGCAGTGACAAACTATTTCTATATTGATGCCAAGGGAATTATAGAGACATGCTTGTCGGGAAATACACTCAGGCGACTGTGTATTTTTACTTTGTTATTAGAAAAATATTAGTTAGGTATCTCAAGAATGATGATGCAAACCTACATGTATTAGAACAAACTACAGCACATAGAGATGATGTTTTCTGTGAGATAATGGAAACAAAGAATTATTTTGTGCATTAATAGAACTAAATTTTAGAGATGGCATTCTGTTTGCTAAATCAATAATAATCACAACTGACAATCAAGATAAAACAATGGTAAGGTCCTCAAAGGAAATAGAGAAGCACAGGGTAGCTGAGTGGAAAGTTCTCCTATAGAAGCCCCAAAGAAATAGATAAATGAAGACTACTTATGACTATTTATACTATATGGGGATCATAAAAAGGTTATTTTCTTTATGTTGAAAACTGATACATTTTGTGTGGGTGTATGTGTGTGTGTGTGAATGATTTATAACTCATTCTGTTCCCATCAGATCAGTGACTTCTAGTTATTCTTGTCCCATAATCCATAATAATGAAATATACATGGAGTCACCTTTTAATAGCAATGACACATGGGAGAGACTGTTATAGAGGAAGATGAAATTGATCTCTTTAACTATGAATAACTGGGGAGCAGTGGCAGTACTGGCTTGTGTGTCAGTGGTCTATTTTGAATAACATCTACTACCCTCAGGAAACGTAACTTGAAAGAACATTGAAATTAGTGTTGTTCCTCTTGCAGCCACTGGGTATTGGAACTGTAGTCTGCTCAGGAAGAGAATGCTGTGCAATTTCAGCATAGATTTCTGTGCCTCTTTCTCTGGTGCTATTTATTTTACCACTTGGTTTATATATAACTAACTACATTATTGTTTATAGCTCTTGACCATGCATACCTAATATAGATTTTCAAGAACAATGCTTTTTTTTACTACCTTGATTGCAAATCTCTATATGTTGAATTAAATATCTACAAGTATCTTGGCATTTTATAAGTTTTATATACAGTATAAAATGCACCATGGAGAGATTGTCAGTGTTTGTGGAGAAGACATGTTTTACAATATTTGAGAATGAATTTTTGCCTCCCCCTCCCTTGTGGCTCTTGACAAATACCAATTCTTCTTCCCATGCCCAACGGTATTTGGACCAGGGTTTCCAGGATGAGGGTGCTCATATGAGGCTTCAGACTGTAAACTAAGTAATTATTCTGAAAAATTAATCTGAGAAAAATCACTGCAGCGAGGCATAAGAAACATGCTCAGTGAGCAAGGCCAGATGCTACATGGGTGAAACTTGCAATCCCTGATCTCACTGTGAAACTGAACTCCCAAGGTGTTTGGGGAGTCTGCTGGCAGATTAGCACATGCATATACAAAGAGAAAGAAAGCATTGTACACTTGACTTGTGTGACATAAGGCATTGTCTGCATTATTTCAAGAATCCATTTAATTATTACACTTTTTTGCTATTATTTCCTGCAAGCCAGCGTTTATATGTAGTATGGCACTTTAAGTATGTTATTTTAACTTCTTCTTTTCCCTTCGTTTTCCCACAAGCACTTTAAATTCTATGGATATTGTTAGCTATTATATACAGGAGAATTGTCTTAGGTAGAAAATAGATAGTACTGATTACCATGGTGCAGAGTGATTAGAAGACGTTTTTGGCAGCCCAGACTATCACAAACAAGACACTCTCCTTGGATGTTTGAGCAGCTACATCTCTTGTAAGACTGTCCCAGCTGTCTCTGTGTTTGTGAGCATGCAGAACCACTTCACTGGGAGACCCAACAAAGTGTTGCTTGTGCATATTTCTGCATAGGCAGACAAGTGGGAACAGCTTTCAAAAGAGGCGTTTTATTTGCGTAAGTGTGCATGTTGAAAACATTTTTTAACACTTTGGACAGCCCTGGTAGTTTAACACCTTGGATGGCTCTAGTACTTACTGCATCCCAGGAGGTGAGAGTATTATATATGCTCACATTTCTTTACTGGCACTTCTGCACTCCTCAAGATTATGAAAGCAAAATGCTATGTTTGCATCCCACATTTTAATTCAGATATATAATATTTGGAAAGTTGGCATGCAAGGTTGCTTGTGAAATAGGATAGTTTTTGCTTATTGAAATGGGCTGTGTTTCTGTATCAAATCAAGTTTTAGAAAGCTACAGAGCCACAAGAAAATGCAACTGACGCTACTAAGGTTTGTAACATATACAGAACTGCAGCAATAAAGTGGGCTGAAATTTCATGAGATCAAATTGTATTGAAATAATGTCAGTTTTAAATTTTCTTGTAAATATCTCTGCCTCAAATAAATTCACCTTGTACTGTTTTGGGGTGGCAGAATGGAGCTATCATGGTGGCAGATGGAAAGCTGGGCCTGTATTGGGTAGTATAAGTTCAGTTGCCCTGCTAACCTGACCAACTGCGTTGTAGAGATAGTCTATCTTTTGGCCGCATCAAATGGAAAACAAAAGTGGAATGGTCGGATTGCACAGATACAGTACTAGGTAATTTTCCTGGTTTTAATGAGATTTGTAAGAATTTAAGGATAAACTCTATGAACCTGAAATAGATGGATAATATTTACTTTTCTGTTGAAGTATTGAGACTTCTTGTTGTATATTCTTTTGGGTTGCTTTTCATTGCTTTGAATTACCAAGAACAATGTATTATTTTGCAGCAGGCTGAAAAGGCTGCAGGCTGTTTGCAAATGATTGGTAGCAGAACTGCCCAATTTATTTTTAATCCTCATTTTCCAGGCCCATGAACCCTTTTATTGTCCCGCTGATCCTTAAGCACATAGAGGGAGAATAAAAGGGAAGCTAGAGGGTAATGATTTTGTAGGTGTTCCTTTTGATGTAGGTAGAAGAAGATAAAATATAATAGTGAAGATAAAAGCTTGCATAAAACTTCTTTTGAAGCAGTTTAGCAACAAAAAAGCTCTTATCAAACAGCTTTAAAATGTGAATGAGAAGTTAGCAACTTGGCTAGAATTCTGAAAAAGTCTATAAGTGTATACTTGAACTTCTGTTTGTATTTTAAAACAAATGCATTTTTCCTCTTTAACACTGTATAAAAGAAATGTTATGCATGTGAATGGTTTGAGAAATAAATGGTTTAATACTCAAAAGTGGAGTATTTTTATTTGCCTGCAGTTTTACATGCTGTATTTAACACAGAAAATACACCTTGAAGATTCTGCCAAAGATTTATTTTTCATTCATAGAAGTTCCTTACTGTTCTTTTTCCCAGGCAATAAACCTTCTGGCCTGTTTCTATCCTGGTAATGCCTCATACTCAATCTACTGTAACTTATAAGGATGAGCTACATACAATCATATGTCACTTAGAATAATCTTTTTTCTGATGATTGACTATCAGAATAGGAAGATTAACCCCAAATAACTGCAGTTATGTCTGCCTTTGTCAGAAGTTGTAGATGTCTGCTCTTCTTGATTGTGCGGTTTCTCATATGATGAATGATAAAGGACCCCTGTGGTAGCAGGTTCCATCCTTTTCCTTGGCAGTGCAGTAGCTTTCTATAGTTATAGTACTTCTCCAAAGCTGTATCACTTAGAAAGAAGCAAAATGCATTGAGCAAAATGGGAATTTCTTTGCCATTCACTCCATATTTATTTATGTGATCTCTTCAACCCCCTCCACTCCCAAAGGAGTGTGAGAAGAGCATTGCGTATCCATAGAAATCTGTGTTGCAAGAAGCTTCATCCTGCTTCCCTCTGTAGTAGGGATAGTAAATACTATCTCCTGGGAAATCTTCTAGTATATTAGTGCACTTCTGGCAGCTCTCTAATCAGCTGACTGGCAGAGTGCTCAGGAAGTTATCACTACATTTATGGCAATCCATGCAGTTAGCAACACAGATTTCTGGGTTGCCTATCCATGTATGTGGTTCTTCCATTCTGTTGGAAGATAAAAGCCCCTAGGACAACCCCCCCCAACCCCAGGTGAGGTCATACATCAACCCCAACCTCTTCTAATCTATTGGTAACCTCAAAATAAAGATACAAAGAAACTGCTTAATCTTTTTACCTGCGCATTGGACACTTGGGCTGCAATTAATTAAACATGTCTCTCTAGGAAATGGAAACCCTTCAAGATAAGGGAAATTTTTGATGCTGGGCCTCACATAAAATTGGGAAGAGATTTACACATCTTAAGATCAACACATTCCATGGGGCAAGAAATTACCCTCCTTACTGGACTTTAGAAGTCCTCAAGGCAGGAACACTTCAATTGACATATCTAACAGACTTCACATCAAAGTCTATTATTACCATAAGTACTATCACTCTCAATGTTCTAACTTTGTAGCCTACCTTCTTCTGCTGAATTGTACGTTTTGATTTGCTGTCGAATAAGCTCTACCTCACTTCAAGCAGGTGTCCTATGCTCATTTACCCGGCCATGGAACAAACCAGAATTTGTACAACACATCCATTGTTTGGAATCATAAGAATTCGTTTCTTCTCTTTAAGACTACACCTCTACACTGAAAATAAGCGGGCATATTAATTAAGATTATAAGTAGCATATACAGGTAGTCCTTGACTTATGACCACAACTGAGCCCAAAGTTTCAGTTGTTAAGTGAGCTTTGCCCCATTTTACGACATTTCTTGTCACAGTTAAGTGAATCACTACAGTTGTGAAGTTAGTAACATAGTTGTTAAATGAATCTGGCTTCCCAAATGACTTTGCTTGTCAGAAGGTTGCAAGAGGAGATCACATGTCCCCAGGGACACTGCAACCATCATAGATATGAGTCAGTTGCCAAGTGTCTTAATTTTTAATCACATGACTCTGGGGATGCTGCAATGGTCATAAGTGTACAAAATGGTCATAAGTCACTTTTTCAGTCATTGTAACTTCAAACGGTCACTACATGAACTGTTGTAAGTTGAGAACTACCTGTATATCTTTCTTGATTCAGCCCTCAGAATGGGGTAGGAAATATTAATTGTACAAGTAGTCTTGACTCACAACCACAATTCAGCCCCCAATTTTTGTTGCTAAGCAAGGCAGTTGAGTTTTGCCCCATTTTAAGTCTTTTTTGCCATAGTTATTAAGCAAATCATTGTGGTTGTTAAGTGAATCATGCAGTCGTTAAACAAATCTGGCTTCCCTCGACTTTGTTTGTTGGAAGCCGGCTGGGAAGATTACAAATGGTGATCACATGACCCTGGGACATTGCAACTGTCATAAATAAATGCCAGTTGCCAAGCACCCTAATTTTGATCACGTGACCCTGAGGATGCTGCAACTGTCCTACGTGTGAAAACCAGTCATAAGTCACTTTTTAAGTGCTGTTGTAACTTCAAATGGTCACCAAATGAATGATTGTAAGTCAAAGACTTCATTTAGAGGGTCAACCATATATTTGTATAATTCCCATCATTTCTAGTGCTACACTGTTCTCCTAAATATCTACCATCTCAGATAAGAACTCTTGAGACAGTGGGATTTATTGAGAAAATGCTCTGGAGTCTCTCTGCTTCTTGTAAGTAGATATATTTCTGACATGCATGTATTGAATTAACTAACTCTGATTCCAAGTTGGATTAGCAAATAAAACAAATACTGGGTAGAAAGGAAAAACCACAAAGAATAGAGTCACCGTAAACTATGTAGATAGTGACCCTGTTTGCAAGTGAAAGCTGGATTTTGCTGAATCAACCACTTCCCAGGGTCCTATTGGAGCAAGGCTACACTGTAGGACAGGCTGTTCAAGTAAATCACAAACAGGGGGGCTCTCTTTGAAAGGTTACATTTATTTGGCTGCATGCACTGAGCTTGTTACAATGCAACAGAAACACAGAAGTGGATGTTGGTTTAAGAAGACGAGCATCGCAAATCAGAGGTTTTAGGAACAGGGATCAGCCACTTTGCCTAAGAAAAGGAGGGCATTTATAGCCACTTCCCTAATGAGTACTATAAAAGGTCTGTTGGCATTGAAGACAACTTTGTTCAAAGGAAATGAGCGACCGGAAATTACAACTGTGGTGGAAGCGGCTGCTTCACTGCCTTCTTCATTTACCTGATGAAATAAAATGTGCATGCTGAATTAAGAACATTCCTCAGAGACCAAACAGAAACAGTTGTGGGGAATTTTTCCCCCTTTGACAATATTTTTTCCCTAAGAACATCATTAGGGCTGCAATATTTCATAGTTAGGATCAATGACTATAGGCATCCCTACTTTATTGTGCCACAGACATACATACATCAAAGCTGTAGATATTTCCTTTTAACCCATAGGATAGGAAGGCTTCTTCCCTAAAATGCTGCTGCAATATATGCATGCAAGGTCTAAAAATATGTATTTTATTTCAAAATGTATCTTTTAACCTTATGCTAGTTTAAGCAAGCTTGACTGATGGAACTAAAGAAATCAGTCATACAACAAAATCATCTGATCGATTTATATATCTATATTTCAGATTCAGCCCTGTATTTTCCTTGTTTTTCATTTGAACCATACAGCCTTGGAAAGGGAAGAGGAATTTACTGCCAAATTAAGATTAACCAGAGAAAGATGTGGAAAATGGGATACAATGTGTGTATATTATGTTTTCTGATTTACTATATGAAGCAATGCTCTTCACCTATCTTAACACAGCACTGATCTTCTCAATTGGTGTTTGAGACTATGCCTGGGATAGTTATTTGTTATCAAAGAGTTCAGAAATAAAAGCTAAAAGTCCTTAATGGTACTACGTCTACATGGAAGGAAGGAAGAAGTGGGGTACCACAAGGTTCTGTCTTAGGCCCAGTACTCTTCAATATCTTCATAAATGACTTAGATGAAGAATAGAATAGAATAGAATAGAATAGAATAGAATAGAATAGAATAGAATAGAATAGAATAGAATAGAATAGAATAGAATAGAATAGAATAGAATAGAATAGAATAGAATAGAATAGAATAGAATAATAGAATCGAATCGAATCGAATCGAATCTGGAAGGGACCTTGGAGGTCTTCTAGTTCAGCCCCCTGCTCAAGCAGGAGAACCTATACCATCTCAGACAAGTGACTCTTCTTAAAAATCTCCAGTGATGGAGCGCCCACAATTTCTGGAGGCAAGCTGTTCCAATGGTTAATTGTCCTCACAGTCAGGAAGTTTCTCCTTAATTCCAGGTTGCTTCTCTCTCTGATCAGTTTCCAACCATTGTTTCTTGTCCTGCCCTCTGGTGCTTTGGAGAATAACGTGACCCCCTCTTCTTTGTGGCAGCCCGTCAAATACTGGAACACTGCTATCATGTCTCCCCTATTTCTTCTTTTCTTTAGACTAGCCAAACCCAAGTCCTGCAGCCGTTTTTCATATGTTTTAGTCTCCAAGCCTTTCATCATCTTAGTTGCTCTTTTCTGAATTTTTTCCAAACTCTCAACATCTTTTTTGTGATATGGTAAAAAAAATTGGCTGCAGTATTCCAGGTGTGGTCTTACTAGGGTTTTATAAAGCGGTACTAATATTTCGTGAATAGAAGGGGAACTTATCAAATTTGCAGATAATACTAAGCTGGCAGGAATAGCCAACACCCCAGAAGACAGGCTCAAGATCCAGATAGATCTTGACAGACTTGAACACTGGGCCCTATCTAACAAAATGAAATTCAATGTAGAGAAAAGTAGTCTTACACTTAGGCAAGAAAACCCAAAAGTACACATATAGATTGGGTGAAACCAGGCTTAATAGCAATAACTGTGAGAGGGATCTTGGAGTCTTATTGGACAATCAATTAAATATGAGCCAACAGTGTGCGGCAGCAGCCAAAAAAGCCAATGCAATCCTAAATTGCATTAACAGAGGGATTCAATCAAGACACGTGAGGTACTAATACCACTCTATAAAGTCTTAGTAAGATCACATCTAGAATATGCAACCAGTTTTGGTCTCCACACTATAAAAAAGATATTGAGACACTAGAAAAAGTGCAGAAAAGAACAACAAAGATGATTGGGAGACTGGAGGCTAAAACATATGAAGAACGGTTACAGGAACTGGGCATGGCTAGTCTAGTGAAGAGAAGGACTAGGGGAGACAGGATAGCAGTGTTCCAATATTTGAGGGTCTGACACAGAGAGGAGGGGATCAAACTATTTTCCAAAGCACCTGAAGGCCAGACAAGCAATAACAGATGGAAATTGATCAAGGAGAGATTCAACCTAGAACTAAGGAGAAATTTTCTGACAGTGAAAAAAATCAACCAATGGAACAGTTTGCCTTCAGATGTTGTGGGAGCTTCATCACTGGAAGCTTTCAAGAAGAGATTGGACTGCCATCTGTCAGAAATGGTGTAGGGTCTCCTGCTTGGGGGAGGGTTGGACTAGATGACCCACAAGGTCCCTTCCAACTCTGTTATTCTAATTCAACTTTGTCATTGCGTCTTGTAAGGTTCTTTTGCTATCCTGTTCTAAAACAAGCAGAAGAGCTAAAGGTTTGCCAAACAGCTAAGATCAAAAATAATTGCTCCAGAAGACTACAAATGCATCAAAGTCATTTGATCTTTTTAAAAATTTCCTCCAATTATAAGTTTAAAGTCTCCACAATGATGTTAAAATGACAAAATATGCATCACAACATCACAATCCAAGCTGTACCCTTTTATCTTTGTGTTACAATGTCCAATGCAAATATAAAAGCAGTGGAATTGGATTGCATGTTATAATACATACAGTATTGCCACTTCCTTCCCCGTTCCCAACAGATGCCTATTTTAATCATTTAATTCACATGAGTAGATATTAATCAATCCCATTTCAAAGTGTTTCTACTGAAAGATCAGTGAGAGAGCTCTCTGTTCTTTCCTTTCATCCAGCAGAGCATGATATTCATCCTTTTATCTTGTTCTTTTTAAGTACTGTAAGGCTTCAGAGCTTTCAGTCAAATGGGAAGGATGGAGAAGAGGTCAGCACAGTGATGCTGTGATGCTTTGTGGAGCCCCCCCCCCAGGGGTCCATCCTTTCTCAACTCATCTTTAATATCTATATGAAGCTGCTAAGTGAGGGTAGCCGATATTTTGAGGCACAATCTCACAGTATGGATGGAACCAAATAGGCTGTAGCTGGACACTAACAAGGTTGTTTGTCCATCAAGGTTTTCCATCTATCTAAACAAGTGGCAACAGTTAGATGAGCAGGCTTTATTTATTTGTTTCCTGGCTTTATTTTTACAAATACCTCAAGGCAGCAAACATACCCAACACACCTTCCTCCTATTTTCCCCACAAAAACAACCCTGTGAGGTGAGTTTGGCTGAGAGAGAGTGACTGGCCCAAGAACATCCAGCTGACTTTCATGGCTAAGACAGGACTAGAACTCACGGTTTCCATTAGCCTGGTGCCTTAACCACTAAATCAAACTGGCTCTTGGTATGCCTAAAGGAGCAGATTTGGAGATCTTTCATCTGAAAGGAGATCCAGATTTAAATGCAATTCAATCATGAAACCCACCCAAAATCATTCTCTCTCCCCAACATTCCTCACAGTGTTGCATGAAGAAAAACAACGCGAGCTCTTTAAAAGGATAACATTTATAAAACAATCTCCTTTGAAATATTTCATTTCCTTCAAAAAGGTCCTGCCTGTACCAATTTCTACTGTGGTGCAATGGTGATCCAGAATGACCTGCCTTTTAGGTTCAGCTAACATAGATTTGTTCAATAGCTAAAGCTTAATTTAGGAAAGAGAATACAGTAGAGTGTAAACAAAGAAGGAAACCTGACTCACCTCAAGGAAGGCTTTGTGAAATGCTTCAGAAACATAGAGGCCCGCTTGAGGATCTTCAACTATGCCTGAGAAAGACAATAGGGAAAAAAAGGAAAAAAACTGAATTTTCTTGTGGGAGAAACCAAAAAGGCACAGAAGTTAATCATGATCTAGGGGACTAAAGCTAATGTTCTGCAGAAATCAGTCATCTTATTTGGAACAAAAGACTCTGCAAATGTTTTTAGGTATTCTGTCTCACTCAAAGTCAGGAACCCAGAGTTAAACCTTTCTGGAGTGCTGCATAGTGAATGCACCTTCTCTTTGCTTGGCTCTTGTGGGAGAGAGTGCAGCTCTAAGTGCTGTGAGATTTCATGATTAAATGGTAGATATTTCTTTTTCTATATTTGCTGCACTGTTGTCTGGCTGTGAAGAGTTTGTGGAAGGTAATCAGGAAAATCATTTTACAAGAGAAAAGGTTTGCAGTTTGTACTACAAGTTAATAGCTAACGGGGAGATCTTTGGTTTTTTGGTTTTTAGAAATTGCTGAATTACAATTCTCAACAGCACCAACCAGCTTGGACTAGAGGAACACGGGGTTATAATTCAGCAATATCTAGAAGTCAACATTTCTTACTTACCCTTTACCTAAAACCAGAAAATAGGTATGTGCTAAAATGATAGTTAAAGTCTGAGGGACAAATTTGTGTACGTTTCTGTGATATTCTTAAAAATAACCACCAGTTCAGTTTGTTATGTATATGCAGGGAAGAGGAACTAATCACGGGTCTCTGACCCAGGAAGTGGTGATATCCTTACCTCAACCATCCAAAATATTTTTTTTTCATCCTGAGTCTTCTTCAAGATGCTAAACAAAATAGCATAAAAGTTCTGAACTATCTGGAGTATTAAATTAGGAATCTGTAGCACATTTTCTGACTAACACATAAAAAGGTATATGGTTTCATTTCCTAGACATCTGATGAAGTCAGCTACTGTTCATGAAATTTTTTTAATAAAACAGGTTAATCAGAAATCATGTTACCAGACTACTACCAGACACTATACCTGGCTATAGCGCCATTTCAAAAAGGTTATTTGAAAATGGAAAGCCTTTTTTCCACAATGCACGTGATAGTATCTGGAGGAGGGAATTCTGGTCCATAGATGAGAGAGACTGCATTATAATTTTTTTTTATTAAATTCATCAAAATAATAATTGCTCCCCACTAACGCACATCCCAACTGACCTGGCAAACTGGCCCGTTCAGGGCTGAAAAGATCCCTTAATCCCATTTCTTGGAGTTTCTCCTTCAGACTGAAGCTGCTTTCTATCTGGAAACGGGGCAAATGCACTGAGAGGGAGACCTCTTTCAAGGCACGGAACCAGCTTTCCAGCTTCTCTGCAGTTAGCTGCTGCTCCACTTGGGCCAAAGGTGTGTTCAGATAGGGTAGGATAAAGACCATTGTAATATCATCCCCTTGGTAAGGAAGCTCCAACACCTGGACTTTGGAGTTTGCGATGGAAGCATAACGGAATGTCATTTCCTGATACATTGTGGGCACCTCGCAAGGCTCAGCAGTGGCTCTAAAAAAGGGCTCCACCTTTGTGTTTTCAAGAGGGAACTTGGATTTCCAGTGACCCTAGATCAACACAGTGACAGAAAACAGAGCCATCAGCCAGAAATTGAAACTCTGCATTTGTTTTCTTATAATGGATCCAGATCTGCGCAAAATCAATTGAAAGTTTATAAGGAAAATCCATTCCAGTATGAGGACAGGAAAGTAAATTACACAGCCTAATCCATGTTGGACACATTGAGCACACATCTCTAGAAAATGTTCACAAGATAAACAAGATTTAAACCCACAAATTCTTCTATAAACTTGGACATTGGAGAAGAGGAGAAGCAGAAACAGCTCCACGTCCTTTCACTACCTGGAGCCAAGCTCCTTCCTTGACATACAGTAAAATAGGGAAGGAGGAAAGCCCCAAGGAGAAGCCTAGAAGCAGGGCCTAAGTAGGCACACTTTGTTGGCATTTGAGAGATAGAAGTTTAGTAGGTTGCAAATATTTTGATATGGAAAGGGGGAAAGGCTAACTTGAGAATACTGGTGCCAGCTTGTTTCCCTGCACAATATTAAATCTGGCAATATTTGCTGGAACTAATAGGAAATTCTATTAGTATGTTCTAATATTCTAGTCAGTAGCTGTTGGCAAGGCATCCCTGAAGAACTGAAAGAGTTTGTTCTAAAACCTGTAGATCACGGGTGTCAAACTCGCCGCGTCACGTGACTTGTTGCGACGTATCGCGACTCTTTTTGCATTGCCGGCAATGGGGTGGGCGCAGCTTCGATATGATGAAATTGGCCCGTGGGCCGGCAGTTTGACACCCCTGCTATAGACTGAGAAGCAGACATGATTGTGCTTCCTTCTGTTACATGCTGTCTTAAGACTGTGATTTCTCAAATTCCTCCAGATTCAGAAAAAGCCCTATATAAGAAGCAATACTGTAATTGCACAGGAGGCATTAGGACTGTGGTCATCAGGGGTCCTGGACCTGATGATGGCTATAATAGGATTTTAGAGAGAAGGTCTTTGGCAGACTGACCTGCAGCACTTCCATCTTATCACATTCTGAAGGGAGGATAATAAAAGAAGAATCTAATGTAAAATATAATTGTGATAAATTTAGAATTCAAAAATAAGCAATGAAAGAATTTACTACATTCTACAAAAAAGTATTGCGCCAAAAGGCATTCAATCATCTGTACATCGTCACTATAAATATGTGTCAACTCCTGCAAGATTTGGTTAGAAATACAACCCAGGAATAAGGAGCTTAAACAAAGGCATTTCAATAAACTGAAGACCTCAGTCAAGCTTCCTCCTTTTTTCATTAACAGCAAGGCCTATTATTGAAGGAGGAAGGTCTGTTAGAAATTTGTAAAGTGGTCTGAAGATTGTGCTTAGATCAAATCAAGTAGTCCTCATTCTTCTTGCCTGTCTTAACTTGAAAAAATGTGACTTGCATTGAAGTCATAGTTAGCCAAATTACTTTAAGTAGAGTTTTTCAGAAAAATCTGTAAGTTTCAATTTTAGAATTTATATAATGACATCTCCATTCCCTCAAGAATGATTATTTATATAGATTTCATTGATTTTCCATTTTTCCTGCTGGTGCATTATTTTCCATACCTTGAAGTAAATTGTGTTGACTAGTATCATAACTGTGAATTCATTGATGACTCCTTCTGGGATCACATTTGTTATACGCTTCTCAGTTTTATTTGCCACCCAATCATTGATGATTGCTCTGGATAATTCTGGCTTCTCCTGAAAGGGATAAACATGGAAAAAGGTAGCTTTTTTGTTTTATATATTGTACATCCATTTGGATGCACTCTACTACAATGACTCTAGGCAATTATTATATATAAAACTAAAACATCCATGAAATATTTATAAAAATAAAAATAATAGAAATAGAACAGAACAGGACAGGAATAGGAATAGGAATAGAACAGAACAGAACAGGAATAGGAATAGAATTCTTTATTGGCCAAGTGTGATTGGACCCACAAGGAATACAATGAATACAAGATACAATGAAAGCTATTGAATATTATTAATATAAAATATTGTGACCATTTGCAGAATCTCTCCTCTGAATTGACTTCCCCATGTTATTATTAGCTCATTCTTATAGCAGTGTTCCTCAACCTTGGGAACTTTAAGATATGTGAACCTGGATCCCAGAATTCTCTAGCCAGAATGCCAGGTGGGGAATTCTAAGGATTGAGGTTCACACATCTTAGTTTCCAAAGATGGGAAATACTGCCTCACATGGTAGTAAAGAATGAATTAAACTATTTTAAACTTATAGATAATTGAAATCAAAGCTATCTCAATTAATACAACCTCATGGTTGACCTTGCAGATTAAAAAGCAGAAGTTCATAGTGCAGTAAGCTAAGCAACAAGGCTATACTTGGATTCCAGGATCAGTGGGATTACAGCAAGAACAATTGCCTCCTTGAATGGAATAGGGCAGCATCAAAACTAGCTGAACTAGTTCTTTTATTTTCTTTCTTACTTTTTCTCAACTAGTCCAGGAACTGCAACTATTCATCCCCCTGGCAACCTGGAACAGATTTGTCCCACCCCAAATTTTGTTCTCCTCTTAAAGCAGATAAACACAGAATTATTGGAGTGCTAGTCCATCTGCAAGACAGGACGGTATAGCATTTACACTGTTGGATCATCACTGGAAAGATTCTAATTCAAATATTACTGGGCAATTTTTGGCAAGTCAAGGGGTTCTTCTTGTGAAAAAACCGGAGGAGGTAATGTATTCCACACTGGTTATAACTTTAATATATTATTAGAGTTAGCATTTGAAGAAATGTGTATCCAAGAAACATACAGTACATGGATTGGGGGAAAAGTAATAAAATTAGCCATGCTGACTATACAAAAATTTGCACATACAAAGGCAACATCTTTGTTGGGACGACAAAAACATCGCAACAGAGTTTATAAAGATTTGAATTATTTGGAAACTTTTTTCTGTCTGGGTGGTAAACCAAGGAGAACCCAAGCAAAGTGTGAGGTAAGACAAAGACAGGGAAATCAACAGGATTCAAAGGCTGGGGCATCACCAGGCCAAAAGCCAAAGCACAACAGAAAATGTTACTTTGCATTCACCCACAGCAGCATTCAGTCAGCCATCAAGGGTGCTTTGGATAGGAATATCCAACTTTCAAAAAAATCATAGAGCCACACCAAGGTTTTCAGGAACATACAGGATCCTGAGACTTACAGATGATATTCAATCACTTGCAAATAGAGCAGCATTACCCCTTTATACTGTATGCACAGCTCACCTTGAAGTTCAAAGGCCAAAGTTTAGCTCCATAAACCACCTCGCTAATGTTCTGATAAGTTTCATTGAATTTGAGAGACTTTTCCCCAAAAAGGCGATTGGCTGATACCAACTCGGAAGATTTATTGACTTTCTTGTACAGTCGACAGTTCAGTTTGGCAAAGAAGAAGTGGATTTGATCAGATGTTTTTTCTGAAATTGTGTCAAACTGAAAAACCTTTAAAAAGAGACCAAGGAGAAAGGAATTGGAAAACAGTTCAGCTAGTAGAAGAAAAGCCCTGCCTAGAAATGCCACTTGGCGGCCTGCCCAATTTCAGTTGTGATATTCGAATTGAAAAAGAGTGTGATGCCAGATTAACATGGCACCTTTGAGGCATATTTGAGGGACAGAGGAAACTTAACATTGTGATGATTTCAGGTATATAGGAAAATTTACTAAGCCTCAGAAGTCATTGGCACATTATTTTAAAAGCCTAGAAAATTAATTGTGCAAAGGTCACATTTATGCTAAATAACCATTTTTCATTTGACTTTGAAATCTCAGTCCCTCAAAATATCTGAATGTATGGTGGGCACCCTCATTCACAGATGTTTTCAGTGCAAAGTACATAGAAAACATGGCTCTTATCAGGCTTCAAAATTTAGTATGCTAGGCTGATCTACAGCAACGAAGGAAGAAACTGCCTTCATTTGGGGCAATTAAAAGGTTTTAATTCATATTTTTAGAATCTGAATGAGTACATACACATGTACCCAGTTAGTGCATAACTATTTTAGTATGCGTGGATTTTAAGGAGATGATAGATTGCAAGAAAGTATCTTTAATACACTGCTCTGTAATATGCTTCCCTGATAATGACATCTACTTTTCTTAAAAAATATGTTAAGGCTGTGGATATAAAATGAGAGGTGAATGGTCTCTGCTAATAGCAGGAGTAACTAAATCCAGCCTAATAACCAAGGAACCGGACCACAGTCCTATCCTGACATTTACCGTCATTAGCTGCTGAAGAGTTCTGCCACAGGCACCCAACTTGGTCATGGCAAAGGCGGTGGAAATACTGATTGGTGACATAAAAAAGTTCTCATTTTCATCCCTGGCATTGGTTATGTTTTTGTATAAGAGGACAGCAAAACGGGAATTGGCATTGGACAACTCCCAGACACGAGGGTTGGTAGAAGTTGGGATTCTCTCTTGATCTGCCTCCTCTTGCAACTTTTTCTCGGGGTTACGATAAATGCAGATTGGATTTACAGGGATATCCTTTGGCTTGGCAGTACATATATCTTGTACTGAGTGGGGCTTTGTGGTGCCAGTAGACCACAAACAGAAGAAAAACAGTATCAGGAACTGCATCGTCCTGTAATCAAGAGAAAGTAACATTTTGGACTGTATATTACAACACATTTTTTCAAGTCAAGACCATTTTACATCCAAGAGTGGTGTGAACCATTTGGAGGAGTGGTTTGAATAGTTGACACAAAGCTAAGGCCACTCTTCATGGAAGCACCCAAAGTCAAGAGACATACTCATATATTCCTGACTGACATTTGGTTTTCCTAGGGATTGCTTTGAGAAATAGGAAGGGATGATGGGTTGGTTACAACAGATTCACAGACACTTCCTTTTTACTTCGAGTTGGGTATGTGGAACCATAGCCCAGTCTTGACCAAAGTATGTCAATCTCTTCATATAAATGGACTTTTGCTTGTCTACTTTGAAACAGAAAAACACAAAAACTACCTCGGCTAGCAGATCCAAAAGGAAAATTAGCATATATCTACACGTGGTTTTAACCTGGAACTAAAGAATGGGGTTTTCACATAAAATGGGATCTTTGATTTTTATTGGATGTTCAACTCTTATAAGAGGATATTTTGGGGTGAGATGCATTTGTTAGATATTTGGTTAGCTATATACAACCAACCAACAACCATCTTCTGCCACTGTTTCCTCAGCAACTTGTAGTCTATATCGTTGTGACTATCAAGATTTAGAGCCTAATTTACATATATTTATCTATCTTCCTTGAAAAACCATTAAAGTTGATGCCTATGAAGACATTCGACTGCCCTGTTATTTACCATATCAAATTCCATTAAACTGTCTTGAGTTCTAGAACTATCAAACGAAAATCTTAGATTTAAACTTTTTTATTCTGCCTTTATTAATTTATAAGTAACTCAAGGTGACGAACATACCTAATACTCCTTCCTCCTCCTATTTTGCCTACAATAACAACCCTGTGAGGTAGGTTGGGCTGAGAGTGACTTTCATGCCTAAGGTGGCACTAGAACCCACCATCTCTTGGTTTCTAGGCTAGTACCTTTACCTCCCATCAATTTTGCTGTATTTTACTTAAATTTTAATGATTATGTATAATTTTTATTTTAGCCACTCTAATTCATCGCTTCTTTTAAAAAAAATCCCCAAAGGCTGAACATTTAAATGATTCTGGAGAAAAATGTAATACTGAGCTAGATAACTGACCACTCATGGCCATGTTCCCTAAGGCACTCGGGATTGGTCCCACATAAGAGGATACTGAGATTTCTCACTGAAAATCTTTATTGCTGGATGAAACACAATAAACTTTGTGGAAAGAATATGGACAATTATATTCTTTTTTCAAATTCTGTTAACCACATCCCTACTTTTCTAGTGAAAGTAATCATATATTTCTACCATTTTGTTCTATGTTTTCCTTGCATAATAAATATATGAAATCTCTTACCTCTTTCTTGTGTTATTCTCTCCAGTAGAGTAGGATGATCAAAGGGCTGAATTGTTAATTTAGGCAAAAAACCATTTCAAGTTGTAAGAATATTCCTGATGGGCGTTTATTGTCTGGTCGTACTCTTCTCAACCAGCTCCAAAACAAGAGAAGGAGAGAAGAGGAAAGGGGGTGGGAAAGCCATGAAGGTCAAAGGCCACTGATCTCAAAAAGCAAGTTAAACAAACAGTGGAGCAAAGCAATGTTTATTCTGAGAGCAGCTTTAATGTTCAACATGAGGACACATGCCACACATATGGCAGAGACCCAACCCAATGAGAAAAGAGTTACCTTCTTTGCTGCACATAATCTTCGTTTGACAACTGAGAGAGATTTTAAGACTTGTTCCTGTTAGATCAGAGACAAACAATGGAGCTTTCCGAAGGCCTCCTTTTGAGGAGTGCTGGAGTTAGAACTGCAGCCCTTTGCCAGAAACAGTGACTAAAGTACACCTTGGTGAGGTCAGAGCCTGCAGATAACAAACAGTGCCAAGAACAATGGGGAAGTATGACTGGATAGGAGGGGAAGAGAGACTTTAGTGCAGGATCCCATTGCATCTTTCAAGGATTTTAACAATGGGTAGTTCCACACAAGGATAGTGTGCTAGGTTGACAGAAGTTCTAAATGTTCTCCTGTTTGTTTTCCGCCCCTCCCCCGTGTACTGAAACCTCCAAGATGCTTATTGCTACTAGATCTGTAGCATGTTGCTACCATTTATTGGTTGTCAGGGTTGTTGCAGCCCAGATCAGGTACTCCAAGCACAGCTAAAATTTCCTTTTGCAAAATATTGAGTTTCTAAGCCCAGCTTCCCACCAGCTTTCACTGTCTCCTGAAGAAGGGCAGCCACGACTATCTCTCCATACCCTCTACAGTTTGGAGTATATCTTTGGGGAACTTCCATTTTAAGACTCTTTGGTAAGAAAAACCAGCCCATACCTACCAAGCAGCTTTCTGGCTCTTCTATTTGACTCTGGAAAAAAGAAAAAGCCCCCAGCCAGACTCTGGTCAATTTCACCCAACTCTGCTTGGTGGCTGCACCCAGAAGAGTTACCAGACTCCGCAAGGTGAGAAAAGCCTCTGATTGCTTCTCCCACTCTGCTTTTCTAGCCACAAACAGCCATGGTTACAGTCAAGCATAAATAAAATGCCTGGTTGCTAAATGATTCACAGCTGAGCAGAAAATACATCCCCCTTGAACTTCTTTTTTCTTCTATGTATAGCTAGATACTGTATGATTCTTTTCCCTTGATAAAGTAAGCAGACTAAAACTCAAAACTTTAAATTAAATTAAATTAAATTCAGGTGGGGTTTTTTTGGGTGGTGGTGGTGGAAGATACTTATCCCAAAGAAATGTTTCGCTTCTCATCCAAGAAGCTTCCTCAGCTCTTCTTCAGCTCTGAAGAAGCTTCTTAGATGAGAAGCGAAATGTCTTCAAAGAAAAACAAGAAAGTCCAGTTGCCTCGTGAAAAAAGCACCTTTGGGACAAGAGAAAAGGTAGTTTTACTGAAGAAGACATGTCAAACACAAGGCCCGTGAGCCGGATCCAGCCCGCCATGTGGTTCTGTTTGGCCCAGGGACCTGCTCTGGAAACAGCGAAGGACCGGCCCGCGGCACCTCAGCCCGGCCCAGGCCGACCGGGCGCTGATCTACAACCTGGTGCCAGCCATCAAAGCCAGAACGTGCTCAGCCTTAGATCCACGGAGCAGCCCTGGAACCAGTGACGGGCGCCCCCGCCCTGCCCCCTGGGCACGTGCGCAATCAGAGTCCAGCGTCCCTGCTGGCTGTCTTGCCCCGCAGGCTGACTTCACCCAGGATGCCGGTGCTGGCTGTCTCTTATGCGCGGGGGCAGGGCAGAGGTGGCGAGGCGGCTCCTCACTGGTTCCAGGGCTGCCCCGTGGCTCTAAGGCTGAGCGCGTTCTGGCTTTGATGGACGCAACCAGATTGTAGATCAGTGCCGCCACCCCTCCCACCAGCACCTCCATGGCCCGCTTGCTGACCTAGCCTCGCAGCCACAAGGCTTCCCTTTCACCGGGACCAGCCCCGCCCGCCCAGGATAGTGATGGCCAGTGGTAGCATGGACACCAGTAGCGCTGGCAATCTCTACCCTTCCCATCACCCCTTCCTGAGCATGGAGAAGGAAAGAGATGAGAAGGAAGGAAGGGAGGGAGGGAGGGAGGGAGGAAAGGAGGGAGGGAGGGAGGCAAAAAGTGAGGAAGGGAGGGAGGGAGGGAGGGAGGGAGGGAGGAAGGAAGGAAGGAAGGAAGGAAGGAAGGAAGGAAGGAAGGAAGGAAGGAAGGAAAGGCAACTTGGTTGGAGATGCCCTAGTTCACACAGTTGTTTCAATCCTGGATCCATTGAGACTTGCGCTCAAAGGAGAAAGCAATTTTGTGTTCTCTTTGGTCACAGACAGGACTTTATTAGCAATACAAGTTAACATTGGTATTCTTGAATTGTGAACTCTTAGGAAAGTATCCCCTCGTGTGTTGCAAACAGCCATTTCCAGTGGGGAAAACAGGACAAAGCAGAGTAGGGGGAAATATTTTCCTTTGCTATATTTCCAGTCTGAATTAGACCATGGCAGGGTCCCTTCAGGAGAGCTCTTTTAAGGATTATGTATTACTAGAAAAGCAACTAAGCTACCTCTGTCCTAAATGCTAAAGCTGTTGCACATAAAAAACAGAGGAGCTCTGATCAACTATCACAGCCACCATTTTGACAGTTTTGCTGTACTGTTGTCTGTGGACATCCTCACTAAATGCAAGCATGGGATAAACTGAGCCTGGTTTGTTCTCAGTCTTTTAAATGGCCACAGTCTACTAGCAAAAGTGGCATTTGATCACAAGGCAAGGAAGCATCGAGAAATGTTTCCCTTTTTGCATTTGAGCATGCAAGAAGGGACAGGAAAGGAGAAAGGGAAAGAGGAAAGACAAACAAAAAGAAGGAAAGAGGGGAAGGAAGAAGGAAAGGAGAATGAAGAGGGAAGGAAAAAGAAGAAAAGGGGGGGAAGGAAGGAAGGATTATAATGAGAGGGAGGGAGGGTCTGAGGGAAGTCCTGCCTTAACACATGGCCACTAGCAACCCTGCTGCCCTTTTGCCATCCCCTTGTCCCCTCCTTCTGACCTCTCCTGGTGTTCTCCCATCCTATCGCTGAGGATGCTTTGGTTACAAAGCATTGCAGGAAGAGGGAGTAGGCCTCCCTCTGACCCACACATTTTGCCCTCCCGCACACACCATGAGCAACTTGGCCAAGGATAGTGAGCCAATCAGCAGCAGCCTTGAGGAGGAGGTAAGCCCAGCCAGGCATCCCCTTGGGAAAGGCTGGTCTGGGCGCTTGCCCTCCACTGGCCAGGGCTCCAGACAGCCTGCATCACTGGGGGTCCTCTGCATGGCCTGAAAGGGACAGCAAGACTCCTCTGTTGGACAAGGGTATAGTGCTTGCCTTGGTCTCGCCTTCCTCGGCTGGAGACAATGGATTCCCCCAGGCCCGCCCGGGCCACCACAGGCGCCCCCCGACATGAGCAACATTGAGGTAGCCATGCCCATCCCCACTATGCCCACCCCGCCCACGCCCACCCCAGCCCCCCAAGATCAACCACAACCCTGATGCGGCCCTCAATGAAATTGAGTTTGACACCCCTGATCTACATGGAGGGAAGTATGCAGTGGGGTACTCCAAAGCTCTGTTTTAGGCCCAGTACTCTTCAGCATCTTCATTAATGATTTGGATGAGGGAATAGATGGGGAACTCATCAAATTTGCAGACCAAGCTGGCAGGAATAGCCAACACTCCAGAAGATAGGCTTAAGATACAGAAGGATCTTGACAGACTTGAACATTGGGCGCTATCTAACAAAATGAAATTCAGTGGTGAAAAAAGTAAGGTTCTACATTTAGGCAAGAAAAACCAAATGCACAGGTACAGTATAGGTGGTATCTCGCTCAGTAGTAGTAACTATGAGAGGGATCTTGGAGTCCTAGTGGACAATCAGTTAAATATGAGCCAGCAGTGTGCTGCAGCTGCCAAAAAAACCAACACAGTCCTAGGCTGCATTAACAGAGGGATAGAATCAAGATCACGTGAAGTGTTAATACCACTTTATAATGCCTTGGTAAGACCACACTTGGAATAGTGCATCCAGTTTTGGTCACCACAATGTAAAAAAAATGTTGAGACTCTAGAAACAGTGCAGAGAAGAGCAACAAAGATGATCAGGGGACTGGAGGCTAAAACATATAAAGAACGGTTGCTGGAATTGGCTATGTCTAATTTAATGAAAAGAAGGACTAGGGGTGACATGATAGCAGTGTTCCAGTATCTCAGGGGTTGCCACAAAGAAGAGAGAGTCAAGCTATTTTCCAAAGCACCTGAGGGCAGGACAAGAAGCAATGGGTGGAAACTAATCAAGGAGAGGAGCAATCTAGAACTAAGGGAAAATTTCCTGACAATTACAGCAATTAACCAGTGGAACAGCTTGCCTCCAGAAATTGTGAATGTTCTAACACTGGAGGTTTTTAGGAAGAGATTGGACAATCATTTGTCTGAAATGGTATAGGGTTTCCTGCCTGAGCAGGGGGTTGGACTAGAAGAGCTCCAAGGTCCCTTCCAACTCTTGATTATTTTATTCTATTCCTATTCTGTTCCGTTCTGTTCCACTCCACTCCACTCCATTCATGACTATGGTCAATTGCAAAAGGAGCAGTTTACTATGTAACTGCAGGGGGTTGGACTAGAAGACCTCCAAGGTCCCTTCCAACTCTGCTATTCTATTCTATTTGACCTACTTATGATTTTTATTATCAGGCATTTCCTCTAAAATTTATGACTCAAAGGGGGCCTTTACAGCAGCCTGAGTTAGCATCTGCTACCAGCTGTGTATTCCACAAGTGCATCTTTCCTTGTATGACTACAAACCAACATAATTTTTGTATACGCTGCATTTAATACAAGAGTGCATCTCTGGAGAATGTTTGAATTAGATGGTAGTTAAGGCCCTCAAGAAAGGCTCGTCTATGCTATTCCCTCTGCCCAGAGTCCCTTAAGTTACTGGCAGATCCCGATTTCTAGCTCCTAGAATCACACTGCTTTGCCCAAAGCACATGGCATCTCAGGACACTCTCTGCTGTGTCTTTGGGATTGCCAGGGCTCTTGGCCAACTGTGTCTCCCATCCCTTAAAGTGTCCCTCTTACAGCCATCTTTGATGCCTTTATACATCCCTCTTCTCTATCTCTTGGCATAACTATCACATAATACTGCTCAGTGAAGGCTACACTGATGTTCTGGGAAGCTTCAGCATGATGCAGGCAACTATTAAAAGGAGAGTGAGATACAGGAGAACCCCTATTACTGCATATCCTTCCCTCCCCTTTCCCAGAGTTACCTTACCAATTAGAGGAAAATGGGACGAGGAACATCTGAAAGTGGTTTTCACAAGCCCTTGCACTGGAAAGAACATGGTGCTAAATTCTGCATGAGGAAAGCAACTACTGTGAAGCTTCAAACCATAGTCAAGGTTAAGGGACATTTCAGGAAACGGTATATGAGCCCTTCCATGGCATTTTGGAATGTTGCTCCCCTACTGTAGGCTGTTCACAAGCTCTTGGATATCATCACAGGGCCAATGCTGTGGAATTCCTGAGGCTTCTGCTTTTGGATTATGTAATCCCCATGTAATTTGAGGAAGCAAACATGGGCTTGTTGCAAACAATCTTGGCCACAACACACACAGGTGTACATATGCGGAATCTGTTTATGAGGCTTTGTTTAGCTTACAAGAGAGGTAATAGGAAATAGAATAGCAATCTTCAAATATCTGAAGGGTTGTCACACCAAAGAGAGTGGATTTTTATTTAAGGTTCAAGAGTGTTTTAACAGGATCAGTTGGTTAAAATTCCAAGGAAATAAGTTTAGGTTTGACTTGAGGAAGAACTTGATTGTATCAATTGTAGGCCAGCTATCACATCATGTGTTGTTAAAGAGTCTTCAAAGGCTGGATAATAATTTGTCAAAGATGCTGTGGATCCTGCATTAAACAGAGGGCCTCTAAGGTCCATTCCAATGCTATGATTCTATGTAGTTCCACTTCAACCCACTGCGCAGTTCTGGTTAGTAATCATACGAAAGTGTTTCATTCCAACATGAGGTACTGTACTGCTTAGTACTCTCCTGTTATTTAACACCTATGAAGCTGCTGGGTGAGATCATCCATTGGTCTCGGGGAAGGACCTGAAGTACAGTAATCACACTCAAAATTGCATCAACACCCAGGCTGAGCTGGAGAAGTAAGGACTGCCTGAAAGTGTGTAGAGACCATCGGGATCTGGATGGATAAAATAAACTCATGAAATACTTCCAAGATCAAGGTTTTTTAAAGTCAATAAACATCAAGGCTCTCCTGAAATAAGAGCTGTGCTACCACCAATTGTCACCTGCAACTTAAACAGGTGGAAGCCATAGTCAGAAAACTTTTTGTCCAGCATTAAATGGCATGCCATTATTGTCCTACCTTAATCAGGAAGCCCCAATGACAGCAACCCATCTGCTTAGCACATGGTTTAACTACTGCAGGGTGCTCTATGAGGGGCAGCCTTTGAAGAATTGGAAACTTCAATTAATCCAGAATGTGAGTGCCAGACTGTCTGGCCCATCACTATGTTTATCATACAGACTTCCTATTACCATGAATAGGTAGTACTTTGCCGCAGTAAATTCTGTGCAGAATCTCTTCTTGCACAGCTCATAGGATTTGGACAAAGCTGCCAATCTTTTCTACAGAGTTACCTATATTATGGAGTATGTTATCCAAAGGCTCAGAAAACATTCTATTCTTGTATGCAAAAAGACTCTATAAACTTTTGGTTCCAGCTGACTGACACGTTGGGCTCTTCCAAGCATCTGTTTCCATTTTTATCTTTTAAATTATTATTCGTGTATTTTGTTTTGTTTTTACCCTGTTGTACATTGCCCAAGATGATGGTAGAGGACAGGAAGGCCTGGAGGAACGTTGTCCATGGGGTCGCGATGGGTTGGACACGACTTTGCAACTAACAACAACAACATTGCCCAAAGTCTAACTCTATTCAACTTCTATCCATTAGTTATCTACAGTCAATCCAAAGTCCATACCAAAAAGTGAAAGGATTATTAGAACTCTTTTTCTTTTTTATACCTACTTGAAACTAGATACAGGAGCTAAGAGGCTGAAGGGGTTTCAAAAAGGAAGCAGGAGCAAGAAAACATTTTATAATCTATCACAGTAATTGTTTTAAAGTCAAATTTTGCTCTCCTTTTCCCTTAGTTGTCCTAGCCCTGTTACCTTTCCTGCTTTATAACTCATATTAGTGGCTCTCAGCCTGACAATACTGAGTACACAAAGTGTAAAACAAGTAAAAAGCTACAAAATCTATTATCTTTACCTGTTCCAGTGAAAAATCTCTTTTTTTCAGGAAAGGAGTGTAAGTAGAACTCAGTTAATGATCACTCATTCAGCAACCATTCAAAATTTTCTGGTGCAGAACAAGTGGTACGGTCCTTTAAGTTCTGACTGTCTCAATATCCCCATGGTCATGTGATTGCAATCTGGCTCTTGGCAACTGGCTTGTCCTTACAATGGCTGCAGTGTCCTGTGATTATCATTTGCAACCTTTTCTGCCAGTTTCCCATAAGCAAAGTCAGTAGGGAAGCTGGCAAGGAAAGTTCCAAGTTGCTTCTCTAAGTGGCTTCTGCCACTTTTTCTGTTGAGAAGTCCAGCTACAAAGTAAGAGATCTCGGGGATCCTGTATTCTCTATCATGTGCCCACCCCAGCACCTCCCTGCCTGCACTCTGTAGGGCACATTTGCCCAGCCATGCTCATACCACACTAGTGCACCCTTCTACACCTGGAGCAGCCATTGCCTATATATACTGACAGCAACATTAAATACGAAGCAGAAGGAAGGCAAAGGCCAGAGAAAAGGAATAAACATTTTATAATACCAATCAACAGAAAAATCTAAGCAAATTCACAAAATTACTCACACCTTTTACTTAGTATCTTGGAATCTTTATTATCATCAGCATCACCCTAGACTAATTCTTTTTTTCTTTTTTCTTTTGTTAAATATACCTCCGCAGGGCACAATCACATACAATCAATACGATTGGTAAATTACATGAGCTCTATCCCAAGCATAAATGCACCAAAATGTCAAAAAAGTTATTAAAAAAAATGAACTCCACCCAAAAAGGTGATAATGACTTAAGAATGTCTCGGGGAGACTGGTACAATCCTAAAAAGACCAAAGGAAACTTGGCTTAACCCCCCCCCCCCAACCATAAAGAATGCACATACAGAGAGAGAAATCCCACAACTGGAAATGACCAGGAGATTTTGGAGGAGGGAGAATAATGTATGTCAAGTTGGCTGAATAAAAATAAGGAGCAAAATCCAGATTGCTGACTGCCAATCCTTGAAAACTAATTAAAAAAAAGTAAAGTTGCCTTCAAGGAAAAGGGTTCATGGTTAGCAACAAGGCTGCTTACATAGCAAGCAGAGACTGCAAGGCAATTGTAAACTCACAACAGACAGAAGAGAAACCCTTTAGGGTGCAGGATTAGAACTAGGGCTGCCAAAACAGCTGGCCAAACAGACAATTTTCATTAGGTCTGCCTATCCTGCTCTCCACCTCTGTCCCTCCCTTTGAATGGCTAACTTGGAAAGAGTGCCTTATGCAAATCCAGCTGTGGGATTCTGATCCAGTTACACAATCTGGTTTTGGATGCCAAAGACTTGTGAGTATTGTCTGCTACAACAAACTAACATTAACAACAAGAGAGCACAGAGGTGGTCTTCTTGCACGCCTCCCACACATTTGGAGGGATTTGTGTGGAAGACATTCCCACTACAATTGTGCCTGAAGTCACTTTAACATACACAAAAGCAAACAAATTTTGTTTACAGCAAACATCAAATATGCCACAGGATTTTGTTTTTATAATATATGTATATATATGTATATACATACATATATATATGTATACATTTGACATTAGCATACCTAGTACTTTTAATTTTCAGAGAGAAGCCTGCACTTCGGTGTGTTCTTTTAGACTCCTCCCTTCAGTATGTTATGTCTTCAGACAAGATACTTTTTTATATGTGAAAAAAGCATCAGGCAGCCATATGTAACATGCAGGCAAGTAATATAAGATACCAGAATAGAAGCTCTGCAGCCACTGAATGGTAACTATAGCTATTCAAGGTATCAACACAATGAAGGTTTAGTGTTCCAAAATTTAAATTTCATACAGATGTCAAAATGCAATTGTCCCGGCAATAACATTTCATTCTGGGCATTCACTACTGTATCCAACACAATATAGAAATCTCACTGCAATTTTTATAAAAGGAGAATGGCACTTCTTGGTGTTATTCTGAGCCTACCTACATAGCCTTATTAATTTACTCTTGTGACACAGATACCAATCCTTGGGCTGTTTTGATGAAAAAAGGACACTATCTAATATATGAATATTGCACAACAGATCTTAGAAAATATGGAGCTACTTTTTCTCATGGTTGAGAAGTTGTTTGTGTAAAGTGATCTTCAAACTGTTACTTCAGACTGTTATAATTTGGGGGGGATATCTGTTCTGTAGCAAAAAATAATAATTTCACAAAAAGATATAAGTAATTCCTATTCATGTCCCATAATTGCATCATAACTATTTGATGACATAGGAATAGGTCTAAGCTAAGGCAATCTGCAACTTTATAACTGCTGTTTTTTATTGTGTATTAGTAGGAAACAATTGTGTGTTATTTACTTGTGATATGTACCACACTTGTCTGGACAAGGGAACTCCAGTATTATCATTTGAATGACTATATTTAATGTGAAACCATGATTTAGTGCTATGAGAATGAACTTCAACTATGTTTTCATTAAATACATTTCATTTCTCTTCTGGACATGAAATAAGATTACTTCTACATTTGATTCACCATATTGTTTGATTAGATGGTTAAGTGGTTTAAACTTTGCTTTATCTTATCACTGAAACAAACCAACTATATGAATTATTTTGAACTTAATACAAAAAATTTATCTAGGTTTAGATGACATGGTAATTTGTACTAAATCTAAAACAGAAACAAAAGATTGTGAACTCTTAGCTATTCTAGGGGAAACATAAATGCTCAGTGCTCACAGTGGCTCATTCTAGTCACAGCAAATTACAGCTTAGTGGTGGGTTGTTTTTTTTTGTCAAATACTGATGACAACACCTTCAAGTGCTCCCGTTTGTATCAAGTGTCCTTTCTGTCCAAATCAGTTCAGAGACTGGATAAGTAGTATGAATCCATGTTATTGACAACAGTATTAGTAAGAATTTTTAAAGAAAATTCTCACTCATATTAGTAAATGATGTCACAAAGTGTGATAGCAAAACACACAAAGTAAATAGCTTATCTGGATAGAATTGTCTTTATAACCTGGAGAAGTTTTTGCCCATCCTTTTTAGTATTTTGAAATGGATAAGTAGTAGGCAGCTGCGTGACTTCCAACTCAGTTCTTCAACTGCTTTTCTCCCCCCTCCCCCAATTGCTGTACAGTAAAGCAGATGTCCTGTTCATAATAACAGCAAGATCTGAAAGCAGATGAGAGATCTGAGGCTGGAACTAAAATGTCAAATGACATCCTGGCAAATATAATTCAAGACTTGCAGATCATAATTAATGTAACATTGGAAGCAAGAAGTATAACTGGAGAAGGCTCTCTATGGGAGTATTTGCTTTAATAAAGTCCATGCTTACCAAGTGGACAGAATTAGGAAAAAAGAATGCTTTTCTATTACATTATGTTGCTGAGATGGTGGATGTATTTTGTGATTCCTATCCAGAGAAATTTCTGTATAGGTTTGGAAAAGCAGACAATAGGTTACTATTTGTTGTGTTTCCAAGCAATAGTGCAACGTATTTTCCACAGCCAAATGTAAAGAAACAGCTTACATAACTTGACATATTTAGATTGATGATGCTATTTCAGAATCTCTCTCCAGTTTCTTTCAAGATTCCTTATACTTACTTCTAGTACAGTTCAATAGAAAATTTCAAGCAGAAACAGTGAAAATAAACAATGTTTCTTCTAAAAACACTTTTTGTACATTATAAATCTAAGTGTGTTGGGATAACAATTCACACATATTTTTAAAAGGTAAAGTAATTAAGGTAAATGGCTGTAAATGTAACGATCCTTAACATAGCACTTCTGAAATGAGCTAATAAGTCATCATCATAGAATGCATTTTGTAAGACTTGTCAGTCATGAATTTTTATATCTATTTACCACTGGTTAGGTTTGAAAACATAAAAAGATTTTCAGTCCAAACTGGCTATTGTAGTAAAATGAATAGAAGAAAATAGAAAACAAAACAAAACAAAACAAAAGAACAAAACAACAACAACAATCAAACCAAGAGTAAAGCACAAGTCTTTGGCTCTCCTTAAGTGAATAGGGTATTTTCCATATTTATACAGACCCCTCATTTGCCTACAAGTAGGGGCAATACCACATTTATGCATCACTGAGTAATAACACCATAAGGAAATGCAACTTCATAGAAGTTATTGGGTACTCAAATTCATCTGAATGCTCTATTTTGAGGCAACATGCTGTTACCTGGTGCATGAAAAAGGGAGGATGATGGGAACATACAAAGGAGAGATGTAAAGACAAGAAGCAGAAATTAAAAAAGCAATGTTCAAATGGATCTCGCAGGTCCTAATTAGCCAAACACATTTAATCTAGAAGTCTGAGTTGCATGCACTGAATTAAGTATTACTGAATATTGATATTCTGAAACCTGGGCTTTTGCTTTATTTTTTTAAAAATGACCTAAATCCTTCATAAAACTTGCTTGGGGTTAAATATTTTAGTATCTCTCAAATACTTCTTTTTATTTAAGTACACAATATAAGTTTTGCTTATGATGCCAAAGCATCCTAGTATAAAAAAACAACCTATTTCATACAACTCAGTGTATTCCAGTCAAGTTTAAAATAAAATATGTTTTAAAAATAACATACTGCTCTTTATTATGTACAGCATAGCTGGATGAGAGTGATACTGATATTTTATTGAAAAAAGATATTGATCATAACCATGAATCTCATTCAACAATTCTCAGAAAAATGTATTATAGCTCCACAAGCAGTCTAAATGAAGATGGAGGATATTTAAGAGTTCAGCTATGATCATAACACAGCCATGCATATGTATTTGGCTTGTTTCCTCTTTTCTAGTGGATAGAAGGCAAATATTTTTCATGCCTGCAAAAAGTCAAAATCTAGAATGTAAAGCTAATGCCAAAGTTCATATGGATGGCTTTATAAGCCCAATGTGTCATTGTTTCCACATTAACCTGAATTCTGCTCCCAAATAGAAATTTTACGGGGTTTTAACATATGGATTTGAAAAAGCTATTTTTTTAAAAAGACACCTGAGAATACAGTATTATACATTCTTCTGTATGAAAGTCAGACAGTTCTTTACATGCTCATCACTTTAACTTGTTCTCTAAACCCTGAAAAAGAAAACAGGAAACTAAGCCAAGATCAAAGTGCTCTGCAAAGGTTAAACAGAAACTATTTGCTTATGCATAAAGGGCATTAACCTAGATAGGGCACTGTGCACAAAGTACAACTGTAGGAAAATAATGGAAGGTCTTGTTAGCTCAGATTCAAAGCATTTAATATTATAGCAGAGATTTCTCAACAGCATCTTCCACACACTTTTTTGTCTACTGCTTTATGAACATATGTACATGTACATATGTAAAATAATCATATGTACATGAAGAATATGCATGTGTACAAAATATGGGCCTATGCATATGCAATATCTAGAGGCCCAGATGTGCTATTAATGGTCTAAAGAATGCATTAATGTAAGAGGGGATGTTTTTGTCATTACAATCCCAACTCTTCCATACTTATCTTTGATACATATATAGTTAAATGTATGAAAAATGTTCAGTCTTCCATCTCTTTAGCCAGAAAACATCCTCTACGAAACAAGTCTGCTTGGCATATCTAGATGGAAGCCAATTTTTCTGTTATTCCAAGTTGGATTTCTTTGGAAGAAAACACGTTTAAGAATGAATGGCTTTATATTGGGAATAGTGTACCTGATTCACTAAAAAGACTTCTTATATTGGAGACATGGCAAGAAAAATAATTTATATAAGCAAACTTGCTTTAATTATGCCATGACATTAGTTTACTTCAGAAAGAAAGACGGGAAATATATAACAGAGTATACATAAAGAACATTAAGTGAGAACCTAAAGAAAAGCAGAGTTTTTCTTCCATTTTCTTCTAAGTGAAAGACTGGGTGAAAATATGAAAAGAAGAGAAAGTTCTGTATGATATCAAGAGTGATTTTTGATACAGAATTAAATAAATCAAAGAAAAGAGAATTAAAATGTTTTTTAAAAGAGAGAGGGAGAGGGAGAGGGGTATGTGTATGTGTGTGTGTACTTATATACATACATACACAAAGACACACCACACACAGAATGCTTCCAAGTCCTGGATGTTATAAAATAGCGGTAATCATGAGAAAATATCCTTAAATATCACACACACAGACACAAATATGAATGTGTGCATGCATGTGCTTATGTCTAAGCATACACATATGTACATAATTTAGTTTTTTCTTTAAATGAATGCTCAAATCCCAAGGCAATATGGGCATTCGTTTTTTAGCCAGCCAGGTTGTGAAATAATGTAAAAATGCAACACCTTGACTTGGTAACTATATTAAATAATCAGTACTTGTAAATGTCTCTATTTTGACTCTTCCTACTGGTAGGCAACAGGGGGCCTGTATGCTCACAATGTTTTTATTTAAGAATAAAATGGACATAAAAGGATGTTTTGAAAAGTAATCTAAAACAAGATTAATAAACATTTGCTTTTACCCAACCAAAGCAATGCTTCAACTTATTACATAGCCAGTGCATTCTGAAATTTTAAAATGTAATTTACAGAGAAAGGATGCAAGAATTTTCTTCCAGATTTTCCATTTATACACCTTACTCAATACCAGTAAAATGGAGAGAGGAGGACAAAAGTCAAATTTGCACACAGTGTGGATATGACCACATCTGTGCATTTTAAGAAATGTGATAAATGAACCTGCATTCTAGGAAGTCTTTTCATTTCATACACACTTGAAAGGGTGCTACTTCTGTAATGGACTTGCTGAAATTAACATGATTTAATTTCTTTGGAACCATTTTTTTGTTAAAATCAAAAGTCTTGAGTTTCAAAGACTCAGTTTTGCTATGAAAGACAATGCTGACCAATCATGCAAAATAAACAGGAAGGAGAATATTGTTACAACCAATTTTATGTTTCCCATCATGTTTAAAATAGAATTGATCACCTTGCACCTCAGGCAGATTCCAAAATTCTCTTGCATCAGAGAATCATCTAATGTACCAGCCTGCCCCCCAAGGATATAAGATAATACAGAAATTGTAGTTCAGACATGTGAAAGAAGCTGGAAGACCCATATTTACGATACTAATCTTTGCACCTTTATCCCATCTGAAGTCATTTTATACCAGTTTCCAGATTCTGCTTTAATTTAGTTCTGAGGGTTTTTTTTAAAGCTTACTTATGCAAATGAAACACTTATGCTCTATGTCACAAATGCAATAATCAATGCTTCTTAGCCATAATGAATGCAGGGCAGCACATTTCTATTCACTTTTAAGATGGAATAACTACTGCTACTCCTTGAACTTTTCAGTGTCCAATAAAAAGTTTGATTTCTAATGCAATGGTAAATCCTTCACAATCTTAAATTAACAAAAGTTACGACAGTATCTGTAAGAGAGGTACAGATTTGCGACAGTTTAGAGTTTTCTCCTCCATCTCAATTCCTTATTTTTAAAACTCACAAAAAGAAATGGTGAATGAGCTTGTTCTGGCGGGAGAATGAACAATATCTAGAAAAGTTAAAGATACACTGGGTATGTAATAATATCAAAATAAAACAGAAAGCCTATCCCATTAGATCATACAATTAATCAAACAAAGTATGTGTGTCTCTGTGTGTAAAATGTGTATGTTTGTGTGTGTACACATATATATATATATATATATATATATACACATATATGTATATATATATATATATACATATATATATATATATAATATCTGTTTCTTTTAAAGCCCTGGCATTCAAGGCATCCAAAGTTATTAAAATAAAGTTCATTCACAGAACAAAAACAAATTTAATTTGAGTTGTTTGCAGATACTGCTAATTTTCATTTTTTAATTAAAAAATGTGTTAATGTGAACTATGTGCAGGGTTTGTTCCTAGTAGTGGTGTTGTGCACATTGTCTCAGACTTGCTATTGTTGAAGACCTTTGCTCAGCGTCTTTCACCAATCCAAGGATGGGAAAAGGTGACCCCCGACAGAAGTGGAGGGATAGTCTTGTTCCTTCAAGGAGCAGAGGTGGGTGTTGCTCCAGTTCTCTGGGTATCCTGGTCACCTGCTCCTGCGTCGGTGTCCTCTGACAAGTTCAGAGCTGTAGTTTTGTTTGACAGAAGGCCTATAAGTTCTTGGGTTGGGGCAGATCCATTTGGAAGATCACTGTCGAGTAATAAGTGTCAAAAAGGAAAAGAGACAATGAAGGAGTAGAAGAAAAAAAAGAAAAAAGATTAACACTGAGCAAAGACACTGACTATAACTAAGCTATTTCAGATGGCCCTTTGAATTAGTATATAGTAGCATCAGTATGACACTAAACCCTAAGCAAAAATTAATCTCTAATGTTACCAATATATTTTTTTTTTTAAAAAACCACTTTATTTCTGCACTCCGCTAGGAATAATCTAATATTCATAATACCTGCCTATGATTTATTCACTCAGTCTATTATCTCCATCTTCAGATCAATTCTAAACTGCTAATCTATAATTTCTAATTTTTCCTCCAGGCCTGGCTGTTTGGACCATGAAACAAGATTATGTTTCTGGAGAATAATAAACCATCAAAACTGAGAAGATATATAGATAGAGAATATATTTTCAAAGGGTTCTGCTTGTAGTTTGTGGGTTTGCTTATTTAAATTCACATTCTTCATTAACCACAAAAAGTTGCATCTATAGTACTTGGACATCCCCATCATCATTTGGGGCGTCCCACAAGTATAAGTAGGATAGTTTGTTAGAACTCTGTCTCTAACACATTATCCTAGTAACAGAAGCAATAATTGGGCCAAGGAAATATAATATATATCTTTGACCGATGGGGTATGAGTGTGCACTTAGCGCACTTAAACAACATATTAAAGATCTGGAAATCCAACAAGATCCGACTGCTCTTTTCAAGAATGTTTTCTGAGCTGTCAAACTGCCTCATTTAAAGCAGCGAGATATTTATATCAAATAACTATCCCAAAAATCTGAAGGCATAACCTTAGCATGCTGCAACGCACTCTCCACAGCAGTTTTGGAGGGCTGATACAAAAAATACCATATGAGGTGAGACTCTGCCCCTGTGAACAAGGTGCCATTGAAACTATAACTCACGTCCTGCTATAGTGCATTTTCTATAAGGACTCACAGGCTCAACTTATAATACCTTACCTAATAAAATATCCAGGAAATACTGATCTTTTTTTACAGGCAAATACTGTTATCAGATCAGTATAAAGCAGTTTCTCTGAATGTGGTCAAATTCTGCTGTGCTGTATGTAAAATTGGACAAACTAAATGCTCATTATTATTATTATTATTTAAAGTTTTTTATTTATAATACAATTAAAAAACAACAACATTGGACATGACGTAACATTCCAGTTTGAACATTTCTAACAAATTATTTCTCCTCTTAAATTCAATTCTTTATCTCTATAAATATATACATACTTTTAACAATACTAAATACATTTTTTCTATTTGCTAATCTGCAAATATATATATCTCTATCTTATCACTAATCTATAACCCCAACAGTTCTCCTCGATTCCCACCAATGATACAGTTTGTCCCAGATTTCAAAATATTCTGATTCGCTTTTATCTTTCAATTCCATCGTAAGCCTGTCCATTTCAGCACAAAATAGTATTTTATACAGTATCTCTTCGTCTGTGGGAGTTTCTTTGTTCTTCCATTTTTGTGCAAAAGCCAATCTAGCAGCAGTTAAAATGTGCAACATCAAATAGATTATACCCTTGTTGTATTTATCTGTGGTTATTCCCAGTAAAGAGAGTTCAGGTTTTAGATCTATCTCTGACATTAATATTTCTTTCAACCATTTTTTTATCCTATTCCAATACTCACGGGCTTTAGGACATTCCCACATGTGATAGTAGGTCCCTATTGCTATTTTACATTTCCAACATATAGGTGAGAGATTTGGGCTCATTTTAGCTAACCTCGTGGGTGGGAAATGCCATCGGTAAAACATCTTATAAAGATTTTCCTTATAAGAGGTGGCTAAAGTGAGTTTCCTGTTTCTTTCCCACAATTCTTGCCAAATATGAAGATCAATGTTAAAGTCGAAATCCCTACTCCATGTTAACAGTTTCCTTGACCTGTACTTCATACATTGCCTGATCCAGAAGATAATGATATATTCTTTTAATCATTTTATCTTCGGTTTCTAATAATAATTTATCTAACTCTGTCAACTCTGTTTTTATACCCCAATCTTTTTTATCTTTCCTATATCATGATTGCAGCTGAAGGTATGCCCACCATTCCAATTCTATCCCTTCTTCCTGGAGGTTTTTCTTTGATTTCAATTCTCTCTCGTCCAATATATCTTTATATGTTATTACTTTCCCTAATTGTATAAACATTGGATGTATGTACATTTCCAATGTTGAAATCCAATTTGGAATTTGCATATAATTTTGGTGCCTAATTTTAACCCAAACATCTATTAACGTCCGTCTAATATAATGCCTCCGGAAGTACTGGTGAACCTTGTATTTCTCATCCCATAATATAGCATGCCACCCAATCTGCATATCATGGCCTTCCAATCTTAATAATCTCCTATTTTTTAATTGTATCCAATCTCACACCCATGTTAATATTGTAGCTTGATAATATTTTTCCAAATCCGGGAGACCGAATCCACCTCTCTCCTTAGAATCTTGCAATAATTTTAACTTAATCCTTGCTTTTTTCCCTTGCCAAATAAATTTGAGTATGGTTTTGTTAAAATTATGAAAGAATTCCTTGTCTAATTTGATCGGTATGCATTGAAACAAGAATAATATTTTGGGTAGCACGTTCATTTTAATTACAGTAATTCTTCCAAGAAAAGAAAGCTGTAAATTTGTCCACCTGTCCAGGTCAATTTTAATTTGCTCCATTAGTTTATCGTAATTATCACCTTTAAGTGTGGCACATCTAGCTGTTAATTGTATCCCTAAGGATCTTATTTTCTTTGTAGTCTGGATGCCTAATCTATCAAATAATTCATTTTTCTGTGCTCTGGTCATATTCTTAACAAGCATTTTAGTTTTTTCTTTATTTATCTTTAGGCCTGCTATTTCACCATATTCACCCAGTACTTCCATTAGCCTTATCCCTGATTGTAGGGGCTCTTCAATTATAAAGACCAGGTCATCTGCAAAGGCTTGTGTTTTAAATATTTCTCTCTTTATCTCCAATCCTTTAATTTGATCATCTTTCCGGATTATTCTAATTAATACCTCCAGGGACAGTATAAACAGTAACGGGGATAATGGACAACTTTGCCTTGTGCCCTTTTGAATTTGGAAACTTTCAGTTGTTTCTCCATTAATTATTACTTTGGCAACTTGTTTGGAAGAAATTGCTTTGAACATATTTATAAAATTCTCCCCAAAGTCCATATACACCAGTTGGTTAAACATAAAGTCCCATTTGACGTTATCAAATGCTTTTTGTGCATCGAGAAAGATTAGCCCCATTTGTTTTTCATTATGAACCTCATAATATTCCAATACATCTAATACAGTCCTAACATTATTTCTTATATATCTTTTTGGCAGAAAACCATTTTGGTCTATATGCATAAATTCTACTAAGAATCTTTTGAGTCTCTCAGCCATTATAGCCATAAAAATTTTGTAATCCGAATTTAGTAATGAAACAGGTCTATAATTTTTAATATGCGCCAAATCTGAGTTTTCCTTGGGAACCAATGTAATAATTGCTTCTTCCCATGAGGCGGGAATTTTTGCATTTTTTAGGACTTCATTGAATAGTTCTATTAATATTGGACTTAAAGATTCTTGTAGGTTTTTATATATTTCTGCTGGTAAGCCGTCAGTACCTGGGGCTTTGTTGTTTTTTTGTTTCTTTATTGCATCTGATAATTCTAGGGGTGTTATCTCTTTATTCAACATGTTTTTAATCTTTTCCGGGACTTTCGGTAGTTCGGCTATTTGCAAATATTTTAGTATATTGTCTTTGTTTTTCCGTTCTTCATCTTCGTATAATTTCTTATAGAACTCATAGGCCACAGTTTTCTTCCCTTCGTTCTGATATACAATATCACCCTCTTCATTATATAGTTTACTAATCCTTTTTTTATCATTATGTTTCTTTATTCTGTAAGCCAACCATTTCCCCGGTTTGTTGGCATTTTCAATTTTTTTTTTGCTTAGTGCATTTTATTTGCTGCGCCAGTTCTTCCTTTTCAATGGTGTTCATCTTGTGTTTGATTAGGTCTATTTGTTGTTTCAAGTCACGTCTTTGTGGTTCATTTTGTAGTTTTATCTCGGCTCTTCTGAGTTCTTCTTCTAAATTTCTGATTTTATTTTCCCTGGCCATATAGGCGATTGCAACACCTGTCGTGTAAGCTTTGGCTGTATCCCATAAATTTTGGCAGTTTGTATCTTCCTTTTTGTTCGTCTGGAAAAACAGACCCATTTGGTCTTCCATTTTCAATTTAAATTCTTTGTCTTTTAAAATTGCTCTTTTCAAAGTCCATCTCCTTATTTTCTTTTGTCCTTTCCATCTAATTCTGACTGGATTGTGGTCTGCCCAAGAGTTCGTGTCAATTATGATGTCTTCCACTTCAGAATTTAATTCTGCTGACAGCCACGCCATATCGATTCTAGACCATAATAGATGTCGACCCGAATAATAGGTATATTGCTTTTTCCCTATGTTCCTCTCCCTCCAGATATCTTGAATATCAAACTCCTCCACCATTTTAAGGAAGGTACTAGGTAACGTTCTTCTAATTCCTTTTCTAATCTTAGCACTTTTATAATCTGTGTCTATCCGCAATTGCGTTGAAATCTCCCATTATACAGATATTGTCATATTCAAACTCACCAATGATACTATGTAGCTTTTTATAAAATTGTTTTTGCCCCTCATTCGGGGCATAGATTCCCACAAGGGCTATTTTTATTTTATTCAATATAATTTCTATTATTAGAATTCTGCCATCTTCATCTTTAAAGATTTGTTTTGTTGGAATTTCCTCTTTAATATATGCTACAACTCCTCCTTTTTTCTGTTGTGACAGTGATGCAAATATATCCCCCAATTTAGGGCAGCTTAATAGATGTTGATGTTGTTTTTTTATGTGGACTTCTTGTAAAATTATTACATCCAAGTTCATCTTGCTAAGTTTGTTTATTTTTTTTTTCCTTTTTAATGGGGAGTTGAGGCCATTAACATTCAAGGATAGAATCTCAGCTTCCTCTTTTCTCTCTTTATCTATATTTAGATCTTGTTGTTCTTGTTGGTCTAGCCTCTTTGGCTTCTTTGAGTCCATCCTCATCATGTTTTCCATTATCTATATCCTCTCCTCTCCCAGTTCCCTTGTCTTTGATTTGTGATTCCTTATCCTCTATGGTCTGTGCTAATATCTCACCTTCTTCTCTTATCTCTCTTTCCACTAACTCTACCTCGCTATCAAAGTTTAGTCTATAGAATTGTTCTCTTGTCGGTCTAACCTCTTTAGCTTCATCATATTTTTCATTATCTATATCCTCTCCTCTCCCAACTCCTTTGACTTTGATTTGTAGTTCCTTTTCTTCTATGGCCTGTACCAGTCTTTTACCTTCTTCTCTTGTCTCTCTTTCCACTAATTCCTCCTCACTACCAAAGTTTTGTCTATAGAAGTCTTCTGCTTTATCTATTGTATCTAATCAAAGCCTTTTTTCCTGCCACACCACCATAATCCCTTCTGGTGTCAGCCACCTGAAATTAATATTTTTCCTTGTCAATTTGGAGGTTATTCGTTGGTAAGGTCTTCTCAAATCCCGCACTCTTCTAGGTACTTGCTTAAGAACAATTAATTGCCTGCCTTGAAATTCCAATGGATCGTCTCTAGTCCTAAACTAAATGCTCATTATTAATCCACCACCAATCGCAATATATTATTCTGCTTGTCATTTATTTTTATTTTTTACTATTATTATTGTTTTAATGCTTTTATTTGCTGGTCTGTGGCTGTAATAAAGACTGACTGATATACCTTTGACACATTGTTACCTCAAGATTTTATTTTTTTTAATTTCCTTCCCACCACTGCAAAAACAGTGTTTATCAAACTTGGCATGATGAGCATGTCCTGATGTGTATCAAGCTTTTTTGGCTCGATCTAGAAATTCTGTAAAAATTAAGCCAGTTCTAGATGATTGCACTGTCAAAAGTACTAAAGACAGTAATATTCTAAGATTGCTGTGCTGGTTGATTACCAGCATCGGTTTGGAGAACGTCCTTGGAAGGAACCAGCACTATCACTGAAAGAAGCGCCTATTGAGAATGTCAGACATGTGTTGTATGTCCTGACTACTGTCATTCAGAAAACACTGAATTTTAAATAATGGCAAATAAAGTAAAACAACGTCAATACATAAAATGAAAATAACTGTGCCCAATGTAATATTTAAGTTTGAATTAAATTACCAATAAAAATAATTCTATTACCTGAATGTTAGAGAAAGATCCTCAGGTGGTACTTTGCCTTGCTGTCCATTTTCAGTCTGTTTACTAGCATTTGCTTTGTTTTTCGCATCCAATGAAGACTGGCTCTCCTTGGGAAAGAAAAGACAAATTCATGGTTCACAATGTACTGTAAGCTTGCTTTACAAGTGGGAAGAAACTGTGAAGCACCAAGCCAAGCTCTACATCCATATTCACACAAAAGCTACAAACAAAGGAACATAATCCTAGGCCAAGCTGTTTTATTTTACCAGGCTAGAAAGCTTTCCAACACATGTGCAAGCAGCAGAGTCCAAGGAAGTCTGTCACCATGGGCTGGAAAAACCACTGTCCCCTTTTCAAATACCATTTGAAAAGTATTGTGTGCAGATTGTAATATAGTGTGCATCAGATACTTAAGAGGATGGATTATTTGCTGTAAATTTGAGTGTTTGCCAATATTCAACTGTGGTAGGTTGCAAAATTAAATTTGTAGAAAAACAAAAACCTATAAGCTACCAGCACTGAATATTCAAAATAAATGACTCTTGTTCAGAAACGGTGAGAGCATTTAACACTGCAACTCACCAAACAGCAGTAGCAGCAGCTTCTCTGCCCATCTTACAAAACACTCACCATGCTTAGTTCCCGGGTTCTCTTCCCGATTTCCCTCTCCACCTGGTGCAGCTCCAAGCTCAGCTGTTCACTTGAGATCATTCCAGGCCACTTAGGAGGTGGCGGTGGGGGCTGTGGTTGGCCTGCCAAAGGGGTCGCTTCCCTCTGCAACAGCAGCCTGTTACTAACTGCCTAAATGCACAAAGCCAAGCACATACACAACTGAGCACACAAAATATACCATGCAGACATGGAAATCAGGCCAAAATGCAGGAGTATTGCTTGGCTCCTAATGCCCAACATTCTTTATTAAAAAATGGCTGATTTATTTATACTTTTTATGCTGCTTTTATAGACATGTTCAAAAAGTGTAACACATAAGGTAAGATAGATGAAGACAAACTTAAATTAGAAATATAGTGGCTAAAGTATGTACTTTTTATTGTAGAGGAATTTCCTGATGAATTTTGGAATTCTTTTGAAGTTTATGAATTCATCAGTGATAAACTACAATAATCTAGCTTCCATGAAAGACAACTTCTTTCTCTTCTTTACAATGTGGAATTAAAGTTTATCTCCTGATGTATATTCAGTTTTAAGCAGGCCAATGAAAAGACCAATAACTTGGCCAGTGCTCACTGCAAACTGACTGCATCCTAGGATGTATTTCTTGATCTGATAAAGAGTTCTACTTAAGTCCAAAATGTGAAAACACTGATATAAAGACATCTGCAGAATTGATTTACATAGAACTGTAAGGATTTATCTTGTCCACATAGCCATAGAAGTTTGGGCAGTCCCAGTAACCATCATTAAGCAAGGACCTATGTGGTCACAACTAGTGACTTCTTGCCAGCTTCCTCATTGACTTTGCTTGTTAGAAACTGGCAAGAAAAGGTCACAAATTGTGAACACATGACTGGGGGATGCTGCAACATGATAATCAGAGCCAGCCCGGAGCACCCAGATCATAATCAGATGACTGCAGTGTCATTGCGACAGCTATAAGTTGGAGTTATAGTTATAACTACCACTTGTTCAATGCCATTTTAAATTCAAATTGTTGTGGAATGAGTGGTCATTAAATGAGGACCACCTGTATAGTATCACTGTATAAATGAAAAATAGTTTAAATAATTCATTTTCAAAATCCTGTTAGCACGGAAGATTTTACATAAATAATTATAATATACAGTGAGGGAAAAATTATTTGATCCCCTGCTGATTTCTTTGCCCACTGATAAAGAAATGATCAGTCTATAATTGTAATGGTATGTTTATTTTAACAATGAGAGACAGAATAACAAAAAAAATCAGAAAAACACATTTCAAAAAAGTTATAAATTGATTTGCATTTTAATGAATGAAATAAGTATTTGACCCCTTCGCAAAACACGACTTAATACTTAGTGGCAAAACCCTTGTTGGCAATCACAGAGGTCAGATGTTTCTTGTAGTTGGCAACCAGGTTTGCACACATCTCAGGAGGGATTTTGTCCCACTCCTCTTTGCAGATCCTCTCCAAGTCATTAAAGTTTCGAGGCTGACGTTTGGCAGCTCGAACCTTCAGCTCCCTCCACAGATTTTCCATGGGATTAAAGTCTGGAGAATGGCTAGGCCACTCCAGGACCTTAATGTGCTTCTTCTTGAGCCACTCCTTTGTTGCCTTGGCCGTGTGCTTTGGGTCATTCCCATGCTGGAATACCCATCCACGATCCATTTTCAGTGCCCTGGCTGAGGGAAGGAGGTTCTCACCCAAGATTTGACAGTCTGTCCAGATCCTCCTGTATCTTAAGCCTGTCTTCTGGAATGTTGGCTATTCCTGCCAGCTTGGTGTTGTCTGCAAATTTTATGAGTTCCCCATCTATCCCCTCATCCAAATCACTGATGAAGATGTTGAAGAGCACTGGGCCTAGAACAGAGCCCTGGGGCACCCCACTACTCACTTTCCTCCATGTAGATGCAGTTCCATTGAAGACTACACGCTGAGTACGGCTGGTCAGCCAGCTATGAATCCATCTGGTGGTGATGCTGTCTAACCCACATTTTTCTATCTTATCAAGTAGTAGGTTGTGATCTACTTTATCAAATGCCTTACTGAAGTCCAAATAAATTATATCTACAGCATTCCTCTGGTCCACTAATTTTGTCACTTGGTCAAAGAATGTGATAAGATTTGTCTGGCATGATCTGTTTTTGACAAACCCATGTTGGCTTTTGGTAATGACTTTGCCTCTAGGTGTTCGCTGATTCGTTGTTTGATTATCTTTTCCAGAATCTTCCCAGGTATTGAGGTCAGGCTGATAGGTCTGTAATTTTCTGGATCCATTTTTTCCCCCTTACATCAGCTCTTTTCCAGTCCTCCGGTAGTTCCCCAGTGCTCCAGGATCTTTGAAAGATATAGTTCAGTGGTTCTGAGATTATATCTGCCAGTTCCTTGAGAACCTTGGGATGTAATCCATCTGATCCTGGTGATTTGAACTCATCTAGGCTGGACAGGTGCTGACTTACCATTTTCTTGCCTATCTTAACCTGTTTCTAATCTATTTTTTACAGTACTGTTTTTAATAGGTTGGGCTGTTTTTTCCCTTTGTGTTAAGACGGATGCAAAAAACAAGTTAAACAGTTCTGCTTTCTCCCTGCTGCTTGTCATCTGAATGAATCATTCAGATGTTCATTGGCAAACTTTAGACGGGCCTGTACATGTGCTTTCTTGAGCAGGGGAACCTTGCAGGCACTGCAGGATTTCAGTCCTTCATGGTGTAGTGTCTTACCAATTGTTTTCTTGGTGACTATGGTCCCAGCTGCCTTGAGATCATTGACAAGATCCTCTCGTGTAGTTCTGGGTTGATTCCTCACCATTCTCATGATCATTGAAACTCCACAAGGTGAGATCTTGCATGGAGCCCCAGACAGAGGGAGATTGACAGTTCTTTTGTGTTTCTTCCATTTGCGAATAATCACACCAACTGTTGTCACCTTCTCACCAAGCTGCTTGGCGATTGTCTTGTAGCCCATTCCAGCCTTGTGTAGGTCTACAATCTTGTCCCTGACATCCTTGGACAGCTCTTTGGTCTTGGCCATGGTGGAGAGTTTGGAATCTGATTGATTGATTGCTTCTGCGGACAGTGTCTTTTATACAGGTAACAAGCTGAGATTAGGAGCCCTCCCTTTAAGAGAGTGCTCCTAATCTCAGCTCGTTACCTGTATAAAAGACACCTGGGAGCCAGAAATCTTGCTGATTGATAGGGGATCAAATACTTATTTCACTCATTAAAATGCAAATCAATTTATAACTTTTTTGAAATGCGTTTTTCTGGATATGTTGTTGTTATTCTGTCTCTCACTGTTAAAATAAACCTACCATTACAATTATAGACTGATCATTTCTTTGTCAATGGGCAAACATACAAAATCAGCAGGGGATCAAATATTTTTTCCCCTCTCTGTAATACAGGGCTCTCCAACCCTTGGGCCAAGGCCCACTAGTGGGCCTTGAGCTGTTCGCAATTGGGTTGTGGAAACGGCGGGCGCATGTCCTCATTTGCTTGAGCAGCGGGCAAGCACATACACGTGTGCTCCATTTGCGTGTGCGGTAGATGCATGTACACACTGCTCACGCAAATGGAGCTGTGCGTATGTTACAGCTGCTTGTGAGAAACCATCTCCTCTCCCCCCTCCAGTTCGCAAAGCCAGAAAGGTTGGGGAACTCTGATATAATATATAATTTTAAAATGTCTGTGTCTAGAAAATCTGATCTGGTAGATAGCATAGTACTATACTACATAGATAGTACTGATGTTCAATCGATAATAATTACTGTATAGTAAGGCATACTAATTTAAATGTCATTAACATAGTAAATTGAGAATTCTGGGGAATCCAAAAATAAAAATATCCAGACAATCCTTTTATTAGAGAAACTGTATAGTGTAGTTTTTAAAATATTTGTAAATATTGCTAGAAAATGGTACATTAAATTAAATATTCTAGAATATAGGGAGGAAATGATTAAAAAGTCGTCTATCCAGGGGAACACCATTTTGATGTAACATGTTATGTTGTTAATTAATTTTGTCTTGGAAGATTCACTGATTTCATTCTTCATTAAAATGAACTGCAATAATTTGGAAAATATGAAGATGATAATATACACTTTTTAATGATTAAAAATATCAATAGTCCAATATAATATTTCTATCAACTCTACAATGATCTACAAAATTTTATCTTTTTCTATATTTCTAATTTTTTTTGCTGATAATCCTGATTTACACCAGTGTTAGGAAATCTGACTTGCATACAGTACTCCTTGCTTAATGACCGATCATTCAACAACCATTCGAACTTATGACAGACTGCCCCAGAGCTATTTAGTACTTATTTTCAAAGTTCTGAAGCCACCCTCATGATCACATGATTGCATTTTGGGCACTTGGCCACCGGCTCACATTTATGGCTATTTGCAGCATCTTGCAGTCATCTGGCCACAATTTTTAGTGTTCAGCCAATTTCTGGCAAAAAATGTCCATTGGGGAAAACAGATTCGCTCAATGACTGCTGCTATAAAATCAGTCATGGTCATGTGGCGACTCACTTAATAACTGCCATGACCTATGACCACAATACCAGACTCAATTATGATTCTAAGTACAGGACTACCTATATACAAGTTTTTGTATTTATAGGCTGCAATTGACAAGACAGAGATCAGGTGTAATTAACCAATCAGAATGATAAACAAACTGCAAACAGTGTATTATAACAAATGTCAGGAGAAAAAACTGAAGACTTAAGCCTTGGGGCTTACATCTTTCCTTGACTTTGCATGACAGCATCAAGTTCTTAGAGAAAGAACTATTGCAGTGACCTAGAGATGGCAATGTGTTTCATTGAGGAAGATGGTCGGTTAAGAAATAGGAAATATAATAAATAAATAATTATCTTATAACAAGTAATTTGATTAAAAATTAACAACTTAACTATATGATGAATACATATATAAGACTGATTTTGATTAGTACATTAGAGCTATAATGTAATTGTTAGTGTTTTGCGCTTTCCTCCTTTTTTATAAGATGGATTGAAATATATTTTTAAAAGAAAAAATTAATGATAATAAAGAAGACTAATATCAAGGTGGGTATTTTCAAGCCATCCAATACTTCTCCATTAAGCACCAGCAAACACAGCATGCACAAATTAAGCACAACCTGTGTTGTCTTCAACAGCAACACAAGAATTTAAAATCTCCAGATGATCACTCATGACCTAGACACTTTGTAAATAAATGACTGCAATGCATTCTACACAGGGCTGTCCTTGAAGACCACCCAGAAGCTACAGTTGGTTCTAGAATGCAGCAACCTAGGCAATAATGGATATGTTGTGGTATGTGCATTGATACCCACTGCTCCACAGGCTACCAGTTGGCTTCCAGGTACAATTCTAGGTGCTCATTAGTAAAGTAATTCACCATAATCTAGCTCATGTTGTCTTTTGCGAAAACACAGATATTCTGAGATGAATATAGGTTATAGTCAACACTACTGTCCATTATGCTAAATTATGCTAATTTAAATTTTCAATTCAAGAGGGAAAAAAAGAACACTATAAAGTGAAGTAAAATAGAGCAATAATACTGATTTCCATTACATAAGATTTATGGATCTCAAGTTTGTGAACATGTGTGGAAGGGTATGGAGAAAAACAAATATTATATGCAAATGAATACAGAAGTCAATGGTACCAGCCATTTCTTTCTTACTACTGTCATTTTAAAATCACATTCACAATGACTGAACAGTGGTGATTCATTCTGAACATTTGAATGCAATATAAAAATCTATTTACAGTTCTCTGTCTCTCTCTCCTTTTCATTTCTCTAGTTCTTTCTAAGAAAAAGTACAGAGCTAAGAATACATACCTCAAGTCCTCGTGTCTGCTGACTTATCTGATGGTTTAATTGCTGCAGTTCAAGACGAAGCTGCTGTTCTCTCTCAGATGATGGCAAAGGTTTTCCATGGTTAGCAATATCTGTCATAGATAATCTCTCCCTTTTGGGATAGATAATTGTTTGGAAGGGGGAAAAGTTTTGTTGTTGTTCTTGCTTCTCAATTTAATTGAGAAAACTTAAAATACGTATAGCACATGCAAATTCAAACCCCCTACCTGTCGCCAAGCCGGCCCTGAGAAGGTACAGTTTGATGGGGTGAATATGGTGAACCTCCCCATGCACTGTGTGTTCCATATGGGCTGTAATCTATAAAGAACAGAAAAATCCTATATAAAAATTATTCATTAGAATTATCGTAATAGAATACTAGTAATTAACTCAATTTCCAAATCAGCCTTTTGTGCTGTAAAGACTGCATTTAGAACAGATCACTATGAGTCACCGTTTATTTTTATATATATTCTCTCTCTTTTTAATATATTGGTTCTATGTAAAACAAACAGGTTCTTTGATGTTTGCCACAATTTTAATAGCCTGAGGTCATATTTTCCTCCTCTTTTAAACACCTATAGTTCCCAGCAAATAGATCTGAACATGCACATTTCAAAGCTGCAAGGCCCAATCTGCGACTACGTTACTGCCCCCTCCATGAGGAATGAAGCCATCTTGGCTGACTTTTCCATCAATTTTCCTTAGCAACATACAAGGCAGCAACATGATCTTTAGTTTCTAGTTTTTCTCTCTATTTAACTCTAAATTTAACTAGCGGATCTCAGCTGAGATTTCCTTCAGCAAAGGAATCCTGCAACTTTACTGCTTCATTTGTAAGTCTGCTAACAAGTGGCTCTATTCCTATTACTGCGTTTCCCCGAAAGTAAGGCCTACCTCAAAAATGAGCCCTAGCTTCATTTTTGGGGGTAGACCTAATATAAGCCCTACCCCCAAAATAAGCCCTAGTTTGGGGGCAAGGCACACACCTAAAAATCAAGCTAGAGAGGGTGTGGGGGTGTGGAGCTGCCCCACGCGGCCCGCACCCACTTACCTTGCAGCCAGGCCTCTCCTCGCTGGCCCACTTCTTCTGTAGCATCTTCTGCAGCCAGGCCTGCATTTCTCAGTCATAGGCCTTTCCAGAAGGCCACTGCAGCTGAGAACTGAGCTATGGATCCATAGCTCGGTACTTGGCTGCAGAGGCCTTCCGGAAAGGCCTGACTGCAAAATGCAGGCTGGAACTCCATTCCCACCTGCAGAATGAAGCTGCTCCTTCGGCTGCAGAAGAAGTGGACCTGCTAGGCGGGGCTGTTGGTGCCAGAGGTGAATATAAAAGACATCCCACAAAAATAAAACCTGGTGCCTCTTTTGGAGGCGCAAAAAAAAAAAAAAAAAAGACCCAGTCTTATTTTTGGGGAAACATGGTAGGATTGTTCTGGTGAGCGCCATAAAAGAATACCGCGCAGCTTTTCATTATTTCTATTTAAAACTAAAAATTTGAATGATCTGAAAATAACCTTTTCTAGGAAAAGAATTAAAAGAACACAAATCTGTCTTATACCCAGAGACCTATATATTATAAATGACTCATCTCCCCTAGTCTGCAAGTTAACATCAATGCCACAGTCTCCATAATTTGGAACACAAACATTCACAGTAACAAATGCCTTATCTTTCTTCACTAGTATTAACTTTAACTTATACTTCATAGAGGAAAATAAACAGTAACCAATATATGAGACATTATCATTTTAGCCATTGTCTATCCACTGCAGGATGAAGGCCTCTTCCGATGTTTCCAACCAATACGGCCCTGAGCTTTCTTTTACCAATTGGGCCCGCAATACTTGCTGATGTCGTCACTCCATCTTGTTTTACGTCTCTTTCATGGATGCTTTTTATCAAGTGGGATCCATTCTATGGCTGCCTTGGTCAGTTCTTCTTGCTATGGGACCAGCCCATTTCCATTTCAATTATTTTACTCTCTTGATGATATCGTATATTTTCGTTTGTTCTCTAATCCATTGCGGGTCTTTCTATCTTGTCTTGTAATGCTGAGCATGTAATCTTTTTTAAAAAAATATATTTTATTAATTTTTTACAATAATAATCTTTAGTGCTTCGTGAACAGTGTGTTGTCTGGGTTCATATATTTAAAACAATCAATAATAATTAATTTCTACAATTAATCAATATGTTGGTTGGTAATATATTTCTTGGTCCTTTCTTCTTCCAGTAATATTCTCCTTTTGTTTACATTAAACAAATATAATTCTTAATATTTTCAGTATATACCAAGTTGAATATAAACATTTTTTAATATTTATGCATATAATAATAACATCAACATATAACATGTTTTTAATCAGCTTATGTTTCCATTGTATTTATAAAAGTCATCTTATTAAGTCATTATATGTCCTGTTTTCAAGATTCTTATTGAAGCTATTTCACCTCAGTATTCAGACCACTCTTATCAGTCATAATAATTTCTCAAAATTCATTACTTTTAAATATCCAAACTTTTCATTTAAATATATACAGAGAGAGAGAGAGAGAGGGAGGGAGGGAGAGGCCCTAGAGCAAGATTATTAGATGGTATATTATAGGATTAAATATTGTTGGAATATGGCCAAAAGAATAGATAAAGCTTATATATATGTGTATGTATGTGTGTATACATGTATACATACATACACATACATACATACAGATACATACACACACACACACTCCAAGTGTTGTCATATAATATTCCATCATATATATATATATATATATATACATACATACACACACACACACACACACACACACACACATATATATACATACACGCACACACACACATATAAAGTATCAGTTTTATATATATATAAAGTATCAGTTTTTTCTCTCCCACGTTTTAATTATTCTTCTGAGACAGTTCTGACAGAACTAATTTTATTAGTTCTTTTTTATCCTCAAATTTGTTTTGAAGTCCTGGAGGATAAAGCATCTTTTTTATCTTCTTTATTATAGTGAGGTATTACAGATTTTTTTTTTTGTATTAAATTGTAGTTTTCTTCATTTGTAGCTTTTCTAGTTAAGTCACTTTCATTTAATTCTGTTCTGTTGTCTGATTTGTTTGTTCATTCTTTGTTATCATTTTTTGAGTGTTATTTAGTTGTAGGTTTAAGTTAGAGATATGTTCGTTTATATTGTCAAACTTATTTCTAATCTCATCATGGTTTGAAACAATTATCGTTTGGATCTGTCGCAGCGTTGTGTATATTTTCTCCTGGAATGTATTTGTTTTGTCTTGAGTCATTGTTCCTGCAGATCTTTGAAGCTCCAAACTGGGTTCTTCAGGGAGAGGTGTTAGGTATGGTTTTATATTACTTTTAGATAGGTATATAATATCCATTTTATCTCTCCCCTCTAAGTAGTTTTTCATCGATGTCATAATCTTTTTAATTAGCTTTATCAAGCCAGCCCATCTTAAAATCCAAACAGCCAGATCTTACGTAGTTCTTATCTTTATATAATGGTTTTATAGTTCAATACGTTTCCAATTGTCAAGGCACCACGGAAAACAATATTTTGTGACAGTTCTTCTTTTCAGGGGTCTTGTAATTATTAACCAGTCAGGATTCAGTCCAAAGTATTTGACCATCTAAAAGTTTTCCAGTAATTTCTCCTTTAGATTATTAGCCAAAGGCTAAGATTTTTCTTTCTCTGCAAACAGTTCTTAGGTTTAAAAATGCAGCTCAGTGTGTTTATAATCCCAGAAGGTCAGCAGTTTCTAAACATATGTTTGTTTCACTCAGTAGTAGATAGCTCAATGCTTTGTTCCCAGCTGTTTTTTTTGCTATTTCTAGGCGTCTTGCCAAATTCTGGGTCAATGCAGCTATAGTTTTCTCTAATCCTCCACTAGATGTCACTATTCATTTTCCAACTTTTTAAAACAAAGAGTTATTTTTGTTCTTCTTTTTATATATATATAATTTCATCAATCCCTTTTCAGGTATAGTGTTTTAACAATTTTCTTAAGCTTTCAAATTTATCCAAACTGCAGTATTTTATAGTTTTATTCCCCATAAGGGTTTAATTCGCCGCTTCCGTTTATAGAAGGATGGGTTGTAATCCCCTCCTTTCTCACTTTGGAAGGCTTTTTGCTTCTTGGGGAGCTTTTCCAGGAAATCAGATATAAAATAGGAGAGAGAAGATCAAATTCCTCACCCAGTTTCAAGCACGCTGTTCACTATTGTGCTGGTTAGTGCCTTTGGACTTCGGCTGCAAGTAGCTTGGGCTGGTCAACAAAGTGTGACCAGCCTTTCTCCTGGGTTGGGTTAGAAGGTTTCCCCCGAATCGAGCGAAATGACCGCCGTCGTTCCAGAATCATTGGGGCACCCTTTTCTTCACCACCTCTCCGGGGCGACTTAGACCCATTTAGGGTCCCCTGGCAGGGCATAACTAGCTGTGGGGTGCGGAGGTCCGTGATCCTGCGACCGGGCGCTATGGCGCAAAACCAGAAGTCTCTGAGCATGTAATCTTTCCATGGCTCTTTGCGCCACTTGTAGCTTTTGTATCTTTCTTTGGTGAATTTATTAAACAGAACCTGGCTCTTTTTCAGGTTTATTTTTAAGCCAAATGGTTCTCTTGCTTTGTGCAGCTCCTGTATATATGTTTGTAGCTCTTCTGGGTATTGTAAGAAGAGAACAACATCATCTGCAAATCTTAAGTGATTTAAATAGGTGCCAATGATTTTTATTCCATCTTTTGCCCAGTCTAGTTTGCAAAATACTTCTTCAAGGCAGGCAGGGAAAAGAATAGGTGATATTGTATCGCCTTGTCGTACACCTCTTTCTATGTTGATTTCCACCAATATATGAGTACTAGCATTACTTTTAATTAAAATATATAAACTTTGTTCATGCAGTAGAGCTATGACAAAAATCAAAAGTCTACAGGTAGTTCTCAGCTTACTATCACAACTGGGACTGGAATCTTTGTCAATGAGTGAAAAGAATCACTAAGCAAGATACCCACATGATCGCTTCACTCAACAACTACAATTCTGGTTTTCCCAGTTGTGGTTGTTAAGTGGTTTTTTGGGGCCATTAAGTGGAGTGCCAGGAAGAAGGCACTTTCCCTGCCTCATCACATCTGGGAGGTCTGGGCCCTCTCCCCCCCCCCCATGCCTGGGTCCACTTGCCTTTGCCTTTTTCTGCAGTTGCAGGCACAACCAGCCAAATTCAAGGTGCAGCCATCTTTCTGAGGCCATCTTGCAAGTGGGCCCCATTCTCGCAATCATGGAAAGGTTCCTTCTCCAAAATGCAATTTGGAAAAGAGGCTTTCAAAATGATTGCATGATTGCGTTTTCTACGCTTCCTAGCCTAGGGTAGAAAACTAGCAAGTGCAATTGTCTTGACGGTTAGAAATCTTTCTGGCCCTCAGAATGATAGCGTTCGCTAGCTTTCTAGCCCTAAGAAACTAGCAAATCTTCAAGATTTGAGGTCTCTTCCTGAAGTCCACCAAGGGATTTCCCCTCCTTTCTATGTGAGGAGGGGAAATTCCTCAGTCCATTGAAGGAACTAACCTCAAATTCTAAAGATCTGAGGTCCATTCCTGAAGTCTGCTGAGGTATTTCTCCTCTGCTTGCAAATTTCCCACCAGCTTCCCCATTGAAAGGAGGGGGTCACATGATGGGGGGGGGGAGAGTGACTTTTTATGATGGCCAGAAGTGCTTTAACTTTGAATAGTCATTAAACAATCAGTTATAAATTGAGGAGTACTTGTATTCCTCTATTCATGGGGAGCCAGTATTATTTCAGCTTTCTTTTGATTTTAATGTCACCTGCCAACCTATGTCTAGATCCATTTCCCTAACCAAGCCACAGTACTGATTCAAAGCTACTACCAAAACAAAACAAAAAACAAAAAAACAAACAAACAGGAAAATAAATCTTTATACCTGAAACACTGACTGGTTTTGCAGAAGCCCCTTGAATTGTCATGGCTTGCATGGGGCCTGGATTCTGGTACATTGCTTTGGAGGTACGTGAGATGGCACCAAACCTTGATACTGTAGGCCTATCTCCAAAGGGAATAAGATCATCATCACCAGTCTCTGCTGCTCTCCTTTGTAAATCCAAACGTTGATCTCGCATTCCCTTGCTGTCCACATTCTGGAGTGACAGATTAAATAATCAGAATTACAAGCAATCTTCTCCTTTTTAGCCAACATATTTCTCAGATGTTTCCATTTCACAAGTATGGTGGGAGGGGGCCTGATTGGAGAGACTTGCACAACAGTAATGTTTCAAACTTGTAAGCAAATAATATTAACAGCATTCAGACTATTTTTTACAGGCTAAATATTTAGTAGTGTAATGTGCAAATCAAGCAAAGGCCTTTGGAGGTAGGCACAATAAAAAAATTGCTTTATCCATGGGACATTATTCCCTTCTCTCAAAAAATATTGTATTACCAGGCCTTTATGGACTTTGAGGAGAATTTATAATGTATAACTTTATATGAGTGGAACAGAGCTGGAGAAAAATTTATCCATACTTTATGCTTTCAAAGTTCTCTCTCCAATTTTACTTTATATATATGAAATTATAAACGGAGGGGGAAGAGATAAATTCTAACTCAGTTACGGACAGACAATTAGGAGAGAAAAAGACTGGAACAAAGTTAATGGTGAAGCCAGCAGGAAGTTGGAAGTCACAGTCATTTGAGGTCCTTGCCTAACAACCCACACAATTCTTGTTTAACAATGGCAACTGGGACTGCCAGAACTACAATCAGGAAAGGGTGCAATCATGTGGCTTTTTGACTTATGACCTTTAATGACTTGAGTTTCCAGTCCCAATTAGCGTTGTTAAATGAGAACTATCTGTACAGTGTTAACACTGATCCTTAAACTTGTCAGCTGTTGCCATTATCAGCTACAAATGTCTGGAGAATCTCTATTGGAAACCTTTGTATAATCTGGTCATCTGGCAACTTACCAATTACCAAGAGTAACCCTTGTTGGGTTTTTTTCAGCATGCTTACCACCATCTCCACAAGACCCACTGCCACAATGTCTTTGGGTTTTGCATCTTTGGTTCCAATGTAGGAGCCAATAGTGTCACACGACCAGGGAGAGTATTGGCTGTAATCGTTTCCTTTGTATTTCCCTGCTACCTTCAGGTCTTCATCCAAGTACTGCATAAAAACAAAGCCCACTGATGTCAGTGAAAGAAAGCAAGAATGATGCGGCCATTTGGAATTACCTTGTCTAGACTAACTGCAGGTAAGAACATTTATTAAACACATAATTTGAGACAACCTATGAGGTTTGGAATTTCTCAAACTTTCAAAACTAGTTCCTAATCCCTGGGCTCGTGTACTCTATTTTTCTTCACCCTGAGGAGTAAAGCGGCAGGAGAGACTTACCAGAACAACCTGCAACCTTCCCTGCCAGCTTTCCCATTAACTGTGGTTGTGGGAAGCTGGCAGGGAAGGTCATAAATGGCGATCATATGACTGTGGCTCACTGCAATGTCATAATCATGACTCAGGCATCAAAATGCTCAGATTACAATTATGTGATCATGGGACATTGTGATGGCTGCAACTTCTTGGACAGCTGGTAAGTCCCCCTTGTTCAGCACCTTTGTAACTTTGAATGAGGGGTTGTAACCCAAGGACTACTTACAATCTGTAATTCTAGAGTACTGTGACCTTCAAAATGATCTACACCACCCTACACTACCCTGAAGTCCTATTTGAAGAAGAGATTATTAAACAAAATATAAAACAGAGTGCTGTGTATTGGCTTTATTAAATACACTGAGCCAACAGTTACGATCTTTGTAAATTTAGTAACTTGTGGCTTTTCTTTTAGTAGCAACGACTTCAGCCAAATGTTTTTTCTCTTGACCCATCCCACATATCAGTTTGCAAGTATTCTGATCTATTCTCTATACACACTGCTTTAACTCATTGATATTTTGGGGCTGCCTAGATGAACTGTTTGCTTTAGGTAATGCCAAAACATTGTCTTGTAGGAGTTGCTAGTGCAATCCAGAATACATCTTATCTCAATGACTGTGTGAGCTATCCTGGCCCTGAAGAACCCCTCTTCTCTCCACTGCATTGCCATATTTCATGACTGAGATTAAGCCTTTTTGTTAGAATGTACTCTCCTTATTTCTACACTATCTTTCTGAGTGTGAACTGATGAGTCCAAAGTCTTTGGCAGTTGGATTTGAAGCCCTTACCAGCCTTGTGAACATTGATAATTTTTTTTTCTGAGGTCTGCAGAAATCTGTTTTGAATGGGACATGATTCATTTCCACAACCATTGATCATGAAATGCAGACTGATGGTGCCTGCCAACAATATTTTAATGGGAAGAGCCCAGTCATCTTAGTGACTGGAACACCTGATTCAACTTATCCCTTAAGAGAATTGGTTAACCTAGACTTCACATGCATTTTCCAATAAACACAGTGAATTCTACTCATTATGTCTGCAGGATTATGGATTCTTCTAAAAGCTTCACAAAATTTTCTTAGCACTATATATATTTAAGCTTAATAAGCATGAGTTCATCATTAAAGGTATTCTAAGAATGCTAATTGAGATATTAAAATGCAAATCAATTTATAACTTTTTTGAAATGCGTTTTTCTGGATTTTTGTTGTTGTTATTTTGTCTCTCACTGTAAAAATAAACCTACCATTAAAATTATAGACTGATCATTTCTTTGTCAGTGGGCAAATGTACAAAATCAGCAGGGGATCAAATAAATTTTCTCTCACTGTAGGACTAGACCAGCCTTTTTCTTTTACATGATATGATGGGACTTAGATCATGGCAGAATATTCTTCAAATTGATCATTTACATTTTTCTTTTTAGGACAAATTTCTCATATTTTTTTCAACCACCGTGTACATGTGCCATATTCTCTACTAAATTGTTTTAAGCATATGCTTACCTCATCAGTGTGTAAAGAATGAGGCAGGGTTGGTGATGATGCAAATGGTGGTGGGGAGATGACCTTCCTTTCTTCCAGTTGAGCCATAATCTCCTTTCGCCTTCGATGCAATTCATCTAGACTAGGGTGTGGCTGAGGGGGAGCCCGACTATAAGGTTCCTGAAAAAGAAATGAAAGAAAGAAAAAAAATACAGATATAAAGATTCATGTATTCTACAAATGAACTTAAGTCTACAATCCCAAAGTTATAAGATACTCTAGCAAAGCAGCAAAATTATTTCAATACAAGTTTCTTAGATTCATATATGTCTGTTGAGTAATTATCAATTTCATAAGGCAAAAGGACAAAACTATTCTGCTCAATAACATTTTGAAGAAAATTAGGAATGCTACCTTAAATTTCCACAAAATTAATGTTAAGATTTAAATATCACATTTTATAATTAAATTATACATTTTTAAATGTAAACATAGCAAATTAACCACCTTTTTGTGACTGAAGAAACAGAAAACTACTACAATCCAAATGATACAATTCCAGGTTTGGAATCTGATAATCTGTTAAAAGTTATTATGCTAAATGTATTAATGTGCTTTCTAATCAGTGATACTGGTTTTCCATGAACATCTGACTAGAGTCTTCACCTGATTATACTTAGTGAACAAACCAAAGGTCACCAAAGCCATATATATAGTATAAGAAGCTATCTTGTTTCATTAACACTGTTATACAAACAGAAAGCATAAATATGAACAATCTAAAATAGATATTTATAGTCTGCTCAGTGTGGCTTTGAGGAAGGTAGGAGACCACAGCAGTTAGCAGTTCATTGTCTGCAGACATTAGAACACAGTAACCTGGCTGCAATTTATCCTGCCATCTACTGGCTATCCAGATATTTAAAACCCACACTGGCCTCTCAGAGATATCCAGTCAGTTTGCCTCTCTAAACTCCGGAAAGTACCAAAACAACATATGCTAACCACTCTATAGTTGTCCTTATTCATTACTACACATCAGAAATACTATCTATCTGTCTGGTTTGTGTATCTGTGAATGGATGACTTCAGCAAAGATTTGTAAAAAATCCTCTAAAACAGGGATGTCAAACTGCTGGCCCACGGGCTGGTTTCATCATACCGAAGCTGTGCCCACCCCATTGCCGGCAATGCAAAAAGAGTCGTGATATGTCGCAACACGTCACATGATGTGGCGAGTTTGACACCCGTGCTCTAGAAGAACAAAAAATAGAAGTATTTCCTTAGGCTATTCCTTAGGTCAGGGGTCTCCAACTTGTGGGCGGCCCTACTCATGTGAGCAGCGGGCACTGGTGCTTGCAGCCCCACTTGTGCGAGCGGCAGGTGCCAGCGGGCGAGTGTGCGCCCGCCACTCACACAAATGAAGCTATGTGCATGCATGTACCTGTCCCTCATACAAAACCATCCCTCTTTCCCCCCTTCCCCCCACGCCAGGCCGCCAACCCAGAAAGGTTGGGGAACGCTGCCGTAGGTCATTACAGAATAATTTCTGCTATTAGTGCAAACTGGAATTCTGTTCTGGAATTTGAGAGGAGAAGAAATACAATTCTGTCCTATTTCTTGTTTTACAACAATCAATTATAGGTTTTCAATGCCTTGAACCTCCCTCATTCCTTTCAGAAGCAAAATTAATTATAAAAAACAAAGATACATTTAAATTTGCATTTATGAAATGTGCACAACTTGGCTTTTCTTGCAATATTTGTATTTTGATAGATTTTAAAATCTAAACTCAGAATATACATTGCCCTGAGTTAGCTAATTTAGGGGCCTTAATGAAGCCGTCTACCTGTAAAATGGGACAGCAGTCTGTCAGGTCCACCATCACTGGCTTGCGCCTTGCTGGTGTCCTGCCATTAAGAATGGGGGAGGGAGGGGGTCTATTGGGTGCTATTGCTGTAACTTCAAACATGGGGAATAGGGAGGGGGGAGTGACAACGGAAGAAGATCAGATCTCCACTAAACCGGCTTGTACCTGGATCTTCAAGGCCATTTGCCCTGGCAATGGAATGTTACCAGTTTGGCACCTCAAGTTTCTTAAAACACCTTATGGGTATTGCATTGGCTGGTCAGGGGACTGGTCATGGGGGGAGGGAGTGGGAAAGGAAAAGAATAGCTTTCTATTTTGCACGGGAACACCAGATTCTGCTTGAATTTGCTGCAATCAGTTTCTTTCAGTAAAAGTTCCTCTGCTTCAACCAAATGGAGTCGTGAGTCTTACTTTCCTAAGAGAGTAGACTGGGGCAGGCCTGACACATGCAATTACTAAGAATTAAAACTATACATGACACATTACTATTACCATAATCATAAAATTAAAAAATATATCATACTCTATGATATGAAGGTCTAATCTGATTCAGATGTGGTCCAACCGGATAGTAGCCCTCCACTTGTTGATATCTGTCTCTTGTTTCAGGTACATATGATGATACAGAAGGTGGAGAAATTTCAATCGGAACAGGACTTCCTCGGATAATATCTTCCCGTTGGTATGGCTGAGCAGCAGGATACACACGTCTGCTGTCATAATGCGGAGGATATACAGGTTGACTCATTGGAGGGTATTGCTGTGGCTGTGCGCTGTATTGTGAGTTCATGATGCGATCTTGGAGATAGGGTGCATAATGTTGTTCTACAAAAGGAGGACCTGGTTCAGGAACAGATGATGGAGGTCGGACAAATCGAGACATACACTGTAGTGATTGAGCTGGAGGATAATATACACCTAAATATATGAAACGAAGATTCAGAACAATATTTAGTGAATTGTTTTAACTACTTCAGAGATTGCATGAAACAAAATAATTTTTTTCCCATTCACATCTGAAGACATACATTCATTTTTATAAACTACATCTGTCATAAAAGATCTGTGGAAAGCATCATATTCTGATGATAGAATTTAATCGATCTTTACTATTCAATCACAAAAAGGAAAAAAAATAACGTTTTATTTCAAGACCAAATTTCATTTAGATGGAATTTACCTGCTTGATAGGGTGGAGGCTCGAATGGGGGAGCTGCTCCTCGAGGATCTGGATAGAACACATCAGTTTGCTGAGCTGGATACAACTGGGAGCCTCGAGGAACTATTTGGAGCTGCTTGCCTACTGAAATTGGAGGCAAGTCTGTAGGTCCTCGGGGGGGCACTGGGTGAGAGCTCTTGGAAACAGGTTCCAGCCTAGATGAAACAAACACAATGTTGGAGCAATTACAATTTAGTATAGATATTATTTTGTTGTTGCTGTGTGCTCCCATTTATTTGTGGGAAACTTAGAAAGATTTCTCTCCCAAATATTGCTAACAGTGATTGAAACAGAATGTGCTGCAGAAACCTGGCCAGGAAGATGGATAGCATTTCAAATACTATAAGGATTCCTACTCAAAGTGTTGGCAAATATTCAATTCATAGAGAAACAAGAAACAAAACAAACGGTAGAACATTTCAGCTATACTACATAGAACTGAAGATGACACTTACCAATATGAACCTAGAAAATATTAAGTGTAATCAATGTCCATCTAGACCAGGGGTCCCCAACCTGTGGGCCGCGACCCGGTAGTGGGCCGTGGCCTCCTGCCACCGGGCATGTGTGCGCACCACCCCCTCACTTGCGCTAGCGCCGCAGCTGTGGGGTATGAAAATGGGCCGCTGCCACAGCCTCAGCCGCAAAAACGGGCTGCCACCGCAGCGCCTCAGCAGTGAAAACGGGTCGCCGCTGCTGCGCCTCGGAGTGCAAAAATGAGCCGCCACACTGCAAGACACCAAAACGGCCGCCACGTTGCACAAAAACAAGGCACTGCGCCACGCAAGAACAGGGCAGGGCTAGCGAGTATCATGCAGGCACTAGCCCTGCCCCGTTTGCGGCACGCGCGTGCTCATGGCGCATGCACATAAAATGCTTCCCCCTTTTCTCTGGTCCGCCAACCAACAAAGGTTGGGGACCCCCGATCTAGAGAACTCCCATATTACATAACAGTGACTTGTATATAAATATTGATCTTTTTTTCAAAACAGGCTCATTTTATCGCTTGCTCAGGTCTCCCTTCAGCCCAGAAACTGGTTAAGCTGTTCCTTAAACACATTTATCGGCTGCACGGTGTCCCGAAATGAATAATCTCTGATAGGGAGGTGCAGTTCACAACCAAATTCTGGAGGAATTTTCTTAAATTAATTGGCTCCTCTCAGGGACTGTCATTGGCTTTTTACCCATCTACGAATGGGGCGGCTGAAAAAGTGAACTCAATGGTGGAGCAATACCTTAGGTGTTACGTGGACTATCAGCAAACGAACTGGACTGATCTCCTACCTTTCGCTGAAGTGGCTTACAACAACCCTGTCCACAGTAGCACGGGACTCACACCGTTTAAAGTTGCCGCCAGAAGAGATTTCATCCCAATACCTGAATACCCCCAAGAACCACCTGCCTCTCAGACTTTAGATCAATGGGTGTCTTCCTGGAAGGGGGTATGGGACAATGCTAAGAAAGCTTTGGAAAAAGCCTCAAAATCGTATAAAAAACAAGCTGACAAGAAAAGAGCTCCCCACCGGCAGTTTCGGGTGGGGGAAAAGGTTTATCTGTCCATGAAGTACTTGAGACTCAAATTACCTAGCAAAAAATTGGGGCCGAAATTCCTGGGTCCTTTCCCCATCGTAAGCATTTTGAATCCAGTGACTGTAAGGCTAAAACTCCCTCGACCCCGTCTTTCACTGCAGTTTGCTGAAGCCTTACAGGGAGTCGACACTGAGACCCCCTCCTAAGAAAGTCCCTGGACCCCTGATGGTAGCCGGGGAAACCCATTATGAAGTGAGATGAATTTTAGACGCTAGATTGCACAAAGGAAAATTGCAATACTTGGTACAATGGAAGGGCCATTCGTTGTCAGAAGCTACTTGGGTGAAATGTACTGATGTGAAAGCAGATAGGCTTATTCGTAGATTTTATGATAAACATCCGAACAAACCCAGGGGGGCTCCTTGATTTATGTTTTTGTTTGTATTACAGAACTTCTCCTTTCATTAAGAGGGGCCGGATGTCAGCATTGCGACAACAGAAGAAATTGTAGCCATTTTACTTTTACTTTTCAATGTAGTTTTCCATTCTATAGTTGGGAATTATCACGTAGACAGGCTAAGGGGGGAGGGGAGTGTTTGGGCATTCTTAGTTAGACATAACAATTGCAACTGTGGCTTATGTTCAAGGTCAATGTGAGTAAAGAATTTTGGCGGCAAGAGAGTGGGGGGGGGGGGGAAAGCCCACGTGTCAACGCTGCTAATATTGGATATTATTGCTTTGATAAGATATGCAGAACTGTCTGGTATTTTTAGAGTTAATTTAGATGATGCTGGGAGGGGAGGAGAAAGATAAGGAATGTGCGGGATAGGGAACGGAAGTGAATCTTTGCTCTTCAGGCTGATTGGAAAACGTGATTTATGACTGCAAAATAGGGGAGGGGAATAGCCTGGAATGTTATGTGCAAGGAAGGGAAATTCAGATCTTGGCATCCATCCATGCCGTGCCAACACTCCGTTACACAAGAATAAAGACTTTTTAGGATAAACAATGCCTGGAAGTTCTTTGAAGTGTTTCATTAGTCGGAACCATGACATCATGCCAAGATCTGAATTTCCCTTCCTTGCACATAACATTCCAGGCTATTCCCCTCCCCTATTTTGCAGTCATAAATCACGTTTTCCAATCAGCCTGAAGGGCAAAGATTCACTTCCGTTCCGTATCCGTGCATTCCTTATCTTTCTCCTCCCCTCCCAGCATCATCTAAACTAACTCTAAAAATACCAGACAGTTCTGCATATCTGGTCAAAGCAATAATATCCAATATTAGCAGCGTTGACACCGCATTTATTTGTAATTGGTGAATGTGATGTGTGACAGCTTGGTTGGGGCGAGAATTACAACTTGTTACTTTGTATCAGGGGAGGGAACTTTCAGTTTTGGGTTCAACTATGTAAGTGCCGACACTTTGTTTCCTGAATAAAATGTTTTTTGAAGAAGAAATTCTTGCCTTGAAGTTCTTTCAATTGGTTCCACCTATCGGAACCATGACAGTATACTATATAGTGTATGCTATATACTATACTATATAAAAAATTCTATAAGCCACATCTGCAATATTTGTATTATGCCTATACAATATAAAATAGTACAGCATATGGAAGAAAATTCTGAAAACTTGACTTACACCAAATTTATATTATACAAAGCTTTTTGAAACAGTGTGGTTATGTAAATTGTCAGTTGTATAAAGCTGACAAGCAGCAGTTTTCAATTACTTGAGAGAGGATTTCTAACAGCCTTACATTTGGGAAATGACCTTTGGATCATCTGATTCAAAGCACACTCTTCTGTTGTATTCTGCCACTAATCTAAGCACCCCACCCTTATGTTTCTCATTGCAGGAAACCCTATGCATTTTTTCTAATTTAGACCAATATCAGATTTTTTTTATAAGAATCTCTCTTCATTTTTATTTATTTGAGTATATCTCACCTTTATTATGTTTACAAATAACGTGGCAAACATATCCAACAGACCTTTCTCCTCCTATTTTCCCCACAAAAACTATCCTGTGAGGTGGGTTGGGCTAAGAGAACTGGCTCAAGGTCACCCAGCTGGCTTTCATGGCTAAGGCTGTATTTAAACTCCTGACTTCTTGCTTTCTAGCCTAGTGCCTTAACCATTACAGCAGCAACCTTACAAGATTACGATTTGTTTTCTTATCCAACATAAGCTGAAAATCTCAACAGCGGCAGCACTTGACTGTGACTGGGTTTGGAAACTAAGGGAGGCTAGCACAGTCAATTCTTGGATGGAAGATTTCAAAGAAATATTAAGGTTGTTAGTCAAACTGGGAAGTTTAAAAAAGTATTTTGAAGGAAAACAAATGCAAATTATTTCCACATTATTGCCAGGATATGAACGACATCAACAGGAATCAAATTCAAGTTTAAGGAGTTTTTATATGTTGAATACATATAGGCTGTGGGCTGTGAGCTGTTTGCAACTGGACTGCGGGAACGGCAGGCGAATGCGTGCATGCATGCTCCATTTGCATGAGCAGTAGCTGCATGAGCACTCTGCTTGCACAAATGGAGCTGCGCATGTATGCGTTTGCCAACCGCTCATGCGGAATGAGCTCCTCTCCCCCACCGGTCTGCAAATCCGGAAAGGTTGAGGAACTCTGCCCTAGGCTTTGATTCTGAAAAAAATGACTTACAGATGGAAAAAGTTGTATATATCAAGTTATATACAAGTTGCCATGAGAAATCAATATAGAAGTATATACTCTATATTTTGAGTACATACAATTTTAGCATGTGGAAGCATGTGTGGATTACTCTTCTGCAAGCTAGTTTATAATTATTCAAATTCTAAGAGATAAACAATATAGAAGCATACAAATCAGGAGGTGATCCAGGGGCACTGCTATTATGGTGGTCCATCTTCCCAGGTTTCATGACTGAGTCATAACTGGAGTCGGTTCCACGAGAGATAAGTTGTGTCACTGCACTGCCTGGTGAAACAATCCCATTTGGCAAGGTAGAAGGTTTTCTATTGGGTAAGTCCACTGTTGCTTCATCTGAGATAATAGCTGCTGCTGGCAGGCCCACTTCATTTAGTTGACCTAAGGAGGCACTCAAAGGTCTTCGAGGAACTAGACGTTTGTTCATCTTGCGAAATCTTCAAGAAAAAAATATGGCAATCAATCAACAAAACAGAATTGTTACAGTTGCAACAGGATACATTTTAACTCAGGCCTAATATTTACAAATATTATAAATACATGCAGATTTCATACAGCTAGATAATACAGGTAGCCTCGAATTACAATGGTAATTGGGATTGGAATTTCTATTGCTATACAATGTGGTTGTAAAACATGGCATCACATGACTGCATCACTTAGCAACAGCAACCCCAGCACTCCATGTTCCCATGATTAATTGAATTTCACCAGTTGTTAGCTGAGGGCCTATCCCAATCCAAACTGAAGACTATCCTTTAGTCCATCTGTGGCAATCCTTTTCACCCCAAAAGGGGCAAAAGTTGCTATTCACCAGGATTCCAAACTCTTGGGTTATTAATTATTGTCATTTTTTTCAATTGTTATTTCTAAATAGGAAATCCTGCAATAAATGGAGATGAAATACATCTGCAGACCTCATCTCATTTCGTATTTTTTTTAAATTAACAACAAATACACAGTCATGTCATAAGAGAAAACATTAAAAATGGGGATAGGATGTAAAATAAAATCATATGTTCACAAATTGTAAAAAAGCAAGAAGATTAAGTAAAAATCCAAACTGTTCAAAGTAGGCAAGAAGATAATTTTTTGTAGCTGCTTTCAAGGGAGACCACACTTGCTCAAAAACATCTCTTCCCAACTCACATTTCTATGATAATTTCATCCTCAAATATAAAGATGCTGAATATTTCACTGCTCATCCCAAGTGAAATAAATTAAGGATCCAGTCATTGGCTTCCTGAATATCCAGGGAAATGATTGAAACCTGGGAAATGGGCCCCTTATCAGTAAATGGGAGTGCTGATTTACCACCAGCTTATCAGGTTCTTAGCAGCCAAAGATTTGGAAGTATAAGGAAACAACAGCCAACGACTTAATAACCGGCCACCAGAACCCTAATCAACAACTAAAAAGTCACACACAACCAGGCTGTCAACTCTACAAATGAGCATGGCTGCAGCCATTTTCCTTCTCATTCTAGGTTGCCACATAGAACAGAGGGAGGGGGGTTGCCCAGGTGCTTTGCTAGTTGAAATAATATTTTGTCCTGTGGGAACCAAGGTCATCGGCTGCTCCCGAGACTAGGGACTGGGCATTGCATAAAAACCCTGCCAAATAATCATATTGGGGAACGTAATTGCTTGCATAGTTTCATGGGTGGGTCATTTAACTTTGTATTGGAAAATTGTTACTTGTGTATCCAGACTTGGTTTCACTCTTGAGCGTGTTGATACTTTGTAACTAATAAACATGTTCTTTGAGGAATTTTCAAGCCTCGGAGTTCTGCTTTATTCATCTCTGTCGGAACCATGACACAGGCACCACATAAATACTATGCATAGAATAGCCCAAAGCACACATTCTGGTGAGAGAGAAGTTCCATGAGGATGGGATCCAACACGAGTCCGAAAGCTCAGAAGACTAAACCTCTGGCTCCGGTGACCGACCCTGATTGGATCCTGCAATATTATCTTGGGATATGTATATCTGCCTTCATTCGTGAAATAAATTCATCTTTAATAATATTTTAATAATTAAAATAGTAGTTCAATTAAATATTTTTTATAATTTCTTCTAAAAGAGTACAGCCATAGTGATACTTATCTATTCTTGTATCTAAAGGTCAACTTTAAAAAGTTACTTTTTTTTGCTTATAATACGAGCAATTCCTAATTAGAATTTTTTAAAATCTCTAAGGTTGATGCATCCAGGTGAATATATTAATAAAAAACTACTGTATGACTTATAAACTGCTGTTTCCCAGTTTTTGTTTGAATGATCAAAGGTTTTACTATCTGATCCCCTAAGGATGACTCAAGTTGAACTGAACGCTTCCCACTTTGAGCCCATATATATTTTAAGGTAGAAGTAGAACAAAGACATGGAACTTACTTTTCTAGTTCTTCCTGTGAGTGTGCAAATGTGCAGCTGGCCCCACGGGGGCATTCTCTTCTCTGCTTCATATCTCGACACATATACGTCTTGTACTTGCTGTGCTGAGGTGGCTAAATTAGATAAAAGAACACAAAAGATTATTTGGAAAATAATTCTCCAAAATAAACAGGAAAAAAAAATCTCAAGAAAAAATACGGAAAGATTTGTTAAAAATGGCATGAATGACTATTAGTGAATAGGATTTATGACTGAAATTGTCATCAAAATCATATAATATAAATAAAATACCAGTTCTGTTCATATAAACATGCACAAGATCATCCTTTATGTACTGATACAATAGATAATTTAAAAAGAAAACTTAATCATATCATTTAATAGCATGAATATTTTAGAGGGATGTAATAATATAGTCCCCTAACCTCACAGAAAACTAAGTAGTTGACTGATCTTGGCTTCAAAGAATGCCTAAAATCTATTATCCCTTGTGGCAATTTGCTATCTTACATACAATGGGAAAGAATAAACAACTGTTTTAGTTCAGAAAGGAACTCCTTGTCTAGGTGCATCTTTTCCA